>CM053613.1:49209948-49253940 GCA_028646535.1 Procyon lotor | reverse complement strand
TTCCCTTTGCCAGATTAGGGAAATTCTCTACAATAATTTTCTCCAATATACCTTCTGTCCTTGTCTCCCTTTCTTTTTCTTCTGGGATCCCAATTATTCTAATATTGTTGCGTTTTACAGTATCACTTATTTCTCGAATCTTCCCCTCGTGGTCCAGTATTTGTCTCTCTTTTTCTCAGCTTCTTTATTCTCTGTCATTTGGTCTTCCATATCGCTGATTCTTTCTTCGGCCTCATTTATTCTAGCAGTGAGAGCCTCCATTTTTAATTGTACCTTGTTAATAGCTTTTTTAATTTCAACTTGGTTAGGTTTTATTTCTTTTATTTCTCCAGAAAGGGACTTTATTTCTCCTGAAAAAATTTCTCTAATATCTTCTATGTTTTTTTTCAGCCCTGCTAGCATCTTGATAACTGTCATTTTGAACTCTATTTCTAACATATTACTAATGTCCGAATTGACTAGGTCTCTAGCCATCGGTACTGTCTCTTCTTTTTTTTGCGGTGAGTTTTTCCACCTCGTCATTTTGTCAAGGTAAGCGTACATAGGTGAGAGAGAAAGGTTCTCTGGAGTTCCGCAGTTTTCATTGATTGATTAACCAGGTATTGGCTGGATATTCTTGCTGATCTTCTGGGGGAGGGGCCGGTTGCCATGGTTCTCAAATGTCTTTGCCTGAGGGGGATTTCACCACCCTTGCCAGGGGATGGGCCAAGCACTTTGCTCAGGTTCGCTCTCGGAGTCTTTGTTCCCTGAGCACTTTCCGTACTACCCTGGAGGGCGGGAATGAAAATGGCGGCCTCCCAGTCTGCAGCCGAGAGGATCTGAGTGCTGGGCGTCATGCTCCTCCACACGCCCTTAGAGGAAAGCCATTAATCACTCCTATCTCCCTTGTCTGTGGCCCATGCTCTATGCTCAGTTAGCCCGTGGCGGAGCACTTCTATCTGTGGCGCGGGCAGCCCCGTCTGGAGTCCCCAAACCCAGCAGATTCCTGCTGCACGCTCCCACCCCGATCCTCCTGGAGGAGGAATGAGGGGGGTGTCTCTGGAGCTGCCTCCCGTGGGGTTCCCGCTTGAAGTACAGCAGCCCTATATGAACTATATGTCTCAGTTCCTATAGTCCAAGGTAGGCCTATGTGGCGTTGCGGGCTCCTTTTCTGTCGCCGGCTTCTCCGCCCCAATACCTGGTAGCTCTGCTGCACTCGGGCACCCCCGGTCCCTCAGTGACCTCACGGTTCCTGAAACCACACTGTTCCCGCAAGGGCTGAACCTCCGGTTAGCCTCCGGAGCTATGTCCGTCAGTGGAGCAGGCTAGAAGTTCCAGATTTGTGCTCTGCAGCTCTACAGCTGCTGGGAGCCAGCCCTTCCCCCCCCCCCCTCGGTTCTCTCTTTCTGTCGCTTTGGATTCACTTTTTCCACATGTCCTACCTTGTGTAGTGGTCGATTTTCTGTTCCTAGAATTGCTATTGTTATTCTCTTCTCTCTCCTGATGTGTTTGCCAGTTTTTAGAATGGCTTGTTGCTTTTCTAGCTGCACTTCTGGGACCCATTGCTCTCTGTGCCTCTTACACCTCCGCCATCTTGCCTCTTCCCGATTAAGAATCTCATAGATAATTTTCTATATTATCTTGCAAAAATATAGCAAAATACCACAACCATGACATTGATATCAAGATACAGTCCCATCATCACAAAAATCCCTCATGGTAGCTTTTCTAAGCATACCCTCTCTCCTATTCCACACCACCCCTCCAACCCAGATCCCTGTCAACCACTAAACTCTTAATCCATTTCTAAAATTATGTAATTTCAATCATATAATATGTAACCTTTGTAATTGACTCTTTTCACTTAGCGTAATTCCCTGGATATTCTTCCAGGTTGCATCATGTATCCTTAGTCAGTTTCTTACTGCTCAGTAGTATTGCATGCTATAGATACACAGTGTGTTGTTTAGCCACTAACCCCTTAAAAGACATTTGGGTGTTTCCAGATGGAATCTATTAAAAATAAAACTGCTGGGGCACCTGGGTGGCTCAGTGGGTTAAAGCCTCTTCGCCTCAGGTCATGATCTCAGGGTCCTGGGTCAAGCCCCACATCAGGCTCTCTGCTTAATGGGTATCCTGCTTCCCCCTCCTCTCTCTCTGCCTGCCTCTCTGTCTACTTATGATATCTCTCTTTCTGTGTCAAATAAATAAAAATCTTTTAAAAAATAGATAAATTTTAATAACTGCTATGAACATTTGTTTACAGATTTGTTTGTTTGTTTTTCATGTGAACTAAAGTCTTCATTTCTTTGGGCAAAATGTCCAAAAGTGCATTTTCGGGGTCATATGGTAGTTATATGCTTAGTTTTATGAGAATTTTTAAACTATTTTCAAAGTGCTCATACTATTTCAGTATTCTTCCCATTAACGTATGAGTGATCTGGTTTTTCCACATCCTTCTAGCATTTGTTGCTATTACTATTTTTTTTTTTTAATTTTAATCATTCTAATATGTATGTAGTTTTTTATTTGGTTTGGTTTTTAAGATTTTATTTGAGAGAAAGAATGAGCAAGAGAGAACACAAGCAAGGGGATCAGCAGAGAGAGAGGGAGAAGCAGGCTTCCCACTGAGCAAGGAGCCTGATGTGGAGCTAGATCCTAGGTATCAGATGCTTAACTGACTGAGCCACTTTGGCACTCCCTGTATGTAGTGATTTTAACTAGCATTTCCCTAATGGCTAATGAGGTGGAACATCTTTTCACGTGCTTATTTGTCATCTGTATATACTGAATATTATCTCTAATGAAATGGTTGATGACTTCTCTTTTACATTTTCTAATTGTGTTGCTTGTTATTTATTGTTGAGTTTTGATGTTCTACATGAGTCCTTTGTCACATATATGACTTGCAATTTTTTTTTCCAGTTTGTAGCTTGTCTTTTCATCCCTTTAACAAAGTTTTCTTTAAAGCAAAAGTTTTTTGTTTTTTAGAGAAAAAAGATTTTACTTTTATGTCTGATTTGTCAGTTTTTCTGTTGTCAGATCTAAAATCTTTTTGCCTAGCCCTACATACTGAATCTTTTCTATTTTATTTTTCCTAGAAGTTTTATATTTTACATTTAAGTCCATGGTCCATTTTGGGTTAAATTTTGCATAAGATATGTTACAGTTGAGATTCATTTCCCCCCCACCTCCAGTGGATAATTGCTGCAGCACCATTTGTTAAAAAGATTCTTTTCCTTCATTGAACTGATTTTTGCATTTTCATCAAAAAAACAGAAGGGAATATTTTTGCGAGTCTTCTTTCTTCATTCTCTCTCCTGTTATACTGATGTATTTGTCTGTCCCTCCTCCATAACTACATTGTTTACATAATTGTAATGATATGTTAAGCCTTCATATTTGGGAGAATGATTCCTATTTTATATCTCTTTTTCAAGATTATGTTAGGTAATTTAGAAATTGTGTCTTTTTATATGACTTTTAGAATAAGCTACCTATGTATACGAGGAAAACGAAACAAAACAAAAACCCAAATCAAAACATAATGACATATTGATTGGGATTGCATTAAACCTGTAGATAATTTGGGGAGAATTAGAATCTTTACTATGTTGAATCTTACAGTTCATGAACACAGTACATTTTCTCCCTGGTTTCTATCAGTATTTTGGAATTTTCAGTATATAGCTCCTGCATATATTTAGTTAGATTATACCTAAGTACTTAATTTTCTTTTGAGTGACCTTAAGTGGTATTGTGTTTTAAATTTTAGTTTTGGTGTGTTCAGTCTTAGTATATAGAAATGCAATTGATTTTCATGTGTGGGTTGATCTTATATCCTGAAACCTTGCTGAAATCACTTTTTATTGGAGTGTTTTTGTAGATCCCCTGTGTTTTTCTACACAGACAATCATGTTATTTGTAAACTGGGATCATTTTATTACTCTTTCTCTAATTTGCCTGCATTTTATTTTTCTCACCTCACTATACTGGTTAGAATTCCCAATACTGTGTAGAAGAAGTGGTGACAGTGGATATCCTTGCCTTGTTCCCAGTCTTAGAGGAAAAGCATTCAGTCTTTCATCGTTAAAGTATGGTATTAACTATAAGCTTTTTGTGGATATTTTTATCAAATTCAAGAAGTTCTCCTCTATTCCAAGTTTTCTAAGAGTTTTTACAATAAATAGGTATTGGGTTTTGTCAAGTGTATTTTCTGTATCAGTTGGCATAATTATATGATTTTCTTTCTTTAACCTGTTGATATGGTAGGTTATATTGATTTTTAAATTTTATATAAGCATTTCATATGTGGAATAAATCCCTTTTGACTGTGTGTAAAATATGTAATTACTTTTATACTTTGTTGGAGTTGATTGGCTAGTAGTTTGTTGAGGGATTTTATATCTCAGTTTATAAAAGATACTATTCTGTAGCTTTTTTTGTATTGTCTTTTTCTGGTTTTGGCCAGGGTAACAATGGCTTTTTAAAATGAGTTCAGAAGTGTTTCTTTTTCTGTTTTCTTGAAGAAATTGAATAAAACTGGTATTAAGGTTTTTTTTTTTTAAATGCTTGGTACAATTTTTCAGTGGTTCTCTTTGGGCTTGGAGGGGTTTTTTTTGGTTTGTTTTTGGTGAGGGATGCTTTTAAATTATAGATTCAATTACTTTATTGTCATAAAGACATTGTCATAGAGCCATTTATTTCAATTTAATTTGGTTGAATTTTCGATAGTTTGTGTTTTGAAAAATTGGTCAATTAAGTTGTTGAATTTATGAGCATGAATTTGTTCATAGTGGCTGCAGGATCTATAGTGTATCCCCTATTTCTTTCCTGATATTGGTAGTTTGTGTCTTCTCTCTTTCAATCTTGCTAAAGATTTGTCAACTCATTTATTCTTTTTCAAAGAAAAATCTTTTGGTTTTATTGATTTTTCTCTATTGTTTTCCTTTTTTCAATTTCTCTGATACTGCTCTTATTGTTACTATTTCCATGCTTTTGCTTTATCTTGATCTTCTTTCTCTGTTTTCTTGAGACAGCCAAGACATTTATGAGAATGGAAAGCATTGCCATGAATAATTTCACTCAGAAAGCAGGTGTAAACTGTGGTTTCCTGGGCAAATTAGAAAGCCTTGTCATCCTAATGATAACGTCTAAGCAGTGAAGCTGTGGGAATTATTTCCATGACCTGTCATGTGCATCACAAAGATTCCAGCCTTTGATATTTTATCTGCACTGGGCCTCTCACTTTTTGCTTTGGGTCACTCATTACTAATCACAAAGAGCACAGAATATTTCCTGTCAAGTTCTATAGTGTTGTCAGTCTAATAGCTCGAGTTGGTCTGCATTGTTTCTCTGGCACCAGGAGATGTTTGGTAACTCTTATAATGTTTCAGAGATAGTAGCTAACTTGCCTGGTATACTCTTTATGTGCCAGACTCTGTTGTTGGACATGTTCACGTCTATCACTAACTCCTTGTAACAATATTATGAAGTAATATCAAAATCTCACATTTTGTAGAAAAGGAAATTGAGGCTTACTAAGGTTAAGTCACTTGACTGGGATGCATGCAGTGAGTGGACGAGACAGGAGTTGAGATGAGAGATACCTGACCCTGTCCTATTATGTAGCTCTCCAGTGTGAGCTGTCTGTATCAATACCTGCTGGTTGTCCGTTGTACTAATGGGGGAGGGTGCTCTGTTAATCTGATCTGAATTTTATAGGAGGCTCCTGTGTCTTTTTGATTAAGAATGAGATTTGGTGATGTCAGAGTAGTATATGTGGTTGTTTTGACAGAAGAAAATAGTAAATACACTTAAATTGTCTTAGGAAAAGATGGGATTTGTTAAATGTCTTTCATGCAGTTACAAGATAAAGATCTGATGAAGTAATATTCAAGCTTTATTACTCCAGTGGAGGGAATTGACAGTGTCCTAAACAGTCAATTTCTTAAGTGGGACATATCACAAGCACACATTTACTATCTTTAATCAAATATTATATACACACAGGACAATAGGTAATAGGTGTGATCAATGGGATATTTGGACAAAATTTGGGAGTTGAAATGTAATGGAGATAATCAGCAAAACTGACTGGAAAAATGAAGTGAAAACTTTTCACATGTGATTATATTCAGACTCCCACCAAATCTATTCAGCTTTTTTTCATCTACCTTAAAGTGAAACTATTTATTTATTTTCCTTTCTTCCACTCAAGCTAAGATATAAAAGAAACAAATTCATTCACTCATTTATTCATTTAAGAAAAAATATTATTCCACAGCCTTAACTAAGAAGTGAAATCTGTTGATCATTCTTTAAGTGTATAGAACTTTAAGATTCATCAATAAAATGTCAAATAACCTAATTTTAAAATGAGCACATGACTTAAATAAGCATTTCTCCAAAGAAAATATATAGATGGTCAATAAGCAAATAAAAAGATGTTCAACATCACAAATCATTAAAGAAATGCAAATCAAAACCACAGTGAGATACCTCCTCACATTCATTAAGCAGAAGATAACACCTTGGTAAAATGGTAGAGAAACTGGGACCTTTGTCCGTTGCTGGCAGGAACACAAAATGATGTAGCCACTGTGGAAAATAATGTGGTTTCTCTAAAAAATTAAAAATAGGATTAGCATATGATACAGGAACTCAGCTATTGGCTGTATACCCAAAGGAATTGAAAGCGGTGATTCAAACAGATATCGTACACTAAAATGCATAGTAACATTATTCACAAAAGCCAAAAGTAGAAAAAAACTCAAATGTCCATTGATGCATGAATATGTATATATATGTATTATGTATACATGTTACTATATATAATATATATAACAAATATTAACATAGATATAATGTATTTATACACTTACATTTACCTACAGTAATTAAATTCACAGAGACAGAAAATAAAACGCTGGTTGTCAGGAGCTGGAGAAAGAACAAAAAGGGGAAGTTACTATTTAATATTTGCAAGTTTCAGTTTGAGAAGATGAAAAATTCTGGAGATGAATAATGGTAATGGTTGCACAATGATGTTAACGTTATTACTGCCACCAAACCATGCACCTAAAAATGGTTAAAATGGTAAATTTTATCTATATTTTACCACAATCAAAAATTAACATCTTATATATGTAGAACCATCCCCTCATTCTCCACAGGACAAAATCAACTCCTCAAAGCAATGTAATATACTAATGTTTCATATGTTTTCTAAAAATGGTCTAAAAATTTCTTAATTTTTTATTACGTTATTTTCATGATGTTATTCATTACTTTAGTTACTGTGTTTGTAGACTTGCTTCCCTCCATTGAAAACCCTATTATTAAAAATAGTATGGATTATTATTCAATGAGATAACATGAGATATAAAAACTAATTTACATGTATTGAGCCCTTCCCACATGCCAGAATAGCATGAAAAGCAATATGGTAATATTGCTTTTCATGGATTACTTCACTTATTCCCTACCACAGTTCTAGGTATTGTCATTTTTGTCATTGTACCAGTCAGCAAATTAAGGCACTAAATTTTTAATTAGTTTTATACTTCTACCTCTAAAATAAAACTTAGCAGAGACTACGTAGTTCTAAGGAAAATCGTTTGAAGACACAAAACCAGTATAAAGAGGGTCTAAGATTTGAATCCAGGTAGTAAATCTCCAGAAACATGCCTTTTTTTTTTTTTTTTTTTAGTTATTTGGTTAGTTAGATCATTGATCTTCTTGGGCTTTTGTATGTTCCTTGGTGACTTTGTAAAAACTTTTGTACCTTTAAGCATGTGCCAACCCTGTGATAAGCACTTCCATTCTTTTCCTTAAGCTTCAGATGCACAAGTTCCATAAAGTTGGAAACTAGCTCCATTTGCCTCTATATCTCCAGTGTTTAAAACAATATCCATACATGGTATGTGTTCAATAACTTTAAATAAATGATTAACACAGAAAGAATACACAGTGAATAAGAAATAGAGTCATTTCCAGGTCTATGGCCAGAAACTGTTCTTCCGTCTCTCCCTTGTAGGTCAAGGAGCCATTGGAGCACAAGGCCATCAAATTACTACTCAAATAAATGCAGACTAATACTAATACTAATACTAATTCTGAGTTTCCCCAGATTTCCTATTTTCTGCTGGTTCTGTTGCAGTGGCAACACTGAAATGGGTCAGCCCCACTTTAGGATGGGGTATGGGGGAACTTTGCACTCTACACTAACCTAAGAGAGAAACTTAATGAAAATATGATTCCTTTGTATTATTCAGAGAGATGTTTTATAAAACTTTACACACAAGCATTCCTTTTAATTTGATTTGAATACTAAATTTTTAATTAGTTTTATACTTCTACCTCTAAAATAAAACTTAGCAGAGACTACGTAGTTCTAAGGAAAAAAAAAAAAGTTCCAAAATTTTCCAACAATGCATTTCTTAACAACAACAACATAACTTGGGGAGGTGCTATTTAAAGAAAAAAAATTCATGGATCAAAGAGAAACATCATGGATCTTGTCCCTTGTCTTGCTGTAGTTTATGTGATGGGTTAAAGGAGGACAGTTTTCACACTAACTTAAGGAAAAGAGTGAGTTATTCTATTCCTGATGGTAAAGATAATGAAAGTTAAATGGAAAAATAAGGCTATTTTGCCTCACTTCACACCAGAAAAGAACACATTAACCAAAAATAAATGCTTTGTTTTAAGTAACCGGATACTTGAGGCAAAAGCAATTCTTTATGCCTTTCTCTGTGTCAAATTATTCATCTCATTCAGGTAGAATTGGCTTTGCTACCATTATTAAGATACTTAAGAAACAATAGTTTTTATTTTCAGGAGAAAAATGTGTTTGTTCTTATTTATTTGTTGTTTTGTAGGTTGGTTGACTGCTATGAGGGCGCAGGTGTGGAGGCTGGCTAAATAATTGTCCCAATCAATTACTTTTCTCTGGTGTGTAGAGTTACTTTAAATAAGGATAGCAGAGTGGCAAGTGACCAGGGTTGTCTGCTTTCTAGGTAATAACAAACTTCAAATCTGACAAATAGCCTGGGCCATCTCACTCGTAACTCTAACAAAATTGATGATGTATCACTAGTTGACTGGGTGTTCTACATTTACAAATGAGGCAGAATTTTAGCGTAACTTTGAATTATTAAAATGGAGAAGATTTATTTCCACACCTTGTATAAACAGATTTACCAACAGGATGCATTCTGAAATATAAACAGACTTGAACACAGCAAAGTGATCATGCTATTGTTCAAGAGCGATTTTGCTTTTATTGTATTTTGTATGAAAATGTAATCCATGTGTTATTCATGCGATTAAAATAAATTTGAAGGGATTAATAATAACCAATATATGCATGCTATATGATTAGATGTTTTGCAATTTGAACATATATGCACATGTATGTGGGGGAAACAGGAGGTAAATACATCCAAATTAGCAGTGTTAATTTCTGTGTTATGTAATTATGAGTATATTTTTCTTTTTATACTTCAGATTTTCAAAAAATTCTATAAAGAAGTGACTGGATGGCTCAGTTGGTTAAACTTGCCTTTGGCTTAGGTCATGATCCTGGAGTCGTGGGATTGAGCCCCGCATCATCAGGCTCCCAGATCAGTGAGGAGATCACTCCCAGATCACTGCTTCTCCCTCTGATCCTCCCTTCTTTTGTACTCTCTCTCTCACTCTCCCTCAAATAAATAAATAAAATCTTTTAAAAAATTCTATAAAGGAAAATAGTTTTATAAACTTCTGTTTTGTTTTGTTTTTTAGAGGGAGAGAGAGAGTGTGGGGTGGAGGGAGGGGCAAAGGGAGAGGAAGAAAGAGAGGATCTTAAGCAGACTCTATCTACATCCAGCATGGAACCCAACACAGAGCTCGACCCTGAGATGATGAACTGAAATCAGAGTTGGAGGCTTAACTAACTGAGCTACCTAGGTGCCCCAAGGAAAAATAATTAGTTTTAAAATGAGTTATGACTACATTTGTTTGAGGAACAGGCTCACTTTCAACATATGGCAAATGAATGGGCCTTAATTTAACTGGAGCTGAATATTGTTTTAGGTTTGAACATCAAGGTGTTTATTTCATATATATGAAAAACACATGCTGTGTTCCAAATTCTCAAAGAGTGAATAGGATCACTGTCTTTCAAACACCTTGCCCTTAATTCAATAAACTAAAGAGAATAAGGATTTTTGTTGTGAAAGGCATGGATATTGACTTCATAAATGTTTATTGAGAACTTATTATGTATCAGGAATTATTCTGGAACAACAGAGAATCCAGGAGTGAACCATACAGACAGAAACAAACTTCTCTCAAGGAACTTAAATTCTAATAGGAGGAAGAGACATAAAAACATTTGCTACACAGTATGTGACAAGATCGTATGTGCTATTGCAATTATAAGAAATTAGAGCTGGGTAAAGGGAATGGAGAACGTTGGGAAGAATGTGAAATTACAATGTGGCTAGTCAATGTAACTTGATTGAAATGGCATTTGAGCAGACTAATGAAGTGAAAGTAGGAAACATGTAGATACCTGAGGGAAGAGTGCTCCAAGCAGATGGAACAGCCTGTGCAAATGTTCTGAGGCAAGAGTATGTCTGGAATGAGCAAGCAAGAACAGGGAGTATGGTGTTTCTAAGGCAGAGTGAGGCAGGGAGAAAGTAAAAGGTGATGAAGTCAGAAGCAGTTAAGGACTAGGTGCTATGGCCTTGAGGGTTCTAGTATGGCTTGAGCAATTGAGCAAGAATACTAGCCCAGAAAGCAGTGAGAAGTGGTAGGATTGTAGATCTATTTTGAAGATAGAGTCAAAAGCAATTCTGGTCCTTTAAAGATCATTCCAAAGTCTTTGGCCTAAGCACCTGGAAGAATGCAGTTTCCCTTACTTGAGATGGGCATAACTATGTGTTGAACAAAGTTTTATAGAGAGCAGGACTTCTGGTTTGATATGTTCGAAATGGGATAAATTTTAGGTATTCCTCTGGGAGTATTGAGTCAGCTATGCAAGTCTCTGGATTTCAGAAAAGAAGTTAGGCTTGAAAATAAGGGGGAAAGTAATTGTCAAACAACCCTTTCAAACTTTGTGGACAAGTCTGAAGGGTGAACATGAGATGTATAGAGTTTTAGAGTTCAGTTTGATGCAGAAGAATCAATAAAAGGAACTAAGAAAAAGTACCCAGGAAAGTATGGAGGAAAAACTAGAAATAAAAATTTCTCAAGAAGAAAGGAGTTATGAAATGTGCCAATTCCTGGGCCAAGAAAACTACATTGACTAAGAATTAACCACTTACTTGAGCAACATGGAGGCCATCTATGATATTAACAAGAGATAAAAATCTGACTAGAAACTGTTTAATAGAAAAAAGAGGGAGGGCAATTAGAGGTAGAAAGTAGAGACAGCTCCTTCAAAGAATTTTGTTTAAGCAGAAGTGAGAAATGTGTCAGAAAGTAGAGTAGTAAGTGTAAATAGAGGAATAGGGATTTTGTTTCCTTGTTTTAGAATGAGAGAAATAATAACCTATTTGCTTGACTTGGAATGATCTATTAGACAAGGAAAATAAATGGTTAAGGTGAAAGAGGGAGGAAAACATGGGCGGTGTCCTTGAGTGAATGCCCTAGTGCTCAACCAGGGAAAGGCTGAATAGAGGGACACAGATTTGTGTAGGTTTTAAAGGTGGTATTGGAGCAGGTGGAAATTTTCTTCTGAACACTTTGATTTTCTCATTGAGATAGGAGACTAGACATCAGACTGAGCACACATTTGTTTATTTAACACACTGAGCCTATTTTGTGGTCCAGACACCATGGTAGGCCTTGAGGTAAACATAACATGCATTCCCTTGCATTCAGTGAATTTGTACTCTAGTGGAGATAAACAACTGAGCCTAAAAAACATGAATATATGAATTCCATGTTATGAAAAATACATGTTCTATGAAACTACACAAGAAGGGCCTTTAATCCATCTGGGAAGCCAAAGTAAGGTGGCTTCCCTCAGAAAGTACTCTCTATGTTGATATGGGAATATTAATAGGGGATAATGGTTTGGGGTTGCAAAGAGTACTTCAGGCCAGAGAAACGGTGTGTGAAATGGCTGGAATATGAAAATTAATATGGCAGTTCAAGGAAACGGCTATGATGGTAGGGTAGAGGATTGAAGTTAAAAAGGTTATCAGAGTCAAGACTATGTCCTCTTTGAAAATTTTTAAAAAAAAAGAAGAAAGAAAAAATGTCTCTTGAATATCTGGAAGGGATCTAGAGAGGAAGATGATATGAAAAGATGTACATTTACTCTTGGGAAAGATCATTGACTCACGGGTGAAGAATGGAGTGGAGTAGGTTGAGAAGTCAGAGAGAAGGTTAGACTACTTCATTAGTAAAGTGGGAGGGAGTGGGTCACTCCTACAGCAGCAGTAGTGTTGAAGGGAAGTTTGACCCACATGAGAATATTCACAGAGAAGAATCAATGGGATATGGTGGTTGGGGTGAAGGAAATGAAGTGGCAATGACAGGGTATGGCTTGGTGGTAACTGAATGAAAAAGAGATAAAAAACGCCTTGGTGGAAAGTTTGGTGCTGAGTTGTATTTTCAGCAATGCTATGTGGCTCTCAGATTGAGTTTTGAAGAAGACAGGGATCTCAAAAAAGGCTCTTTGATTGAATTTACAAATTTGAAAGTCATTGGCATAGAGCTAATTCAGTTTGCAACCAACTACAAAGAAAAAGACTTCAAAGAACAAAGTAGGCCTACAGGTCACTGGTAACTGTTCTCATCACAGAGTCTGAAGGCTGCTGTCCTTTTGTTTAGATTTTTTTCTTTTATTCTTTAGAGGGCAAATTACTATGTTCTTTTAATGTTTCCATATAGAATTTTCGTGCATTTTGATGGGAAAAGTGTGTAAATGTCATATAATTAGCCTTGGCCTTGTTAATTTCTCCTAATAAAGAGTATAGAGCATTTCCTCCTAAACTGATTTTGTTAGTCATATTCTCCAGCTACTAATTTTCCATAAAAGCTTACTTAAAGGGAAAAAGAGAAATAAAAGGAAAATATGTTTTATTAGCATGTAGGTTAAACTTAGCTAGATTGTCCACAGCATAAGAATTCATTTACTGTTGATTTGGTGTCTATTGCTAATGGTCTTTCCTTACAAATCTAGTAGTCCCTGTGAAAGGTTAACGCCACAGATTACCAGCCAATGTATCCACAGCTAATGTATCCGAATGCATTATTTTTGCATTAAAAATTTTGCAAATTTTGATAATTGTGCATTATCATATGTGTGCTTCTCAAGAGGCTGAGCAAGGTGCCCGAAGTGGGCCTCTATCCCAGGACCCCAAGATCATGACCTGAGCCGAAGCATACGCTTAACCAACTGAGCCACCCAGGCGTCCCAAGAGGCTGTCTTTTTAAAGTCCAGACCCCTTGTAATCCAGCATAAAATTTTAAAAAATAATTTATTAATTAATATATATCATATAATTTGTTAATTTTAAATATTATGTGCCATGCATAATACTAGAGTTTTATATTCCTAAACTCATTTAAGTTTCTCAACATACTGTCCAATTGGTGTTATTATCTCTAGTGTAGATTTAAAAAAAAAAAAGTGGATGCTTGAGGTTAGGTCATTTTCCAGAAGTGGCAAATAAAAGAAAGCAACTCTAACATCCATGTACTTTCGGTTATATTATTCTACTTCCCCAAGTCCAAGAAGCAAACAAAAATGCAAGGCATTATGGGTAAATAATTCTCCAGAGAGGTTTGGAATTCATTGCCATGCAAGCAAGGGTCATTGAGAACTGGTTCCAAAGAAGTATATGTCTTTTGTATGGAAAGAATCCCAAGAATTCCTCTTGTTGTCCTTTTTTACATTATTATTGTATGCATTTCCCTGATGCTTTGGTAAGAATCTGGAGTCTTTACAATGAAATATGAGACCTTTATTGTGACAGAAGAGCAATCTAATTTATCTCTGACAAAGTTCTCCCTTCATGCCGCATAAATGGAGTGCCAGTTTAATGATGTCATTCCCTATAATGTAGAGTATAAAACGAGGAAGAAGTCATCTGGGGCCTCCACTAGGGAAAACAATGAGCAATGCCTTTTAGTTTCCTGTGAGCACCACTGTGAAGGTTCCTAAATTTATCCCTAGAGTTTCTGAAAGGTAGAGATTGAATATTGCACAGAATTAATGAAACTAGCCTCACAGGATCATTCTGAAGATAAAATGAGATAATTTGAGTAATGAGATCTAGCATAATAGTGGCCAGCACTTCATACATTTTCACTTTATTTTCTTTTTCTTCTTTCTGTTTCTAAAGTAGATTACTTCAATTTTACAAGAAAATATCTCTGTTTTTGCAATTTATTCTTAAAGTCTGGCTCTCTAAACAAGAAGGGAAAGCATCATAGAATTTTCTAGTTTCAGTGTTCTGTATACTAACATCTAATTTCATCTCGGCCTGTCGGGAATAAATAAATTGATAGATCTGCTGAGGTTAAAATATTGAAATATTTTTGTTAAAAATATTAAAACAGCAGCAGCAACACACAATATTCCAATGGCGTGTGATAAGTATAAAAATAAACTTAAAGTAAAAAAAGGAATAGAGAGAAAGAAATAAGCTATCAGAAGGTAAGGTTTGCCGTCATGATAGCTGTTTTGAAAGATTTTTGGAATTTTCAGGAATTATATGTGGAAAAAAAATAGAAGTTTAGGGAAGGAGGAAGAACATGGGAAGATATACAAGGCACAACAGTGTGGCTTCTTTAGAGAACTACACGGAATTAAGCATCAGTGAAATAAGCCAAAATATAGAGCTGAAGTTGGGTCCGGATCTTGGTCTGCCTTGTGGGCTAAAAAGGTGCACTTTATCCTCAAAGCAAAATGGAGCCACTGGGAAGTTGTAATCATAGGAATGCTAAGATCTGCCCTCGGTTTAAGGAATAACTGGCATCAGTGTGGGATTTTTCAAATTAACGGCCAAGTTTCATCCTCAACTCTTTTCTACCTCTTACATTCTTTCCATGTAAAATGAATACAAAAGTTTGTTCATTTTGCCTCTTATCTCTCAAACTTGTCCCCTCCTCTCCATCCCTCCCAACACACTCCTGATCTGAGTTACAGTTACATTTCATCTGGATTTCGTAATGGGTTTCCTGACTGGTCTCCCCACAAACCCTTGTTCCTCAGGTCCAATCCATGTAGCACCCAGTTGTCCTTTCAAACTGCAGATCCGATCCCGTCACACCTCTGTTGAAAATCATCCATTGCCTTCTCAAAACTTAAAACTATGCAAAATAATCCACAAGACCCTGAAGAACCTGGACAGTTTCCCCTTTCTCAGTCTTTTCCATCTATTCTGCAACACTAACCCTTTGTTTTTCCAAATTCCAGCCCTAGGGAAGCTCAGTCATTGTTTCAGACTGTACGGATTCTGTCTCTAGGGAAAACAGGGTTTTTCCTCTGACCTGGGACCTGCCTCTCTGATATCATCTAGCAGTGACAGCCTTCTCTTCCTTTGGACTTCAGACTTCCTGTTACTGCCAACTCATAATGCCTGCACCTAACCTGTTCAGTGTTTGTCTTCTGGCCTAGGCAGGGAGGTTGCAGGGTCCATGTCTTCCTTATTTACTGGTGAAACCCAAGTGCCTAGTATGGCACCTAGTAGAGCTCTTACTTTACTGATAAGTGAACCCAACAGCCCATCCAACACATCACTTAATAGTCCGTGATTTTAAAACATATTGCTTCTACTCAGTAATAGTTCAAGCTACTACTTTACATAGATTATAAATGCTGTATAGGTACTCTTCAGAATTAATTCATATTCATTAGCTTGAGACATAACTCTCAAGTTTGAAGAAGCCTAATATTATGAGCATTAGAGTATATATTATGTATATCTAGTATACATGTACTTATATACTTAGATCCCTATATACATGGAATATATAGTAATAAAATAAGAATTGTTATTATTTTTCAAATACCTCATTCAATTTAACTTTTTTATTATAATAAAATAAACATAGCACTATTTACCGTATTAACCATTTTTTAAGTGTACAGTTCAATGGTATTAAGAACATTAATACTGTTGGAACAACCATCACCATCATCCATCTCCAAAGCTCTTTCCATTTTCCCCAACTGAAATTCTCTAATAGTGAAGTGAAAACTCTCTATTCTCCCTTCTCCCCGTCCCTGGAACCATTGTACTTTCCATCTATGATTTGAATATTCTAGATAACTCATAAATGAAATCGTGGAGTATTTATTTTTCCTTCATTTCTCCTTACAAAGGTCTAAGGTCACTAGTGATCTTTTTCTCATCTCCCTGCCTCTCCAAAATACTTCATGCAGATGAGCACACTATTCTTTTTGAATCACTCTTGCCCTGGCTTTTGTAACACCTTACTCACCTGGTTTTCTTTTCAGCATGTTCTCTCTCCTCTGCCCAATTTCTTTATATGTATGTACGTATATATGTATATATGGGTGTATAATTTCTAATTGAAGTGTAGCTGACATCCAATATTTTGTTAGTTTCAGGTGTACAACACAGTGATTTGGCAGTTGCATACATTATATACATATTTACAGAGTGTACTTATGATCTGTCACCATACAAAGTTAAAACAGTATTGTGGACTACTCCTTAAGCTGTGCTTTTCATCCTTGTGACTTATTTATTTTATGCTGGAAAGTTTATACTTCTTAATTGCCCTCATCTATTTCATCTATTTCCCTTCCCATTTTCCCTCTGGCAAATATACTTTGTTCTCTGTATTTATGAGTGTGTTTCTGTTTTTATTTGCTCATGTTTTTAGATTCCACATATAAGTGAAATCATGTGATACTTGTCTTTCTCAGTCTGACTTATTTAAATTTGCATGATATCTTTTAAGTATTCATGTTTTCATGAATGGCAAGATGGCATTCCTTTTTTGGATGAATGAGATCCCTTTGTGTATATATATATATATACACACACATATATCATTTCTTTATCCATTTATCTATTGATGGACATTTATTTTGCTTCTATATCTTGGCTACTGAAAATAATGCTGCAATAAAAATAAGAATGCATATATCTTTTCAAATTAGTGCTTTTGTTTTCTTTTTGTAAATACTCGGAAATAGAATTACTCGGTCATATGGCATTTCTGTTTTTCATTTTTTTTGAGGAGCCTCCATATTATTTTCGACAGTAGCTGCACCAGTTTATATCCCCACCAACAGTGTATGATGGTTCCCTTTTCTCTACATTCTTATTAAAACTCGTTACTTCTTGTCTTTTTGATTCTAGCCATTCTAACTGGTGTGTGGTGATAATCTCATTGTGGTTTTGGTTTGTATTTCCCTGATGATTAGTGATTTTGAGCATCTACTCATGTGTTCATTGGCTATTTCTATGTCTTCTTTGGAAAAAAGTCTATTCAGATTCTCTGCCCATTTTTTTATTAGATTATTTGTGGTTTTTGGTGTTAAGTTATATGACTTCTTTATACATTTTGGTATATATATCTTTATCAGATATATCATTTGCAGATATCTTCTCCAATTCAGTAGATTGGCTTTTTGCTTTGTTGATGGTTTCTTTCACTACAAAAGCTTTTTAGTTTAATGTTCAAATTTTCTTCTTCTTTTTTTTTTTTTTGCTTTTGTTTTCCTTGACTAGGAAGACATACCCAGAAAATACTGCTAAGGTTGATTTTCAACAGTTTATGACCTATGTATCTTCTTTAGGAGTTTTGTGGTTTCAGGTATTTAATCTGTTTTGAGTTTATTTTTGCATATGGTATAAGGAAATACTCCAGTTTCATTCTTTTGCATGTGTCTCTCCAGTTTTCCCAGCACTATTGAACAGAATGCCATTTCCCCATCATATATTCTTGACTCCTTTGTCTTAGTTTGACTGTATAAATATGGGCTTATTTCTGGGTTCTCTATCCTGTCTACTGATTTATGTACCTTTTTTTTTTTTGCACCAGCGCCGTACTGTTTTGATAACTACAACTTTGTAGTATATCTTGAAATATGGGATTCTGATACCTCAATTTTGTTCTTTTTCAAGATTGATTCAGCTATTTAGGGCCTTTTGGTTTCTATAGAAATTTTAGAATTATTTATTCTAGTTCTGTGAAAAGTGCTCTTTGTATTTTGATAGGGATTGTATCAAATCTTTAGAATGCTTTGGGTAGCCTTATATATTTAAGTGCCCCAACATTGGGTACATAGATATTTTAATTATTACATCCTCTTGTTTGGTTAATCCCTTTATTTTTATTCACTGTCCATCTTTGTCTCCTATTACGGGCTTTATTTTAAAGTCTATTTTGTCTGATGTAAGTACACTAGCTTTCCATTGATCTTCCACTTAACATGGAATATATTGTTCCATTCCTCCACTTTCATTCCGTGTTTAGCTTTTAATCTGGGATGAGTTTCTTTTAGGCAGCATATAGTTGGGTCTTTTTTTCCCCTCTTAATCCATTCAGTTACCCTGTGTCTTTTGATTGGAGCATTTAGTCCATGTACCTTTAATGTAATCATTTATAAGTATGTACTTACTGTCATTTTGTTAATTGTTTTCTGATTGTTCTTGTGGTTCATATTTATTCCCTTCTTCTTCTCTTGCTCTCTTTCCATGAGATTTGATAACTTTCTTTAGTGTTTTGTTACATTTATTTCTCTTCATTTTTTTTGTTTTGTTTTGTTTTCTGTTACAGGTTTTAGATCTGTGGTTACCATGAGGTTCATATATAACATCCTATATATGTCACAGTCTATATGAAGTTGATGGTCACTTAAATTTGAACACATTCTAAAAACAATACATTTTTACTCCTACCCTGTACATTTTATATATATCTTACTATTTTTTATGTCCTTTTTAATTTTTTTTTTTTTTTTAAGATTTTATTTATTTATCTGACAGAGAGATATAGCGAGAGTGAGCACACAGGCAGGGAGAGTGGGAGAGGGAGAAGCAGGCTCCAACTGAGCAGGGAGCCTGATGCAGGGCTAAATCCCAGGACCCTGGGATCATAACCTGAGATAAAGGCAGATGCTTAATGATTAAAACACCCAGTTGCCCTTATTATATATCTTTTAATTTTGTGAGTCCCCTTCACTAATTTTTTATATATAATTGATTCTACTACTTTTGTCTTTTAACTTTCTTTCTTTTTTTTTTTTTTTAAGATTTTATTTATTTGACCCAGGGAGAGAGATCACAAGTAGGCAGAGAGGCAGGCAGAGAGAGAGAGTGGGGAAGCAGGCTCCCTGCCTAGCAGACAGCCTGATGCAGGGCTCAATCCCAGGACTCTGAGATGCTGAACTGAGCCAAAAGCAGAGACCTTAACCCACTGAGCCACCCAGGTGCCCTGTCTTTTAACTTTCATATAGCTTTATAAGTCATCAATCTACTATCTTTACTATACATTTGCTTTTATCAGTGAAATTTTTCTTTCATAATCTCTTTCTAATTATGGTCTTGTCTTTTCTGCTTAACAAAATCCCCTTAATATATCTTGTAAGGCTGGTTAAGTAGTGGTAAACTCTTTAATTTTTCTTTGTCTGGAAAATTCTTTTATTCTTTAATTCTCAATGATAGCCTTACCAGGTCAGGTATATCTGGTAGTGTTTTTGTTGTTGTTTGTTTTGTTTACCTTTCAACAATTTTGAATATATTATGCCACTGCCTATGGCCTACAAAGGTTCTGCTGATTTTTTTTTTTTAAGTTTGTTATAGACTTAGAGGATTTCCTCTGTACGTAAATTATTTTCTTTTGCCAATTTTAAGATTATCTCTTTGTCTTTAATTTTTATCATTTTAATTATTATGTGTCTTAGGTTGGACCTCTTTAGGTTCATCTTCTTTGGGTTTCTCTGTTCTTTTTGGACCTGGATGTCTTTTGTTCCAGTTTTCAGCTGTTATTCCTTTAAATTAGTTTTCTGCCCCTTTGTCTCTCTCTCTTCTCCTTTGGGGACCCCATATAATGTAAGTGGTATTACACTTGATATTATCACAGATGTCCCTTGACTTACATTGTTGTTGTTGTTGTTATTATTATTAATTTTTGCTATACAGTTTTGATGCTTTCTATTGCTCTGTCTTCCAAGCTTGGTGATTTGTTCTCTAATCACCGAGTATCTAATACTCTATTGATGCCCTCTGGTATATTTTTCATTTCCATTACTGTTTTGTTTTTTTTTTAAGCTCAGACTGGTTCTTTTTTATATTTTCTATTGCTTTGTTAAAATTTTACTGAATGTATTCACTCTTCTCTCAAGCTTGTTATTATCTTTATGGTCATTATTTTAAGCTTTTTAAAAATATTTTATTTATTTATTTGACAGAGAGAGACAGAGGTCACAAGTAGGCAGAGAGGCAGGCAGAGAGAGAGGGGGAAGCAGGCTCCCTGCTTAGCAGAGAGCCTGATGCGGGACTTGATCCCAGGACCCTGATATCATGACCTGAGCCAAAGGCAGAGGCTTTAACCCACTGAGCCACCCAGACGCCCATATTTTAAGCTTTTTAGCAGGTAGACTTTTTTCTCCATTGCATTTAGCTCTTATTCTGGGGGTTTTTGTCCTCTTCTTTTGTTTAGATTGCATTCCTTTGTCTCCTCATTTTGCCTCACTCCCTGTGTCTTTTTTTTTTTTTTTAACCATATATCAGATCATCAGTTGCTCCTGATGTTGAAAATTAATGGCCTCATGTAAAAGGTAGATTGTGGTGCCCAGTAGCATAATCCCACCTGATGATCAGAACCTAGTGCTCCAGGGGTGTCTTCTGTGTGGGCAGTGGGATCCGTCCTGTTGTGGCTGGGCTGCTACTGCTGTAGGCAGGCTGATGGATTGGGCTGTCCCTCAGCTTGGCTATCAGCAATCATTTATTGAAACTACTGCCAGCACGTTGGTAGGCAGGGATTGCCCCTGGCACAGCTGACTGAGAAGTCCTGGTTCTGTTATTGTGGGCATGTTTGTGGGGTGAGGCATGTTCCCAGTATAACTGAGTGAGAGGCCAGGCACTAGCTATTGTCTGTGTGCTGGTGGATGGAGCTACTCCCCACCCTCCCACCTCATAGGGCAGGAATCCATTTGGGAGGGGCACTGATCTTGCTTGGGCTACCTGCTGACTATGACGGGGAGGGAGGTAGTCATTCTGGGGGGACCCAGTCCCAACTAAAGCTGTCCACTCAGCATGGTGGGGCAGGACCTACTTTGGAGGGGTGCCTGCTGTGGCAGGCAGGTTGAATGAGGGCAGGGCCACAGAGGAATGCTCAGGAAATGCAAGCAATGCTAGCAAGGCAGATGTAGAGTGTAAGAATTGGTGCAATCAAGCTTCAGGCTAACTAGATTGAAGGAGGACAAGAAAAATGCTGCCTGCTAGCACCTCCAATCCCAGAGAAAGTTATTGTAGATCCCTGAACCTCTGGCACACATTTTAAATTTAGTAAATAAATCTCCCTCTAAGTATAAACTAGGTGCTTTCCTAATTACTGCTTCTATGCTGCGTTTCAGGCCAAGTGATATAACATATTTTCCCTGTATGAGTGGAGACTCTGTTTCTTATGACCCTTAGGCTCTTCTGGAGTTAAACCCTGCTAATTTTCAAAGCCAGACATTATGGAGGGCTTATCTTCCTAGCACAGGTCCCCTGGGCCAGGGATACCTAATTTTAGGATTTGTCCCCTTACTTTTCATAAAGGATCTCTCTACCTATGATATCTCTCCTGCTTGTGGTTTGTTGCCATATTGAGGAGTTTTGTTCCTTACTATGTCTCTTCCCCTTCCCCTTCTCTTTTCAATTTGATCTCTTCCTTAAGCTTTTAGCTATGGAAGATCTGCTCTACCAAGCTCAGGTCATTTTCAAAGTAAGTTGGATTACAGGTAGTGGTTGATTTGTTTCCTTCTTTGAGGAAAAAGTGAGCTCAGGATCCTACTATTTCCCTATTTTTTTCTCTCTCCTCCCCATACCAAATATTTTTCACACATTATCTAACTGTATCCTCAAAAAATTTTCAAGACATTGATATTAATATGTCATCATACATATAAGGAATCTGAAGATTTTATAGGTTAGGTAACTTGCCCTTTATTTTATGTAAGAAGTATGATTTGAACTCAGGTTTCTGGCTTCACAGCTCATTCCCTAAAGTAATATGATATATTGCCAAAATAGGTATAATTCATATCTAATGAAAAGGAGGAAAAATATTAAGGTTCTTTAAGGCAATAAATGAGAGAGACAATGCTATGATATTGTTTTGGCAGACAGGTAAAATAGTTCTTAGGCTTCAAAGGCAACCTCCTGCACATGTATTGAGTTTGTTCGTTTTGCTTTCAGCAGGAAATGCAGTCTGCATGACTAAGCTTTCCCACAGCTGTGGGATTAATTTCAGGTATCAGAAGTGTGCTGGTGTGCACTAATAGCTGGGTCTAATGCTCCTGGAAGCACACCTCATCCCTCATACCATGATAAGTCTTCTCTGTTGCCCTTCCATGTGTTAAATAGATTAAGCTTCCTTGGTATTGTCTTATAAAATATATTACAGAGGAATTAAAGTAGAATTGCTTTGTTTTACAAGGGAAAGGAAGCCAGATAAGTCTGAACAAAGATTAGCATATACTTTCCATTCTCGAGGGTTTAATCTATTATTTGTTTTATTAAAAAAAGAAATAGAATGTGCCTAGGCCTTTGATATAAGTTGACTCATTCTTGTTGATCAGAAGGGCAGATGATAGTAACATAAACACAGGATTTATCTAGTTACTTCCCTCATTATTATTTCTTCTTCTTCCTCTTCTTCATTATCTTCCTTGTCATCCTCCTTCTCCTTCTTTTTCTGCTGCTACTGCTACTACTAGTATTAGTGCTTATAACCACTGGTACCAGTTATTCTTCTTTTAACTGAGTTATAAATGACATAAAACACTATATTAGTTTCAAATTTACAACATAATGATTCCATATTTGTGTATATTGTGAAGGTATCATCACAGTAAGTCAAGTTAATAGCTATCACCACTTGAAATTGCAGAATTTTTTTCTTGTAATGATAACTTTTAAGATTTACTCTTAGTAACTTTTAGATATGCAATCAATATTGTTAACTATAGTCAGCATCCTGTACATTATATTGTCATGACTTATCTATTCTATAACTGGAAGTTTGTACCTTTTGCCTCCTTTGTCCCTTTTATCCACCCCTTACTACTGTCCCTAGCAACCACCAATCTGTTCTTATTTAGTATTTATAAGTTTGTTTTTTGTTGTTACTTCATTTGTTTGCTTATAGGTTCCACATATAAGTGAGATCATACAGTATTTGTCTTTCTCTTTCTCATTTATTTCTCTTAGCATAATGACCCAATGTTATATCTAAGTTGTTGCAAATAGATTGTATTCTTTTTTATTGCTAAATTAAATTCCAATATACCACAGTTTCTTTATATATTCATATGTTGATGGACACAGATTGTTTCCATATCTTGGCTATTTTAAGTATTGCCACAAAGAACATGGGGTTGCATATAGTTTTGAGTTTATGTATTTGTTTTCTATAGATAAATACCCAGAAATTGAAGTGCTGCATCATATGGTAGTTGCATTTTTAATTTTTTGAGGAACCTCTATACTGTTTTTCATAGTGGTTCCACCAGTTTACCTTTTTACCAACAGTGTGTGAGGGTTCCATTTTCTCCACATCCTCACCAAAACTTATTATTTATTTTCATTTTGATAAAAACCATTTTAACATATGTGAGGGTGGTATCTTAACTGTACTTTGATTTGCATATCCCTGATGATTGGTAATGTTGAACAATGTTTCATGTACCTATTGTTCATCCATATGTCTTCTTGGGAAAAAAGTCTATTCAGCTGCTTTGCCTACTTTTATGATTGGATTTTTGTTATTGTTATTTTGTGTTCTTTTTACATTTTGGATATGAACCCATTATCAGATATATAATTGAAAATATTTTCTTCCATTCAATATGTTGCTCTTACATTTGGTTGATAGTTTTCTTTGCTGTGAATAGCTTTTTAGTTCAGTATAGCCCCACTTATTTATTTGTGCTTTTGTTGCCTTTACTTTTGGTGTCAAATCCAAAAAAATCATTGCCAAGGCCAATGTCATAGAACTTACTACTTATGCTTTCTTCTAAGAGTTGTGTGTTTCCATGTCTTACTTTCAAATCTTTAATCTATTTTGAATAATTTTTGTGTATAGTATAAATTAGTGATCTGGTTTCATTCTTTTTAAAATTTTTTTTACTAACATATAATGTATTATTTGCCCCAGGGGTACAGGTCTCTGAATCATCAGGCTTACACATTTAAGAGCACTCAACATAGCACATACCCTTCCCAGTGACCATAACCCAGGCACCGTATCCTTACCTCCCATTCCCCAGCAGCTCTCAGTTTGTTTCATGACATTAAGAGTCTCTTATATGTTTGTCTCCCTCCCAATCTCATCTTGTTTCATTTTTTCCTTCCCTGCCCCCCACAACCCCCGACTCTGCCTCTCAAATTCCTCATATCAGAGAGATCATATGATAATTGTCTTTCTCTGATCGATTTATTTTGCTCAGCATAATACCCTCTAGTTCCATCCACGTCATTGCGAATGGCAAGATTTCATTTTTTTTGATCGCTGCACAGTATTTCATTGTTGTGTATCTTCTGTAAAGAAGATATATCAATTGTCTTTTGTTTTGTTGACTGTTTCCTTTGCTGTGCAAAAGCTTTTGATCTTGATGAAGTTCCCATAGTTCATTTTTGCCCTTGCTTCCCTTGCCTTTGGAGATGTTTCTAGGAAGAAGTTGCTGCGGCTAAGGTCGAAGAGGTTGCTGCCTGTGTTCTCCTCCAGGATTTTGATGGAATCCTGTCGCACATCAAGGTCTTTGATCCATTTTGAGTCTATTTTTGTGTGTGGTGTAAGGAAATGGTCCAGTTTCATTCTTTTGCCTGTGGCTGTCCAATGTTCCCATCACTGTTTGTTGAAGAGACTGTCTTATTTCCATTGGACATTCTTTCCTGCATTGTCGAAGATTAGTTGGCCTTAGAGTTGAGGGTCCATTTCTGGGCTCTCTATTTTGTTCCATTGATCTGTGTGTCTTTGTTTTGTGCCAGTACCATACTGTCTTGATGATTACAGCTTTATAACGGAGCTTGAGGTTTGGAATTCTGATGCCACCAACTTTGGCTTTCTTTTTCAACATTTCTTTCTATCCCAATAGATTCGGGGTCTTTTCTGGTTCCATATAAATTTTAAGATTATTTGTTCCATTTCTTTGAAAAAAAAAAAAGATGGTATTTTGATAGGGATTGAGTTAAATGTGTAGATTGCTTTAGGTAGCATAGACATTTTAAGAATATTTCTTCCAATCCATGATCATGGAATGTTTTTACATTTCTTGGTGTCTTCCTCAATTCCTGTCATGAGTACTTTATAGTTTTCTGAGCACAGATTCTTTGCCTCTTTGGTTAGGTTTATTCTTAGGTATCTTATGGTTTTGGGTGCAATTGTAAATGGGATCAACACCTTAATTTCTTTCTTCTGTCTTGCTGTTGGTGTATAGAAATGTAACTGAGTTCTGTGCATTGATTTTATATCCTGACACTACTGAATTCCTATATGAGTTCCAGCAGTTTTGGAGTGGAGTATTTTGGGTTTTCCACATAAAGTATCATATCATCTGCAAAGAGTGAGAGTTTCAATGATGAATGCTGTGAAATATGTAAACCTGGTGATTCAAAGACCTGTTATGCAAATTCAAAGACCCCTGGGGCAAATAATAACATTATATGTTAATAATAAAAAAAAAAGTGAGAATTTGACTTCTTCTTTGCCAATTTGGATGCCTTTATTTCATTTTTGTTGTCTGATTGCTGAGGCTAGGACTTCTAGTACAGTGTTTAATAGCAGTGGTGATAGTGGACATCCCTACCATTTTCCTGACCTTAGAGGAAAAGCTTTCAGTTTTTCCCCATTGAGAATGATATTTGCTGTCAGTTTTTCATGGATGGATTTTATGATATTAAGGTAGGTACCCTCTATCCCTACACTTTGAAGAGTTTTGATCAAGAAAGGATGCTATACTTTATCAAATGTGTTTTCAGCATCTATTGAGAATATCATATGGTTCTTGTTCTTTCTTGTCTGTTCATATCTTCTGCCCATTTCTTGATTGGATAATTTGTTCTTTGGGTGTTGTATCACACTGATTGATTTGCAGATGTTGAACCAGGCTTGCATCCCAGGAATAAATCCCACTTGATCGTGGAGAATAATCCTTTTAATGTACTGTTGGATCCTATTGGCTAGTATCTTGGTGAGAATTTTTGCATCTGTGTTCATCAAGGATATTGATCTGTCATTATCCTTTTTGATGGAGTCTTTGCCTATTTTTGGGATCAAGGTAATGCTGGCCTCATAAAATTAGTTTGGAAGTTTTCCTTTCATTTCTATTTTTTTGGAATAGTTTCAGGAGAATAGGTATTAATTCTTCTTTAAATGCTTGGTAGAATTCCCCTGGAAAGCCGCCTGGCCTTGGGCTCTTGTTTGTTGAGAGACTTTTGATGACTGCTTCAATCTCCTTGGTTATGGGTCTGTTCAGGTTTTTTATTTCTTCCTGGTTCAATTTTGTTAGTTTATATGTCTCTAGGAATGCATCCATTTCTTCTAGATGGTCTAGTTTTTGGCATATAGTTGCTCATAATATGTTTTTGTAGTTGTTTGATTTCTTTGGTGTTGGTTGTGATCTCTTTCATTTATGTTCATTTATGTTTTTATTTATTTGGATTTCTCTCTGTCTCTCTCTCTCTTTCTTTTTTTTTTTTTTTTTTTTTTTTTGGTAATTCTTGCCAGGGTTTTATCAATCGCATTCATTCTTTCAAAGAACCAGCTCCTAGTTTCTTTATCTGTTCTACTATTCTTTCGGTTTCTATTTCATTGATTTTTGCTCTGATCATTATTATTTCTCTTCTGCTGGTTTAGGCTTTATTTGCTACTCTTTCTCCAGCTCTTTTCATGTAGGGTTAGATTGTATATTTTAGACCTTTCTTGTTTCTTGAGAAAGGGTTGAATTACTATATACTTTCCTCTTAGGACTGCCTTTGCTGCATCCCAAAGATTTTGAACAGTTGTGTTTTCATTTTCATCTGTTTCCATGATTTTTTTTTTAATTCTTCTTTAATTTCCTGGTTGACCTATTCATTCTTTAGTAGGATATTCTTTAGGCTCCGTGTATTTGAGTTCTTTCCAATTTTCCTCTTGTGATTGAGTTCTAGTTTCAAAGCATTGTGGTCTGAAAATATGCAGAGAATGATCCTAGTCTTTTGGTACTGGTTGAGACCTGATTTGTGACCTGCGACATGATCCGTTTTGGAGAATGTTCCATGTGCACTAGAGAAGAATGTGTATTTTGTTGCTTTGGGATGGAATATTCTGAATATATCTGTGATGTCCATCTGGTCCAGTAAGTCATTTAAAGCCCTTATTTCCTTGTTGATCTTTTGCTTAGATGATCCATTTCAGTGAGGTGGGTGTTAAAGTCCCCTCCTATTATTGTATTATTGTTGATGTGTTTCTTTGATTTTGTTATTAATTGGCTTATATAATTGGCTGCTCCCATGTTAGGGACATAAATATTTATAATTATTAGATCCTCTTGTTGGGACCATTTAAGTATGATATAGTGTCCTTCCTCATCTCTTATTATAGTCTTTGGTTTAAAACCTAATTTGTCTGATAAAAGGATTGCCATCCTAGCTTTCTTTTGATGTCCATTAGCATGGTAAATGCTTTTCCACCCCTCACTTTAAATCCGGAGATGTCTTTGGGTCTTAAATGAGTCTCTTGGAGACAGCATATTGATGTATTTTCCTTTTTTTATCCATTCTGATACTCTATGTCTTCTGACTGGGCCCTTTAGCCCATTTACATTCAGGGTAACTATTGAAAGATATGAATTTAGTGCCATTGTATTGCATGTAAGGTGACTGTTACTCTATATTGTCTCTGTTCCTTAGGCTCTCTCTTTGATTAGAGAACCCCTTTCAATATTTCTTGTAGGGCTGGTTTTGTGGGAATTTATACATTTCTTTTAGGTTGTCCTATTTATTGGGGTAATATGTCATCCAACCTTCATACTAGTTTTACAAGTGATAAATCCTCTCCCCTTACTATATAGTTACCTTTTACTTTTGAGATTTTTACTTTCATATGTTTTCTTGTTACCAATTAGTTTCCTTTCTTCTCAGCTTAAAGAAATCCTTTTAACATTTCTTATAAGACCAACTTAGTGGTAATGAACTCATTTCGCTTCTACTTGTCTGGAAAACGCTTTTGTCTCACTTTTGATTCTAAAAGATAACTTTGCCATGTAGAGTATTCTTGGTTGGATTTTTTTTTTTCTTTCAGCACTTTGAATATGTTATGCCACAGTTGTCTTATCTGCCACAATTCTGCTGAAAACCTTCCGATAGTCTTGTGGAGGTTCCCTTGTATCTAACAAGTTGCTTTCACTTGCTGCTTTTAAGATTCTCTATTTTAATTTAATTTAATTTCACTTTATTTTATCTTAATTTATTTTATTTTATTTCAAGTATTGTTAACATACAGTATAATATTAGTTTCAAGTGTACAGTATAGCAATTTAACACTTCTATTTATCACTCCGTGCTTATCATGACAAATTTACTCCTTAATCCTATCACCTATTTAACCCAACCTATCACCCACTTTCCCTTTGGTAAACCACATCAGTTTTTCTGTCATTAAGAGTATATTTCTTAGTTTGTCTCTATCTTTCTCTCTCCTCCCTCCAACCGTGGTCGTTTGTTCTGTTTCTTAAGTTTCACACATGAGTAAAATCATATGGTATTTGTGTTTCTCTAACTTATTTCACTTAGCATAATACTGTCTAGCTCCATCCATGTTGTTCTAAATGGCGAGATTTCATTCTTTTTATGGGTGAATAATATTCCATTATATATGCATATATGTGTATATAAGTCATATATATGTAGTGATATGTATATGATATATATTATGTATATAGTGTATATATTTTATATAACGTATAACATATATATCATATAAAGTGATATATCTATATCTATATAATACCATATATAATATATAATGATACACACATACACACACACCCCATTTTTTTATCCATTCATCTATTGATGAACACTTGGACTGTTTCCATAATTTGGCTATTGGCTGGTATAAATAAAGGGGGTGTATGCATTCCTTTGAATTAGTGTTTTTGCATTTAGGGGGCAAATACCCAGTAGTGCAATTACTGGGTCTTAGGGTATTTCTATTTTTAACTTTTTTTTTTTAAGATTTTATTTATTTATTTGACAGAAAGAGAGATCACAAGTAGGAAGAGAGGCAGGCAGAGAGGGGGAAGCTGGCTCCCTGCTGAGCAGAGAGCCCGATGCGGGGGCTTGATCCCAGGACCTATTTTTAACTTTTTAAGGAATCTCCATATTGTTTTTCACAGTAGCTATACCAGTTTGCATTCCCACCAACAGTACAAGAAGGTTCCTTTTTCTCTACAGCTTTGCCAACTTGTCATTCCTTGTGTTTTTGACTTTAGCCATTCTGACAGTGTGAGGTGATATTTCATTGTAGTTTGGGTTTGTATTGCCCTAATAATGAATGATCCTGAGCATTTTTTTCATGTGTCTGTTTGCTATCCGGATGTCTCCTTGTCTTTAACTTCTGACATTTTAATTATAATGTGTTTGCTATGGGTCTCTTTGGGTTTATCTTATTTAGATCTCTCTGAGCTTTTTGGTTCTGAGTGCTTTTTCTTCCCCAGGCTAGGGAGGTTTTCAGCCATTACTTCTTCAAATAAGTTGTACACCTTTCTCTCTCTTTTTTCTCTGGGATCCCTATGATGTGAATATTCACTTTGTATTGTTTCTTAAGCATCTTAAGTTATACTTACTTTTTTTTTTCCTTTTTTTGCTACTCTGATTGGGTGAGTTCCTCTTCCCTGATTATTTTTTCTCTGTCCTCAAATCTGTTATTGAACCCTGTAGTGTACATTTCAGTTGAATTATTATATTCTTGAGTTCTATGACTTCTGCTTAGAAATTTCTTCCATTGTTTTTGCTCTTTGTTGAAGTTCTTAATGAGTTCATTCTTCTTCTGAGTTTATGTGAATACCTTTATGAGTGAGTACTTTATGACCATTATTTTGAATCTTTGCTTATCTCCAATTCATTAAGATTTTTCCCACCTTGAGATTTTATCTTGTTTTTTAATGTGAAACCTGTTTCTATGTTTTTTCATTTGGCTTGACTCTCTATGTTTGTTTCTGTGTATTAGATGAAACAACCACCTCTCTCAGTCTTGAAGCTTTGGCTTTGTGTAAGAGATGGATCTTCCAAGCTGCCCTAGCCCTTAATTGTCTCTCAAACCTTTGTTATTGTCCTGGCAGTTTATTTTATTTTTAATAGCTCCCATTAGTTGAAGGTGTGCCAAAACAAGTCAGTGTTCCAAAGGGGAAGATCTCAGCACTTAGCTTCAAGCTTATGGGAAACCAGAACTTCAGGTAACAGCTCTTAAAAATACAATTATATATAATCTTGTGGGAACTTTAAGTTAAGCACTACTGTACTCCAGAGTCAGGCAAACTGGAAATGTCCTCTGGACAGCACTTGCCAAAAATAGGGCTCCAGATGAGTATACAAACTCCTTTCTGGGGAATTCTAGTGAACTGTAGTGTGGCAGAGGGAGAGTACAAAGATGGTGTTCCCGGGCCTACATTTCCTGAGAGCACCTCCTGAGTCTCTAGATGTGTGCCAAACTGGCAACCCACTCCAAAGCTGAACCTCCAAGACTAACGAGTAGACTCCTTTCACAGAAAGGCTGGGAGCATTTTTTAGTCTGCTCTGTGTGCAATGCCCTGAGGGTGATATTCTCCAGATAACTATTTCTCTGATTGTTATAGTCCTGTGGGACCCGGGGGTGCAAGTCCTCCTGGCCACCAGAGCCTGGTTATCAAAGGGCATGCCCTGGGTAGCAGCTGTAAAAACCAGGGTACCAGACATAACAACTGCATTACTTTACATTCATAAGAGCTCTTGTCTGAGAGTTGCTAGCTAGTGCTCTGGAGCATGGCAAAGGGAGGGCACATAGATAGTACCTTCCCGCCAAGGTCTCAAGAAAGGTTTTACAACCAGCTCTAAATGTGTGTCTAATTAGATGTTTGCCTGTCAGGCTATAGCTACGATGATAAGCTAATAGTCCTCTTGTACAGAAAGATTGAACACCTGGGTCTGTTGCTTCTTTGTGTGCCCGGGAGTGGTAGCAGTTTAAGAACATTTACTGTGTTGCTTAGAGTCCTGTGGGACCTCAGAGTGTAAGTTCTACTGGTCACCAGAGTCAGGTGATATAGAGGTGCCCTCTGGAGTTTGCCACAAAAATCAGTACCAGACAAGGGTATAAGCTGCTTTCTGGAACATACTGGTGATCTGGAGTAAGGCCTGGGGAGGGCAGAAATATTGTGTCTGTCCAGTGGCCTCCATTCCCTGAGATTAACTCCATAGATCCCTTTAAATGTGCCAAACCAGAAGCCTGCACTTCAGGCCAAAATCCTTGGACAAGCAAATAGGCTTTTGTTTCCAGGAAGAATTGGGATTTTGTTTCAGTTTGCTATCCATGCAGTGCTCTGGGAGTGTTATTCTCCTAAGAACTATCTTTCCACTTCTTATAGTCATTGGGGGAGCAAAGAATGAAAGTCTTCACCTCCAGAGACAAGTGAGCAAAGGGCATCTCCTGGGTGGCAGCAACAAAACCCAGGTCACAGACATAAGATCTGCAGCACCAGACATATGTAGAATCTTCCCTCTAGGAAACACTGGTGTTGTGTAACGTAACAGAGGTAGAGAGAGCGAGAAATGACACTCACTGGTTATAATGAGACAAATGGGGGAGGGGTGCAAAGATAGCACCTGCTGAAAAAAGGAAAGAAGAAGAAGGAAAAGGACATAACAAGAAAAAGAAGAGAAGTGGGTGTGGGAGATGGTTCCCACGAGCTACAGCAAAGCAGAGGGAGAGTGTGTGAGATGGTACCCATGGGAAAGAAACAAAAAGATGGTACCTGCTGGCTTTAGCAAGGCAAAAGGAGAGCAGTTAGATTGCACTTACTGGCCTCTGACTCTAGAGAGTATCCCTAAACAGTCCCTCAGACTAAAATATTAAATTAGGAAATAAGTCTCTTTCACATAAAGTCTGGGTGCTTTTCAAAGGGCTCCCTCTGCTTTGGGGTTTGGAGTGGATGAGTCTGCACACAGGCCATTTAAGAACCTTTACTCAGTTTGCCACAGCCCTGCAGGTCTCGTGGACAGAAGCCCTGCTGGTTTTCAAAGTCAGATGTTTTGGGGACTTGTGTCTCAGGTGTCAGTCTTAAAAGTCACAGTGCCCATGGAATATGAACACTGCTCTTCACAGAGAATCTCTGGGTTTTGAGTTCCCTGCTGATGGTGGGTGGTCACACCAAGGGCTGTTTATAGCAACATTGTTGGGTTTTTCCTACCGACGATGGATTTTACCTTTTATCTGTCTAAGATGAAGGTGTTGCTCCACCAGTTTTTACTCTGACCCACCCCCCAGAAGATTGTTCCATATATATAGCTTCTATATAAATTGTTCCATATATACAGCTGTACATTCAGGGTGGCTGTCAGAGGAGTTGAGTTCAGGATCTTTCTGTTGTGCCATTCTCCCAGCTCTCTTCCTTATACTGCTTGAGCCTTGCTTTTCTTCATGTCCATTCTCATGGGCCCACTTGTATTTAGCTGATGAGACATCCCACTGGACTTATGATCTGATTATTTCCCTTGGTTAGGTACCTTGAAAGTTTTAAATTAGGGCTTCCCCACAGAACTCTTCCAGACTCATCTAGACTATCCATTTGACACTTCCCATCAGGGTAGGCAAATCAAACATAGTCTTTCAGCTTTAATAACCCTGAATGCTAGGGATTGTGGCAATAAATGAAGACCCCTCAAGTTATAACAAATAGCACTTGCTTAGTAACTTTTGTATTCAGAGCTTGCCATAGCAAGGGAGTCAGCCGCCATCACTTGTGCTTGGCAGAAACTGAAAGGCAGGCAAAGGAGTGGGACAACTTGATACTGGAAAAAAAAAAAAAAGGAAGCTACAGATCTGCTCTGATTGGAGGTTGTTGACATGGGAAAGCTAGAGGTAGGCTGACTAGAAGCAGGATATTCTATATGATTAAGTGGGGGAGCATATTTGGCTTTTTCTAGTTGGCCTGAGGCAGAAGTAAAAATAAGAGAAGTTGGCAGTCAATGACTGACTCCTAACTGTTTTGGTTCCATTGCTGTCGAGACTGTGGTTTGGCTTCCTCAGCTAGTTGCTGCAGACATTGTTAGCCTGAGGTCTGCCTATTTTCCAATTGTATATCAAGTCTTACAGGATGTACAACTGGATAAATAGTCTCCTTGCCTTCAGTGAACTGAATTTAGCAAGGGAAACTGAATTGTACATAGGTATATTACAGTAAAAATCACAAAATGCACTGATAGGTATGTGTGCAAGATGTAGAGTTGGTATTGGTTGAGAGGCAGGGATTTTTATGGGGAAAGTCAAGGAAGGATGACCCCTATGCCAGGTTTTAAGGATTAGTAGAATTTTGCCAAATATCAAAAGAAGGAAAAGACATCCCAGGAGTCAGGAACAACATGTGTAGAGAAATATGAAATAACAAGGTATGTGAAGGGGCATGTCTGTTTATTTTAGAATTTTGAAATAATATACTATGCTAAATTTTGAGAATATGTTTACATTCAAATCCCACAGGGCCTTATATGCAGGGCTAGGAAGTTTAATTACTCTTAAAGGAATGGGGATCAAAGAGGGTATTCTCAGCCCCTAGAATGGTGATGTCCAGTTTGCTAAGTACACAACATACTATCCAGGGGGCAGATACTTGTAAAAAAGGCCTTAGGATGTCCTGGACCGAAGGACTAGAAGAAGAATGGAGCCAAGATCAGTGCAATATGTTGGGAAGAATGGCTCTGAATGGGTGAAGATAGAATAGGTATCAAACAGGCTCCAAATCCAGGGTCCAGGGCATGGTCAAGACAGGGAGGGAGGTAGAAGCACGTAGGAACAAAAGCAGGGGAGGGCAGGATAGTTGGGTCCTTCTAGAAGCCAGTATCTTGCTCACTTGAGATAGACTTAAAAGGGCTAGGTATGAACCTTCTATTTTAAAGTGGTCCTCATTTTTAAAAGCTGCTCAGTATGTGACAGTGAAAGGCTGCAATGGATGCACATTTTGAATATACAAAATGTTTGCAAATATGATTATGATTACTCCCTTTTTATTGTTAGCATTTGTAATAACTCAATCAGGAATAAATAGTAAAGCAAAAAAAAAAAAATTAAATGTTTGTCTTTCAGCTAAAGACTTCTAGTGTCATGCTTTAGAACAGGGGTTAGCAAATGATGGCCGATGGGCTAAATCCAGCTTGCATCATTTTTGTAAAAGTATTATTGGAACACAACTGTACCCATTCATTTACCTATTGTCTATGGCTACTTCACACTACAACAGCCGAGTTAAATAGTTAACAACATTTGGTCCCCAAAGCCTAAAATACTTACTGTCTGGACATATACAAAAACAGTTTCCCAGCTCCTGCTTTAGAACCTAGGGACAAATGGAGCAACATGCATTCTAATTATGTGACATGAAAATAAACATAATGAACTAACCGTATCTTATGTGCCTAGATCTTCATAGGAATTATTCTCAATCCCATGATATAAAGGAGGAAGGCAAGTCTCAGAAAGGTTAAGTGATATTTTGAATAGTATATAACTAGTAAACATCCATAATATGATTTTGACTCATACCTAATTGGTTGCAAAGCCCATTTTCCTTCTTTTTTATCATATTTTCTGAGCTGTAATATGCTCTTCAATTCAATAAGCATTGAATGTTGCCCTCCAGTACTTAGCAGGTCACTGTCCTAAGTTCTGTATTGGTACAAAAATGACATGGTAACTTGCTTTTGAGGAGTGAAAATCTAGTGAGAGAATCAGACAGGTAAGTGTGGCAAAACATGAAAAAAGGCATGCCGTATATATGCACTAAGGTGTGCAAAGTGGTTATATATATCATATATTATATGTGTGTGTGTGTGTGTATACAAAATATACAGATTGCAATCTAGTGTTAAAGTTAAGAACACAACTCCCAAAGCCAGACTGCCAGGTTTGGACACGTGGATCCACTACAGGTGAGCTGTGTGACCAAGGGCTAGTTACAGAATCTTTCTGTCAGTTTCCATTTCCATGAAGTGGAGATAGTGGTCAATTACTTTATAGGGCTGTGAGGATTAATGCCTTATTTCATTCAGCATATCCTGTTGAGCACCTACTAGGTGACAGTATTGATCGAGGCACTTGAGACACCTCATTAAACATAAAAACAACACTCTTTATTTTGTGAGGCTTACAGTCTACCAGAGGAAGACAGGCAGTAAACAGTAAAATTGTAAATAAGTAAATTGTATGAAATGCTAGAGGAAAATGAGAACTTGTGAAAAAAGGAAAGGAGAGCCGAGTATGGGAATCAGCAGCATGGGGCAGTGGGGAAAGAGTGGTTTGGGAGAGCCTCATTGAGAAGGGAAGGTTGCAGTGAAGACTTGGAGGACGTGAAAGGTTGTGTGCGTGGCTATCTCATCAGAGAGAACAACCAACACAGAGGTCAACTAGAGCCCAAGTGCTTCCTGAGGTGGTGTCTGAGGAGTGGCAAATGGGCCAGAGTGTCCGAGATAGAATAAGCAAGAGGAAATCGGTGGAGAGGGGTCAGAGGGTGTTTGGTTCACCTAGCACTTTAGGGGCCGTGTGAAGACTTTGGCATTTACCTAGTCTAAATGGCCTTCCAGGGTTTTGAACAGAAAAGAAGATCCCACATTCACCGTTTAGAAAGTGTCTTGTCTTGTAAGAGGTACTCAATAAATATTAGTTGTAATTATTATTGTTACTATTATTATCGTGGTACATCTGGGAATGGGGGCTAACTCATTGTCTATGAAGGAGGGCAGTGATATGAAACTGGAGAATTAAATTGTCACCAGACTGAAATTAGTTTCACACCAAAGAGTTTGCACATTATTGTGAAGACCATGAGGAACTGAACCAATGTAAAACTGTAGTCACAGAAGGACTCTGAGATCAATCTTGAGCAAACCCACTTTGAATGATTAATATCATACCATGGTTTTAGTTAGGTCATTTGCCATTTTCACACCACACAAGCAATAAGAATAGCCAATATTAATAAGTACTTGTTATGACCTGCAAAGGCTTCTATTGCTTTGTATGTAATAGGTTGTATTGTTATCTCCATTTTATAGACCAATAAACAAAGACCCAGAAAGATTAAGTGTTTTGCCCAAGATTATATAGTATCCTAGTTTGAGTTCTCTAAAATCCAAGGGAATGCTAAAAAAAAAAGAAAAACAAAAAGAAAGAAAAACAAAAACAAAACAACAGCAAACACCCCCAAGGGAAGGCTTACGAGCTAAGGTGTGTGCTACATGCAATCTCAGAGCAACACCAACAAGATGGTAAGGCAAGAAAAGAAAACATAAGGCGGTATATTACCAGGCTTTTAGACGACAGCACAGCCAGTTACTCAGTCATGCTGGACAGCTTTCAGACAGAACTCATGGATCCACCATGTCTCAGAGGGGGAGAAAAGAAGGAAATTGATCTGATGGCTTCTTCTTGTCTTCCTTTCTCTGGTTGATTCCAGTTAGCCCACAGGGTGTTGACTCCCTTGTTGTTGGGATGTGTTAACTGGCAGACTCTGGGGAAGCCAGATCCCTCATTTCCTTTCTTGGTACTTCACATGGTGCCTCACACAGGAGCGCTTGTCAGCTCTCTCCTGGATACCGGAGCTGCTGGGCTTTTACATGGCACCCACCCTGGAAGTGGAGATAACCAATATTACAAGAAGAGGCACCATGGATTCATAGCAGTTACTCTCCTTTAAGCAAGTGGGGCTCACTGGACGTTTGGACTTGATAGATTCCTGACAAGTGCATAAACGGGGTCGGATGCACAGAGCTAGGAAATATTTTCTGGGAAAAATAGATTGAACCAGGAAGTCTGATTATAGATACACCAAAACCTGTTCGTAACTGCTACTGCAGACTGACTACTAAGCCTACTCCATGTAAGGGTCACAACTCTTTAAACAAGAATAATTCAAAGAGGGGCACCTGGGTGGCTCAGTGGGTTAAAGCCTCTGCCTTCGGCCCAGATCATGATCTCAGGGTCCTGGGATTGAGCCCCACATCAGGCTCTCTGCTCAGCAGGGAGTCTGCTTCCCCCTCTCTCTGCCTGCCTCTCTGCCTACTTGTGATCTATCTCTCTCTGTCAAATAAATAAATAAAATCTTTAAAAAAAAAAAAATAATTCAAAGAGATCAAGGTTTTAAATTCTGTCCAATTCAATGTTATTACACAGACGTGTATGTTTTGGTCCCTCATTTTCTGGATTTTCATTACCAGTGTGTGACTTTTAAGAAAAACCAATATGTTAAAATCTAACCTCACAGAAACAAATCAATTATTATAATAGTAATTATTATCATATGAAACTATTTCTATTTCATACCATAAAAGCTTTTGCTTTACTAATTACTTTATTTCTCTAACTAGTGGTACGTATTGGATTGGTTTACAGATCATTAATTATTTGGTTTAGTACTGTAGGGAAAAGAAATAATTCTAGTTTATTGACAAGGTCATCTTCACCTAAGGACTTACCACAGATCATAGTGTCAGAGACTTTAGGGTTCATTTAGGCCAATCTTTACTCAAAGTACTTAAATACTTTGAGTGCATTAAGGAAGTTGCTGACCTGGAGCTGTGTCATTCTAGTGTTTGTTAACTACAAGGAATAGTTAGGCTTTTAAAAAGAAACATAGTCTGTGCTTATCAAAATTTCCAACCACTTACATTTGAGAAGAAATAGAATGATTATAATAAGGAGAAATCCACTTATCACCTATGCATTAAATGCTTATGAAGTATAAAACACTGTTATAAGCATTGTGGGGAACATGAGTTATCTATGTCTCCTAAAAACCTCTGGAATCTTCCAGTGTTTTGTAGCCTTACACCACTTTTCAGAGTCACTATTATTTCTCAGCTGGAATAGTAGAGCCGGCTCATGGTTAATATTCGTGGTTCTTCTCTGCTGTCCTTTGAATCTGATCATGTAATATTCCAATTCAGTTGCTTAAGTAGTTCATCGTTGGTCTTTTAAGATATCCACATGGCTCAACATGATCTAGAGGCTCCTTAAAGACTGTACCCATATTTTCTATCTAGCTTCATCTCTCCTCAGTCCTTCATGCCTCCTCAACCATTCTTCAACCCTAGTGTGCACTCCATGATCCAGCTTATATATTTTTATAATAGGCTTCCCCTAGCTCTGTTTCTTATTACAGGCTCACTCTTTTTTTTTTAAAGATTTTATTTATTTGACAGAGAGAGAGAGAGAGAGAGAGATCACAAGTAGGCAGAGAGGCAGGCAGAGAGGGGGAAACAGGCTCCCCACTGAGCAGAGAGCCCAACGTGGGGCTCGATCCCAGGACCCTGAGATCATGACCTGAGCCGAAGGCAGAGGCGTTAACCCACTGAGCCACCCAGGTGCCTCAATAGGCTCACTCTTCTGCCAGGAACAATCCTTCTCTGCCAAACAGTGCCCTGTTTTGTACCACTTATTAATTTGGTTGATTTCCATGCATCCTTAAGATCTCTGCTTAGATATTATATTCATTGAGTGGTCTTTTTTTTTTTTAACTAACATATAATATTTGTTTCAGGGGTACAGGTCTGAAATTCATCAGTCTTACAGAATTCACAATGCTCACCATAGCACATACCCTCCCCAGTGTCCATCACCTAGCCACCCCATCCCTCCCATTCCCATCCCCTCCAGCAACCCTCAGTTTGTTTCCTGAGATTAAGAGTCTCTTATGGTTTGTTTCTTCTCTGGTTTTGTCTTATTTTTCCCTCCCTTACCCTATGATCCTCTGTCGTTTCTCAAATTCCTCATATCAGTGAGATCATATGATAATTGTCTTTCTCTAACTGACTTATTTCGCTTAGCATAATATCCGCTAGTTCCCTCCACATCATTGCAAATGGCAAAATTTCGGGTTTTTGATGGCCGCATAATATTCCATTGTGTGTATACACACACACACACACACACACACACACACACACACATATATACATATACACACACGCACATACATATACATCTTCTTTATCCATTCATCTCTTGATGGACATCTAGGCTCTTTCCATAGTTTGGCTATTGTCATTGAGCAGTCTTCCTGAGGAAAGCCCATTTCCCAACTTCTAGTTATATATCTTCTTCTGATTTTCTTTGCTATTCTTTACCTTCCCAACTATATCATATGTCTCTTTCAAATGCCTCACTCAACTCTAGGATTTAAGAAGATAAACTTTATCCTTCTCAGTACCCATCCTAGTGTCTCTAATATAGGAAATAATAAATTAATGGGAAAGGAATGAACTAATCAGTCATTTTCAACTCCCTACCATATACCAAGCATATTTATTATATCTAAATTTTACAACTAACCAAAGTACATGATGTTTTTTTCATGTAAAGAAGAGAAATATGATTCTGTGTTCTCTTAGGTGAAAATAGCTACAGAGACCTTCCACCTTCTACCAGTGTTACTAATATTTTACAGCCTTAATGTAAGGTGTTGCCATGATCCCTGATAAATTAAATCCTGTGTGTTTCAGTTCCATTTTCTGATTATAGAGACTTTTATAATCCTAATTGTTATGTTCAGTAATCCAATAGCTTTGTGTAAAGCATATACTTAATAACTCTTCAACGCCTTAATCCAAAGAAATTATTGAAATAAAAGATAAAAGGTATTGATGACTAAAGAGAAGTCTTTAGAGAGCTAGCTATGAGAAATATTAACATTTTAATAAAAAATTGGGGTCTATGAATATTTTACAAACTAATAATCCCAACTAATAATTTCTTCTTTTCTATATAGCATGAGAAATATTTTATGGTATAAATCAAATATTATAGTGATAAAATTCTATTCACCTAAAAACGTAAGACCTTTAGTACCAAAACCCAATTCATGGTAATTTCACAGAATTTTGTTTGCTTGTTTGTTTGATGAAAACATGCTGTTGCTTTTTTGCTTGTTTGTTTGATGAGAACATGATCACCTTTTCCTTATAAATAAGAAGCAACCTATGATAAAAACATTTTCTTGTTTCTTCTTTGCCTTAAAATAATTTACAGTGGTTTTAGAGAGGTTATTAAAATTTACAATTTCATTTGAACAAAAGAATTACATATGTACTATTTTGCTTTCTTAAAATAGTATCTTTTCCTTTGCCACCATTTTTGTCTCCTTCTGCGTGGTAGCAGATACTGCTGTTGCTGATCTGTAGCAGATTTATCTGTAGCAGATACTTCTGTTGCTGTGCCTGGATCCTTAGCACTTAGTTTTGCTCTATCTCTCCTCAGGACAAGCATCACATCTCTTTCCACAAGGGCTTTCTCTGGTCATGGTCATGTGCTCTATTTGTTGGGTCCTTGGAGCAGGTCTTCATCAAGATTGACTGTTTCATGGGAAAATAGCCAACTTGCCTTCTCTGCAGGTGGACCCACTCTGCAGCATGCTCTACTTTGTCCTAGAAGTCCTCAATGTGATTGAGCCCCAGTTACCTACCATAACTGTAGGTTTCCTTCCCTTCTCTTTTGTATTTCTCTTGCTTGGGATCACTTTTCAAACTTCTAGTTTCAAAGTTGGCTTCTGGAGGAACCCAGTCTAAGACTTCATCAGTTGTAGCAGATGAAGGTTATAAATTCCAAGCTTGTGCTCTGTAAGTTTCAGTCCTTTCCATCAGAATGTTCTCCTCTTCTTGGGAAATAGGGAGACGGAGAGAGAGAAAGCATGAGCGAGCTCATTTTATGCATCCCCCCATTTTTGTCCCCTCAGATATGATTTAACCTATCATGTATAAAGAAACCCTACCAGGCTACTAGTTACTACATATATTTGATTGTTGATATGTTGAGTTCTAGGAAGGCTGTAAGCTTTTTGGAACCTCCCCTCCTATCAAAACAGGATGGAATAGGATAACTTGAAAGCATCACAGTAAAAGAGGTAAATGGTCCCAAGAAGGGGTTTACAGCATTCTGAAGTAATTCCCCTGGCGAAGTCCCTTTTCTGTACCTGACTCTTGCTTAACTCAGGGTGCTGGTAACAAAGATAAATGATGCCATGGCAGTTGGCAGTACAAGCAGGCTGACATGTCACAGAAAAAAGGTTATCAGTTCTGATTGTTCACAAGCAGTTTCTTTCTCCCTCATCAGACTAAACATGGCAGCAATGGTGAGTGTGTGATTTATACTACTCAGTAGTGCATCTTGCACACATCCTTCTCTTGCAGGAAAATGATGAACACCACCTGTGACAGGTTCCTTCCACATCAGAATCGTCTGATGACTTAAAGAAGAGGGTAAAGGGGAGTGTCTGGTCTTTGCCTGTCAGACAAATAATAAAGGGGAAACATTTTATTGGAAACATTATGTGCTCTACAGCGGCAGTAATGAACTCTGTTCAAGGTTTTGATAGAACCAAAGGATCCTCATTGATACTGTGACATGTGAGAGATAAGTTCACAGTCTCTTGTTTCTGTTGAGCTTTGTAGGAAGTAGATTGATGGGATAAAAAGAGCACAATTTGGGGAGTTAAACCTGAGCTAGAATATTGTCATTGCCACTTCCTGGATGTGGCAAACTTGGCAAGACATCTTCACCTCTATAAGCCTCAGTTTTCTTAATTGTAAAGAGAAATATTAATAACTGTTACACAAAATTACTGTATGAATTAACCTTGAAATTATAGAATATTTACAGGAACCTAGATGCATGTGAGCTACATGTTGTAGGAACACAGGGATTTTTAGTTGAATGGGTTTTGCATGAGCCTCAGTTACAGATTGAATACCCTTCACGTGCAGGACTGTGTTCACAGTGGACAGTCAAAGGTGAGTAGAACATGATCTCTACACCAGGAGAGTTCACAGTCAAGTTTGGGAGGAGAAACCAATTTACTGCTGGAGTGCATATATATTTTCTGCTAAACACTTGTCTTTCTTTTCTTTGTGCTTTAAGAGGATTATCACTCAGCTTTCATCCAGGAACAATTGAGGGTGTTTTGTTTTGTCTTCTATGCCGCATGCATGTACTTGGAATAGTGTATTCTATAATAACTTATTATACATATATGTATAGTGTATGAACATACAAATATGTGTATGTATGAATGTAATATAAATAAATATATTAATATATAGTAAAAACCTGTCTTGATGATAAGGAAAGGTGATCATTTTAATTTTTTATCAGATAAATAAATTCATGTTCTTTGGGGAACAGTTTAGATACAGTCAAATAAAGCCCTACCTGTAATATATTTTTATTCAGTCTTATTACCTGATACCTTAATTTTTATCTTTGCTAACTCAAGCAGGAATTGCTCTCAGACAAACTGGAAATCTGAGTGCAACAAGCAGGAAAAAAGAAGCTATAATGGGGTAAAAATCAAAGGCAAAGTGATAAAGCTGTTTCCTTAGGGGAAATGAATGGGCTTGGTTCTTTTGTGCTTGATTCATTCCAGGGCTAGTAATCAAGGAGTCTGATGCCTTAGGTAAGGCAGGGTGACTTAATCCCTTATGTAGGATGGGGCTTACAGTTAGCAGGGTAGAAACTTTGTGTTTGTAAAAGATTTGTAAATTTTAGGGAAGAATTCTTACTTCTGAATGAATATAGTTGATCCTTGAACAGTGTGGGGGTGAGTCAGGTTTGCATTTACCTTTGGACTCTCCCTGCAGCTAAACTACTAATAGCCTATTGTTGGCTGGAAGCTGTGTCAATAACATAGTCAATTAAATTACTTTGTTATATGTATTTGATACTATATTCTTAGAATCAAGTAAAGAAAAATAAAATGTTACTAAGAAAATCATAAGGAGAAGATACATTTACAGTACTATACTGTAAAAATTTCTTATATAAACAGATCCATGCAGTTCAAACTGTATGTTGTTGAAGAGTCAGCTGTATATGAAGGAAATGGTCCATATTTCCTGGGGTAGAGTTGGAAAATATTGAAGTTATTCTTGAATCTGACTGCTATACATTAGAATAACCTGAAAAGCTTTTCTAAAACAAAACAAAGCAAGAACAATGTATAGATTATATTCTCAAAGTAATTAAATCATCATCTCTGGGGTGGAGTCATTTTATTATAAAAATAGTTAGACATATAGCATAATTGAAAAAAAATTACATTGAACATCCATGTATTTCCTACTTAGAGTCTACATTTAAAAGTTTGCTGTACTTGCTTTATCAGATATCCACCTGCATATTTATCCCTTTATCCATCCAGTAATCCATTCTATTTTTGGTGTATTTGAAAGTAAATTGCAGGGGCGCCTGGGTGGCTCAGTCATTAAGCATCTGCCTTCGGCCCAGGTCATGATCCCAGGGTCCTGGGATTGAGCCCCGCATCGGGCTCTCTGCTCAGCAGGAAGCCTGCTTCTCCTGCTACCATTCCCTCTGCTTGTGTTCCCTTTCTCGCTGTGTTTCTCTTTTTCAAATAAATAAAATCTTTAAAAAAAAAAAGAAAGAAAGTAAATTGCAGATAATGGCACACTTTCCCCAAATATGTCAGTTTGCACATCATTAGCAAGATTATAATATTATTCACAACTTTATTTGATTTATAATTTACATACATTGTAATACTTATCTCTCAGGTGTCCATTTCCTGAGTTTTAACAAATGTATGCGCCACTG
>CM053613.1:49183937-49209448 GCA_028646535.1 Procyon lotor | reverse complement strand
ATCATTAGCAAGATTATAATATTATTCACAACTTTATTTGATTTATAATTTACATACATTGTAATACTTATCTCTCAGGTGTCCATTTCCTGAGTTTTAACAAATGTATGCGCCACTGCAACCCAGACTTTTATCAAGATATAAAATATTACCATGACACCAGAAAGTTTTTTTACCCTTCCCCAGTGAATATCTTGCCCCTACTCCCCAGAAACAATCATTATTTTGACATGTTTCCCCAACTACAGATTAATTATTGCCTTTTTGAGAATTTAATACAAATATAATACATATATTATGTATACATATTATATATATACTCTTCTGTATAAGGCATTGTTCACTTTTCATAGTGTTTTGGAGGTTCATCCAAGCTAATGCCGCTGATAGTTGGTTTGTTTTTTTGTTTTTTTCTTCATTTTTATTGCTGAGTAGTATTGTTTGGCATAAATATACTACAGGTTTTTCTTATAATCTCCTTTTGATGGACACTTTGGCTGCTTCCAGTTTAGCTGTGCTGACTGTTCCTTCTATAGGCTCTTTTTACGTGAGTCCTTTTGAACATTTTCTAGAAGTGGAATAACTAGGCCATGGGGCACGTTTAGCTCAGTTTTATAAGAAAATGCCTGAACGTTTTTTCTAGATGATTACGGTTTCTTATTCCCACCAATAATTTGAGAATTCTAGGTGTTCTACAACCTCACCAACACTTGGCATCATCATCATAATTATAGTTATTCTGACAGATATATATTGATATCTCACTTGATGGCAAATGATATTAACCACTTTTTCATATTCATATTGACCATTTATCCTCTTTTGTGAAGTGGCTTTTAAGTTTGTGCCCACTTTTTATGGGGTTCTTACCTTTGTACTCTTAAGTTGTAAGAGTTTTTTTGTTTGTTTTTTGTTTTTGTTTGTTTGTTTACATATCCTGGACACCAGTTCTCTGTCAGATATATATTTTGTGAAATGTTTTCTCTCAGTCTATATGTTGATAACTTGTCTTCTTCTTGATATTATTGTTCAATGAAAAAAGTTTTACATTTTGCTAAATTCTAATTTATCTTTTTTTTTCTTTTCCAGTTACTACTTCCTTAGGCTAAGAAAAATTTTCTTTTTCAAACTTTTTCAGTGATTCTAGCTTGCTGTCAAAATTGAGACCAACTGGATTATAGGGATCACTGAGGTTCTCTGGCAAGCTATAGCGCTAATCAGGTCACAATAACATTGAATTTTGGAGAAATTAGTATGTTTGAAAGAAAAGTGGCCTTGAGAGACTCAGGTATAGGCTTCACCCCAGGGCATAGAGCTTATGATGGCTAGTTAATTCAGACCCTCTCAGAGTTCCTAATGTATTTTATGACTAGATTGTGATAATTTTAGATTCTGGATAAGATAGAAGTTGTAAGATTGGGGGCATCAGTGACTATAGTCAATCAACAAAGAGGAGAATTAGGGGTTAAAATCCTTAACACCTGAACCTTTGGTATCCTATCCCTACCAGGAATAGATTCAGTATACTGGGTAATATAATTTCCCTGTACTATTTTTATGGAAGACATTATGGGAAAACAAAAATTAAACCTACAAAATATTATTGGCAAATGTTAGGTTAGTTTGAGCTTAATTTAGAATATGACCACAAAATCAAAATGCTTAGTGAGGAAAGACAGATTAGCTCATGATAGTACTGGGTGACATTTATGAAATGCTTACTTAATGTGTATTACCTGTTGGCAAACTGTGATCAATAAGTCATTCTGTCCCACTATCTATTTTTGTAAATAAAACTTTATTGTAACATAGTTACCTTATTGATTTCCTTATTCTCTATGGCTAATCTTACCCTGCAATGGCTATTGGGTAGTTTTAACTGGCACCATGGCCCACAAAGTCAATATTTACTATTTGTCTCTTTACAGAAAAGTTTGCTGATATCTGATAGCAATTTTTTTAAAGCCATATAACATGTTTATAGGAAAAAATTTTATTTCCATTTCAAAGTTGGAAAACTGAAGCTCAGTGAGTTTAGATAACTCATCCAAGGAAGTAAGAGGAAGACCTAGAATTTAAACTCATGTATGAATGGCTTCAGTGCATATACTCATTTTATTGTACCATATTCTCCCTCTCAATTGTATAGAAGAACTTAAATAAGATAAATTTAGTTATTATGATCACTGAAAGACTTTGGCCTGCTTTAGACATTGGAAAACAAAATGGTTGATAGGTTGAGTGATCAATGTTGAAAGATTATAAGAAAATATTGATACCTAATTAATCATATCTAATCTAAATGATACATACTATGAACATGATCTAAAGTACATTTTGTAGTACTATGTTTAATATTGATTCCTTCTTTGGGACAAAGAGACAGGACATATATGAGACACTGTGATGCAAAGCAGAAATGGATCAGCATCAAAAGCCGTATTCATATTAGGGATAACCTTTGTTCTAGGTAGAAAACCTAGCTAGAAAACCCTAGGTAGAAAAAAATAACATTTTAACTAGTCCTTGATAAATAAGAAGCATTTAGACTTATAACATTGCAGACAAGGAAACCAATTCATGTGTAAAGAACAAGCTAAAGTCCAGTTTTTCTGGAAAGTAGACCGCAGGAGGAATTCCTAAAAATAAGTCAGAAACGAAAGTCATTGTTAGATCGTAGAAGGTCTTGAATGCTTAGTTAAGAAACTGGAAATAAATGGAGATTTACAGTTTAGATGACCAAGCATCTTAATTTGCCTGGAAAGCAATTTCTGAGGTATGACACTTTTAATGCTAAAACCAAAACTGTCCTGGGTAAATTGGGATGGTTGGTCACTCTATTTACACCTTCCCCCCAATGTCCACACATTCTCTTAAAGTAGCTTATGTTCCTGTAAAAATAATACAGAACTGTAATCTTTAATAACTCTTTTGTTAAAATTTAATAAAAATCATCTAAAAAACCATGAGTAAAGAAAGGATGAATTAACTGGAATTCACTTGAGAATGATGTGAGAATTAGCTGCTGAATTCATTATCAATTACATTTGGTTTTAGCAGATCTTAGCATTACTAATAGGCAGTATGATGACTATAGAAAAGTGTTATAGACCAGAGAGGCTAATTAATAAAACATCCTTTGCTAAGGAAAAAAAAAAGTGACAAATAATCAAGCGATCTCCTTTGCGAATTGGTTTTCAGATACAGTTTTTTAATTAAAAATTATCTCTTATTATTTGTTCTATGTTAATAAAGAGTTTTAAATTATGACTAGCATATTGGGCATTACAAACTTTGATTACTTAAGGGCACTTGATATAAAATAACATTTTATTTATTCATTTTTTGCTCATTTATTCAGTCACTCAAGGGAGAGTTTTCAAGAGCCAACTAAAGGTGGGAGAAATCAAGATGAATAAGACAAATGCCCTACCCTTAAGTAGCTCAGGATCCCTTTAGAAAGAAAGATGTATAAACAAATATTAACAAAACAAAGAGGTTTAAAAAAACAGCAACATAACTGAATACGTGTCAGGTTTTGTGGAATAATTATTTCCACTTTAGGTAGGGTAGTCAGAGAAAGCTTCACAGAAGAAGTGTTAGGTGAGAGGAATCTCAACAGATAGTTAGGCATGCACTGTGTCCAAGTGTTGCTTATAGAGGAATGAGTGAATAAAATGGATGAATTAGATATAAGAGTCTTTACTGAACTAGTAAACAGTCAGTTGGGTCTTAGTGCTGCTGATCGGATATTTACTGAGAAATTAGAGGAAGATGGTGAAAAAATCCGTGTAACCATGGAATGGATGTGGATGAAGGAGAGGGGAACATGAATGCCAGAGCTGAAGGGCTACCACTGTGGATTGAGTCTCAGGAGAAAGACAGTTGAAAGGATCACAAGTGGTCTGAAGTGATTAGAAGACTAAGAAGAAATGGCAGAGTAAGTATATAATAGATAGGCAAAATTTAGAGCACTGCATCTTAGTGCCAAATAGAAATTTAAGTGTGCTTATGTATTATTTTGGACATGGTAGACCAGCATATGCATTCTTTTTTTTTTTTTTTTTTTAAGGACTTTATTTATTCACTCGAGAGAGAGAGTGAGTGAGCAGGAGGGAGAGGGAGAAAAAAATCTAAATTAGACTCTGCATTGAGCACAGAGCCCGATGTGGGGCTCAATCCATAACTGTGAGGTCATGACCTGAGCCAAAACCGAGTTGGATGCTTAACCTACTGAGCCACTCAGGCAACCCCAGCATATGCATTCTTGAGAGCAAGCTCACACTTTTTAGGAAAAGTAAAGATTTCCTGACTCTATGACCTAGCTATTCTACTTTTGGATCTGTAGTACAAAGAAAGTTTTGTGCAAATCTAGAAGGGGTTTTACAGGGTAGCAAAATGTTAATGTTACTTGCGGTAGCAAAAAATTTGAAGGTAACTTGGGTGGGTGCCCACCCATGGGAGAGTGGATGGGTAAAATGTGGAGGAGTGATACATAAGTAATTAGAAACCATACATAGCCACATGGGAGGATCTGAAAGCCACAACACTTAGAATGACAACAGGAATAGTAGAAAACAGAGTGACATTTACAACAGATTTTCATTTTTATAAATTAAAAATACATGTGCTCAAAACGATAATATAGTCAGTTTTTTTTTATAATGCAACATATTCTTTTCTAAAAATAATCTTACTATACAAAATTTTACAATAAAACTGCAGTCCTTGTGAGGGAAATGGGTTTGGGAATAGCACTCAAAAACTTTGTCAGTGACTAAAAAGATCGGCATCTAATAAAAGCTGTGGTGTGCACAATTGCACATATGTTAAGCAGTTGGGAAAAAGTGCATGTATGCCACAGTATACACCTACTCAACTTTATGTTGACAAGACCAGGATTTTTCTCATGAAAATGGGCACAAGGAGGGTCGCAGCTTGTGAGCTACTGTGAGGTGGTGGAATGAGGCTTCTCTGATACCATGCAGAAAGTTGTAATGCAGGGGTGAGTGTCAATGGTTCATAACACATGCTGAATTGAGGTGTCTCTGTGTGTGTGTGTGTTTGTGTGTGTGTGTGTGTTTTGTGTATTCCGACAGGATGACAGGACTCCAGTCATTGGGGCATCGTTTTCTACGTTCACTTGGTGTTTCTCCTGGACAGAGTTTGTAGGCATAAAGAGAAATTTGTGTTTTGCTTAAATTCTTCTCTATGTCAGTGGCATTGGAGCAAGTTCATGATTTCAAAAGAAGCATTATAGCAGAAATGGCTGTGTGAATACATGCAAACAAATGAGAATAAGATATTGTGAAATGAAAAAAAAGACAAAGTATATAAAATAAAGGAGGGGATTTTCATGAACCAATGATGTTAATTGATAATATTCCTGTGTTAAAGAATATGATTTATCAACGCTCTATTATTTTAATTCAGAGGGAGAGAAGGGAAGAGGAAGGAAGGAAAGTAAGAAAGGGGAGGATGAGAGAGAGAGGGAGAGAGAAAGAGAGAGGAATGAGAACCAGAAGTCCCTTGGCCAAGGTGAATATTTCAGGGAAGAATCCCTAAGAAAATCCAGGATGCCTGAGATTGTTTTCATGTGTAGTGGGAACTAACCAAAAGGGTTTATTAAAAAAGAGAGAGAGAGAGAGAGAGAAGAGAGGGCTGCAGGGGATCTTAAATCCAGATATTGACAGTGAAGAATGGCATTAGTGATGGAAGAACACCATTGCAGTGGCACAGGAGGTTAAGCAACATGATCATACAGAACTAGAGACAGAAAGACAACGAGGATTGAAAGAAAAAAAATCCACACAGATAATAGTTGATAATAGACAGGAAGTTGATCTCTAAATCAGCCAAAGACACTAGTCTGAGTAAGCTCCCTCGCATTTTGAGCTTTGTGAGTGGTAATACCCATATATCCTTCCCAATATATAGCTGACTGAAAAGAGCCAGCAGATTATATAGCCGAAAATCATCGATGCTGGGAAGTTGCAGAGAATACCCAATAATTTAGTGACTGCTGCTCGGCTTGATCACGGGACACAGAGGAATGGTTATGGGGGAAGACAGAAACTGTAAAAGAAGATGTGAAAAGTAGTCTGCAGAGGAAATAAAAATTGCAGATTCAAGGACAAAAATGAGAAACCAGGCTCTGGATGGTAATGAACAGTAAGACAGTTGATGGTAAAAATGAAAGGTGATAATGAATCACTTTTACACAGATGAATATTCACTGGGGTGATATGGCTTAAAAGGGGGGGAAAGTGCTTCTAGAGATTGAAAGATCCTGCAGTTGGAACAGACAAGCTAATATTTCCCCTTTGGAATGATGTGGGCTGGACTACAATGTAGAAATATGTACTCCAAAGTAAAACCAGAGCATTTTTATTAAAGGTTAGATATAATACCAACCAGGCACAAATAATGGAGGACGAGAAGGAAGGAAGGAGGGTACCTACTAAGGGTACCCTTAGTGAAGTCATTTGCCTGCCAAATTAATATGATTATGCTTAGGTAACCAGATCTCAGTTAGGATGTTCCTTACCTCTCAAAAATCTAGGTAACGTTGAATTTACTTCTCACCATCTCCCTGTGCCAGTAGACATACAATACTTCCCTAAATATATTAAGAGTTCTCTTTCATGGCCATTCACCTGCCTGGGTACCTGTTCTGTCCTGGGTCATCTTTGTAGACTTACACTTGGAACTCCGGTTCCTCCATTTCTCTAAAATCAGCACTTCTAGGGGTGCCTGAGTGGCTCAGTCGATTATCTGCCTCTGGCTCGGGTCATGATCCTGGGGTCCTAGGATCAAGTCCCCTGTTGGGCTCCCTGCTCAGTGGGGAGCCTGCTTCTCCCTGTGCCCCTACGCTGCCTTGTGCTCTCTTGCTTATTTCTCCCTCTCTCACATAAATAAATAAAATCTTTTAAAAAAATCAATACTCCTAAGAAATAAGTCTAAGTCTTTCAGGCTGTCCTTAAGATGTATGTAAAACAGAGAGGGGTTTATATAACCCGGTGTAAACAACTTAGAATAGAATATTAAAAAACTTGGCTCTTGTGATGCCCTTAGTTAACATACTGTGGAGTTTCATACATCCTTAACCCCAGTTGACTTTAGCAACTCCCCAGTAGAGTATTTTGTTGCTTTTCTGCCCCTTCTTGCCTTCTAGGTTCTTTTCTCTCCTCCTGTATTTCAAGTTTAATTTTCCCATGTGGAGCATCTTGTCCCTCTTCCCTGAAGCTGTGGTGCCAATCAGCTAACACCAGAGCTTATCAAGGTGTTTTGCTATAAAACACAGTCCTTTTCCAAATAGAAATTTGGGTTGTCAGAATGATAAATTCTTTCACTTCTTTACACTCATTTTAATGGATGACAGTGGAGGTTCAGCTAGGTTAAATGACATACGCCAGATCACAAAGCTACTAAGGAAGATGAGCTCGTACTCAGAAGCTGCTTTTGCTAATAAAAAAGTAAATAAAAGGAGAAGCCTATTTCGAGTGTTCCTGATGAAACAGGCATAATACCAAGGGGAGCCCATCGATGAACTACAGAGCTACCCATAAGGTCTGATTGGTGCCCCATAAATAAGGAGACATATGCAAGTAATAGTTCGCTCTGAGGGCATGCAGAAGCCTGTCTGCATTTCTGATGTTTTTTTTTTCTTCCACTAAATTGATGCATTTTTCTCTTTCCTACTCTCTGTTCTTCTAGTTTCCTGTTTATTGGGAGGTTTGGTTATTTTTTGGATTATGGATGGTAGCAACAAAGAGGATATCCTCTCTCTGATTCGACCCACTATTCTCTAAGTTCCTCCATAAGGCTAGCATGTGAGGGCAGTTTTGGACTTGCCCGTCAGAAAAGGAGTCTTTATCATCAATCTTCCTCTGCATGTGGTGGAGAAGTATGGTGAGGGAAACTTCTGTCTGCAAAAATTGCTTTTGGGTGGGGCAAGATTTTTACATGTTCCCTTCTTTAGAGATTGGCACTTAATACTACGGTCCTGGGTTACACTGGAAAGTGAAATATGGATGGGCTGTTGCAGTATCCTAGCAGGAACCTCATGCAGGCCTTTCCACTACCTGGCCCTGGCCTAGTTCTGGCAGTTTCTTGGTGTTCTCCTTTATTGCAAACCAGGCCATGAAATGAATATCTTTCCTCACTCTTGTACTCTCCTAGCACTGCAGAATATGAGCACCCCCTACAGACCAGCTCATAAGATCTTTTCCTTTTAAGGGATTTACAGGGAGGAGCTTGTTTTAGCAGTAAGAGCATATATCCTCTGAGTTTAGATTCCATCTCTGTCACTTCCTAGTTGTGTGACCTCGGACAAGTCATGCAAACTACCTGTGCCTCAGTTTCCTTGCCCGTCAAATGGGGCTGTTGATGGTAGTACATATCTCAGAGGGTCAATATGAAGATTGAGTTCGTTAATGCTTATAAAGTATTTATACTGGTGTATGGGCTTAGCAAATATTATGTAAGTGCCGGTGAGATTAAAAATATATAATCTCTGAGAATGAGTAGACATAGGTATCAAAAGTTAGACATTTTCCTAGCCCTAGAGAGCTGGGTTTGGTGCCCTATTTCAGTTCTTTTGGCACTTCTGTTCCTGATATGCATCTCACTTTGTGGAAATGACCTCATTCATGACTAACTGCAGGCTTCGTGAGTGAAGAACTCTGTTGATTTTAGTTATTGTTTTATCCCCACTGCATATCACTGCATAATTAACTGAAGCCTTACTATTTGAGTCTTTTGTCTATATTGCAAATTTACTTGCAGAGGGATTAATGAAAGAAGGATTCGGAGTCCATCCCCTGCTTTTTCATTTCTGCTTTCTAATAGAAAGCCGAGGGAATGCCTCTTCTCATCAGAAACTCCCTTGTCATCATGAGAAAAAAAGCCATCCAGTAAGTAAAACGAACAAACAAAAAGAGAAGCCATCCAAAAGAAATTAGGTGCCCTGTACTGGGCCTCTGTCACTTTCCAGGGGATCTGTCTGGGAATAATCCCCTCAGCTTTCCTTCTGTTACCTTTGGTGATTTCAAATTAGGGTAGATCAAGGTCATTCAAAAATCTTACACAACTCATCCAGGAACCAGTGAGGTGGAACTGAAGAGTTTGGAAATGGTCCAGGTTATTTTGAGGAAATTTGGGGCCAAAAGATCTGGAACTTCTTAGAGCTGCCTAATTTCCCTGGGGAAGCTTCTGGCAAGTGTTTTACCATTGGTAAGACCAAATAGCTAAGGCAATTTGGCATGGCCACAGAGAAATATGCTTAAGGGGGAATAAACTCATTGCCAAAACCATCCATATTGGAAAAAAAATAGAAAATCACAGTAAACTATTTTGCAAGTAACTACCTATATTATAAATACAGAATTGGAAGCTTCAGAAAACAAAAAATAATCATCATTAACAGTAATGGCGAATAATAGCTTTAAAAGACCAACTATAGAATTTCACAGATTGAGTACAGATTTTACTGAGGAATATATGTATATATATATATACATACGTACATACATATATATATGTATATTTGTGTGTGTGTGTGTACATATGTGTGTACATTTCAGCTTAGAGAAAACTGTACTTTTTTTTTAAAGATTTCTTAAATTTATTCATTTGACACAGAGAGAGAGAGAACAAGCAGGGGGAGCAGCAGAGGGAGAAGGAGAAGCAGACTCCCTCCTGAGCAGGACTAATGCGGCCTAATGCGGGACTTGATCCAGCAACCCCAGGATCATGACCTGAGCTGAAGGCAGATGCCTAACCAACTGAGTCACCCAGGTGCCCCAAGAAAACTGTACTTTTAAAGTATAAGTGTCACCTATAGCATAGGCAAATTATCGAGTTCAGTGATGGACTGACCCTTTCCAAATTCCCCTTAACCCATTTGTCCCAGGACTAGACACACTCATGGCCCTTATCACACTTTGATTCCAGAAGTACTGTGGAAAGAGCATAGGCTTTGCCGTCATGCAGACTTGCATTCAAATTCTAGTTTCTCCATTTACTCCATGTGTAACCTAAGACAAGTTAATTAGTATCTATAAACCTCAGGTTTTCCACTATAACAACTAGAGAGAAATTAAAATACCAATCTCTCAGAGTAGTTGGGAGAACCAAATGAGAAAATATCACTTAAATCATACATCTCAATTCTTTTCCATTAGGAAGAGCCACTAAATATTTACTGGATCTTCTAATTTATGGTAGAGCAGGCACCCTAGAACAGTGACAGTAGCCTATGTGTTCTTGGTAAGAGTAAGAATCTGGACTGTTAAGCTTTCATTATGCTTTATGATACATCCTATTAGGCTCTTTGTAACCCAAAGAGCAGAGTACTGCCAAGACAAACGGACTTCCTTAAGGCATGCTGCAATAGCTACTTTATATTTTATTTTGCAAAAGACTTTTTGTATGGTAAAAAGCCAATAAATATTTGTGGAGTGAATTAATTAAAAACTAACAAGCCTGAATTCTCAATTAACAAGGTGTTTGTTATTGTATTTTCCTACACTCCACTGAGGAGGGAAAACACCCAAACAAACAATGACAAGCTAATATTGGAATTTAAGTGAATTTAATTGTGCATGAGCATATGTGTTAATTCTTTAGGTATATTCTACGGCAAAAACTCAATAAGATACAAATTTTCTATTTCTACTGTATCTGTATCTATCCTAGATTATGAAAATACATCTTCAGACAGGGTATTTGATGACTGCCAATAAATACATACATATATTGGTTTGGGAGGATATTGTCGAGGGGAGGAGAGAAAAAACAACACTGAATTGGTACTTAGATATCTGAGTTCTGATCCACAAATTAGTTGCGTAAACTTGAATAAATTGCTTCCACTCCCTCAGCTAGTTTTTTCATGGGTATGATGAGATTGGATTTGATAATCTTTATAGTATTTTCCAGCTCTAAAACTTTTATAATTTTGTGGCAAGAAATTTGTCCATGATGCTCCAGAAACATTTGTGAATGCCTCTATTATAGCACTTGACAGCATACATAGGAATGAAATGTTTATGTATCTGTGTGCTTCATTAGACTGTAAACTTCTTTAGGACCTGGCTTAAAGCCTAGAACAGAGTAGATTTGAAAGGATTAGCTGATTTTCATTAATTATACTGCCCAAATGTATTAAGAAATTTCTAAATTTGAATCGTGATTCAGTTTATCCTTTAAAATAATGACAACTTATGACAATTTTCAAATGGCCTTACATCCTATAACTTTAAATGGACTTCAGATAAATGCACTGACCCAGGGTTAAAATTAAACGATTAAAAAGATTTCAGCCTGCCATTTTTCAAAGGGCAGAGGTGTGTACTGCTGAAAGCAGTCCTGTTCCTCCTCACAGTGGGGTATATGCGGCACATATGCCTCTGTCTTCAAATTTGCTGCAGTCAACATTTTTATCTTGGCTTTGCTGAAGATCTAGTAGACAGCTCATCAAATGCAAGAGTGACAGGAATCTAGAAAGAGACTGCATATAGTTTGTGACTGAATCATGACCCAAAGAGATTTTAACAGGCTGCAGTAAGACTACTTAGCTCTCACAAAATGCAGTTTAAAAAGGATGAATGTTCTATCTAGAGATCTGAAAAAAAATGTGTTTAGACAGGATCAGGGAGCTATGGCTTAGTGGTTACAAATATAAAATATCTTAAGGGTTCTAAAATAAAAATGGTGATTATTATTATGGGAGTAGCCATCATTGATTGAGTACTTATTATGTGCCATCACGCTTCCGGATGCTTCAGCTCTGAGTTTGAAGACCAACACCTTTCCAGCATACCGTAATGGAAATGCATTTAAGACAACTAATGATAGGACTATTGAATTGCTACTTGATATGAGAATGAATTTAAATAGTTAGGCAGGTGCTAATCACACTTGGTTGAAATTTGTGTTCGGGTTTAGATGTCACAACTGTATAGGTTTATAATGAACATGTTCCAGAAGTTGAGGGGTCTTGCAACCTTTTATTCTGTGGATTCTATATGGATTTCTGAAGTTACTCCATATGAAACTCCGTAAGATACTGTATACATACAGCTGTGATATTGTGATTTATTATAACAAATATATATTTTTGGTCTCTGTCCCCTATTCTGTCTCACATCTCCAGAAGTCCTTGGAATCTCCTAAATGTGGAGAGCTAAAAAAAAAGTGTCCTTTGTTATGCTAATAAGGCGATTTGTGGAAAGCCCCAAGAATAGGGGCTAGTTGCCAATGGGCCAAACTCCAGATTACAGGGGATTATTAGCCCTACCCCCTGACTTTCAGGGAGTGGTGTTTTGCTGGAAGTTGAATCGGTTATCAGTGATCCATAATTTAATCATTCATGGCTTGGAAATGAGGCCTCCATAAAACCCTGGAAGGACAGTGTTCATGAACATATTGGTGAACATGTGGAGATTGGGGAGAAAGGCACACGTGCCGAGGGGGTAGAAGCTCTGTACCCTTTGCCCATACCTTGCCCTATTTTTTTCTTCCTGAGTTGTATCCTTTTGTAATAAACCAGTAATCTCGTAAGTGAAATGTTTCTCCAAGTTCTGCAGGCCGTTCCAGCAAATTGAACCTGAGCAGGAGGTCCTGGGACTCTCCAATTTATAGCCGGTTGGTCAGAAATGAAGCTAACAACCTGGGCTTCTGACTGGTGTCTAAAGTAAGGGCAGTCATATAGGACTGAACTCTTAACCTGTGGGAACTGATTCTATCTCCTGGTAGATAGTGTTGTAATTCAATTGCACTGAGTTGAACTTTCAGGATACCCTGCTGGTGTCAGAATTCCTTGGTTGTATGTGTAGGAACCTTCCACACCCTGGCACACACATATTTAAATTGGTCTCAAGACACCCAATTTTGCGGGGCGCCTGGGTGGCTCAGTGGGTTAAAGGCCTCTGCCTTCAGCTCAGGTCATGATCTCAGGGTCCTGGGATCGAGCCCCACATCAGGCTCTCTGCTCAGTGGGGAGCCTGCTTCCCCCTCTGTCTCTGCCTGCCTCTCTGCCTACTTGTGATCTCTCTGTCAAATAAATAAAATCTTTAAAAAAAAAAAAGACACCCAGTTTTGCAAGTGTAATTCCTGACCCCTGAAAGAGTATGATTAAGCTATTTCTGTAGATTGATTACTTTCATTTTTTAAAATTTACATCTCATAATAATCCTACATGTTATCAAATGATAAGACTGATACTCTGAGAAGTTAAGCAACATGTCCAACATCATACTTTTAATTAGTAGTAGCTGCATGATTTGCACATGAATGATTAACAATTCTAAATAATACATCTCCCTCCACATTTTCCTAAGTATCTGCAAATTGTGGCAATTTTTAAAAGGCCTTCAGCTTGGGATCTTTTTAATTATTAAAGTCATGCATATTTATTGTGGAAATTTTGGGAAATAAAGTAAAAATAATAAAAAAGTAGAATAATATCATCCATAACACTACCATCCATTAAATTACTCTCAATATTATACTGTATAATTTTGTGGCATTTTCATACATATATTTTATGAACTACATACATATATAATTAAAAACAAACATATATAAATCTTACATATATACATATATATATGTAGGAGAATATGGGACCAAGTACTCTGTAGTGTTCTTTATCTTGGTCTGGAAAGAAAATGTTGTGAGCATCATCTAATATTACTAAATATTCTTCTAAAACATGCATTTTATTTGCTTCAGCCTATAGAAATATTGAGAGGGCATGAAAATCCATTTTTATTGACATGCAAGTAGAATGATTCCCTTGCAAAGTTGAGACTCATCGTCAGTCATTTAGGGAGTGAAGGAACCTTGTGCTCTGTCTGCCCTCAGACCAGGAGACATATTGGAATGGTTCAGAACAGTCCCTGGTTTCTTTTGGCTCCTGGGCCTGCCTGATCTAGCCCCTGTCTAACTAACCTCACTCCCTCTGCCCTTAGCATTCCGGCTTCCTTCTCTCCCCTAAAATTGCCAAATGCAGTCCAGCCTCAGATCCTGAGCACTTGACAGTCACAAGATCTGGCAAGTTTTTGTTAGATCCTTTGATCTCTGCTCCAACATCACCTTTTCAGGGATCTTTCCTGACTGGTTTACCTGTGGCAGCTCTGACCTTCCTTTCTTCTTCCCATTGCCCAACATTTACCCTACTTTGATTTCTGGATCCTATTTTGCTACTTGCAGTTCAGTTGTATCGTACATGTATTTGCTTATTGCTATTTTCCTTCTCCTTTATTAAGTCTGGGGGAGATAAAATGTTTCCATCTTGTCAGTAGTAACCTACAAGAGTGGCTTCTAAGGAGTGGGCACCCAACATGTGCTTACTGCATGAACAAATGAGTAAGTGGCTTATATGATATAGTTGGCAAAGTGATTCTATTTGGAGCTGGTTGGGAAGCCAGGGAAGAGTTTTGAGTTGCTTTCTAATATTTCTTGTGTGTCTGATCTAAGAGAAATCATTGAAGAGAATGAAACTTAGCACAAAGGTAGATTTGTTCACTTTATTGGAGTTTTTGAGGGAAGAACACAAACTAGATGTTGTCCTGAAAAGAGGCCAGGGAGAAGGCCAATTTCACAATGTGAGGGGTCTAAACAGAGAGTAGGAGAATGGGACAGAGCCAAATGAGGGGAAGGAGGGGACAAGAGTCATGGGGCACCTGGGTGGCGCAGTCAGTTAAGTGTCTAACTTTCGGTTTCAGCTCAGGCCTAATCTCAGGGTTGTGAGATCAAGCCCTGCATGGGGCTCAACTCAGCACAGTCAGCTTGAGTTTCTCTTTCCCTCCCTCTCCCTGTGCCTGTCCCCCCGGTACTAGCGCTCTCTCTCTCTCTCTCTCTGTGTCACTGAAATAAATAAGTAAAAACCCCCAAAACCAAAAACAAAACCAAACCAAAACAAAACAAAAAAACAAGAGTCACTTGACAGTGGTACCTAATAGGGAAACCTGGGAAAACATACAAGGCCAGGTACAAATGCTGACATTGTCTTTTTGGGCACTTTACACTTATTTAAAGGGCCCGGAATAAACAGAAACAACCTTATTTTTAATAGAAAAGTAACATTAAACTTATTCATTGTCTCTGCGGATAGAGATTATAAGCCTCAGAAGTTTTCTGTTTGCTTGCATTTTTAAGATCCCGTGAAAGAAAAATGCAATCAGTTGTGATTTTTCAGGAGAGAGTTATCCATCAGCATCAGAGTCTTGATGAAGCTGTATAGATTTCCTAAGGAAGCTACTTCTACAAAGGTGATAACATAGTTATCTCCCTGTCACGTAGTATAATTGATAGCACTCTTCAAAATTAATGAACTCTCGTGTGTGGTAGATTACTGCACAGTGTGCTCGGAGCAGAAACCTACCACTTCTGGGATTTCAATCCAAATCTGGAATTAAACTAAAGTGAAAGGGGGAGACTCTGTGGCTAAGGGTGCAGTAAAGACAGAGAAGTTTTACATGACACTGGCCATAAAATTAGGCTTAACAACTCCACAGGCCTAAGAGTGAGACAGAAGTGTATTCAAAAGAAACCCTCACTTCTTGCTGGAGTAATTTTAGTATTTATTTCATTACTCCAAGCTTACAGTTCCCTTTAGCGGCTCTGCTTGAGCTCCTGTAAACCTGATAGCATATGGTACTTAAGAAATATTACATTAATAGGGAATTTCTATTGGCCTTCTGTGACCTAGATTAACATTGGGATAGTTTAATAGACACAGGGTGGCAAGCTAATTAGAACAGACTTACTAGCATATGTAGTCAAAGGAATGATCCTTTTCTAGCTGGATTGTGTGGAAAGTGAGGGTAAATCACGAAGAGTCAAATCAGGAAGAAGCAGAAAAATGGAAGGATATTGGGCCCACACAGCCTGCTACTCATCGAGAAGCTGATGCAGAAGCAGCAGGCTGTCTTGTTCCCCTTAAGGACTAGACTGGGAGAAAAAAGTACCTTTGTGTAAGTCTTGAGAAGAGCTTGCCCAAGGAGTGAAATAGAATATATGTTTGTATATGTGTTTATATTTATGTTTATATTTATATTTATGTATTCCTGAGCAGACAAAGCAAGGATTTTGAAGCCGTAGGTATTTTGGGTTGAATCCTGGCTCTCTTCTTTGTTCTGTGTATTACTTTTGGACAGTTGTTTAAACCTCTGGGGTCTAAGTCTCCTTATCCATACAATGAAAGCAAGCAAAGTGATCTGTAGGATCAATGTGAGGAATAAATGAGATAAAGTATACCAGATACAGAAAACAATACCTGGAACAAGACTGTCCTTGAGAGTGCTCAGGTTGTACCCTGAACAATCACTGAAAGGCACCATTTGCATCTGTGTAGGCCAAACTTTTAGCATCCTTCCATGGCACACACCTCCATCTTCACTGAGCACCTTGGGTAGCAGCACTCTAAGTCCAGTGGTCTACTCAATGTCATCTCTCAAGGCGCGTCTTGGAAAGTACATAATCACGATGGTCTGACGTGTTCCTCACACACATTCTGGTAAAAGCAGGGATGAGAAAAGTGGGCTGGGGCCAGTTTCTGGGTCAACGGTATGTGCTGTTCCCTCCATCTGAAATAAGAGTCTTTCCTCATAAAGTCAGACATTGTGTGACTCACTGGGAAGTGTTCCATGATGCCTTACTTTTTACCCCATGCTGAATTACATACCACTGTCACAGGTTATCACAACCCTCATCATTGTCCCCAGAGGTTAAATCTCTCAGGGCAGCTGACACTCTGTATTTTATGTGTCGTTTTCCATGACGCCACAACGAGACTGTGAATTCCCTAAAGTTCTCATTTATCCTTATATGTTTAGCACCTGCTAAACAATGTCTGGTATGGTTACTATTCGGCATGTGTTTGCCAAATGAATAAGTACACAGAATGTTATATGCAAATCTGGTAGGACACGACCTTGACAAACTACTAAACGCTTCTGAGCCTCAGTGTTCTCATTTGTAAAATGGGAGACTGTGCATACCTAACACATATATTGAGCTACTTGAATACCTAGCCAGAGTATGCACTCAATAAGTAGGACAATGGCTTATTATTATATTATATATATATATTATTATCCTAATAATCATACACAGATGTAGTAAAAAATGCATGATTATTGAACAAGTTTTAAACGTTTAGTGTAAAAGAATGAAAGCCATGGAGTCCCTTAATTCTTGAGGTTTTTGTCTTTCTGCAAGATGACATTTTCCCTTTCCTTGCTACAGGAATCTGTTTCTATTTCCCTTTTTGCACCATCTCGTAACTTTTTACATTTATTCTGTCTGACACACACAAATCCATTAAGTCTAATGAATATCTGTTCTGACATCGTGCTGCTTAAATACGGCTGGTACGCCTAATGATTTTGCTTTTAGCAGTGACTCTGTGTCCTGTGTATTTCTAAAGTTTAGCAGAATCAAACATTGGTTTAATATTCCTGAAATCCAGATAGTAATAGTCAAATTTCTACCAACACTCTTGAGCACTGGTCATACAAAAGATAAAGTACTAGCCACTGCAGGGGAATGTGAACAGGAGCATGGCCCTGCCCCTCCCCTTCAAGTTCAAGATGTTAGATCAAATAGTCTCCCAGTACATATGCTGGGAAGAGACACTCAGTGATATTCTCCGTTACAGTGTATCAGATCTGTTGAATTAAGGAAACATTGGCTGTGCCAGGTTTGGGACTATAAGCTTTGAAAGTGGAGCTGAATAAGATATATGCTCTATTTTTATGGAGTAGGTAATTTACTGATTAAGAGAGGCGAATAAAAGCACATTGTGTTGGTTTAGGAGGCTAAACATTTTAGCTGGAGTAATCATAAGGACTATTGGTGGTCATAAGAGGAGAAATAAATTGGACTAAAGATTAAGAAAACCTGGAGAAAACATTGACCTGAACAAGAGTTTGTTAAAAGACTGCTAATTGTAGCTACCACATTTTGATCCTTGTGAAAACCCATAAAGAATCTTTATTTTTTAATTTTTAAAAGATTTTTCTATTTATTTAGAGCACAAGTGGGGGGAGAAGGAGAGGGAGAGGGAGAAAGAAACTTCAGCAGACTCTGTGCTTGACCACAGAGACTGACCTAGGACTCGGTCTCACGACCCTGAGAGGATGACCTGAGCCAAAACCAAGAGTCAGGGGTTTAACTTCCTGAGCCACCCAGGTGCTCCCCTCGTCCTATGCCAAAAAAGAATCTTTAACTCAATGCTTCATATAGAGTAAGCACTCAATGTTAGAAAATATTATTATAAAGTAATATTTGTAACAATCATTGAGTAATTATTTTCTAACTGGAAATAGTTGAGGTGCAAAGGAGATTCTAGGCAGAAAGAAAATAAGATAAGATGCAAATTTTTGAAAAAGGCTGGTCTATATGAGGATGTCACAAACTCTTGTGTTGAAAGCATAGATTCAGGGTGAGGACTGGTGGAAATTGAGTAGGAATGTGACAGAAGAGGGCAGGTGTGTCATGCTAGGCAACACAGGTTTTATCCCGCATGAGGCGGTACAGTTTTAAGAAAAGCACGTGACTCAGATTTAGTTTTGGAAAGATTACTTGGCAATGATGTGGGAGACTGATTTTTTTAGTTCAAGAGAGAAGACAGGATGAATAGTTAGAGACGAGTGGTGCAGGTGAGAAGTGATAAAGGCCTGAACATTGGGCAGGGCTAGAAGCAAAGAAGAGGGAGAGTCATTTAGGGGACTATGGAGAGAAGACACAGGCCATTTGTTTGATGATTTACTTGATGAAAATAAAAGGGAGGTAGAGGGATCAAGGAGAATACCAGGATTTTTATTTGGATGGATGGTGGCATGGAGAGAAGCATAATTCCGTTTGGGTCATATTGACTCCCAGTGGAGAAATCCAGCAGACAATTTCATACATGCATCTGAGCTCAGAGAAGCCACCAGTCTTGGAAAAAGTGGTTTAGGAGTTTTCTGCAAATGGAGAGAATAGCGGTCTTAGCAATGGATGAGAATTGCCTAAGTAGGACCTGCAGGTAAAGTAGAAAAGGGTGAGTGAAGTATAAACCTGGATAGAGCTTTCAAATACATTTAGATATGGAATGGCTCTGAGTAGAAAAGTAGCAAGATCAGAGTGGTCCTTAGGAGCCTAAAGCTGATAGCTGTCTATGACAGTTATTAACAATAGTGTGCATGATAAACAACTGGGGATCCCATAAGATTGAAGATTCTTTGGCTCTACTAAGGGAATCTGACTGAATATATTTAGTATGGGGCCTAGGAAACTGCATTTCCTAGCAAGCATCTAAAGATCCAGAAGCAGGGGGTTCAGAGATCATACTTTGAGAAACATGGAGGATATCACTGTATTAGGGTACAGATATCACTGTAATATCACTGTATTAGAATCACAGATTATACTAAGGGAATCTGACTGAATATATTTAGTATGGGGCCTAGGAAACTGCATTTCCTAGCAAGCATCTAAAGATCCAGAAGCAGGGGGTTCAGAGATCATACTTTGAGAAACATGGAGGATATCATGTTTCTCATGTATTAGGGTAAGATGGACCTGGAGAACTTGATCATCAGGGTCTGTGCTGGAGGAACTCGATGTGAGCTTCCTCCAGATTTGCTTGGCAGGTAAGCGACAAAAAATTCTTGTTACCAATCTTCAGTTATTTCTTGAGCCAAAAATACTGTCCAAACCCATGTCAAAGCTTCACATATCCTGAGCAGAGTTTGCAGACACAAATAAAAGTCAGGCTGGGGAAAATGAAGGAAATCCAATGCAATATATTTGTATTCTGTCACTGAGGCACTGTCTAATGTTGCTGTAACTATGATGTATAGGTCTATCAAAGCATGTGTTACCATGGTCTGAATTTCCCAACTGGAGAAAAATGATTAATGTAGAGATTTGCATTCAATGTGGGCTTGGACATCAATATTTCAGCTTAGGTAAACAGGAGCTTTACCTAATTTATTGGCTCTCATTATGGATGGCTTGTAGAAGCCAAATTCCCCCTCTGCCTCCAAAATGACCTTTTATGCTCTACAAATCAATCTGGAAGAAGTGAGGCAAGTTGGTTAATATTTTAGGGAGAAAAAAATGACTTCACATGTCAGAGACTTAATTGTTGTGATTTTGACCCATTTTGAAATTAGTTAACATTTGCTTCAGGCCTCTGACTTCATGCATTATTTATTTTCATCTTGGCCTTCCTTAAGTCTCTCCATGTGCAAAATGCCTATAACATGTGAGACACTTTTTTCTAAATACTGCACTTGAATAATAGCATTATGAGGCAGAAAATGGAAGGACCCACATTTGTCACCTCTACACATACGCACATGCACACACACACTCACAGACACACACACACACACACACACACACACACACACACACACACACACTCATACCTCTACACCTTATTTTAGGCCGAGCTTCTCTTGAGTATATTTTTGCTCTCATTGGCAAAGTTTCTAGGTGTTACAGCCAGCATTACTGAGCAATTTCCCTGTAAGAGTTTTATGCTGCAGAGTATGTCAGAAGTTAATCAAAGGGTAACAGTGTAAAAGCCGATGCATACGATGCATACGCTTCCTGGATACTGGAGCCAATCTGTGCTGTCATTCACTGTCAAACCTCTAGTACACATGGGCGTACTGTTCCTTTTTTCTTTCCTGTGAGAAACTGTGCCTGCCCACAAAGGTCAGTGTCTTTATGGCATAAATCTATTAGCCTATTGTTGTGGTATGAATCCCAAGGAGAAGGCAGCTTGTCAGCTGTCTGGTTGAGATGCAAGGTCTCCACAACTTCTTGCAGCAGAAGGTCAAGCTTTGCATCTTGCCTCTTACTGTCCACATCAGCTTTGGTCTGTCCTGTCGTAACCTCTGTGTCCTGGTGAGTAATCACCTACCACTGGCCTTGAAAATGACTATCCTATTACAGGTTCTGTGTAATCATGGGAGAAGAGTGCTTTTGGAATCATTAAACTAGCTGCGCCCTCCAGCCAGTCTCGGTGCCCTCAGAGCTCGGATGGGGAAGGGTCATCCATGAGAACATTCCATTACTCCAACTCTGTGAGAGGAGGGCTCTTTAGCTCTAGAGGGGGAAAAAAATGCTCAGAATTTCCTGTGCATTTCCGAAATGTTTACCACCTTCTAATCACCTACATTCCTTTAGTCTTGACACTCATTTGAAGTTAAACAAAAACCACTGTAAAGATGAGGCTCGACAGCTGTTTCCCAGATGTACTGAAATAACCATTGCAGCTGTCTGAAACTAGGGCATTTGCATTTGCATCAATCTGGATTAAATCTTTCATTGATTTGGGTCATCATTTATGTACAAAGCTCATAGAACAAAGGCTGTGCATGTCTAAAGCAGCCGTTTTAAATCTTTAAGTAGGAATGTGGAAACTCTGGAGATTACATTCATCTGGTAAAAATGTAGACTTACTGAAGGTAATCTTCAGTGCACAGGCTTTTACTGAGTATCTACTATGTTCAGAGCACATTTTCGATGTGTAGTAAAAGCCCAGTCATCCTTCCAACTTCACTGTCACCTCCTGAAGTTAGAATTGATTGATATATTCCCTCTGGGATTGAGAGCCAAACTCCTCAGTGAATATGATGCTCTCATTTCCCAGCAATGCTCATGGAAATAAATGTTCAAGAAATGCTTATGCCATTGTGCGCCAATAGGAAGGAAAGAAGGAAAAGAAAGGAAAAGAAAGGAAAGGAAAGAAGGAAGTAGGGAAGGAAGGGAGGAAGGAAGGAAGGAAGGAAGGCAGGCAGGCAGGCAGGCAGGCAGGCAGGAAGGAAGGAAGGAAGGAAGGAAGGAAATATATTTCTATTAATTCAAAATGTATAGTTTTAGCATAAATATTTATATGATAATTTATAATTCAGAAGCACTTTTACTTTGTTAGCTCTGAAAATAACATTTTAATATCCTCATGTATTCTTTAGTGTGGAGCTTATCAATATCCCTTGATATTTTTCAGATGGAAGAATCTGAATATCTGAAATCCAAATCCTAAACTCTTTCATACCATGATTTTGTTACAGAGGACACAAATCTTCATTTGTTCTTGAATTTCTACTATCTTAAATTCACACTCCCAGATCCCCAAAGTATCTTGGTTTTCCTCTTACATATAGGGTCCCTCCCCAGTGATTATTCTCCCTTTCTCTTAAACACTCTTTTACCGTCCACCCTAGATCAGGATTTTCACATTGGCTTTCCTTTCCTTGTCTTATATCCATAAGGCTCATGTTCATCTCTATCAACAAACCCAGCCTATCTTCTTAGTGCAAGAAATATTATTTATGGCTAAAATGTTGAGATGCCTTACAAATACTTCCAATGCAACATGTTTGAGACAGAATGTATTATCTTTCCTGCCAGGACTTTTCTTCCTACATATCTCATCTTAGTTCATGAAGCAACCATCATCCACTCAGTCTCTGGAACCACAAATCTCTGTGTCTTCCTCAATTTCTCTCTTGTCCTCACCTTTCACATCCTGTCAATCCTGATTCCAAAAATTCCGTTCAGATCCAACTTCTTCCTAGTGCCCTTGCCATTTTTTACATGGACTACTGCACAGCACCAGCACTGAATTCATTTTTATCCGTTTTGCCTGCTGTGGCTCATTTTTCTGTAATGCCACAGACATTCTCTCTCGTACGATAAACACATACATGTTTGTGTATGTGTGTGTGTTATGTCCCTTTTATCTTTAGGAAAAGTGATTTTCTATGTAATCATAGCATTCACTTATTCATTTATTAATCATTGGACTCATGGCATTTCTCATCCGAAGCTGACCTTTATCCTCATCCTATATCATCCCAGCTACCCACGACCCCCATTCCAGACACTTAGCTCTGCATTTTCTAAACAGAGTCTTCCTGAAATTTTCAAACATAACGTGCCTATTCACTTCCCCATGCTTGTGCATATGCAGTTTTCTCTGCCAGGCATGCCTTCCTCTCTGCCCAATGAACTATTGCTCATCCTTGAAGTGGAGGTTCTATGAAGAAGGTCCTGACTCTTGGCACCCAAAGCAGACTGAATATTCTTTGTTCTGTACTTCTGTAGAGCCTGGGCTTCTCTCTATTAAGAACCCTGTGATTACTTTTCAGGTTTCTTTCTTTCACCTACCAACTTTCAAGCTTCCTCAAGACACTGTCTCTTTTTAGTTTTAGGACCTGACAATTTGCTTCCAACTTAATTTTTATTAAATAAAGGAAACTTTCATTTTGTCTAACTTAAATTTTGATATTTCATTCTTTTTTTTTTTCTTTGACCTTCATTCTGGGATAAGATCTGTATTTTGTTCCTTTAATTATCTTTTGTAGCACAGGCTTTATCCTTGGTAAAAGAAAGATGAGTGAAGTCACTATTCACACATGATGGGGTATCAAATATTTTACATATATGTTAAATTCCCATATTGTAATTTCCTTCCCTAGTAGAAAAAGTAACCATATAATATTTGACTTATTCATGTATTCATTTCTTTTAGTGAGTTCTTAGCAGAAATACAATTATGTATTAGACACTGTGCAGGATAATTAGGGTACATAAGTGCTTGTAATAGCATTAATACAAAGATGTTGATTTACTCCAAGCTGTTTTGCTATTCAAGAAGTCATTGAATGCCCCAAGAAACTTGAGTTACCATTCATCTCTCTAAAGACCAAGGAAGAGGATTGGAGCACATGGTCCCTAAAATTCATAAAATTGTCTTCTGTCCTACTCTTTAGCTCCACTTCCTTAACCCCTCAGATTTCTTACTGATCCAGAAACCAGCAAAACACCTGATTAATTAGCTCTCTTTTCTCTTTCTCTCTCCCTCTCTTATTTAGCCTTTTCTGACCTTCTGCGGTTACTGACCCCTCAATTTGATACATTACCCCCATGCTGTGCACAGTCCTTGACATACATTTCCTCTTCTGTTTTCCTCTTGAGAACCAACTGTCTTAGCCCTGCCATTTCAAATCCTGTCTCCTTCCTTTCTTGCTTTCTCGTTCTGGTGCCTTCCATCAGTTATCCCAATTCTGCATCAGAGAAGTATACAAGCAAGAAGAATTATATTCAGATGAAGGGGAACAGTATAGAAATGATGGGCAATCTAAGTGAGCAAAGCTGCATGTTTTGGGGGTTTTGTTTTTTATTTGTTTGTCTTTAACAGAAGATGGGTAAATTGTGAACATATACCTTTTAGTAGTTTTTGTCCTGTCAGTGATTCAGATGTGGTTATCTCCTTCACACACATACTAAACCATCAACCATCATATGATATGAAAAAATGTTAAGACAAAATTATGTGCAGGGCATTCAGAGACCATCTCAAAAAGTATCAATTTTAGCCCTAGTTTTAAAAAAATAACACAGGAACAAGAGTATGAGGGAATGATTAGTGGTTGTGATGAATAAATTTGAACTGATATATTTAAGTTTGCTTGGTGACTACATGTCAATGTTAATTGGAACCTGAAAGGGAAAATTAGATGACAGATTCAGTGAGTTCAGGCTTCTCCATAAAACACATCTTATTAGCGATCAGCCTTGTTAGGATTCCTACGTTGGAGGTGTGGGTAAAATGCCAACCTAGATGGACTGTAGATGCAGCCTAGATGCACAGTGTTCTCTGCAAACCTAAGAGTCTTTCTTTTTCTAGCGGAAGTTTTATACTAATTTATCTTCTTATGTGATCTTAATGAAGATTGGTTTCTAATATTGTCATTCCATGTGTCTCATAACATATAAAACCATAAAATGTCTTCTATTGAAATGTTACATGAAGCATGGAGGGACATTATTGAAGACAGAAATGCAATGTTAGATCTGTATGTATTTGAGTAAAAATGTTTACACTGATAGTTTAAACACATACAAATGAGAAGATTTTTTACCTTGACCTTTGCGAATGTGAATGTTTATCTTATTGTTTGACATTCTTGGGATATTAAAACAGTCATGATTGTAAGTTACAGTAGTTAAAATAATTTGAAGATACAGTGTTCTCAAATCTTAGAAGAATCATAGAGTTTCTACTGAAACTACTTGTATTCTTAATCCATTCATAAAGAATAATAACAAAGTGTATCAATCATGATCAATTATGCATTTCTTTGTTTTTTTCCTCCAAATATGTTTATTTTATTTTTTCATTGTTACAAGATTAATTGTTCATGCACCATACCCAGTGCTCCATGCAATACGTGCCCTCCTCAATACCCACCACCAGGCTCACCCAACCCCCCACCTCCCTCCCCTCCAAAACCCTCAGTTTGTTGCTCAGAGTCCACAGTCTCTCATGGTTCATCTCCCCCTCTGATTTCCCCGCATTCCCCCTTCCCTTCCTTCTTACAATGTCCTCCATGTTTTTCCTTATGCTCCATACATAAGTGAGACCATAAGGTAATTGGCTCTCTCCGCTTGACTTATTTCACTCCACATAATCTCTTCCAGTCCCATCCATGTTG
>CM053613.1:49150924-49177838 GCA_028646535.1 Procyon lotor | reverse complement strand
GCCACCCAGGCGCCCCCCCCCCTTTTTTTTTTTAAGATTTTATTCATGTATTTGTCAGGGAGAGAGAGAACACAGGCAAGCAGCGGGAGGGCAGAGGGAGAAGCAGGCTCCCTGCTGAGCCAGGAGCCTATGTGGGACTTTGTATTCCAGAACTCCGCTCAACCACCTGGGTAAAAGGCAGCCACTTAACTGACGGAGCCACCCAGCCATCCCTGTTTTTAAATTTTCTTGGGGCGCCTGGGTGGCTCAGTGAGTTAAAGCCTCTGCCTTCCGCTCAGGTCATGGTCTCAGGGTCCTGGGATCGGGCCCGAATCGGGCTCTCTGCTCGGCGGGGAGCCTGCTTCCCCCTCTCTCTGCTGCCTCTCTGCCTACTTGTGATCTCTCTCTCTCTCTCTCTCTGTCAAATAAATAAATAAGATCTTTATAAAAAAAAATAAATAAATTTTCTGATGCATAAGAGTGTAACCTCCTTCACGATACCTCTTTTGGCTGTTTGGCCTTCTCAGTTGAGGTGACCATCTTCTGAGCTCTCCTGTCCCGATATGCACACCAGTGTCAAAGGATTCATCACACTGAAGTGTGAGCAAGCCTTTGTCTCCACACTAGCCACGGAACTCCTTGAGAGCAGGGAGGCATGCCACGTCCTTCTTTTATCTACTAGTATAGTGTGAGGCAGAATAGACACTCTGCATGTGGTTTTGGAAATAAACTGAACTTGGCTATGCTTTAATGAAAATATGATTAATGATGGAGACATTTGTCCAGGATGTTTTATCTCACTGAATGGAAAGAGAAAGTTTAGAGGTAAATTCCAGCATATAGATAGAATGACAAGCATGAAAACAGACCCCCGCTATTTCTTCCCATCCTTGAGCCAAGAAAGAGTGCCAAAAACTTATAAGAACAAGTTGGCCCAAACTGTGCCTATGTTTGAACAAGTCAGAAAGATAGTGAGAATAGGATTTTTTCTCACTACACCATTCCTGACACAGAATGAAAAATATAGTGCAAATATGGGGAGTTAACAGTTAAATTCTGGAGGAAAAAAGTAAAAACAAATAATTACAAAAAGTACAAAAACCCTCAGATGGTCTTTGCATGATGATCTCAAGCTTTCTGATTTATGCCATGTTTTTTTTTTCCTAAGCTCTTAAAAATATTGTTGTTTAATCCACATACGTGGCCAAACAGCTGATGTATGATGTACAGAATCCCTCAATTATCAAGACAAGATGTGACATTAACAATGATGTTCTCTGTATTAGAATAGCCCCTCACAGTTGATAAATATTTCCGCACTTAATATCTGAACTCATTCTCATCAAAATTTTATATGGTAGAAAAACTGTGTCCTGCTCCCTTATCCCCATCTTACAGATGGCAAAACAAATCCTGAGTACCTCCCTCAGGATCATAAAGCTTTAAATCCAGCTATGGCTTCCAACAACAGGGATGAGAATCAGCCATGAGATGCCATAGCGACAGGCTGGACCCCTGCCCACCCCCCCATCTCGGTCATTCAGTCCACCACCAGGGTTTGATACGGATGCCAAAATTTTATTTGACTACTATCAAGTACAGATTTAAGGCAAACAGCTGAGTTTCTGCAATACTACAGATATTTTTTTGAGCACTTTCTATGAGGTAGGGTCACACGGTAAAAGTGTAAATCATTAAAAGAAATATTATTTGCTGGTTTTTGTTTTATGTAGTTGCAAGTATTTAAAGTGTTTACTTCAACTTCTCATAAAACTCTACAGAGCCAGCATTATTTTGTTTATTTTCTACAATATCTCCAGAGTAGCACAGCTTTAAAATGTTGGAGCTGGAACTTCAGATCAGTTCTGCCCAACTCCAAACCCATTTCATGACATCATCCTGCTTTCCTGAAGACAGAGCAGGGGATGTTTCTTATTACCAAGACTCCTGGGAAACCTGAGTAGGTCTTTGAGGCAAAATATGCTTGAAAATAAATTTTTTTTTCCAAGTAGTAGTCCTTATCAGCTCGTGATTGAAAGCAAGCTTGAAGAAATGCTATAAACCAGTGTCTTCTGACAGAAAAGCTGCCTGCAGACATGTGGTTGTGGTTCCAGTTCTTACTTTGTAAACAGGTTAACCTGATTTGTTTCTTCCTTGCTTTTGTTTCTTTGAAATTGTTGTTAGCTTCATTCGTGGTAGGAAATTGGTTATTCCATGGTATAAAAAACACGTTTGGCTCACCTGTCCAACTGGTGAAGACTTGTCTTGTGGCAATTGTATATACAATTTATGTGAATCATGTGTATCTGAAGATAGATTAATTTGGTCTAAAGTTATTATAATGACAGGGTCCCTGCATGCCAAGTACAGGATACGATGATGGAAAGAATATGGCACTTCAGAATCCAGCTCTCCTGTCTTTTAAGCTGAGTGACCTTGAGGAAACCATTCCTTCACTCTGAACCTTGATTTGTTTTCATGTTGTTACAAAGATCAAATGAGATCTAAGGGATTCTAAACTGAAGTTGTTTCATTATCATCATCATCTTTGCCATTAATAAAGCAGTAATAGGAAAAATATTTTAAAAGAAAACCGGTATTCTCACTTAACATTTTTGTGAACATTTAGATCAATTTATTCACAGGAAGAAATAGAAACAAGAGTTAGCAAAATGGAGAAATCTGCAAAAGATTGCTACAGGGTCATAAATCTGCATTTTCTCTCTCCTCCCTGTTTCTCATTACCTAAGGAGTGCCTCTTCCTTTCTGCATTCCTTTCCTCTGTAGTCTCTTTACCCCAGAGGATAGGGGTAGAGGAGAGCAGAGGATAAAATGGTTAGTCTTTTGTGCTCCTAGTTGTTTCATGGGATTATGGTGTGCTGGAGTAGGGGGATGGTGGCAGAATGAAGCTAGCACTTAACAAGCAGTTGGCAAAGTCTCTTAGGAACAGATTCAGAGATAAAAAAGAGATAAAAATGGAAGAATCTGACATAGATACGCTGCTGTCAAGTAACTTGAAGGTCAAGGGAGAGCCGATGATAAAAGAAAGATGGTAGGACTTCAAAGTATAGTTGGAGTGTGCCTTTCACAAATATGGGGACTGAAGACTTTTCAACCTTCACAATCTTCATTTGAACAGGGAACATCACCATCTTTTGTTTATCTCATAGGGTAGGTGTGGTAATTACATGAAATAGCATATATATAATTGTTTTGAAAATTATACAATCCTACACAAATGTTATTCTTTAATTCTCCATCCCCTTACCCTTATCCATACTTTTCCTAATAGCTTATTGAGGCATGGACTCCTCACAATGGTTTGCCTGTGTTGAAGGCTCACTACTTTCTATGTGTGGTTCACAGTATCTCACTAATCGTCACTTCCTAGCAAACCGTTCTTGCAGATCATTAATATGCTGTTCTATACTCTTTAAGTATGATTTTTTTTAAATCATAAAAAAAAAATTTTAAATCTAAAAAAATCAGGTGCAGTGATATCAAAAGAATTTTGTATATCTATTCATTTGTCTTTAATTTATACAGATAGATACTGAAAGCCAACTATATGCTAGGTGTTGTACTGAGTTCTACAGATAAAGCAAGCAGCCTTTGGCACTAATCAGCAAGGTCATCAGGGATTAGACTCCATGTGATGGTCTTATTACACAAAAAATCATTTTACTTTGGACCATTCTTTTTTCTCTCTTTCTCCGTTTCTTTCTTTTCTCTTTCTTTCATGAAATTTTAGAAATTGGGAAATTTGCAATTTTAAAAAGAGCCTAGGGTATTCTTATCATAGTGATTGGAGGATTTTTGAGAACCACTGTTAATGACCAATGCTGCAAAGAAGACATTTGTAATATATAATGTGTTCTTTCTAACTCATAAATTTCATTAATTAATGAGTAGCTGGAAAGACCTTTTTTCTTTAACCTTGTTAAAGTTAGACTCTGAAATGTCACAATAGCTAATAGATCCCACATTTGCTTATTCACTGTTGAAAATGGTTCCTTTATTGAAGCTGGTGCGAGAGGTCTAGTTGTGAAATCGAAAATGGATCTCATTTGCGTTTTGTCAGTGCAAACTCAAGCCCATTTAATGGTCAAAGGCAAAGATTGACTTCTTCAGTCTGTGAGCCTTTCTGATTATAGTAAGAGAACATGTCAGTCAAGTCTAGCCTCATATTTTGGTTCCACTATCTAGAACCTAGTCACTACCTAGTGATTTTGTTCCTTTGAGCATGTGTCCTTGTTGATATCTGAAAAGTGGGACTATAGTGTTGTGAGTAATGAATGGAATGGTGTATGTGAACATGATCAGCACACTGGTGCTCAGGAAATGGTCAAACCAGTGAAAATCCACTCAATATTGACATTTTATTCAGATTAAAGAACCAAAGTGGGTTTTGTTTGTTTGTTTTTTGTTTTTTTCCCCATCCCTTCACCTGTTCAACTCCTATTCATTAGTAGGATGAATTTGAAAATTAAAACAAGCTTATTTGGAAAGGTCAAAATTCTGGCTATCTTAATTTTGTTTGATCTGTCTATGAAAGGGTCTTAGAAGAAAGTGAGAGAACAGCCAGCTCCAAGAAATTTAACGTAGTATTAAATATTTTCAAAAATATTACCTTCTGTTCACTTCACAGTTCTTTGTCTTTGGTACTTAAATATTAGAGAAAAAAATAGTAAAACACAAATATATTCCCTCTCATTATGTTTAAGTTCTAAAAAGAAAGAGGATTTTCTCATTAGAATGAACCATTCTTGTAATAATAAAGGAATTTTGACTATGAAGTAATAAACTGTTAAGATTAGTAAAATAATAATATGGTTATAAAAAATGTGATACTTAGGGACTACTGGGTGGCTCAGTCGTTAGGTGTCTGCCTTCGGCTCGGGTCATGATCCCAGGGTCCTGGAATCGAGCCCCGCATCAGGCTCCCTGCTCGGCGGGAGGCCTGCTTCTCCCTCTACCATTCCCTCTGCTTGTGTTCCCTCTCTCGCTGTGTTTCTCTCTGTCAAATAAATAAAATCTTTTAAAAAAATTAAAAAAAATAAAAAAATAAAAAAATGTGATAATTAATGCTGTTGTTCAGATATAAATATATCAGCAGCAATGCTATTTGAATATTTGAACAGCATGTTACACGTCCCATGTATTATACCAAGTAATAATCTTAAGACATAGGCAAAGCAAGTATTAATTTTACCCATTTTACAAATGAGGAAACCAAGGCCCAGAAACATAGAAATTATTGAATGCAGGAAGCAGAGCGTGAATTCTGCTCAACAAATTCGTTGTTCCTTTTGTTAAAAACACAGTCACATAAATTGTCTTAATATTTTAATTCTACTATTCTTCTCTATTTCCCTTATGCAAGGCAAAATCTAGCTGAAAACAAGTGCAGCTTTTCAGAGGAATTTATTATAAAGCAATTTTATACAGAAATTATTGTAGGGTTTGTTCTCAAGAAAAAAAGTGAGTGTTATTCATGATGCTGGTCCAACATGAACCTTAAATAAAGACAGAACAGGTTAGAAAACTAAGTCGAGAGTACCTATTCTGTGCTAGCCACTATGTGCATAGACTGTTTTGTTTCATCTTCACACAGGGTAATTATGTGTTATCTTGACTTTATAGATGGGGAAACTTAGGTACAGTTAGGGACATGCCTTGCCTAAGTAGATACAGGAATGAGGAGAGATGAAGTCTAAATTGGAAATTGAGGGGCGCCTGGGTGGCTCAGTCGTTAAGCATCTGCCTTCAGCTCAGGTCATGATCCCAGGGTCCTGGGATCGAGCCCCGCATCGGGCTCCCTGCTCGGCGGGAAGCCTGCTTCTCCTGCTACCATTCCCTCTGCTTGTGTTCCCTCTCTCGCTGTGTTTCTCTCTGTCAAATAAATAAAATCTTTAAAAAAAAATAAAAAAATAAATTGGAAATTGATTCATGTGACTTGAAAAATAGTGGACTTTTCTCTCTGTACCTTCCTGCCTCCCAAGAGAAACAATTGATTTGTTAGGTTGATGTCCCCTCCTCATGTCCCCTTTCCCTTATATGGTGAGGAGGTTCAGTGGATCTCAGGTGTACTTGGAATCCATGATGTTTTTACAGTAAAAGAAAACAGCATATGAGACAAATAGCATATTGTTCCAAATACATACATACCAGCCTAAGGATCTTATGTGTAATAAGGAAAAGAGAGAAACACTTGGGTCTTAAAAAAAGAAATATACTAGGGGCTGAGAGTATCTTTATCTACAGATGGATTCAATGAAAACTGATTAAATCTCATGCCTTCCAAAAGGCAGATGACTCACTCATTCCAGTTGTAAATGGTTAAATCTAGGAAGTGCTATTGTGAGGAAGAAGTTATCACTTTTAAGGATAATTGATTCACTAATCCTCAAAGGACAAACATTCTCAATTTTATATCCTCCAGAGATCTTTGAGCCACTTGCAAACATATACCTGAATGGCACGGAGAGAAACTAAATGGAAATGAACAAATAAGCAAACTGATAACTAGGAACATTCCAAAACTATTATCTGAGCCACTAAAACTCCAACTAAGCAAGAGGGTGACCAGAACTCCTCTACTTTGCATGTGAATCACCAAGCCTTTCTTGTATTCTTTGCTTTGAACACAACTCAGCTTTGGAGCTGTCGCTTTGGAATCAACTCAGCATTTTATTTTGCCTCATGAGTGTGTGATAGTGACCGAGTCTTAGCTTTGGAGTCAGACATGCAAAAATTCAAATCTCTCATTGCCACTTACCAGCTGGAAATCAAAATTGCAACTCACACTTTCGTGGCTTCAGAGTCCTTGCTCTTTCTTTGAATCACACTGTCTCTAAAAGTAGACATTTCTCAGCAGCCTGTTGTGATATCTGGTACACCACCATTGGAAGCAATTTATAATTTAAGAAAAGGAAAACTTGTATTTACTGGGTGCCTGTATGTCTACCACTCGGCTAGTCACTCTCATGTGTGTGTATGAATACAAATACAAATACATGGGATAGGGATGCAACTGGGGCTAGAGACTCAGGCTAGATAGCATATAATTATGTATATGTACATATTTAAAAACATGCATATACTTATATGTAAGTATCTTATATAATTGACATAATAACCCCACAAGTGAGGATCAGATGAATTAGTAAAAAACTTGGGGCGCCTGGGTGGCTCAGTGGTTTAAAGCCTCTGCCTTCAGCTCAAGTCATGATCTCAGGGTCCTGGGATCAAGCCCCGCATTACAGGTATGTCTGCTTGGTAGGGAGCCTGCTTCTCTCTCTCTCTCTCTGTCTGCCCCTGCCTATTCGCCATCTCTCTGTATCAAAAAATAAATAAAATCTTCAAAAAAAAATAAAGTAAAAAACTTAACCAGTTGCTATTGGAATTTGGTTTTAGAGAAGCTTGATTTTAAAGATAAAGTTTGTTCTACCATAACATGCAGCTTTGGGATCAATGTTCTTCTCAGCTGTAAAAACAAACAAACAAAAAGGTTTTTCAGGTATATGAAAACATTACTTTTTGTAGTATAGAATATCTAGAATAAATTCACGATGGTATCCAGTGCTGTCTGTAAGCTCTTTGAGGGTAGGGAGAGTTCTTTGTAGTGTGGATACTACATTGCACTTGTGCTGTGAATGCATAAGAAATTTCGTCTATGAATAATAATGACTTAGAATTTGTTAGCATCTAGGATGTGTCGGAACAGTACAAGTCTATAATTATGATATTTTACAGTTAAAAGGTCATGAATCTTACTATTTATTTATTTATATTACTTATTTCCTCTGGGAGGTTCATAAATGACAAATTGGAATAGCTGGCTTCAGTTTTGTGGCTTCTCCTTAATTGGTTTTATTTTTTTCAGCAACGAGACTTCCCTTTTGATTTTTAATCAGGCTTTTAGCAAAAATATGAATCAATATTAATAATAATTAGCAATTTTCTAACCTTTTTATAAATTCTGCACCCTTTTCCTCTCTTTCAGAAGGTACTTAATACATCCCAGGGCATAAGGGGAGATGTAAAGCCCAAAGTGAATATAAGGGAATTCCTCTGAAATACAGATGGGATAAGGATGCACGTTGGGCTAGAGACCAATCTTTTGGCTCCTTGATCTAATTAGTTGGTTCTCTTTGATAATTATGACAACTATACTTTCCTTTCCTTTCCTTTCCTTTCCCTTTCCCTTTCCCTTTCCCTCTTTCTTTCTTTCTTTCTTTCCCTTTCCCTCTTTCTTTCTTTCTCTTTCTTTCTTTCTTTCTTTCTTTCTTTCTTTCTTTCTTTCTTTCTTTCTTTCTTTCTTTCTTTCTTTCTTTCTCTTCCTCTCTCTCTCTCTTTTTTTCTTCCTTTCCTCCTTTCTTCTTTCTCTCCTTCCTTCTTCTCTTTCCTTTCTCTTTTGTGTACATATGAAAGGGGCGAGTGTACTGGCAATTTGGAGAAATAAGATGATGTGTAGAGGCTCAAAGAGAATTAAGCAGTCTGCATGTTACAGAAAGCAAAATGGTGAGTGCAAAATCTGAGATGATAGTGGTACTCTCAATCTTCTCTCTGTTTTTAGTTCCAGTCCTGATAAAATTATGCAGGTTTTTTACTGCTGCACAACAGATCAAAATCCCTGGCATATGCTTCACATATTGTGCAGTTGAATGTTTTGGGATATACAGGGATCTATATATATTCTAGCATAATTCTGATCATCACTATGTTGTTTAACATCTTCTTACATCAGGATGATATGTGTTGGATGGAATGAGGATCACTTACTAGGAAAGAGGGAAAGTTGCAAAGTAAAAGACATATGATCACCCCAAAGTTGTAAGAAACCAATTATTTTGGATGAAAACAACATGCAGATTCAAAAGTTTAAAGTGCTTTAGTCGAAATATCAGATATAGAGTTTGACCAGTTATAGACTCTTTTAAAAAAGAAATTTTGATGGAATCCAGGGATTCCCTCCTGGAAAATAAGAATTGTTATTCAAATCACATTTTTTCAGTATGAGAGAAAGAAAGTGAACAAGGGAAAAATTATATAGGAAGATGAGGAAAAAAGCAGGAAGAAAGGATGAGGGGATTTCGCAGGGGCTACTGGAAGGTATTTGCTAGTGGGGTTGGACTGGAAGTCGCATTTTGGAGAGGAATGCCAAGAAAGGCAAGTTAGTCCTAAGGTGTGTGTCAGTCATAAGAAGGGGAAATGTAGCCCTTATCTCACAAGGTGTTAAGTGTGAGGATTGCAGATCCTCTGTCACGTCTGAGGCCCTTGCCTTTTTAACCCACTGCCCTTTAAGGATTTCTCATTGATCTGTCTGTTAACTTGGCACTAGAAAGCCAGTCAATCAGTGTCTGCAGAGGAGAGAGGAAGGAGGAAGGAAGAAAGAAAAAGAGGGAAGACCGAGGGATGGAGGGACAGACGACAAAGCCAAACAGGAGACTCAAAGAACCAATAAGAAGTTCACCCATGGATAATTTATTATATTCATTTTCCATTCCATAGACTATGGCACAACCATAAAAGTATTGCCGAATATGCATAATGGCTTGACATGAAGACATGTTTGTGATATAATAAATGGAAAAAACAAATTAAGCACAGTATTCTGGTAGCATATTTGTTTGTTTAAAATATGTATAGAAAAAGTAGGGAAGTACATTAAACAGAATATCAACAGTTATTTTTCTTCAGTATTGTCCCCCTCCTTTTAATATAATACCCTTTTAATTTATTGGCAGGAATCATAATAATAATTAAAACAAATATCAAAGAAAATAAGAATGTTTTGGATAAGTTTTAGAGAGAGGTTGCACACCTGGGCCACATTTCTTTTAGGTACTTCTAGCATCTCTATGTATTGGGATGTGTTTATTCACATCGAGAGGACCTGGGGGATGCTCAGGTTCCTTTAAGACCTTTAAGACCTTTCGCCTTTCTCAGGTGGCATTTGGGTATTCTTCCCTATCTAGAGCTGGAACATGGTCTCCTGTCTCAGTATTTCCATTGCATTTTAGGCAAGGCTGCTTAGAAGTGCGAAGGGGTAGGAATGTTGATAAAAATAACTTGGTCCTTTGCAAAAAATGAGGGCCTAGTCCATGCTCATTCCCATTGCTTCCCAATACAAACTCCATGTATTTTTTCCCCTCTGGATCTGCTCTTAGGGGTGCTGGTTTTAGCAGGATCCCTGGTGTTAGGGAATCACACTCTTTTAGGGTACTTAGGTATTATATGAAATGCATGTGAAGCACAGATAAGTTTTAGTGAATAAGCAAGTGAATATGTAAGTGAATGAATGAGTGAATTGTAATTTGAAATCAGAGGTCCAAAATGCAGTTCAGCTACTAAGAGTCTTGAATGTTTTAGCATCTACCATCTTCCAAACTTAGTTGCTTCACAAAATAATTACAGCGATATATATATGACTCTTGGAAATATCAGCAGATTTAAATGAGATAACATGTAAAAATGTTCTTCATGAACTTTAAGCCACATACACATGCCTCTTGGTTGAAACATGGCTCTTTATACTTTTTGCTATGATAATTTTCCTGTGTGCATCATTTCCCCCAACAAGATTCTAAATTCCTTAAGCATTTGGTCACAATCTGGCTGAAAACTGTCTCCTTGGTTTTTATCACATTGCTTTGCTCCATCATTGGTTGCCAATAAGTATTTTATTTGTTTTATTAATAAAATGCTTCTCCAGCATCCAACCCTATTGGAAATATTCTCCAAAAGTAACTCATTTAATCCTCTTTGCAACTCTGTGAGGCAGGTACTATCATTATCCTCTCATTAGAGACAGGGAAACTAGAGCACAGAGGGGTTAAGCGACTTGCCTACAGCCACACAGGTAATGAATAAAGAAGCCAGAATTGGAACCCAGTGACTTTAACTCCAAAGTATATGAGAAAAAATTAAAGTATTATCATTATTGTATCACCAGAATAGACAGAAAGGGACCTCTTTGAATGGGTAAGATAATTAATGCAATTTATTAAGAAACCTTATGTGTCAGGTACTATTTTGAGTGATTTATATCCATTATCTGATATAATTCTTTGAAGATATATCAATATCCTCATTACCCTTCCGTTCCCACTTACATAGGAAAAGATTATGTAAATGTTCAGGAAAAAAAATCCTATCTCCATAATACATTTTTATTAAAGTATATCTTAAAAGTCATAATTAGATTTTAGGTGGTAGCCTTATTTAGTCCAGACTGATTTAATTCATTTCCACTGGGACAGGTACCTGTGGACGAACTGGAGATAGGGGAAATAAGTTACACCTATAGATTCAAAATGTTAAGACTCATTCATACTGCCCTAAATACAGCCAGATATTTAGCCAAATATTTCTCACTTAAAAGAGAAGACAAGTAAGTGTATTTGGGGCCCGTACTTAGAGTGGCAATCTGAGACAAAAAAGAGAATGGGCATTACAATCAGATGGCCCTGGATTTGAATCCTCTGTTAATCAACTCAACTTCTCCTAGTCTATCTGCAAATCTGTAAATGGAGGTTAATAATAATAATAATAATAATAATAATAATAATAGAGCTGTTGAAGGTATAAATGCAGTCATGCAGTTAAAGGGCCAAGAAGAGTGGTAGGGAGGAGAATGAGCTCTTGCAAAGGGAAAGATGAGAAGAGTAGCTGGTGGGGTACTGAAAGAAAGCACAGAACAGGGCAAGAATGTGGCAGATGACACAGTCAGCAAGGACCTATGGTCCAGAACCTGGTGGGCTGTGGTAAGGATTCCTACTAAAAACAGTGGGAAGCGATCAAGGGTTTCTAAAGAAAGAAGTAGTATGTTTAGATATGTTTATTTTTTAAAGATTTATTTATTTATTTGAAAGAGAAGGGGGGGGGGAGAGCACACACAAGGAGGGACAGAAGAGGGAGAAAGATAATCTCTAGCAGACTTTCCTGCTGAACAAGGAAGCTGATGCAGGACTCCATCCATGACCCTAAGATCATGACCTGAGCCAACATCGAGACTCAGATGCTTAACTGACTGAGCCACCCAGGTATCCCTCCAATGTGTTTATTTGTTAAAGAAATCTTTGGTCCAAAGTATGCAAGCAAAAATTGTGTAGTTTTACTTGAAATATTTGCCCAATTTGACTTCTTGCTGAGTATCAAATACCATACCAACATTTTCCCCCTGTATTATCTAGTTTAATTTTTATACCTGATGAAAAAAACTAAACCTAATATATTTTACATTTTCCAAATGAAGAACTTAAATGATAACAGAACTGGAGTTTGAGCCCAGGCTTACCGGACTCTCTGTGCTCTTGACACCACCTGGCATCATTGTCCCTGAAACAGATGTGAGTGATAGTGGTATAGAGGGTAGGCAAGAAGCACCAGGAGTGTAGGGTCTCTGGCAGATATACCTTATTATAACCCCCCCCCCCCCCCGCGCCCCAGGGAGTCACACCTGCATAATCTCTTCTCTTTGAACCCAGCTCGACCTGGAACTTGCCCTTAGACAGTTTGGCAAAGTTAAGAGGTGTATTCATTACCGTGATGGCATTAGGTTATATAAGATTCTGCTTTAGCAGACTAGAACACAAGATGCCTCTGCTGGCTCTGAACAAGTAAAATGTCATGCTAGGAGAAAGCTATTTGGTTCGGGAGTAAGGGCAGCCACCAGGAGCTGAGATAGGATACCTGGCTGACAACCAGCAAGAAGATGGTGCCTCGGTCCTACAATCACAAGGAACCGAATTCTGTGAACAACTACCTCATTTTAGAAGAGGCCCTAGGATCCAGAAAGAAACATGGCCCAGCCAACACTTTGTAGCAGCCTTGTGAAAACCTGAGAAGAGGACACAGCTAAGCTGCACCTGGACTCCTGACCCACGGGACACAGCGATTGTGAACTAGTCCAGGTTCTGGTGTATCCAAGTGGAGGAAGAAATTGTGGCCACTTGCAGAGTAATATTTAACCGAAGGCTGTCCGATACCTGGGGAGAGAGAAAATGAGAGAAGAGCAAATTCTCCACAGAAGAGAAAGCTCCAGGTCAAGCCAGAGCTAGGGTAAAGATTAGAATTGGAAAGGAGACAAGGTGAGGTCACCTATGACTTGACTAAGAAGCTCTAATTCTACTTTTTTCATTTTTCCCTTTTCCGGACATACTCTACTTAGCTTTAAGAGTAAGTTTAAATTGGGGCGCCTGGGTGGCTCAGTGGGTTAAAGCCTCTGCCTTCGGCTCGGGTCATGATCTCAGGGTCCTGGGACCGAGGCCCGCATCGGGTTCTCTGCTCAGCACGGAGCCTGCTTCCCCCTCTCTCTCTGCCTGCCTCTCTGCCTACTTGTGATCTCTCTCTCTGTCAAATAAATAAATAAAATCTTCAAAAAAAAAAAAAAAGAGTAAGTTTAAATTTTACCTTATATGCTATAGGAAGATAGAATTCTAGATATTTAGTTTTTTGTCCCTGGTGACTTTTCTTTAGCTAAGTTCAACTATTTATTTATTTTATATCTGTTGAGTAGTCAGCCTGAGAACACATGGAATAGATGTGTGTTCCATATACCACGTTCACAAGTAAAAGAGAAGTCTTGAGCCATTAACTGAGCACTTTCATCCATATGCAGGGTGGCTCTGTTATTTTTTTTTCTCTTTTTCTTTGAAAAATGATGTAACAATATACAGATACATTTTAACAATGTTTAATGAACTCTACTATTTTCTATATATGTATTTTTTCCCCAGTCATTGTCCACCTGTATTTGTGTGTTAGAAAGTTGCAATCTTAATGAGAATGTTTTCAGCTGAAAGAAACAGCAAGCCCAACTAAGACTGACCTGTACTGTAGGAACTGTGATCTCATATATCAGGAAGTCCAGAGGTAGAGTAGGTTTATTTAATGTCAGTTTATTCAAGGTAAAAAGCCAATAGGGGTATAAAGGTACTTTTACCAGAAAGATTGAAAAAAGAAAGTGGTTACAGAGGTCAGGTATCAGGTTTTATCCATCTCTACAAACTGTGGTAGTCGATGTTGGTTTCATTCTCTGGTTGGAAGATCCCTGCGATATTTTCAGGCATCATATACAGATAAGATGGTGAGCTGAAGAAACAGGAAGAGCCCACATGCTCTTGCAGATTTCTTAAGAGCAAGGCTATTTTTCATAAAAGCCCCCATCAGATTTCCGTTATACCTCTTTGGCTAGATATTACATACCTAGTCCTAAACCAGTCACTGGCAATGAGAATGGGGTACCCCTACAGCAAGCAAATCAATCCCAAAGTTGGCTGCCTATGAGATGAGGCAGGAAGATAGCAGAATAAAATCAGATAAAGCATCAAAATAGAAATGGATTCCAGGTGGTGTCTACCACAAAGTGCATTACATTTTTTTTTAAGAAGTTGCTTTCCTACATCATCTTAAAAATATATATTCTTGGGGCACCTGGGTGGCTCATTTGGTTAAGCATCTGCCTTCGGGTCAGGTCGTGATCCCAGGGTCCTGGGATCGAGCCCCACATCAAGCTCCCTGCTCAGTGGGAAGCCTGCTTCTTCCTCTCCCACTCGTGCTTATGTTCCCTCTCTCGCTCTCTCTCTCTCTGTCAAATAAATAAGTAAAAGTCTATATCTGTATCTATATCTGTATATTTTAAGAGATATATATATTTTATATTCTTGGGGTGCCTGGGTAGCTCAGTTTGTTAAGCATCTGCCTTCAGCTCAGGTCATGATCCCAGAGTCCTGCCATGTGGGGGAGACTGCTTTTCCATCTCCCTCTCTCTACCTGCTGGTGCTTTCTTTCACTTTCTTTCTCTCTCAAATAAAAAAAAAAAAAAAGAAATCTTTAAAATATAAATATATATGTATTCTCATGGTGAAATACCATAATTTACTAACCTTTGCCCTAATTCTTTGTTTAATTTTAGTGGGTTTATAAAATGTGAGATGGTATTTTCCAACCTTCTCAATTTCTGTCCCAGTAATTTCTAGGGATTAGGGTGGGTGAGTTTTTTCTATGAAGCTAGTTTTAGCTATACTAGAAGAAAAAGTTTTATATGAGTTGAATTTTAATGAGATGATATTATTATTTAAAAAATCATCTTGGTATTTCAGTTAGCCCTCAAACACCAGTAAAAATATAAATCATTTATCTGGGAGTAAGCACAGGCAGCACAGGCTAGGTCCATGATAGGTTAATTTATTTTCAATTAAACTCTGGTAACATTTAGTTTATTTATGTTATCTCAGGCTCCCAAACTCCTAAGTAAATTAATTTTATTTGGGAAAATCCCAGACTTTTTTTTTTTTTTTTTACTGCTTCCCCCTCCCCCAAAAATACTTTTATTTTATCTTTTCAGTGTTACAAGATTAATTGTTCATGCACCACACCCAGTGCTTCATGCAATAACTGCCCTCCTCAATACCCACCACCAACCTTGCCCAATCCCCCACCCTCTCCCCTCCAAAGCCCTCAGTTTGTTGCTCAGAGTCCATAGTCTCTCATGTTCATCTCCCTCTCCGATTTCCCCCAATTCACCCTTCCTTTACTTCTCACAATGCCCTCCATGTTTTTCGTTATGCTCCACACGTAAGTGACACCATAAGATAATTGGCTCTTTCCGCTTGACTTATTTCATTCAACATAATCTCTTCCAGTCCCGTCCATATTGATACAAAAGTTGGGTATTCATCCTTTCTGATGGAGGCATAATAATCCATTGTATATATGGACCATATCTTCTTTATCCATTCATCTATTGAAGGGCATCTTGGTTCTTTCCACAGTTTGGAAATTGTGGCCATTGCTGCTATGAACATTGGGTTACATGTGGCCCTTCTTTGTAATGCATTTGCTTCTTTGGGGTAAATACCCAGTAGTGCGATGGCTGGGTCATAGGGTAGCTCTGTTCTTAATTTCTTGAGGAATCTCCACACTGTTTTCCGAAGTGGCTGCACCAACTTGCATTCCCACTAACAGTGTAAGAGGGTTCCCCTTTCTCCACATCCTCTCCAACATTTGTTGTTTCCTGTCTTGTTGGGGAAAATCCCAGACCTTTTTTGGCATTTTTAATAACAATAGAAGCACGTCCTCCTCCATTTATTGGGTACCTATTATTTGCCATATTATATTTTATTATAATTAACCCTAAGAAATCAATATTATTATCTCCAGATAGTACCTTTAAATGGATTACAAAAGAGTGCTTTCCAGAAAGTGGTGAAAGTGGATATCTCATCTATGTTTTCTAACTCAAACATCCATAGCATTCCCCTAAGCTAAATTGCCCAGAATAGTAGCTACTCAATAAATAGTTGTTAAATCAGTGGATGAACAAATTTTAAGCTCAAATGAGTGTTTTTGCTCCCCAGGATCATTAAAATGCCATTTAAAATCACACCATATATTCTCTCCCAATTAAGGTACATTTAGCGGAATATAGTCTGTTCAGTTTAAATTGATTCACTTGATTTGATGTGGTTTGTTGTAATAGGCAAAAGTATGGTCCTCCCCAGAGCTTTAAATTATGTTCCTAGTTTCCTCCAATCACCCTACCTAAAGTGTAGCTAATTAAGTAGGAAAAAAGGAAAAAGAACCTTGTCTACAGGAAAGTCATTTTGTCTGCCTGGCTGTTTTAGATGGAGTTTATTAGCAGAATGGAACCAATAATAAAAGGATGGCTAACATGGATGACCTTTCTCATTAGTCACAAAGATCAGAAGGCATAGGATTGTTGAGGCACCTTCCCATCCTTCCAACTTTTTTAGAAAGAATTGCAGATTAAATCCATAAACTCAGGATGCTGCCATCTTGAAGTGGAACGCTTCAGTTCCCTATGGAAGGGGGTGAGCAGCAAATGAGCTGACTTCTATTTCACGCGCTCACTGGCACACATCTTGTCCGGATTTGAACTGTGAGATGAGTTTGTATGCATTGGTCTGTGTATGCACGTGTGCTGCAGCCTTACTTCTCCTCTCACATACTCGTGGTTTCATAATTATGACCCAGTGAGTTATATTCAGCCGTTGCTGCCTGGAAGCCTATACTCACCTGAAGACGTTTGTCAGCAGATGCTAGACACCACTGTGCAGTTGTTGCGAGAGACGATAACATGGTAGCTCCTTCGTAACCTCGGCCACTTTCCGTCTTAAGCCACCAGGTATTTGCCACCATGCCACTCACTTATGCCTGCACGTGAGTGGTGAGAAATAAAGCAGGGAAGTAAGAAATGGAAGGAAAGTTACACTGGTTGACCTTCTCATATGTGCTGGGTGTAAGGCACTTTGAGTATCACCTTCTTAGTCCTCCCAGGGATATTTTAGATAGGTATTATTCTAATTTCACAGATGACAAATGAGGGCCCTGCAAGTTAAGCAGCAGACCTGAAGTCATAAAGCCAAGAAAGCTTCAATTTCAGTGCGGGCCTCAGGTGAGGGAGAAAAAAGGTCTAGGCACCTCTGCAAAATAAAAACACACTTAGCAGGCTATTGATACAGTCACTCAGCAGATTAATACAACTGCTTCCTGTTCTAATAAGTGCACAGCACCCAGACGACACATAGTTAAGTATTAGGATCTTGGACCGAGCTTTTATCAGAAATAGGACGTTGTTCAGGTAGCCATATTTATGAAACATTTAAAGACTTCTGAGTGGACACAAAAAATGCTGAAGGGATAGAGAGTTCAGAAATTATCTGACGAGAGAAATCTTTTATAAATTATAATCATAAATTACCTTACTCTAGCTCTCTCATTAGAGCATTTGAGCTAAAGAGCAGAAGAGTTCCCTTCCTTGCCAAAGATCACTGACCTTTCCACTGCATTGAGTAATGCTAATAAAACAGTCTCAGAAGAAGTTTCCTTACAAAGAGTGACATCTCAGACTGATTTTAAGTCAAAGGCCTTGCCTCCAGAATTCCAGTACTATCTTCCCCTGGGGTAGTGGAGGTTTCCCCAGAAAACACCAACATTCTCTTCAGTCCCAGGAAGAGGGCCTAAGAACCTGTGAGATTCATATTTGGTAAAATTTGATAAAAACTCTAAGTATCTGACAACAAAAGGGGAAGGAAAGAAAACTCATATTCTTCTCAAAACAAATTGCTGGGTCAAAATCCCAGTATTGCGGGATAAAATCATGTCGTAACTATCTTAAAAGGGGAAAAGTAATGCTCAGATACATTAGTTTTATTTTAGGTAACAATTAATAATTGTCAAAGGTGAACACTAACCTGAGGTCTGTTTGACTCCAGGCTTGTGTCCTCAATTTCCAGCCATTGGTTCCCAGAGACATTTAAGTGGAAATTATTCCCTTGCCTGTCAGGACTGTGTTGAAAGGAACCTCACATTGGGAAGCAGGCTGGTCTTCATAATCTCTTAGATCTTTTCATTTTCTAGGCTTCTTTGATGTTATGATGCAGCTGGATGGCATACTTAAAACACTCAGGTAAGGCTAATGATGAAAATTGGTGCTTAAAATAGAGCTTTGGAGGCTTTCACTTACCTTGATCTTCTCTATAACTCTGTGGATGATTGGCATTTGGCTCCATTAAAGGTTTATACACCATGGGCAAAGTGTTAGAAACTGCTCCCTCCAACCTTATTATAACACGGTTCTTGGCAGCTAAGCCACATGCCAACTCCTGAGTGGTTTGCTTGGTGTGAAGATAATTACTCTAGGGTTAATTACAGAATTCTTCCAGCTTTATTACACAGGGTCCTCAGAGACAGTCTATTTTTTGGATGCAGTATGTAAGACTGACTACATATAAATGTGCTGCATCACTTGCAGACATGAATCCATGTAATCAAATGAACTTCTAAGAGGCTGAATGGTGAAGTTCACTTGGTTCTTCCATTCCTACCTCACACCCCTTTCTTAAATACCATGGACATACAGTGATAACGTGTAAGACATTTTCTAGATTTACCATGGGCTGATTGGACAAATGATTTAGAGATCAGTTTGTATCTTTATCATGAGATTTTCTTAAAACTGTAAATTCCTCTCTCAGAAACATATGTTGAACATTCTCATTTAAAATTTTTTCTGCATTGTCTGCAAAGTTTTGTCAATTAGATTTTTTGCTTCAATTAACAGAAAACAAAGTGACTTAAATAATGAGGACATCATTTGCCATATAACTCTCAAATTACAAAAAATGTAGAGACAGGAATACAATCAGTCGCAACAATATACATTGTCTGCCTTGTCTCTGTGGATTCTCTCTGTTTTCTTCCCAGTGTCTTGTTTGTCTTCAGAGTAGCTCACCATGACCCCAGGATGGCAACCAACTACAACTGGGGCAACATGTTTCTACAGGGACATTACCAATGCATGCGATATGAGTCCTTCTTCTAGGATTCATGGGGCACAACTTAGGTTATTGTTACTAGGCCAAAATGAGTACATGGAGAAACACCTCGACTAACCTGGAATGATTTAGAATGATTGGAATTTATTTCCGAAACTGGGATGTTTCCCAGCTCTTAGATAGATAAGATAACCAGCTCTTATGCATGGAGGGCAAGGAGAGACGGATGAGAGACCTCCGGGTTTGCAAGTGTCAGGTCTTAATAAGCAAGGGAACTTGCGTACAAGTCTTTTCTTGGGCAGCCATGAAACAAGTGGAGGTCTGCACTCACCCACCAGAATTTTGAAAGTTTACATAGAGTCCTTAACTGTGTGTAGTCACATATACCATGAGATGGGCTTAGCAATACCTCACTTTCTAAAAGTTTATGTTTTGGGGACATTTCCCACTGTGAGAATGGTGGGCAGAAGTCAAGTTTTAAGGACAGGAGAGGAGGTGAGGAACCTATGGTTACTTGGGTTTAGCTTGTGGGTCAACTAAGAGTTATGTTCTTCCGATTTCCTCCTCCGACATGGGGATGGGCTCAGTTTCCTCTACATCATGTGAAAAGGGCAGAGTGGATACCTTAGCATCCCTGGTATCCTGCAAGGAGGCAAGAAGATATGATTAGGACTACATAGTAAACCAGTGGTTTCCGTTATGCAAGGCAACACACTCTTCTAGGGACTCCTCTCTCTCCTAAGTCTATTTCCTTCCACAGACCATTCAGTGCTGGTTGTCTCAGAGTTCTGTTCTTAAAATCCTGTTTTCACTCCAGAGATGATGTGAGTCTTATTATAATATATAGTATACACGTTGTGTCATAGATGTATATGGTGTATAGAGATTGAGGGAACAGACCCTGAAGCCAGGCAACCTACATTTGAGTCCCAGTTTGATTATGTGGGGTTTGATTCATCTTAAGCAATTTCTTAAATTCTATGTGTCTCATATTCTTAAAATGGAAATTAGGACCAAAACAGCCTTTATCTCATAAAGCAAAAGGTTTTCTAAGGATTAAATAAGAAAATATGTAAAGCTTGCAACAGCCTCTGGCCTAATTTTAAAAACCTTTCTTATGGTGCTTCAAACTCAAGAAAGGTTGATATGAGCAAAGGAAGGAAAAAGAGAAGACAAGGCACCATGTCTTGTTGCTTTTTATCTTCCTTCCAATTCAAAACGACAACGGTGATAAATGTCTTAAGAAACAACTTGTGTTTCTTTACGCTCACTGTTTGAAAGGAGGGAATCAACATTTACTGTGGTCTTGGTATCTGCTAAGCACAGCTGGGGGTACTTTAAATTCACCTTCTTCTGTAGTTTCCCCTCAAACCACATGAAGCAACTTGTTATTATTCTTTTACAAAGAAAGATCGCAGGTTCAGAGAACATGAGTATATTGCCCAAGGACAGTAAATGGGGAAATCAGGATTTGAAATCTGATTAGTCTAACTTTGCTTCCTTATTTGTACTTCTTACTTAGACTTTGGTTTAATCATTGTTTCTTTCAAGCCTTTTCTGACCACTCAGACTAGGTTCTGTGATCCGCTTCTTTGTGCAGAAGGCCCTCTGCTGCAGTGGTCTTGTTCATGACATCACATTGTTACTGCCCAATGTTGTCATATTTTTATGTGTTTCCCCTCACAGACCCCCCCCCCATAAACCTTTACCTCCTATTACATTTGCAGCAAATAGCAGGAACCTCAGTAAATTTATATTGAATGAACAAATAAATTAGTGGGCAGACATGAGAACCTTTAAACCCCATGGTGTTCTTTCTTCTGTGACACTTAGATCTTCTGTCTTCCCTTAACAGAAATGTGCCGAGTTGGGAGGGATGGAGATGTATGTGTGTGTATATGCTGTGTGTACATGTATAAGAAGGCCAAATGATACAACAAAATCTGATTAGGTAGGTAGGTAGGTAGGTAGGTAGATAGAAAGATAGATAGATAGATAGATAGATAGATAGATAGATAGATAGATAGATAGATAGATAGATAGATAGATAGATAGATAGATGGAGATATACTATAAATATAGGTGATATTGATAGATATATCTAGTCAATAGATATATCTGTATAATCTGGAGATATTCTAGTAAGCGAGAACTCCAAAGGACCTCAGCACTTTACTTCTTCCCACCCAAGGCTGGGATTTTGTAGACCAGCCAATTAAAGGACAGAGAGAAGTGACTGGTAAAGTTTCCATGATTAACGCCTGGAGGACATGAGCTGTTTACGAATTCTTAAGTCTATGCACTCAAATTAATATCTCCCCCTTTTTTTTATTAACATATAATATATTATTTGACCCAGGGGTAGAGGTCTGTGAATCATCAGGCCTACACATTTCACAGCACTCACCGTAGCACATACCCTCCCCAATGTCCATCACTCGGCCACCCCATTCTTCCCACCCACCTCCACTCCAGCAACCCTCAGTTTGTTTCATGAAATTGAGAATCTCTTATGGTTTGTCTCCTTCCCTATCCCATCTTGTTTCATTTTACCCCCTATCCTCCACGATCCCCGACCTTGCCTCTCAAATTCTTCATATCAGAGAGAAGATCTTCCTTTTAAACATTTCTGTGGGGCAGACACATCTGTTATATCACTTTGTTGGATCATTTGACTTTTCTTTGTAAAGTAAAAGAAAATCTAGAGAAAACTTCAAATTATAACAAAAGAACAAAATGTGTATGTATGTGTATGTTAAAATGGAACACAAATCTTGTATTTCAAATTGTAACTAATTATAAACTTCAAATTATAACAAATTATATGTATAACATATATATATAGCAAATTACAAACTTCAAATATAAACTTCCAAATTATAAACTTCAAATTATAACAAAAGGACCAAATGTATTTGTGTGTGTTAAAATGGAATACAAATCTCATAGTTTCTTTTTTTTTTTTTTATTTTTTCCCCAGATATGTTTATTTTTTCAGTGTTACAAGATTTATTGTTCATGCACCACACCCAGTGCTCCATGCAATACGTGCCCTCCTCAATACCCACCACCAGGCTCGCCCAACCCCCCACCCCCACACCTCCTAAACCCTCAGTTTGTTGCTCAGAGTCCACAGTCTCTCATGGTTCATCTCCCCCTCTGCAAATCTCATAGTTTCTTATCCTCCTTACCTTTTTCTTTTTTTTTTTAAATTACTTTCCCCTTCTTTGTTACTATTCCTAAACATTCACTTTTGAGGGGTATGTATATTATGCAGAGTCTGAGAAGATCAATTTAGTGTAAATGCTGGAGATTCAGATATTTTATGGGACTGGGGAGATGGGTTCCAAGAGAAAGGTTTGTGGTTGCTTTCCAAATTAATGTACAATATATAAAAACACGGAAGGAAAACAGTTTTGATTTTCACAGTAAGTAAACATTGACTTTCTCACTTTAAATAGCTCTGCAGCTTTCTTTGGAAGGTGGGTAAGGAACACTTCATAAAAATAAACGTTTATGGATGCAATTTATTTCTTACATGTTCGATTATTCATAAATCTATTAAAGCAACTCAGATGATTAGTTGATCGTATTTACATAGCAAATATTTACTAAGTGTCTTGTAAGCATTAAATACTGTGCTGGGTAAGATGCTGGATGAATCTTAGTTATTATTCTCAAGGAGTTTTCCATCCAGCAACGCCATCCGTATGGATTGCACACTACAGTTTATGAAGGCTGTCATTATTGTCACTTTTATTGCATTAACACATGCTGATAATTATAACAGTCGTATAGCTAGGCAGATGGGTATGGTTATTTTCTTTTTCATTTTACAAATGAGAAATTGGAGGTTTAAGGATGTTAAGTGACTTGGTCTAACTCACAATAGTTAAATGATGCCAACATTTGAATTCAAAGCACTTAGCACAATGCCCAGTGGACTTAACACACTACCACGCCTTAGCTATTAGCAAAAAGGGAATTTGCATCACTTCATTTCTTATTTTATGAAGCTGTAACTTCAGCGTATCTTATCAGTATTAATAGTCTAAAACAACAATACCAACAGAATGAAAATTCTGTCACTGGACAGTTAATTTTGATTATAAAGCACATCATTTATTACAGTATTGAAACTCATTTTGTACCTATCAGTGACTACACTGGATTGATTGTCTGTGTTTTGCTTTATTGGTACATTTTTACCTTTCTCCTTCCCAAACAAACAAACAAAACAAAAACCAACTCCTCATATTTTTACATAAGGTGCTTTCTCAATAACAATGTGTTAAGTTGAATTGTAGGTGTCTACCTCTAAGGGCAATTTATTATAGTGGTTAGAAAAACAAGCTCTGGTGTCAGACTCTCTGAGTTTAAGTCCTATCTCCACCACTGGTAAGCTCTTTGACCTCTGACAAATTTCCTAATCTCTCTGTGACTTTATCTCCTCATCAAAAGTGTAATTATGTCATACTGCGATAGTCCTGATTAAATGTGAAGATGTTCTTAGCACACTGACACATTAGCTTCAATTAGAACTGAATTTCTTTTACTTACTCTTGTTTCTTTCTCATTTTACTGATGATCTCAACTTGATTTTATAGGAAAATCTCCGGCAACCTGGGTAAAATGTAGATTCCTAGACCCCACTTCCCAGGTAACTGTACCCTGCAGGCTTGATGTGGACTCAAGCAATTGCATTTTTCCCAGGCATTCTTGGGTGACTTTGTGGTAGGTCCACAACTACAGGTGTGGTGGACCGCCTTCCACATTTTGAGAACTTATCAGCCTTGGGACATTTGCATATTGCATTTTATTTTGCAATCTCCACACAATTCCTGCTCCCTGTCCCTATGTCCTGGTTAGGAGCCAACACTGAATGTTTTCACAATCCCCTGGATTGGTACCCACAGGATGGTAGATTTTCTAGTCATATTCACAGTTCAACCCTGCCCAGCACCTTCACTAAATCATTAAGTCTCTAAAAGCTGGAGGCAACCAAGCTTTTTCCACTAAACCACAAATCTCTTTAATTTCTTGGAAGGTGCCTTGAAATGTCAAAGAGAACCTCAAAAGGAACATTCTCGGCATAACTATTAGTGAGTAGACCCACATGCCATTTCCTGAGAGTTAAATGCTGATGACAGTTCCTTCTTTAGAAGAAAAAAAAAAAAAAAAAAGGAAAGTAGCAAAGTAACAAGTAAAGTTATGAGGTTCATAATAAAATTATGCACATGGATGGGGCGCCTGGGTGGCTCAGTCCTTAAGAGTCTGCCTTCGGCTCAGGTCATGATCCCAGAGTCCTGGGATCAAGCCCCGCATCAGCCTCCTTGCTCCGCAGGAAGCCTGCTTCTTCCACTACCATTCCCTCTGCTTGTGTTCCCTCTCTCACTGTGTTTCTCTCTGTCAAATAAATAAAAGCTTTAAAAAAAAAATTATGCACATGGTAAGTTAGAACATGCCACACATGCACTCATATGCCAGAAATACTTCCCAGAAAGCTCATATGTGAACAGCAGTGTGGGCTTTAGGTAAGAAAGTAAAGAAAAATCTGAGCTCCTTGCCTGGAAGGAGCTGTAAATGATGAAAATTTCTACTGCTTATCTAGTGCTAAGTCCCAGGCACAGTGGCACATGTCTTCTGTCCAGTTTACATGGTCAAGATCTTATTTTTAGATAGTTTTAGGCAGAGATAGAGATAGGAGTATCTCAATCTCTCTCCCTCCCCAGATTCATAAGAAGAAAACACCATTTGTCTCCTCAGCTTCTTTGCCCCAGTGTTTCTGGGACATCCGAAGTTATCTCTGCCAAAAAGGTCCCACAGATCTTAATAGTGACAACTTAAAGAATAAGTCAGCTTGACTGAAGGAGAAGAGGGGAAGTAATTAGTGAAGAGGATGAACTGAGTTATGTAATGAAACCTGTTTACTTCACTTCAGTGAAAAGTACAAGGAAGAGGCTTTGAGAAAAAGGAAAACAAAGCTGAAGTTTGTTGAATAGAGAGAGGTGTTACTTTGTTTCGGGTTCTCACGGACTGAGGGGTAATATGGCTAAGAGCACAGACTGGGGGCCAGAGTTCCTAGGTTTACATTTCATCTGCCTCACTTATTTTGTGATCTTTGCATTTCCTTAAACTCTGCTTGCCTCTGGTTTCTCCTTCATCATTTTCTCTATAAATGCCAATGGCGCTGGTGTCACTGTCTCTTTGGACCAACCCCAAGAATAAATTATTTTATGGTGTAGGAAGTGCTTAGAATCAAGCCTGGTGCACAGTGACCACAACCAAAACATTTGATGTCATTTTCATGTCTGTAGTCTTTAAGCTGTGAGCTCTGCGAGGGGTGGAGCCATGTCTAATTGTTCCCTGTTCCTTCACTTTCTAGCTTGGGATCTGGTTCTGAGTTGAATTAGCTACTCAGATGAGGAAGACTCTATATTTTGCCCTTTTTCACCAGACCCCATGTAGGAATAGTTCCTGAGTAGTTCAGGAACTTGCCAGAGAGGCCAGGGGTTAATGTACTTTTCTCCTCCCAGGAATTAGAGAAGTGGTGTTTGTAATTGATGTTGTTGTTTTGCTTATTTGTTTCAATTTGACCACACCTAGAGCCTAAACCAAGTACAAAGAAAGAAATGGCAGTAAAAAAGGGGATGGGGAAGTAGATGGAAAAAGGTAAGAGAGGGAGGGATGCCAAGAGAAAAAGTATTTATTAAGAGTCACCGTTGTCTGTCCTGATGCAGACATTATCTCTTTTAATGTAGAATTGTTTTGTTTTGTTTTTAGCTCCTTTTTCAAATATTTGCTTAATTTGAAGTACTTTATTTACTTAATTTTGAGTAGGGAGTGCATTTCTGAATATGAGTGCAAGAAATCCATGTGCACTTCCCTACACATGCACACAGCTTGAGAGGAAAGGAACAACCTTTATTTTAACATTTCTAGATGTCAATAGAGGTATTCCATAATAGTAGCTAACTTAATGGCTACCTGCTGATTATTTCTATTATAGCAAAGAGCAGAGTAACTGTGCTTAATATGAAGGTATTGGAAAGCGCATTCTGTCACTGACCCAGAAGAAAGCCCCTTTAAATTCTCTTTTTCCTGGTTACACTACATGGGCTAACCAATGGGTGTTTGGTTCTAATTATGGATGGATGGATGGATGGATGGATGGATGGATGGATGAAAGAATGAATGAAAGAATGAATGAATGAATGAATGAATGAATGAATGAATGAATTTTTCCTGTTCAAGAAATCTACTCAACTCAAATTTCTGTAGCACACTGGAGCAGGGATTTAATGTTTCCTGAAGTCACAGAGGAAGGAAGTTTGTTTTAGTTTTCCCACAACCAGCACTTAAAGCAGATAGTCTATTTAAGAAAGCAGTTAAATCCCTCCATTTAAGCTTGTCATGATCCTCAGTTGGTCACTTTATAAAGAAAATTCTCTGACCATCCTTTTCTGGTAGAAATTTGCTAGAAAAAATCCATAATGAGGTCTGATTATTGGAAGCTTAAAGCTTTTTCTCTGCCATTCATTTAAAAATAATGAAGGCTCAAAGCCACCTTGACAATAGATCTAACTTGACCCGACTGATTAAAAGGGTCAATGGGAGTTCATTTTTTTTTT
>CM053613.1:49133979-49150424 GCA_028646535.1 Procyon lotor | reverse complement strand
CCCCACTCCTCCTAAACCCTCAGTTTGTTGCTCAGAGTCCACAGTCTCTCATGGTTCATCTCCCCCCCTGACTTCCCCCATTCACCTTTCCCTTCCTTCTCACAATGCCCTCCATGTTTATGCTCAGCACGTAAGTGCGACCATAATTGGACAGCTATATGTAGAAGAATGAAACTTGACCATTCTCTTATACCATACATGAAGATAAACTCGAAATGGATAAAAGACCTCAACATGAGGCAGGAATCTATCAAAACCCTAGAGGAGAACATAGGCAGTAACCTCTTCGACATCAACCATAGCAACTTCTTTCAGGACATGTCTCCAAAGGCAAAGGAAGCAAAAGCGAAATTGAACTTTTGGGACTTCATCAAGATAAAAAGCTTCTGCACAGCGAAGGAAACAATCAACAAAACAAACAGGCAACCCACAGAATGGGAGAAGATATTTGCAAATGACACTTCAGACTACAGACAAAGGTCTGATATTCAAGATCTATAAAGAACTCCTCAAACTCAACACCCACAAAACCGATAATCACATCAAAAAATGGGCAGAAGACATGAACAGACACTTCTCCAAAGAAGACATACAAGTGGCTAACAGACACATGAAAAAATGTTCATCATCTTTAGCCATCAGGGAGATTCAAATCAAAACCACACTGAGATACCACCTTACACCAGTTAGAATGGCCAAAATCAACAGGACACTTAACATAATTTTATAGTAAGTATTGTTAGCTCAACATTCAGTATTTTTACATCTGCTTGGGTATGTGAAATTGTTCATTGCCTAGCCATATAGTATACTGTAATTACTTTTTCTATGTTTTCAAACTATATGCTTGCTTAAAGTTAATATAATACATGTCTATTTACTTAGTTTTCTAGGCACTTCTGTATAACTCAATTTCAAATTCTCTCCCAGTTGTCTATGTCTCAATGTATTCAAATACATCAGAATTCTCTCAGTTTTAATGTCTTGAGGACAATTCTCCAAGGTACTTTGTACCTTCTTCACACACTCATTGCTAACTTTAGTGGACAGCTGTCATTTGGGAATCTCTCATCACTTTCATGCTATTATCCCCAATCCTCCTCTCTTTCTCCTTCTCTTTCCTCCTTTCTCCCTTTCTTCCCTTCACTTCAATTAGATGATGCAATTCCAGAGTCCCATTTCTTCTCTTTCTTGGGTTATTCTTTGTTTTTGTGGAATATCTCCTCCAGGAGCTAAACTATTTGAGTTCTATCATGTATGTGTGTGTATATATACACACACAGGCACACACGTACATATATATACACACACACAAATATTATATATATATATACACACACACACATATATTATGAAACATATAAAATATCCTTATTTTGCTCACAAAATTGATCTGTTTGGCTGTACACAGAATTCTAGATGAGTAATAACTTTCCTTTCCTAACTCCAGTGTTGCTATTGATAAATCCACGCAAAATCATTTGGATTTCCGAGCTTTCACATGTTATCTGTTTTTTTTTCCTTTTGCCTGGAATATTTTGGAATTTCCTCCTTCCCAGTGTTCTGAAATATTATATTAGTGTACTTTGACACAGGTCAAATTCATCCATTATGCTGGTTCACGAACAGGGACTTTTGATCAAGGAAAGCATGTTCTTCAATATTATGACATTATCTTTTAAATGATTTCCTCTCTTTCTGATTACATTTCTGGACATCATTTTAATTTGGTTTTGGATCTCCTAGATGAGTCTTATCTTTTCCACACTCCTTTGTATTTTTGTTCCACTCTGCGAAACTTCCTTAACCATATTTTCCAGCTCTTCCTCTGAGTTTCTCACAGTTTTAATTTCTGAAGACTCTTTTATTATTCCTAATTGTTACCTCATTAGAATTTTATATTAAACTTTTTGCTATGACAGAAATATTCTACATTATGTACTACTAAATAAAGTATCTACTAGCAATGAGACGCTGAATTTTATTTTACTTAATTTGAACTTAAATGGCCATTTGTGCCTAAGACTACATGTTAAACAGGGCAGCCTATATTGGGTTTTATATCCATAAAAAAATACTAATGCTAGATTCTTGTGAACTTTTCATTTTCCTGCATAGTCTCTGTTCCTTCAGTTGGCTCATTTCTATTTGTCTTGGTCTGTTTTTCATAAGAGAACTCTGTGTGTGTGCGTGCGTGTGTGTGTGTGTTTAGTGACCTAACATCAATATCTTTAGATAGTTCTCTTAATCTCTTAATCTAAAACATTTCAGCTGGGGAAGGGCCGGGGGCAGGAAGGGGATGGAATTCCAAGATCCAAAATGGAAGTCTAAGCTAGCCATCTGGATTATGATATTCAAGTAGAAGAGGAGGGTTGGATTTCAACTCTATTTTGTTAGGCAAACTTTTACTTATTTTCATTATTTTCAGTACAGTATCAACACCTCCAAGCAAAGACACAGTTTGTTTTACTTGGTCTAAAGAAATCATCTAATCTTCTGTTTTGATGGGAAAGAAAAGAAAGGAATCCTGTTGCTCAGTCACATGGTCTAGAGGATGGAATATGAAGATCCAGCCCCTTCTTAAGAGGATCTCAACCAATTTTATCCTCCCCTCCTTGTTTCAACTCCCACTTTCAGAGGTCCCTCTTGCAAATTCTTAAGTGATTTAAGATCTCTGGCAGAAACAAGGTTGCTTTCCAGTTGTCCCACTAAAAGACTTAGAATTCAGTTTTCTCATGTCAGCTAAATCAATTTCTACTCATCTTCTGTTTTTCAGCTTCTATTTTTTTTCCTTTCTATCCCCCTGTTCTCTTTATCCTGGAAGATTTATGCTTATTTGTAGTTTTAACATCTTTTCCTACTGTTTCAGGTGACTTTCAGGAGGGAGAAAAATGAATTTTTTCTCCCAATATTCCACCTCTAACTACAACACCCTAAACTCTTTGAATATCTCCTTCAAGTCATTTCTCCCAAACCATTGTAGATTGCTATTATAATCCCAATTAAGCTGATGAAGCTGAGGCTCAAAAACATGAGCAATTTGACTAAAACCATACGGATCAAACTGACTCATCTGCACCATGGTATCTGCTCACTCATCTAGCAGAGAAGGTCACACAATAGAGTAACAATGCCAGACAGTCTCCGTTACTGACATGTCAATATGGCATCGTGTGGGGTTTTTTTTTATATGGTGTTCAAAATCCTGCCAAAATGAGTAATGTGATCACTAGACTCTGAAGGTGATTCCACTAGGATGGGCAGCTTTTAGTGCACTCTCCCAGATATACATGGGCTCTTCCTTTATAAACTACAGGCAGTATAACATTGAACCAAGAGGGTTCTTCAGTTTTATTATGATTATTTGTTTGATTCTGTTAGTCAGGACTGTGGTTTTATTCTCTTACCCCATTTTGCTGACAGTCTTGTGGGAGGAAGTGAAAACACTGTGAGTGACATGTTTATTTATGTACCTAATCTGGGACGACACTGTGACAAGCAGCAGGGATGTATTTTTTCAAGCAGACTTTCTGCATCGCTTGTCAGCTCCTTATTATGAGGTGGTTGAGTTTACTGCATTTTTAGTTATATTTGAACGCCTAATAATTCCACAGCACATTAACTATAATTTGTGGATTATATCTATTTTCTAAGAATGCATCACTTTATATCTCTTAGTAAAACAATTCATGTGAATCTACCTACATCAGAAGGCTTCTGAGATTTTATTACCAGGCAATTATACTCATCATCATTTGGATTTTTAAAGTTCTATTAGAAATATCTTACCATATCTATTGTCTCTCTATCTCAACACTTTGGCCCTCTGGGACAACCCTTGTGACTTCTTCTCAAAATCATGGCAGTCTAGCTGTCACCTCATATTCTGCATGTCTAAAACTAAGCTCATTATCTGTACCCATCTTGACCCTCTGCACAAACCTGTTTCTTCTGGAATCTCTCACTTTCAGTTAACGGAACCCCCACACCTACTGCCGTCTTGAAAAGAAATATCTGTGTCATCTTCAGATCTCCCTTTCCATCATCCTCCCCCAAAGAATCATTGCCAAATCCTGTCAGTTCTACCTGGAGATGTATTTCACGGTTGCCTTGGACTTACCTATGGCACAGGGCCTTATCTTTTCTGTGTTGGATTACTGCTAGGTTCTTCTTTCTGGTCTCTTTTTACCTAGCCTGACTTTCACCATGTTACTGACATAAAAAGCAGGCCATTACAGAAAAGTTGGGGAACATACGAATGAAAAAGTAAAAAGGTAAAAGTAAGTATTGCCCAAATATCTATTACCAGAAATAATCACTGCGATATTTTTGGTACATATCTTTCAGATAAAAATAAGTATAAATGTCAATATAACCATGCATGTAACACCTGTGATACATAAATGCATTATATAAGGTTATGTTATTGCATTATATATCACTGGGACTAATTTAAACTGTTTACACTTTGAGTTGACTAAATGTGAATTGAATATGTCTATAGAATTCATATATTTTGCCACTATCTTGCTTAAAAATCTTTGATGATGTCTTGCTAACAAGAATGCATTCCAGAGCTCAGCAAGAAATTAGGCCCTGCAGAATTGGCCTGACTTAGTTCTCTGACCTCATTTTCTACTGCATTACCTTAATCCCATGGGTCTATTTGCTGTTCATTTAAAACAAACCACCCACTTTGGGGCCTCAGCATCTTTCGTGGATTTGACTCCTACTCTGACTGCCTTCCAGGGTGATTGTCTAGCCCCTGACATTTTCACCTATCAAAATTCCCTTAGGCTATATGTAGCCCCTCCAAGTCCACTTTTTTTTTTTTTTTTTCCCAGAAGTTTCACTGATTTCCTCTATCAGAATGGCTGAACCTCCTTTAGAGTTTTCACAGATCTTTTGATCAGGTACATATTATGTATATATTTCCTTGTGGAAATGAAGCCTTTGCACCATAAAGGCTTGATTCTCTATCCTACTAGTTGTGTTATTTTGAAGTACTTAATCTCTCTAGGCCATAGCAAAGAGCCTACTAGTGCCATCATATGGATAGGAAAGTAGAGGTGAGAGAAATAAATGTTTTGCCCAGTGTCACACAACTGATTAGAGTTGGAATTGGCAATCATTATCTTTTTGATAAAGCCCATACTCTTGACTGGCATGTTCTGCCAATTCTTTAGTTTCTCTCTCTTAAAAGAAACTGGTAGAGATGCACTCACTACCTGGTGCTGTTCATGGATTTCACCTTTTTTTTTTTTTTTCTAAGATTTTATTTATTTAACTGACACAGAGAAAGACAGAAAGCTCAAGCAGGGGGAACTAAAGAGGGAGCGAGAGAAGCAGACTCTCCACTGAGCAGGGAGCCCGATACAGGGCTCAATCCCAGGACCCTGGGATCATGACCTGAGCCAAAGGCTGATGCTTAACCAACTAAGCCACCCAGGCGCCCCTGGATTTCACTTCTTACTAAAATACCTCATTTAGTGAGCATGAAGAGTGCTATATTAACACATTCAGTTTCTTGAGGTGCCATAACAAATTACCACCAGCTGGGCAGCTTCAAACAACAGAAAGCTAGAAGCTTTCTTTCTGGGAAACTAGATAGACAGGTTTGTTTGTCTTCTAGTTTCTCATAGAGACATTTTCTGGCTAAACTTGACATTATTCATAATAGACATGTGGCCAAAGATTACAATGATAGAAACAGAAAGTTAGGGAAGGTGGATGAAAAGGAAAAGAACAGTATATAATATTCAACTTATCAAGGCCAATATATTAAAATTTTAAATTTAATATATTTGTAATTTACATGGTATACCACTGATAGACGTATATATTTTTAAGATTTCTTACAGTGTCCTCTCCTCACTCATCATATTTTTTACAAAAAAGCAACTGCTTGTTACTGCTGGTTTTCAAATTACCACTGGTTTGCTCAGTATTTTTACCTTTGTGTCTGATAATCTGGGTTTAAAATATTCACGATAAATGAAAATTTATAAACATATGCACTAAATTTATGTTTTCATAATGGCACACACATACCTACAGCAATTTTAATAATTCTTTCAGGTACAGATGTTCATGTTGGTGGCTGACTGCATTTACTAGCTAATCCCACCCATTTCAGATCAGCATATTGGCCTCGCTTCCTTCTCTATTAAAGCAGCTGCCCCAGAGAACTGACTAGCCCCCACTCCCGTAACTGTACCTGTTTTCTCATGCCTCTCTGCCTTTGCTCAATCTTTGCCACACTCCTTTTTCTGTCCAGCAAAATTTATGTACTTTTGTAGCAGAGACACAGTAGTATTTCTCCCACTAAGACTCATACGAGAATTTACCACTCCATTTTTTTTTCTTTAACTAGCTGTTTCTATTTACATATGGACTGAATATTTATTTTACTCTGTCTTAATTACAAAAAATTCATTACAGGATTTGAAGATTTTTATAGTGCCTAGGACAGAGTTCAGCACATACTTACTTACTCCCCACTTTTACCCAGGAGAGAGTTCTGATTTTGTTGATTAATAAAAAGACAAATTTAGTCAGGGTTAGGGATGAAGGTTGGGTGGTCAGATTAAAGGCTTGTCATGTTCTAGGCACAGTGCAACATGCTGGGGCTATACAAAGATGAGTAAGAAAATGTTTCTGGGGGCGCCTGGGTGGCTCAGTGGGTTAAAGCCTCTGCCTTTGGCTCAGGTCACGATCTCGGGGTCCTGGGATCGGGCCCCGTATTGGGCTCTCTGCTCGGCGGGGAGCCTGCTTCCCCCTCTCTGCCTACTTGTGATCTCTCTCTCTCTCTCTCTCTGTCAAATAAATAAATAAATAAAATCTTTGGAAAAAAAAAAAAAGAAAATGTTTCTGATCTCAGGAAGATTAGAGTTATGTATCATATTGCTCAGATACCTGACATAACAGACTCTAACAAGAGCTCAAATGCCTGCATATAGAGTGTCCTACACATATACTATCCCACAGTAATCAGCTAAGAAGCACACATGGGGGACACCTACATCAGTCTATGGCAAGCATATGACAAGAATATCTTGAACAACACTCAAGACAGGGGGCCCAGGACAAGGGAAGAAAAGTGGAAAAAGGGCATCCCAAGTATAAGAAAGAGAGTGAACCAAAGACACAGAGGCATGACAGATAATATAGTGTCTGAAAAACTGAAAGCACATTGCAGAAAAGACTTGGTGACTTGATTTTTTTTTCCAAATACCAAAGTAGTACATAAATTATTACATACTCAGATTCTTATTTACCTATGGGCTGTGCATATATCTATCTATTTGTGTGTGCAGGTAAAGAGATGATGTGCTTCCCTGTGATTCTACATTTAGAGTACAAGTACACAGGAGAGTAGGAGGGCAAAATGTCCATTATGGACGTTTTTTCTTCACCAACGCAACAGTCTAACAGGAAGATTTCTGTCAGGCATCTGTCACCTCTACTAACTTTTTGGAATGGTTACAAAAATGCATATCCAAGTCCTAAAGATTTAAGAAAATATCCTCCTGCCATTTATAATAATGCTACCAAATGACAAGTTCAAATTACTTGTTGTGATTACTCTTCATCTGGGCAAAACACATGTTGTAAAGTATGCACAAGATGCAATTACATCGATTGCAATGACATGTAATAACAACACCAGAAAAAAGCTAATCACAAACAATATACATACTGTTTAGAATTTTCCACTTTTTCCCCCTTTTCTTTTCTTCTTCTCCTCCTTCCACTCCCCCTCCTCCTCCTGCTTACTTTTGTATTGCAGTCAGTTCACCATTTGGCTCATGAATAACTCTTTGCATTTTCATAAAGCGCAAAGTAACAGCTGAATTAAACAAGCACCAAAAAATTTCAATAAAATAAACCTTAATATACACAACATATTCTCATGTTTAGATGATATTTAACATAATGGTCTTGCTATATCCACCAGTAATATTATTTAAATACTTATAGATTTTGACTTTTGTGATGCACACAGAGGGAATAGCCTAGTGCAAATGTAAAAACATGTTTTCAAAGATATTCTTCACACAAAGTCTTAGCAGCTCTATGCTGAGTACTTCAATAAATGATTGTGGGATATAATACTTTTCTATTTCACCAGAAGACATGTCCAAGTATATTAAAACAGCCTGTATTCTCTGGTACTTATTTTCTCCAGTTGGCCTCCCCTCAGTCTTCCCCTTCTCCTCACTTGACTGTCTCTTTGGGGATAGCTCAGCTACTGCAGCTTTAATTTCCATTCTCTGTTTCTAAACTGCACCCCCCTCCTCACCTCATGCCTGCATATTTGGTCATTAAATAGACTTTTTTACCTATATGTCCTCAAAATCACTACATGCAATTTATTGGTATTTATTACCTGTCCTGATCTTCCCAATCCTCCCACCTCAAAACTAGCACATTCAACAGTGTTCTCAATCTCAATTAACTTCATTACTACCCAAACTAGAAATTTCTGAGTCTCTCTCCTATCTACATCTAATAGGACACCAAATACTATTAATGATATTTGATAAATGTACCTCATGTTTATTCTTTTTTCAGTCTCCATTTTTATTGTCTTAGTTCAAGTCTTCATCTTATTTTATCAGGACACTTCAAAATGAAATTCACGTTTAAGTGAAGTCATCATCTCACTTGTGTACTTGCTTTCTTTTTAGTGGCATTATTATCAACAACATGCTGGAGCTAATGATTGGGAGAGATGTCTTCCCCTCTCTTTCCTTCATTTATAATCTCTTAACAAATATGGTAACATCCTAAATATCCCTGATATTTATTCACATCTTTCAATCTCATCTCTACTGCTTTACTTCACATTCTCAATATTTATAACATGAACTGCTGCAGCTGAAGAGGAATTGGTTGGTCTTTCACTCATAAAGTCTTCCCTAATCTTCTAAAATTAGAAAGTGACTTATGTAGCAACTCTGCTAGGTTTTTTTTTTCCCACAATGGATCTAAACAGATAACAACAGTGGACTTTCAAAAATCTAAGAAATTACAATCTAGGAGAAATGAGCTGGGATTTTGCATCAATATTTTTCAAAACTCCATAAGTATTTTCTGCTTCTAGTCATGAAAGAGCAATTGATACTGTACTAGTCCACTTGCCATACAGAACTACAATATTGACATACTATCAAGAAGCATTTATTTTCAGGTATTGGACTCTAGATGAGGACTGTATACACCCAGAGGAGGGAAAATGCTAAGAAAAGACACTGATCAACCCAACATTCTGCTTAGAGACACGTTCATGAGTATAATGCAGGGTGGTAGAGCCCAAGGAGAGGATGGTGGCTATACAAAGTAGTACTAAAAATGAGAATAGGAGGTCCTTTACATCTTCAGCTAAAGACCAAGTTCCATATGTGTACAGTAAGATTTTTCAAGACCAGGACAAGAACAGCTACTAGGAAGCTGCAAGCAAGAAGAAATTCCTCAGACTGTAACATACTGAGAGACATGGGCACTCTGAGCAGTCTGGGGGAGTAACCTTGCTGAATAACCTGGGTACTGAATTTAGGACTCCTCAAAATAATCCCATGTTTTAGAAACAAGAGTTACTCTGGTCTTACAATAAGGGCTACATTAGAACCATTTTCGCAAAGTTTAAAAACAGATTTTTAATGAATCAAGCTGATTTCCCAGTATATTATCTATCAAATAAAATTCTACAGTTTCCAAAGGAAAACAAGAAAGTTCAAAATCTGATCAGTATAATATCCACAATAGCCCAATTTAAAAACAAATTATTGGACATATGAAAAGGCAGGAAAATTATATATACATATAATTTAAAATTCAAATTATTTAAATATTAAAGAGTAAACATAAATATATCCAGAGATCTTAAAATGAGCAAAAAAAGACTTTAAAGCTATCAATAGAAATAAAAACCATTAAAAAGAGACAAATAAAATTATAAACCTGAATCATACAGTATCTGAAATGAAAAATCCTTTAACATTTAACATTTAACATTAGTTTGGACACTTCATAAGAAAATAGAAATAAGCTTGAAGACATGGCAATAGAAATTCTATAGACTGAAGCATAGAGGGTAAAAAGACTGGGGGTGGAGAGGTTGGGGGTGGGGAGAGTACATCCTCAGTCATCTGTTTGAAAATACCTAACAGTCAAAATTTGTGATGAGAGTACCAGAAGAGAATGAGTGGCAGGGAAATGTTAAAGAAATACTGAAAACAGCTCTTTTGGGGAAGACGGCAGAGTAGGAGGACCCTGGACTCATTCTCAGTCCCACCGAAATAGCAACACAGCAACTCACATCAATGTAAATAACCCAGAAAACCACCTGAAGGTTGGCCTAATAAATTCTATAACTAAATGGAGAAAAGAGACCACATGTAGAGTGCTACATGCAGAAGGTGTTATATACAAACTGATGGTAACCACAAATTGAAAACCAGTAATAGACACACAAAATGTAAAGAGAAAGGAATCTAAGTATATCACTAAAGAAAGCCAATTAATTATGAAAGAAGAGAACAAGAGAAGAAAACAACCATAAAAGAAGCAACAAAATGGCAATCAATACATATCTATCAATAATTACTTTGAATGTAAATGGACTAAACACTCCAATCAGAGAACATGAAGGGATGGAATGAATTTAAAAAAAAAGTATCCATTTATATGCTGCCTACAAGAGACTCAATTCAGACCTCAAGACTTCTACAGATTAAAAGGAAAAGGATGGAAAAGAATTTATCATGCAAAAGGATGTCGAAAGAAAGCTAGGGTAGCAGTACTAATATTGCACAAATTAGACTTTAAAACAAAAACTGTAACAAGAGACAAAGGACAGTACATAACCATTAAGAGGACAATGCAACAAGAACATACAGCAATTATAAATATTTATGCACTCAACATGGGAGAACACAAATACTTAAGTCAGTTAATATCTCACTTACATCAATGGGCAGATCATCCAGACAGAAATCCTACAAGGAAACAGTAGCTTTGAATGATACACTGGCCCAGATATATTCAGAACATCCCATCTTAAAACAGCGGAATACACATTCCTTTCAAATGCACATGGAACATTCCCCAGAATTGATCACACATTAGGCCACAAAACAAATCTCAAAAATTCAAAAAGATTGAAGTCTTTCCATGCATCTTTTATGACAACACTATGAAATTAGAAATCAATCACAAGAAAAAAATCTGGAAAGAACACAGATACAGAAGTTAAATAACATGCTAATGGACAGTGAATGAGTCAACCAAGAAACCAAACAGGAAACCAAAACTACATGCAGATAGATGAGAATGAAAATACAATGTTCTGGGGCGCCTGGGTGGCTCAGTCATTAATCGTCTGCCTTCGGCTCAGGTCATGATCCCAGGGTCCTGGGATCGAGCCCCGCATCGGGCTCCCTGCTCGGCAGGAAGCCTGCTTCTCCCGCTACCATTCCCTCTGCTTGTGTTCCCTCTCTCGCTGTGTTTCTCTCTGTCAAATAAATAAAATCTTTAAAAAAAAAAAAAAGAAAAGAAAAGAAAAGAAAATACAATGTTCCAAAATCGTTGGGTGATAGTAAAAACTGCTCAAGAAAGGAAGCTTATAGCAATACAGGCTTACTTCAGGAAGGAAGAAAAAATTTAAATATACAACATAACTTTACCCCTAAAAGAACTACAAAAATAAGAATGAATAGAACCCAAAAGCAGTGTAAGAAAATAAATAATAACGATTAGAGCAGAAATAATTTAAATAGAAACAAACAAAAAAAGAAACAAGAGATGAGAGCAATAAACCAAAAGCTCTCTCTTTTTTTTTAAAGATTTTATTTATTTATTTGACAGAGAGATCATAAGCAGGCAGAGAAGCAGGCAGAGAGAGAGGGGGAAGCAGGCTCCCTGGTGAGCAGAGAGCCTGATGCAGGGCTCAATCCCAGGACAGATCATGATCCCAGGACCCTGAGTTCATGACCTGAGCCGAAGGCAGAGGCTTTAACCCACTGAGCCACCCAGGAGCCCCAACTAAGAGCTGTTTTTGAAAAGATCAACAAAATCGGTAAAACATTAACAAGATTCATCTAAGAGAGAGAGGGAAAGAGGGGCCTCAAATAAGCAAATTGAGAAATGAGAGAGGAGAAATAACAGCGGACAACACAGAAATACAGAAGATTATAAGAGAATATGAAAAATTATATGCCAACAAATTTAATGACCTAAAAGAATGGACAAATTTCTGGAAACACACAACCCTCCAAAACTGAATCAGGAAGACATAGAAAATTTAAACAGACCAATAAGCAGCAATGAAATTGAAATGATAATAAAAACAAAACAAAACAAAACAAAACAACTTATAACAAACAAAAGTCCAGGACCAGACAGTTTCACAGGTGAATTTTACCAAACATTTAAAGAAGTGTTAATACCTTTTCTTCTCAAACTACTACAAAAAACCAGAAGAAAAAAGAAGACTTCCCAATTCATTCTATAAGGCCTGAATTACCCTGATACTAAAACCAGATAAACACACCAACAAAACAAAACAAAACAAAATAAAACAAAAGACCTACAGGCTATTATCTCTGATGGACATAGGTATAAATATCCTCAATTAAATATTAGCAAACTGAATCAAGTAATACATCAAGAAAATAATTCACCATGATCAAGGGGGATTTATTCCTAGATGCATGGGTGGGTCAGTATTTGCAAATCAATCAACATGATACATCACATCAATAAGAGAAAGGATAAAAATCATATAATCATTTCAAAAGATGTAGAAAAAGCACTTGAAAAAGTTAAATATCCATTTATGGTAAAAACCCTCAAGAAAGTAGGTTTAAAGGGAACACACCTCAACATAATAAAATCCATATATGAAAAACCCACAGTGAATACCATACTCAATGGGGAAAAACTGAGAACATTCCCCCTAATATCAGGAATAGGACAAGGATGTCCACTCTCTTCACTTTTATTCAACACAGTACTAAAGGTCCTACTTACAGCAATCAGACAAGAAAAAAGAATAAGAGGCATCCAAATTGGTAAGGAAAAAGTAAAACTTATGCAGGTGACACAGTACTATATATAGAAAACCTTAGACTACACACACACATGCGTGCGCACACACACACACAAATACTACAGTTGATAAATGGATTCAGTAAGGTGAGAGTATATATAATCAATGTACAGAAATCTGTTGCATTTTTATACTAATAATTAAACAGCAAAAATACATATTAAGAAAGCAATTCCATTTACAAATGCATCAAAAATAATAAAATACCTAGGAATACACTTAACCAACGAGGTGTAAATTCCATACTCTGTAGACTATAAAAGATCAATGAAAGAAAAAGAAGATGACACAAACAAATAGAGAGATTATGCCATCGTCATGGATTGGAAACACAAATATTGTTAAAATGTCTGTACTACTCAAAGCACTCTACAGATTTAATGCCCTATCAATATACCAACAGCATTTTTCACAGAACTAGAACAAGTAGTACTAAAATTTCTATAGAAGCAAAAGAGACCCTGAATAGCCAAAACAATCTTGAAAGTGAAAAACAAAAATGGAAGAATCAAAATTCCAGACTTCAAGTCATACTACAAAGCTGTAGTAATCAAACAGCACAATACTGGCATAAAAACAGATACACAGTTCAATAGAACAGGATAGAAAGCCCAGTAACAAACACACAACTGTATGGACAATCAATCTTTGACAACAGAGGCAAGAAAATGCAAAGGAGAAAAGAGAGTGTCTTCAATAAATGGTATTACACAATCAACAGAAATACCCTTAAAAAATAATTTAACATTAATTTTTTTCAGACAAACACAAGCTGAAGAATTCAAAGATCTCCCTTAACAGGAATATTAAAGAAAGTTCTTGGGACTACAGAAAAACAATACCAGGTGGAAACCTAGATCCATATTAAGGAATAAAGATCACCAAGGTGGCATATAAATAGATGCATATATGTATATATGTGTATGTGTACATATTTCCTTAAAAAAAAAAACTACTACTTAGGGCAGAAATTACAATGTATTATGAGGTTTAAAACATATATAGAACTAAGTATAATGTCAATACAACAAAGGGGAAGAAAAGAATAAAGTATACTGTTATAACCATCATATGTTATTTATAGAAATGGTATAATATTAATAGGTGGTCAATTACTATAAGTTAGAAATGCATACTGTAAAATCTAGAGTGACTATTAACAACATAGAATATAGAAAAAGTATACTTAGAAGTCAATAAGATAATAGCAATAGAATAATATCATTTACTTAACTTCTAAAAATACAGGAAAAATAACAAAGAACAAGTGGGGCACATAGACACAAATTGTTAAAACAACTCAAAAAGATATACCATGTTAACATCAGGTTAATATCAATCTGAAGGAAGCTGGAGTGGCTGCTCTAATATCTTTCTGAGTGAAAGATATTATAAGCACTGGAAAAAAAAAAACAATATAAAGGGGCCAGTTCATTAGGGACCATGCAAAAATTTTCATGCATCTAAAAATGGAGCTTCAAAATTGGTAACACAAGAGGAGACAAATTTGAAAGAAAAATAAAATACACAAATGCACATAATTACACTTGGAGACTTTAAAAATCCTCTTTTAGTAATTGATATAACTAGTAGCTCCCAAAATTCATTAACTATAGAGAAAATTTAAACACTATCACCAAACTTTTCCTAATTTGCATTATAGAACATTTTATCCAATAGCAACAAATATGAGGTTTTTACCAAGAGCACATGAATGGGTAACTGAGAAAGGTCATATGCTACACCAACAAAGAGCTCTAAGTTTTAAAGGACACTGAAATGATATATAATATGTTCTCTGATTATAACACTATTACATTAAGAATCAAGACCAAAAAAAAAAAAAAAAGAAGAAGAAGAATCAAGACCAAAAAACATTTAGAAAATCCACAAGGGACACCTGGGTGGCTCAGTGAGTTAAAGCCTCTGTCTTCAGCTCAGGTCATGATCCCAGGGTCCTGGGATCAAGCCCCGCATCAGGCCCTCTGCTCAGCGGGGAGCCTGCTTCCCCCCTCTCTGCCTGCCTCTCTGCCTACTTGTGATCTCTCTGTCAAATAAATAAATAAAATCTTAAAAAAAAAAAAAAAAAGAAAATCCACAACTATTTGGAAAAAAATGCAACACTGTTCTAAATATCCCATGGAGAAAGAAAAAAAAAAAAAAAAGAAAGAAACCACAAGGTAAATTAGAAAACATTCTGAATTAAATGAAAATGAAAATATAACTTATCAAAATGAATGGAATCCAGCTAGTAGGTTTTTTGAAAAATTGTTTTTACTAAAAAGGAAGTTCTCAAATCAAAGAAATAAGCTTCTGTTGAAAAATACAGATGAATAGACCAAATTAAAGCCGAATAAGTAGAAGGAAATAAAAATAAATAAGAAAATCCAGAACTGAATAAATGTGAACACAACAGAAAAACATCAGAGGCTGTTTTGGGAAGATATCTATAAATTAAAAATAAATAAGCCAACTGGTCAATAAAATAGAAAAAAACACACAAATTACCAATATTAGCAATGAAAGAGAGACATCACCACTGGGTTTAGCGGGATAATAAAGACATATTAAGGTAATCAATGAAATTTATGCTGATAATTCAAAAAAATCTTAGAAGAAATTAACAGTTTTCTTGAAAGGTACAAATTGCTAAAACCGGCACAGAAAACCAAAAAAGCATGAGCTTAAATTAAAATCAAGTTAATCAAAAAAAATTTTTTTAAAGATTTTATTTCTTTATTTGACAGAGAGGAGATAGATCACAAGTAGGCAGAGAGGCAGGCAGAGAGAGGGAGAAGCAGGCTCTCCGCCGAGCAGAGACCCCGATGCGGGGCTCGATCTCAGGACCCCGAGATCATGACCTGGGCCAAAGGCAGAGGCTTTAACCCACTGAGCCACCCAGATGCCCCAAAATTAAGTTAATTAAAATTTTTAAAAATGAATTTATAATTGAATTATTTTCCAGAATGAAAACTATTAGACCAGTAGCTTCATTGGTGAATTTTTTCAGGCATTTAAAGAAAAAAATTAAGGAACAACTTGCCAACTCAATTTATAAGACCAGTACTACCAGAGTATTGTGAGGGAGAGGCAAGATGGCGGAGGTGTAGGAGGCTGAGACAGCATTGGATCCCAGAAGTTCAGCTAGATAGGTATCAAACCACTCTAAAAGCCGGCAAACTCAACAGGAGAGGAGAAGAAGAACAGCAATTCTAGGAGCAGAAAATTGACCACTTTCCAAAAGGTAGGATGTGTGGAAAAAGTGAATCCAAAGCGACAGGAAGAGAGACCCCGGGGGGAGGGGTGGCTCCCAGCAGCCACAGAGCTGAGAGCA
>CM053613.1:49116145-49133479 GCA_028646535.1 Procyon lotor | reverse complement strand
AAAAAAGAAAAAGAGTAAAATAAAAGAACTGGTTTAGTTTCTAGACAGCATTTTACTTCCAGCAATGAGAACTTTTAAAATTCATTTTTACAGTCTGTTTTCCCCATTAGCCTATAAGCACATGAGAATAGCAACTAAATCTATTTTATTCAGAATTGATTTCCCAGCATGTAAAATAGGACCTGGAATAAATTATCCTTAACAATGAGTGCATGAATGAATGAATCAATTAATTAATTAATCAGATCAAAACACAACATACAGGCCACTAAGGTCACAGAGAGGGAATCCAGAGGGCGAGGATTATTCCCAAATACATCACTATTCATCAGGGTGATGTTAAGCAAGTCAGCCCATTCTCTTTCAGTTTGCTTTTCTTTTCCCCAACATAAAGGTGCTGGACTAGTTAATTTCTGAATTTTGAGTACTTAATATGCAGATTACCTTGGTTACTTGAAGAGTAGGCCATAAAGCCTTGGTACGGCCATTAACTAATGTATGAAATAATATAGTCTTTTCATCATCATTTTTCCTTTTGTTATAAATAATATGAATCTTAGACAATGCCACATCCCATTCTTGGGGACTACCTACCTATCTCTTGTGCTATTTATAGGGCATTCATTTTCAGAGTTAGGATACTTCCTCTTCATCCTCAATCATCATCATCACCATCACTACCATGATCATCATCAAAGCAACCAAATATTTTTGGTGAACGCTCCTTATATGCAAAGCACCCTATTAAATATTTTATAAATATAATCTGATCCTCTCATCAAACCCATGGGAAAGGTATTATCATGAACCCATATTATAGAAGAGGTAACTGAAGCTCAAAGTTTTATGAACCCACCGAACTGTCATACAGCAAGTAAGGAGAGAAGCAAGCACTAAAGCCCGGAACCAGGAAGCCTTTGCTCTTAGTTACTGCTCATCTTGCTTTTCCATACAAGACACTGGCAATATCAATAGAAATGAAATGCAGGTGAAACATGAATTAAAATGTGCTTCTTGTATAAGTACTTCTTTATAATAAAGAGAAAAGCTTTGATGCTGTAATGATTAAATATATAATTGTTCCTCTGTTATTATGGTGTATGGCATTGTACCATTTCTTCATGAGGAGCTCATGAAGGTAAATGGCATAGGCTGTCAGCAATTCCATTAGCTCCTATTAAGAACTTCTATAACCCACCATTTCATAAAGGCCCATAAGTGCTAAGCAACAGGCTAAATCCACCAGGATAATCAGAACATGAATTATTTTCAATCACCAAAATGGTCCTTTAATTCTCTGATTTTTTATAATGTGTAATTTAAGTAAACAAACTATAATATTTTCCTGATGCCTATATCATCACTTTCTCACATTATGAATAGCAGAGTTAATGTTTGCTAAGAGCAAATAGGAGTAAAATTAAATATTTTCAATAGAAATGATAACTGAGTACTTGAATAAGAGAATTGTTTGTTTAAACAAAGTAGACTAGGGCTTTATTCTATCTCAGGGATTCCAGTTCTGCCATTCCATTCTGCATTTGTTCCCAAAACAATAATTAAGAACACATATTCAACTAACTGGAAGAATAAGGAAATCTGACTGCTTTTGTATGTCATAAATCTAAATATAACTCACCACAGCTTTCAACATTCTCTGAACAAGCAAGGCTTTCTCATATCCCCAGTACTTTGAGCCTGGTTCAAAGACTTTGAACTCTGTGCCACCATGGGTGGGTCTTTGAAGAATGGTTTTTTTACTTGACAAACTCTTATTCTTCATTAAAAACTAAACAAATAGGACAAAACACATAGAGCTGAAAAGGATCATACAGTATTTCTTTTGCTCTCTTTCAACAGATAGTTGCCCATTTCCTTATGATTCAAGCTAACTTCCTCACGCCTCCATGCTTAAGGTCTCAACTGTAAGCTTACGGAGGGATTTAAAAAGTAAACACATTAAATGTTTAAAGAAAGGGAAAATTTAGCCAAGGTTTTAAGTTAGGGCAGTTTTATGTAAAAAAAAAAAAAAAGTCTAAAGTCTAGATTCTAATATCTCCTGGGGAGAAAAAAAAAAGAAAAACAGTAAAAGAAAAGAACTGACTGTAATGGGTTGGCTGCCCCCAAATGAACAGTTACCTGGGACTGAGATGTTGCCCTTCAGAGAGGACCGGCTCCTTAGTGCTTCATGAACCTTACTGCTCCCTACTTTTTTATATTTGACTTATTTCATTCATTTTGTATTTACTGTGGCATATGTAAGCATTTGATGACACCCTTGCTAATAACAACTCTATTTCATAAGAGTTATATGGTGATTTCGCCCCTTCTCACCATGAAAGACATATGCACTTTTCCCTTCATATTTTGCACTTACTATGTATGAGATTCTATTTCAAACAGTTTACAATAGCTCATTTAAAGCTCACAGTTACTTAATGAACAAGGACTTTACATTATCTCTATAAATCTGATGAGGAAAATAAGCACGGGGAACTTAAGTAATTTGCTCGAGGTTATACAGTTACTATGTCTTGAAATCAGAATTCATCTCTGCATTCCGCTAACCAGCGTATGATCTGTGCTAGTAAATGTTGAATTAATAATAGTGATGCCATAGTTTCAACAGAAGTGTTAATATGGTTAACATTAGATGTCAAAATGTTTAAAGGACAAATCATCACATAAAAACTTTATCCCCTCAAAAACAAACAAGCAAACAAGCAAATACAGAAAAATAAATCTATTCAGTGGCCCTTGAATCCTTGTACTTATTTGGAATACATGAAAAGGAAAGAGTGAAAGAGAGGTATGTATTGGTATTGGGTGTAGAGGGTGCATCTCAAGCATAGAGAATGGGTAGGATGACTCAGACCTGCTTTGTGTCCCTGATTTGGAATCTTACTCCTGTCTGGCACATCTAATGGGCAAGAACCTGGTTGACTCCCTGCTTCTCAGCGGATACAAGAGAGTACTGCTACACTGGGCTCACCTCGCAAGTCCAAAAATAATCAGGACTAAGGATATACAAGTGTTTACTGTGCTTCAGAATGTGGGTCACAGAGGAGGGAATGCTGAACCAAGAGTTATACTGAGTTTTGTTTAATAGGCCTACAGAGAGGGCAGAAGAGACTTCCACCCCTAAAACACACACTTGTGCATGGTTTTTAAGTCCTGAGTTAAAAAGCCCCAAATCACCCTCAGGAAGAGGGATGCTTCTGCCTGGGTCAAGTGAACTGGAGTAGAAAAATCCTCAGTACTGGAAATCTCTGAAGAACCACCAAAGTATCCCTGAGAAAAGACATATCTTATAATTATCTGTAAGTCTGAAGAGTATGAAGCCAACTTAAGAAACTAGGAATTAGGGGCGCCTGGGTGGCTCAGTGGGTCATGATCTCAGGGTCCTGGGATCTAGCCCTTTGCTCAGCCTGGGATCAGGCTCTCTGCTCAGCAGGGAGCCTGCTTCCACCCCCCCTCTCTCTGCCTGCCTCTCTGCCTACTTGTGATCTCTCCTCTCTCTCTGTCAAATAAATTAAAAAAAAAAAAAAAAGAAACTAGGAACTAAAGTAAAACTCCTCTTCATCATCTTTGATACTTAGAGATTGGTTAGCAAGGTGGGTGGTGAAATAAATGAGCCAGCCGTATTGCCACTTCCAACTACGAGCTTCTTCTACCTCCAGTAAGTTGAAGACAAGATTTCATCCTGAATTAAGTGTGAAATTTGCTAAAAAATCTTATTGATACTGTATTTTTAATTTAAAGTGACTTTATAACTTTCTGACACCTGACTGAGAGCAGAAGATTCATGGGACCTTTGAGTTTTTCCCTAGTAATGGGAGAAAACTTAATTCCCACTCAATAACTTTTACAGGGATGATGGGAGTTGCAAATAGATCTGCTTTGTCATAAATTGGTTTCTTCCATACAGAGATTGAAAAAAGGCGATAATGTTGATGATGAGGCTGATGCTGATTTGATTATTTCAGGGGACACAGCTTAGTACGATTAGGGACAAGAGCTGTGGACACAGACTAACTTTGGTTCAGACCCCTTTTCTGCTATTTACTGTATGGCACTGGGCAGGATACAGAACACCCCAGAGCTTTTATTTCCTCTTCTACAGAATGGTTCCATTTATAAATCGTTTTAAATATTACACAGAATATCTAAGGTGATAATGCAAACAAAGCACCTACTATATGGCTTGAATTTATTAAGCATTCAGCAGTAGAACGTGGTTAGCTACCGCAGTAATAATGCTATTTGAATGAGTAGGTAAGATGAAGGCTTGACACCAACATCACTACACACCTGTCATTTCTCTGGAAACTCAGCTTTGTTTCAGCCCTGACTTCATCCTTCTCTGATCATGTACGTATGTATCCCTCATCTAATGTGTTTGAGGGTTTCAATATATAAATTTTGGGAAGGGACACGACTCAGTTCACAGCAATGTCCAATGGCAGATTCAGTAGGGATGTGGAAATGAAAGATAATCATAATCCTCAAGGTGTTTACAGGTGGATCCAAGAAAAGATTTGCTGGTGTGATGACATATGCAAAATGTTTGCGGGTGGATTGTGAGCAACTACCATACCAGACACCGAAAATGTTATCAGTATAATCCAGAATTATTAGTTATAGATTGACCATACTTGTGTGCACAGTATTTGCTGCACATATTTATACTGGACTTAATTCTAGAAAAGAGCCTTAAAGACCAGCATTATGAATATATTCCTTTCCCAAACAAAGCAAGTGAGGCTGGGAGGTTTGAAACTTGCTTTAGATTACCAGCAGTAAGTGGCAGAGGTCTTAACCTCCAACTTTTAAAAGTACAAGCTCTTCTACCAATGGAAATAACAACAGACTTAGGATAATGCTTTGTGGAAGACTGATTAAAGGCTGGTCTGAATGTGAGAAGGGAGTCATAGAGGAAAACTTGAGGGCTATACCTTTGGCGCCAATGTTTGAATTTAGAAAGTAGTGAAAGATAAGTATTATTTTTAATGCTCATGTAATTTCTATTCATATTATAAAAAGGCATTTGCATAAAACATAGCTATTAACTTGTTATAGTTACATCAGAATCACAGGGTGGGTTTTGATGCTCTATGACTTTCCCAACCATCCCATAAGAAATATCTTCTTAGTCTATGTTTTCTTTTGTCAAATTTTTCCCTGAAAAGCAATTTAATAAACCAAATCTTACTACTGAATTATTTTATCTATATGTGGGGCAAGGAGGAATTCTCATTTTGAATGGACCATGCTGATCCCTAAAAATCAGAAGATTACAATATAAAAGATAATTCTCAAAATGGTTTAGTCCCAAGTAGGACAAGATCATATAAAAACCAACAAGCATTTATAATGTTCTAGGTGCTACGTGAGTCTCTAAAACACATGTATTTTCACATTTAAACTTGATACCATTTAATGAGGGATCCTCCTCAACTTAAAGACTAGAAATTGGGATCTAGTAAGATGTAATAAATTAGCCAAATGGGCGGTGGTGCCAGGATTTAGCCTGAGAAAGCGAAATTCTTTTCTTTTCTTTTTTTTTTTTTAAGATTTTATTATTTATTTGACAGAGAGAGAGAGAGAGAGAGAAAGAAAGCACACAAATGGGGGAGTGGCACAGGGAGAAGCAGATTTCTCATTAAGTAAGGAGCCAAAACAGGACTTGATCCCAGGACTCAAGGATCATGACCTGAGATGAAAGCAGATGCTTAAGTGACTAAGCCAGTCACCCCATTAACCAGGCACCCCATTACCATCTTTATGAAAGATCTGTTCTGGAACTGAATATTTTTGGCAGAACTGAGATTAATAGAGGTTATGAGTGGTCCAAAGTAACACATCTAATTATTATTTAGTACAGCATAGTCTTATGCTATATATCTACCCACCAAATATTTGTTATGAACCTAGTATCTTCAAACAAAAAATATGAATTGGCTTGGAAATATATATAAAATAAGATACAAAAATAAATTAGGAAATAGGAGCAATATACAAATAAAGATGAACCAGAATAAAAATCAGTACCTAACACATATTTTTTAATTAACAATTTCTAGTGGAGATTTGCAGAGAAGAGTGAACAGAGCACTCTTGAAACCAAATCTCTAGAAGGTTCTCATTGCCTAGGTTGGCTCATGGCTGGTCTCTGGGAATAGGTATTTCAAGAGGGTTCTCAAACAGATAAAGTGGCTCACTCTGCCTAAACTATTTATATAAAACAAAAATGGGGTGCATGCTAAACCCTTGCTTTTCTTCTGGGCAAGTGGACTTTGGATACATGCTAGACAGAGGATGCCTTTGTAACCAATGAAAACCTTGGGCACTGAATATTTGATGAGTTTCCTTCATAAACAACATTTCACACATGTCACAACTCATTGCTGGAGAGGAACTGAGTGTGTCCTGTGTGACTTCACTGGGAACTTCCAAAACCTCTGGGAAGCTTTGTCTGGTTTCCCCAGACTTTACTTCATGCAGGTTTTCCCTTTACTAATTTTGTTTTATATCCCTTCTCTGTAGTAAATTAGAGTTCAAGAATAACTAGTATTATTCCAACTATTATTTATGGTGTGGCTACTCTAGATTAGACATTGTATAAATACCACATACAACACAATCTCATTTATTCTCCACAACAATACTGTGTCATAATTATTAGTATGCTCATTTCAAGAACAGATAATTGAGTCTCTGAATGGTTAAATAACTTGTCCTGTATCAAATTTCCCTGAGGCCTGTGTTTTCACCTAGCCACTGGGAATCACTGCTATCATCCTATTCTGTTCATATCAAGATAGAAGAGAAATTTCTTTCATGGATCTCTGTAAAGGAGACACTGAAACTTTATTTGATAATATTTTACAATGAACTCAGTAGTAAGCTTTATATGATTCTGTCTCATAACGTCCTTCCATGCAGTCAAGACAAAACAATCTACTTTTGTCACACAGCTTCCAGATTGGAAGAGAGGGAATGTGATTCTGCCTCTCCTAAATCCAAGTCCTCTATTGCTTCCTTTCCATTTAGAAACATTCTTCATAAGATGGGCTCAAACCTTCTACTGTAGTCTAAATTTGTTCTGCACAACAATCTTTGAAAGATACTTGTGTTTGAAGGAAAAAGAACCAACTGGAGGAGGGGTGGGTGTGTAGGAAAGCAACAAGCTAGAAGCATGGAGGGAACACAGGCCAGTGGAGTAAAACCAGAATGGTGCTACCTCTGCGCTTCCTTCCTTCCTTCCCCTTTCTTCCTTCCTTTCCCCTCCCCTCCCTTTCCCTCTCCTCCCCTTCCTTTCCCTTCCTTCTTTCTTCAACTCAAAATACTTCCTCTCCTTTTTAATTTACATCCGTGACCCTGTGTCTCACACACTAATTGCCCTACTGCCATAGCTACAATGTGTGTCAGTTTCTTGCAGTCTGGGGAATTTGCAGCCAACCTGCTTTAGGAACTAGTAGGTTAGGGATTTGGCTATTATACTACTGACTGCCATTCACTTTACAACCATAGGAAAGATAGGATTGGTGAGTTTCCTTATGGCTCTATTTAAGCCTTCCTTGCCATTTGAATAGAAGCTTCTGACTCAGGGCAAAGTAACAGGATAAGAAGTGTCAGCTGTACATCATGTCCCTTAGTTACTGATATTTGTCAAAGCCTGCCCATTAACACCACTTAGATTCTCAGAAAGAACAGGGAATTTTTAAAAGATTAGATAACAATTTTGAGAGAGGAAAATCAAATTTATTTTGATCTTTTAAACATTTTATCTAAATAATTTATTATTTATTTTATTTATTTTATTTTTATTTTTTTTTATTTTTTTTATTTATTTATTTTATCTAAATAATTTGAGGCCCCAAACATAAGTTGATGTCCAACTTCTCATTCTATAGACCTAGAGGATTAAGATTTTGCTTGTGTCTTGGTGGAGCTCAAGGCTCATACAAACCCCACAAGTAAGTTTCAGTGTGATTCAAAATCCTGTACTTGTGCCTCTGGCCAACCTATGGAGAAGTATGCCTGGGCCGGGTGTATTAGGGCAAAGTATTAGGCAGGTGCTTCTCTCTTCTGAGTGTAAGCTCCCTTTGCAAATACAGGAAAACCAGCCTGAGCCTGGGCAACAAACAGAATGTCAGTTCTTCAAGGTAGTTTTATACCAACACTGGGAACACCCGCTACCAGTACCTGGTGGTTTGTGGGAAGGTCTTATTTGCAAAATTCCTCCCAGGTGCATGGTAGAACTAAGCAGTTTCAGCTAGTGCATTGCCAGATAATGCCAGCAGGGGGCATTTGTCCTATCATAAGGTACTGTGGTTGTCTTTCTATCTTCATCAGCTACAGTAACCCCCACCTTCCCTGCCCTGCTGCCCCCACCCACCTTATCCATGTGGCATATGTTCCAAGACCCTAGGTGGATGCCTGAAACTGCAGATAGTACCAAACACAAGATGCACCATAATTTTTCTATACATATATACACACATGATAAAATTTAATTTATAAATTAGGCACAGTAAGAGATTAACAACAACAATAATAAAGCAGAACAATTATAACAATATACTGTAATAACAGTTATATACATGTGATATCTCTCTCTCAAAATATCTTACTGTACTGTACTCGCCCTTCTTGTTATGTTGTAAAATGATAAAATGCCTACATGATGAGATAAAGTAAAGTGAATGATATTGGCGTTGTGATTAGCATTAGGCTATTACTGGCTTTCTGATGATAGGTCAGAAAGGAGATTATCTGCTTTCAGACCACGAGTGACCATAGATAACTGAAACCATGGGAAGGGAAACTGGGAGTAAGGGAGGATTACTGTTCATGGGATATCTAAATAGACAACTGGCTTGCTGTCCAGTGGCTCCTGGAAAGACGGCTACAGGTTAGAAATCTACAGTAAAAGGACTAATTTAGGTTGATACATCCCAACATTTAGAGGACTTTTATATTTCATAATCCTATCCAGAAATTAATGGATTCAAATGCCTTGCTGCACATTTCACAACCCATTTGTTTTGTAGGGCACATTAGAACATTCTATTTTTAGGTTAATCATTCTATGGGTACATTAAATGGCTTGAGTAGGGGGTGCTTAGTTACACCTGATTTTAAGATTGGATGCTAAAAGCACATCGTTTGTTCAATGACTAATTGAATGAGTGAATAAACAAGTACTGGAACTCTTTTGACTATGCTAAAGATTTGAATTCTCTGGATTCTCAACAGTCTATCTGCCTGAACACTAGAGTTTACTCAACACTAAATGTTGAGAAAAATGTCCATCCGCTTTATCTCATCATACATTCTGCTCTATAATCTAGAACTAAAGGGAGGAAGTCTATATAATTAGGCTATGACTTTCCCAGGTTTTCCTTTTTCATGAGAGGATATGATTCCTGCCTACAGTTGATGATTATGAAAGCACCTGAATTCATCCACAAACATAAAAGAGATGTATAAAGGTTGTTATTCAGGAAAACAACCTCATATATACTGCCCACCTATTTTTACCAAAAGCTTGGTTAAAGGAAATGGCACATGCAGTGGGCAGCCTCAAGACCGTTACTGGACACTTAGCTCCATTCTTGGATTATTCCACAAAGCAGAGGATAGTCACAACAGGCATCGTCCCACCTTACCTCCTAGTAGATATGTACCTACTAAACTTTGACTCAGCTTGATGTCATCAATATTTAGTGAGAAAGGGTATGAACAACAACAAAAACAACCCTATTCCACTAATCAGAATATCCACCATTAGAATATTATCGAACACAACACTCATTACATCATATATTGGCCTGAATTTTCTTTGGTCACCATAATAGGAATAATAGTGATGCTGCTCCTGAGTATCCATTCTATTTTTATTTTGTGGGCACTGGAGCTTTTGCACCTGCTTTTAAAAAACTTATAAACTTTGTACTGCAATAAAATAAACATATTTGGGGAAAAAGACTTACAAACTTGTGGTACATTCTAGAAACTATCCAGGGCTTAAATAGCTGAATATTTATGTATCAGTATCATGCATGGGCTCATATTTCCATCTTAGTCCTCATTCTCCCTTTTCCTCTCTCTTGTTTTTTTCTTTATGTATATTTTAAATTGCTGTATATTTTTAGGAAAGGTGTCTTAAACAATGGCTGGAATAAGACATAGGATAAATAAATGTTATATAAACATTCTGTTTACTATTAATAATTGTGCTTAAATAAAGTCAACATCAGCAGTCTTGATTCAGGCCTGATACAGTAATCAGCTCCTGCACACAACATTACTGAATCCCCAGCAAGAGGCAGCTCCCCAACTCCCTAAGACTTTGCTAGGGGAATTGACTGCTATCAAGAGGTCTGGCTCCCAAGACTCTCATTGGTATTTCTGCCTAAATCGCTCTTCTAAAACACTCTTCCAGGAAGCATTTTTCAACCACCAAATCCTTCTTCCCCACCACAAAGTTAAATTTCCTTTGAGATAACTCCAGACCCAGCATAAAGGCTCCAAACTGCATTAAATGATTATTGTACTTGGTTTACTTACTCTACTAGACTATGAACTACCTTGTGCTGGTCTTATTCTTTTCATATCCCTAAAGCCTAGATTGTAACATATATTCCATAAGACACATTTGAAATTTAAAAACTTATTTAAATTGGGTAGAAAAATAAAAGTCATAAAATGATTCAGAATCAGAAATACCATTTCTTATATCCTCATAAAGTAAGCCAATTCAATTGAATTAATAAACAAAAACTGTCTACAGTCTAACCATTTTGCTAAGTATAGAAGATACAAGCATTTCTAATAAAACAGTGTGCCTGTTGCAGTTCCAAATATGTCCAACATATACTCTGATGAAAAGATGTTTAGAATTTTCAGATTTAGAATGTGGGTTCTACATCTATAAATATTAACTTGGAGGTTATATGATATAGATGTTAGGTTTGGGTTTGATCGCTGCCTTTTCTCCTTATAATTTCTTTGCCTTGAGGAAAGCTCTCTGATCTTCAGTTACTCAGATATAAAACACAGGTCATAATCTGCCTCACGGCGCTGTGAGAATCAAAACACACCACGCTTGAAAAGCCCTCAACCCAATGCAGAGAACACAACAAGAGCTTGATAAATGCTAGCACTTACAGTACCTACTTCATACAAAGCATTGTTCTAGGTCCTGGGACAGAAAAATAGGTAAAACATGCCCTCCTGTCCTCGAAGAAATTAGGGTTTAGTGGTGGAAACTGCATAAGTAGGTTTACAGTAAGACACAGTAAGTGGTTAACAGAAATGTGGGCACGGTGCTGTGAAAATGCAGAAATGTGGCATTTAGTCCCTTATCTCTACGCAGCCCTAATAACTGGATAATAATATGACACAATTAAGGATGTCTTCCTCTCTGGAACAATCTATAATACTTTGGTGTCAATGAAGTTGCTATCAATCTAAAACATTAGAAAGGACTAAAAAAAAATTATCAGAGACCTTCAAAAACTAAAGCCCTTTAATCATATACAAGAAAGAAAATACCTGAAGGGGAAAATAAGCCAACAAAGCCGTATTTCCAACCCTGACACCCAGCTCTAGACTGGAGAACCCTTCCAGGTCTGGGGTAAGGAAATAGCCGAAGGAAGCACAAGGGAGCTCCGTAGTGGGTCTGTCGTCCAGTCTCACCCACTGTAGGCTGCGATCAGATGAGGAAGAAGGGGTGCAGAAGCAGCAGACGCCCTCTCTTAGAAGTTTGGGAGATGAGAGAGTAGAGCCAATCTGGGACTCCTTGCTCATGTGATAAGTAAATAGCAATGAGGGATGTTAGGGTGATATGAGTCACTCCCCAGAGCCTGGAATTTTCTGCAGCAAATGAGTGACTGAGTGATACAGGAGACACTAGTCAAAATGCATGGCAAAACAAGGACAAGCAGATATATTATCAATAAGACAATCCCTGGAGTTCAGGTGAGGGCACCATGACCTCACTACAGGGGGTCAATGCCAGGGTACCGGAAGGCTTTCCAGAAGTTATTCATCTCCTTTCACTTAGTATGCAGTGGATTTTGTCAGAAGTGAAACCAAGGCAGATGAAGTTCGAGAACAGAGGACCTTCTTCCATGCACTGTGCTCACAGCAGGGCAAGCCCCTGAGAGGTTCCTGAATCTGAACAGAATGTGATTGAATGATATACCCAATAGACTAGGAAATCACCACATTATGCTGACTTTACCTGAAAGTGACCAGATTTAGTTTCTGCATCAAGCTTAGACAGCCTGCAATCAAAAAACTGCAATGTATAATAGGAAAATAGACTTACATTTTTACCTTACATGAGTCTGTGCCTGCTACTTAGCATTTTCCTTCTATACATTATTCTGGGAAGCCAAGGGGAAAGCTAAAACCCACAATAAGGTCCATGCGGGCCACAAACGTGTTTGCCTTGTTCATCATGGTATCTCAGCACCATGTACAGGGCTCAAGGCAACAAAGAGTGGCTGTTGACTTTCTGATATATTTGGGACATACAATTATTGAAGTGATAATGATTATGATATATTTCCAATAAAACATATTATGGAAAGGAATTGTTTTTGCCATCCTCAGCTTTTTCAAAAAAAATCTACTAGGCTCTGGTTCCTAATTTTGATGCAAAGAATAGATTATGTTCCTAGGCTCAAGATACTTCCTCATCCTAGTCCTGGGAACCCACATACAACTCCTTGCCCACCAGCTGAATATTTAACATTGACTTCCATATTAGAATACAGAGTAAGAATGTGAAGAGGTCTACAGAAAACCTCAGATAATCTTTATAGTATGAACATGTAAATCTTTCAGAAACTCTGGAATTATGTGCACTACCTGAAGTTACCAATTACTTGTGAAAAACTCCTGGCATGTGTTTGCAAAGAACCTCTGTTCAAAGCTTGTGACTTCCCTTGAGGATGGCGTTTCTGCCTCATTCAGTTTTGTATCTGCAGTACCCAGGAGACTGGTGTATATAGTAGAGATTCAGCAAACATTTAATTCAAGCATATCTGCAACATCAGAGCCTTTGGGAATTTTTTTAGATTAAAAAAAAAAATCTGTTCTTTTTGAAGTCTATGCCCAGAATGTATGAGTGCTAACATAATTGAAAAGTTTGCCAGAAGGATTGGGAGAGAGTATATTATAACAGACTTGTCTGTCACAATAAAGTCTTACATATTTATATGCAGACGAATTTATAAGCATCTATTTCACATAACACATTTTATTTTGCATTTTTTGTCTATAGTACTAAACTTTTCTGTGCCAATAAAATGTCATTAAATGCTTTATTTTGTCAAGAATTATTTCTTTAAATAATTATAATGCTTATACTATTCAGTATAATAAAAGACACGAAAGAGAGGTTAAAATTGTCCTAACACAGATGAGGATGCTCAGATTCATAGAAATTAAGTGATGTTGCCAAGTCACCATTTGTAGTAGACAGTTTTCTGAGAACAGTCAGATAATCAATTGTAAAAATTATTTAAGGACTAGCTAAAAAAACCCTTTATTTTTAAAGATTTTATTTATTTATTTGAGAGAGAAAGAGAGATAGCACAGGAGTGCATTAGCAGGGGGAAGGGCAGAGTTAGAGGGAGAAGCAGATTCCTGTCTGAGTGGAGAGCCTGACCCACGCCTCAATCCCAGGACTTTGGGATCCTTCCTGGGATGGAGCCCTGTGTGGAAGGCAGACACTTAACTGACTGAGCCACCCACGGCACTCCAGCTATGCAGGTAATAACAAATAATGCTCATTATTAAGAGTTATTAATATACTAAACTATATGTATATTAGTCACATTCTTAAAATACAAAGAAGCACTGCATGGAAGATGGTCAAAATGGTTTGGTGAAAAATTTTAAAATCTGGAACAAACTGATTTAAAAAAAAAAAAAAAAGGATGTAGGAACGACTGAGTGGCTTAGTTGGTTAAGTGTCTGACTCTTGATTTTGGCTCAGGTCATGATCTCAGAGTCTTTGATGAAGCCCTACACTGGGCTCCACACTGAGCATGGAGTTGGCTTGAGATTCTCTCTCTTCCTCTCCCTCTGCTCCTCCCTCTGCCCGTGCTCTCTCTAAATAATAAAATATTTTTTTAAAAGAGGAGTTATTTTGATGGGAAGTGGAGGAGAGGATGTATAGTATTGAGGAGGGCACGTATTGCATGGAGCACTGGGTGTGGTGCATGAACAATAAATCTTGTAACACTGAAAAAAAAAAAAAAAGAGGAGTTAGACTTCATTTAAGCTAGAAAAGATGAGTCCACCTATCATATAAACAAATCCCTACATATTTAAGTTACCCCTTTAAGCACTGCTTTCTGCGACAGGAATATATAAGAGCACACTGTGCCAAAGAGAGCGATATCATATGTTCAAATGTGTTTGCCTTTTTCTCTAAGCAGAAACTGCTTTCTATGTGCTTATCACTGTTCTGTGCCTTTGACACTGCATAAAATATTTGGTTAATAGTTCCCTTACAATCTGTTAGGCTCCTCTCTTAACCAGCTGCATTACAACATAGCCAACTTTCTGCCAAAACAAAAAATATTTTTGACACATGCATATGATAATTGGTATCCAACACAACACTTTCCTGGCTTATCTGTCATTGCTGTGTGTCCCCATGGTTCACCCTATTTTAAATCCAGCACCTCACTTAATATACCATATTAGAAATATCTAATTATTTATATGCTTCTCTACTGAATAATAAATTCATTAATGGCAGAGACTATTCAAAGAGCTCCTGTAGGTACCTGTAGGTGTTCAGGTATACAACTGATCAAATCAATGAACAGAGATTCATTGTTAAGTACTTGACACTGAATGAGAAAACCTTACTACAGGGTTCTGGGAAGCTAGTCCACAAAGATTTCAACAGGTAACATTGAGAGAGAAAGTATGAATGATAGTCAGTATTTAGATCCAGATCAGAGCTGTTCCCCCCATATCATGTCCACATGCTCCCTAGTATCCCTGCTCCAGAAAATAGAGGGTATGGTATGCAGAATGGCTCCCCAAACATAATCACCTGTGAGTATTTTATGTTTCATAACAAAAGGAACTTTTTAAGTGTAATTAAGATTATGGAGGACCTTAGCATAGGGAGAATACCCAGGACTGTCTGAGTGGACCCAATGGAATCAGATAAGCCTATAAACAGATAATTCTTCTCAGGCTGGGAGCAAGAAAGATGAGGCAGGAGATATTTCAAATACCAGAGATATTTCAAATGTAAGAACAACTAGACACACAACTTTTAGCTCTGAGATGTAGAGGCATACATACAAAAACTAGAAATAGAAAGGTCTCTAGAAACTGACTGGCCCAGGGAAGGAGGCAAGATGGCAGAGGTATAGGAGGCTGAGATAGCATCCGATCCCAGAAGTTCAGCTAGATAGGTATCAAACCATTCTAAAAGCCAGCAAACTCAACAGGAGAGAGAAGAGAAGAAGAACAGCAATTCTAGGAGCAGAAAATTGACCACTTTCTGAAAGGTAGGACGTGTGGGAAAAATGAATCCAAAGCGACGGGAAGAAAGATCCTGGGAGGAGGGGCCGGCTCCCAGCAGCTGCAGAGCTGTGGAGCACAAAATTGGAACTTCTAGTCTGCTCCGCTGAGGGACATCACTCCGGAGGTTAAGTGGGGGGTTTAGCCCTCACAGGAACGGTGGTTGCAGGACCCATGGGGTCACAGAGGGGCCGGGGGAGCCTGAGTACAGCAGAGCTCCCAGGTATTGGGGCTAAGAAGCCAGCAGCAGTGAAAGAGCCACGCAGCACCCTATCAGCTTAGGCTTACCTTAGACTGTGAACTGAGACAAAATTAGACTACTGCTCGTCAAGCAGGGACCCCATGGGAGGCAGCTCCACAGACACCTCCTCCTTCCTCCTCTGGAAGGAGTGGTATGGGAGCAAGCAGCAGGAATCTGCTGGGTTTGGAGACTCTAGACAGGGCCATGTGTGCCACAGAGGTGCTCCGCCACGGGCTAGCTGAGCACAGAGCACAGGGCGCAGACAAGGGAGACAGGAGTGATTAACGGCTTTCCTCTGAGGGCGTGTGGAGGAGCGCGGTGCCCAACACTTGGCTCCTCTGAGCTGGAGACTGGGAGGCCATCATTTTCATTCCCAGCCTCCAGAGTGGTACGGAAAGGGCTCAGGGAACAAAGACTCCCAAGAGTGAACCTGAGCAAAGTGCTTGGCCCATCCTCTGGCAAGGGCGGTGCAATTCTACCTTGGGCAAAGACATTTGAGAACCATGGCAATGGGCTCCTCCCCCAGAAGATCAGCGAGAATTTCCAGCCAAGACCTAGTTAATCAATCAATGAAAACTGCAGAACTCCAGAGTAATTTTCTCTCTCACTCATCTACTTTTATTTTGATAAAATGACAAGGCAGAAAAACTTACCACAAAAAAAAAAAGAAGAGACAGTACCGATGGCTAGAGATCTAGTCAATTCGGACATTAGTAACATGTCAGAAATAGAGTTCAAAATGACAATTATCAAGATGATAGCTGGGCTCAAAAAAAGCATGGAAGATATTAGAGAATCTCTTTCTGGAGAAATAAAATTCCTTTCTGGAGAAACAAAAGAAATAAAATCTAACCAAGTTGAAATAAAAAAAGCTATTAATGAGGTACAATAAAAAATGAAGGCTCTCACTGCTAGAATAAATGAGGCTGAAGAAATAATTAGCAATATAGAAGATGAAATGATGGAGAATAAAGAAGCTGAGAAAAAGAGAGACAAACAACTACTGGACCATGAGAGGAGAATTCGAGAGATAAGTGATACCATAAGATGCAACAATATTAGAATAATTGGGATCCCAGAAGAAGAAGAAAGAGAGACAGGGGCGGAAGATATATTGGAGAAAATTATAGTAGAGAATTTCTCTAATCTGGTGAAGGGAACAAGCATCAAAATCCAGGAGGCACAGAGAACCCCCCTCAAAATCAATAAAAATAGGTCTACACCCTGGCATCTAATAGTAAAACTTAAAAGTCTCAGTGACAGAGAAAATCCTGAAATCAGCTCGGGACAAGAATTCTGTAACATACAAAGGCAGAAATATTAGATTGGCAACAGACCTATCCACAGAGACCTGGCAGGCCAGAAAGGACTGGCAGGATATATTCAGAGCGCTGAATGAGAAAAATATGCAGCCAAGAATACTATATCCAGCTAGGCTGTCAATGAAAATAGAAGGAGAGATAAAAAGCTTCTAGGACAAACAAAAACTGAAAGAATTTGCAAACACCAAACCAGCCCTACAG
>CM053613.1:49075574-49115645 GCA_028646535.1 Procyon lotor | reverse complement strand
CTTTGGAGACATGTCCTGAAAGAAGTTGCTATGGTTGATGTCGAAGAGGTTACTGCCTATGTTCTCCTCTAGGGTTTTGATAGATTCCTGCCTCATGTTGAGATCTTTTATCCATTTCAAGTTTATCTTCATATATGGTGTAAGAGAATGGTCATGTTTCATTCTTCTACATAGAGATGTCCAATTTTCCCAGCACCATTTATTGAAGAGACTGTCTTTTTTCCACTGGATATTGTTTCCTATTTTGTCAAAGATTATTTGACCATAGAGTTGCGGGTCCATATCTGGGCTCTCTATTCTGTTCCACTGGTCTATGTGTCTGTTTTTGTGCCAGTACCATGCTGTCTTGGTGATCACTGAAATCACTACCTTAAAGAGATACCTGAATTATCATATTCTTTGCAGCATTATTCACAATAGCAAAGATATGGAAAACAGTCCAAATGTCCATCAGTGGGTGAATGGATAAAGAAAATGTGGAGGAGATAGATGATAGATTAGATAGATAGATAGATTGATTGATTGATTTATGCAAGGTATACAATTTTATTTCTCAATTATACCTTGGTAAACAACAAAACAACAACAACCAAAAAAACTTCAGTATTCATCTGGAAAAGTAGGGAACACTTGGAGGTTGAGAGAGTAAAGGGAGCCTGTGAAAAAGATAAACATAGAATGTAAGGTAGATGAGAGGTTCCTATTCCTGTACATTTACTAGGAATGCAAACAATATGTGAGAGAAGTAGGGAATCCTTCCTCCTACTTACCTCACACCCCAGCCATGTTGAGCTTTTCCCCTCTTTGTCCCTATTGTGGATTCCCCATGTTAGATTTATACTCATGGAAGGTGCCAAAATGTTCTTTACCAAAGCAGGAAAGTCTTTCAGCATGTAGGATCCATAAAACTCAGGGTCTTTCTGTTTCCTTGTCTTTTGCATCAGTCTAGACCATTGTACTTGCTAAGGGTTAAGCAAAAAAATAAAATAAAAAATAAAAAAATAGGGAACTGTGGGTTTTAAGAACATAAGTTATGGAGCTTAGCTCAAAGATTCATATCCTAGCTAGGTTGTTTATTAGCTGTATGAGCTTGGAAAGGTTCTATGACTTCTTTGTGCCTTGTTTTCCCCATCTGTAAACCGGAGATCATATTATGATCTAACTGTGGTGGTGGTGGTGGTGGTATGAGAATTAAAGGAATTAAGATGTGTAAAGTACTCCAAATAGTGCCTGGCACAGAGTAAGTACTCAGTGAGTATTTATTATTATTCTAGTATCCAAAATTGATTAAGATTCTAAGATGCCCAGTCATTGTACTCCCTGCTGGGCAGATCCCTGTAAACAGAATCAATGACCCTAAAATACGGATCCTATACCGATGCCAGTGCTTTAGTTCTTCCCCAAAACAGCAAAGTCGGTAGCACTTGCTGAGTATTTACCATATGCTGGGTACATTTACATGCATTATGGCATTTACCCTCACAACCACAAGAGTGTTTGATACATATGTATTTGTTTGTATGCTACATTATCTTTCTTTAATTAAAAAAGGAAAAGGAGGCATAAAGAGGTTAAGTCACTTGCACAAGGTCACACAGGAAATCCTTGAGACAGGATTCTAAACAGGCCAGTCTAACTGTAAATTCATTGTTTGTTTTTGCTACACTACCCTATCTTTCATATTAGAGAGGTTGAAGTAGTTTAATATTTTTATCTTCTGTGGTTAAAAAAATAGAAAGGTGGCACCAAAACAGACAAATAAAAAAACTTCTTTTTATCATTGCTATAATTTGTGCTCCTTACATTTTTGTAACAGATGTTTTCTTCTAAATTCTTTTATATTTCAGGTCCCATTTGCTTCCCATAGCAACTTATGTATTCTTATTGCCTTTTTATACATGATAACACTAAGAAATCAGAACATAGGCCCCTTCTTTGCCCTGGATTGTTCTGAATTGAATCCTGCGTACACATTAAGTCTTTTAAATTTTTTTTGATGATGAGCCAAGCTTCGTTATTATTGTGAACTCTCTGCTTCCTTGGTATTTTATGGCAGTCGTCCACATGTATACACTATTGTTTGGCAGGGGCTCCAAATGTCATAATTGAAATATCTGAGTATCAGGATAAATCTGAATAGTACAAATAAATGTGATATAAAAGTGATTGAAACATTTTCTGGGTCATACTCATCAAGAGCCAGCTTGGAAGTCAGTAGGCATAAGGCTGCCAATTTCAGGGTCTAACCTTGTGGTGTATGCTTGAGGTGGGACCCAACACATTTGATGGACTAATAGTAAGGGATATTCTAGTTTCACCTTTTATGTAATTATAAAGCATATCAACCCTATAGGGTCAAGGTCTACATGTTAAAATTAAGGGAGTGTGTGTGCATTTAACATTGTCATCTAACTCAATACTAGTATATCCTCTAATCAATATGATATAATTCAAATTTCTAGAGTACTATAGAATTCACCATTTATGACATACATTAAAAAGAAGAAAAAGAAAATCATTTGGTCTACAGAGGAAACATTGATTAGATTAAAAACCACACAGTAAATGTCTAACTCTCATTCATCTTCACATCAGTCATACCTGTGAGATATGGATAAGTCAATGTAGCATCTAGTTGATGAACATATGCATAATTCTTGTGTGTCTATCAAATTGGATGTTTTCTGTCATAAACATGAATTAAACTTTCCATATTTAACCAAGATATCGCCATCAAATAATGTTTGTTTGTGACTTACATGGTAGAAGCATAGTAAGAAATACCTGCTGGTATTTGTAAACCAATTTGTAAACCAAAATGTAAACCAAAATTACTAATGAAAATTATTTTTAATATTAAATTTTTCAATGAAATTCCCACAAAGTTTCATTAAAAAGGTGATTTTTGTTTTTAGAGCCATGTATTATTTGCTTCAGGGTACAAGTCTATGAATCATCAGTCTTATACAATTCACAGCATTCACCATAGCATATACCCTCCCCAATGTCCATAATCCAGCCACCTTATCCTTCCCCTTCACCTCCCAGCAACCCTCAGTTTGTTTCCTGAGATTAAGAATCTCTTATGGTTTGTCTCCCTCCTTGGTCCCATCTTGTTTCATTTTTTCCCTCTCTATCCACGACAACCCACCCGTCCTGCCTCTCAAATTCCCCACATTAGAGAGAACATATGATAATTGTCTTTCTCTGATTGACTTTTTACACTTAGCATAATACACTCTACTTCCATCCACATCATTGCAAATGTCAAGATTTCGGTTTTTTGTTGGCTGCATAGTATTCCAGTGTGTGTGTGTGTGCGTGTGTGTGTGTGTGTGTGTGTGTGTGTGTGTGTGCATGTGTACTACATCTTCTTTATCAACTCATCTGTCGATGGACATTTAGGTTCTTTCCATAGTTTGGCTATTATGGACATTGCTGCTATAAACATTTGGGTGCGCATGCCCCTTCGGATCACTACATTTGTATCTTTGGGGTAAATACGCAGTAGTGCAATCGTTGAGTCATAGGGTAGCTCTATTTTCAGCTTTTTGAGGAACCTTCCTACTGTTTTCCAGAATGGCTGCGCCAGCTTGCATTCCCACCGACAGTGTAGGAGGGTTCCCCTTTCTCCACATCCTTGCCAACACCTGTCATTTCCTGACTTGTTAATTTTAGCCATTCTGATGGTGGTTTTGATTTGTTTTTCCCTGATGCTGAGTAACGTGGAACACTTTTTCATGTATCTGTTGGCCATTTGAATGTTTTCTTTGCAGAAATGTCTGTTCCTGGCTTGTGCCTATTTCTTGATTGGATTATTTATTCTTTGGGTGTTGAGTATGATAAGTTCTTTATAGATTTTGGATACTAGCCCTTTATCTGATGTGTCATTGCAAATATCTTTTCCCATTCTATCTATTGTCTTTTGGTTTTGTTGACTGTTTCCTTTGCTGTGCAGAATCTTTTGATCTTGATGAAGTCCCAATAGTTCATTTTTGCCCTTGCTTCACTTGCCTTTAATGAGGTTTCTAGGAAGAAGTTGTGGCTGAGTTCGAAGAGGTTGCTGCCTGTGTTCTCCTCAAGGATTTTTATGGATTCTTGTCTCACATTGAGGTCGTTCATCCATTTTGAGTCGGTTTTTGTGTGTGGTGTAAGGAAATGGTGCAGTTTCATTCTTCTGCATGTGGCTGTCCAATTTTTCCAACACCACTTGTTGAAAAGACGGTCTTTTTTCCATTGGACATTCTTTCCCGCTTTGTCGAAAATGAGTTGACCATAGAGCTGAGGGTCTATTGCTGGGCTCTCTATTCTGTTCCATCGATGATCTATGTGTCTGTTTTTGTGCCAGTACCATGCTGTCTTGATTATTACAGCTTTGTAATAGTGCTTGAAGTCTGGAATTGTGCTGCTGCCAGCTTTGGTTTTCTTTTTCAACATTCCTCTGGCTAATTGGGGTCTTTTCTGGTTCCATATAAATTTTAGGATCATTTGTTATATTTCTTTGAAAAACATTGATGGCATTTTGATAGGGATTGCATTAAATGTATAGATTGCTTTAGGTAACATAGACATTTTCACAATATATGTTTAAAAAGGTGGATTTTAATTATATTTTTGGAACAGTGTTCCAAGCAACCAGAACAGGCATTGCAAAATCCAAGTTGGACCCATTCTCAGTGCATCCTAGTAAGTGAGAAGATCCCAGTAAATTAAGGGAAGTGCAGTGAACATGAAATAACATTGATAAATGGGAGCAGATTATAAAAAATCTTGTAAGCCAAGGCAAAGAAACAGGAAACCACTGGAGAGTTGTAGCAAGATCTGCCTTAACATTTTAAGAGTATAATTCTGGCTGTAAATTTTATAGGCTTCAAAGGGACCAAGCATAGAAAGAAAGAGACTATTGGAATAGTTAGACTGGAAATGAGAGTGAATCAGGTGATAGTGAGTAGGGTAGTCATAACAGAATATATTTTGGAAATAAAAGCTACAGCATTTCTTGATGGATTGAAGTGGGGTGTGATTGAAATAGAGGAACAAGGATAAGTTTAATTTTTCTGACCTGAGCGACTTCCCCACTCAAGAATAGTTCAGTTTGGGTCATGTTAGTTTTGAGATAACTATTATATCAGGTGTTGAGTAGGTGGTTGGATATATGAGTTTGGAGTTCAAGAGAGAGTTCTAGGTAAAACACTAAGTTGGAGAGTCAGTGCTGTATGGATGATGTTTAAAGCCATGTGTTTAGAGAAGATAACCAAGGGGGTGGGAGCAGCTAGAGAAGAAAGAAGACCAAGGAGTAATACCAGATGTACTCACAACTTATGAGGCCAGAAAGAAGTAGATTATCTAGTAATGGAGACTGAGAAGGAACAGACATAAGGTAGGAGAAAAAACAAGAATGCATGGTGTTATGGATGAGGCAGTGATTAACTGTTTCAGCTGGTGCTAATAGTTGACAGATACAAAGATTGAGAATTGACCATTGATTTGGCAAAAATGTGTCACAGGTGGTCTCTATTTAAGCAGTTTTAGTGGCATGGTAAAATTGGAAGAAATATTGGTGGTACAGGATGGAGAAGAATTGCTGGGAATGTGGGAATTGATTAGGGTTATATAAATATGTCTGACCATCTTTAGAGCTAACCTAAAGTCCATAATCACACTTTAAAGGGAGAACGATCAGTCTGGATTTTTTGTTTGTTTGTATTTTGTTCTGTTTTGTTTTTCTAGCCACAGTCAGCTACCAAGTTTAGGCATAGTAAGTCCAGGGTTGGATTTAACAAGAGTTTTGACAGTTGAATTCTGCAAACAATGAGAGGGGTCAGTAAGTTAAGCTTTTACGCAAAGAAAAGATAAACTGTGTAAGGAAGGAATATAAGACTTGAAATGCGCAAAGAACAGAGATGAAGGGCTGAGATAAAGGGATGGGAGGCCCTGGTGTGGTGGGAGAATTGTTAACATTGGGCATACTAGAGAAAGTAAGCTGGAGAGCTAGGAAATGGTGCCAGAGAGTAGGATGCATTAGTTTGAGATTATAGGCATATTGCAGTTATGGTAAATAAAATTTATGGAGATCTAGGTGGAAAGTGGCAGATGTAGCAGAGGGGATGATATCTTTGGAGGATAGAGTTGAGAGGAGATCAGAGAGTTAGAAATATTATCTATCTGTATATATATTAAAATATCCAAGTGCTAAGACAGAGTATTATTGGAGAAAATGACAATGAGCCAGCAATAAAGGGTGATGCGATCCAATGCTGAAGGTTTACAGGGAGAATGATAGTAATGTGCCCATAAATATATAACAACCAGCTTTCTGGGAAACAAAATAGACAAGCCCTAATTTTTAGTGTATGCCATTTTCTATGTTGTAGATTGCACCATGGTGCCTCCAAGCTACTGAGATAATATTACCAAACACAGAGTTGGGAAGAGATGTGCACAGTCAGCTGTCACAAGAAGTTAAAGCTAGCTCTAGCATACTACTATTAAGAGTATAGTGTAAGAATCATCTGGAAATGATAATGAGGAGAAGAAAGACACTAGCTCCAGCTGTCAGTGATACCAGAACCATGTGATGAATGAAAAGATCCCCACTTGGAAAGACTGGATGGGAAGTAGAGGCCTATAGGTGGTGAAGGGAAACCTGTCTTCTTTAAGAGCAAAACGTTGAACAGAACGTTCAGAGAAGAGTTTGAGAACATGAGATATTTTGCCAGTGACAGAGACTGAGTTCTAGAGGGCTCAGTGGAGGGATTTCAAGGTAAGAAAATGAACAGAACAAGAGACTCTGCTTTATGGAGATAAGAACATATGAGATGAGGGGTAACCTATGCACCTAAGACTTTCTAAATTGGAGGGCAGAAACAGCAGTAGGAAGCATCTGGAGAGGAGTTCTTCTGAAGACTTGGATCTGTAGTGGTGGCAAGGCTGTGGTGTTAGTGTGCCTAGCAGGTGTGTGACTGGGCTCTCTCCTGACCCTTGTCAGAAATAGATATACTTACTCCCAGTGGGCAGGGGCCCTTCAGACTCCCACTGATGAAGCTGAGGATATCAGAAGAGGTCAAAGTTACTCAGACAGTGTGGCCACTCTTTTGTCCCTCAAACTGCCTCATTATCCAGGGCCCCTTCATTAAATCATTAGGTTGGATTACTTTTCTGCCCCCCCATGTTCCACCACCTTCTGTACATCTCCAGCGGTGCTTTCAAATCACCCTGTTACACATATTTAAATTTATCTTGCTGTTGTGCAACATGATGGAAGTCCTTGAAGGTAATGAGTTCTTCAGTCATCTTTGCTTTCATCAGTCTATGTCAATGCCTAACCCAAGCCTAGAGCACAGGGGCCTTCAGAGGATGTTAAGGTGAATCCTCTCCATAATAAGATTTATCATTTGTTGAGATTTTATAATGTGCTGAACTATGCTGAGGACTTCATAAAGATCATCATTTAATTTTCACAACATGTCTATTTTATACCCCGTTTTACAGAGGGAAAAACTGCAGCTCCGTGGATTAAGTAACTTACTAAAAGTCAAAAACTTAATAAATGCCAGAACCAAGGTCCTTTGGATTTGAGATTATGCATTTAGCTTTTTTATTAGCTCTATCTCAAAGGAAGCTGCATCCCTATGTAAATAAAAAGAAGAGTTTTAGCACTTTCCAGATTTAAAATGAATTTAATAGTTCTGACCATACTCTGAGATTCTCAAGCACGATCCAATTTAATGTTTATAATCCTAAAGGCACCTGAACTGATAGGTTTAGATGAAACCAGGAGCAGTCAAACTGATAAGGTCTGCCAGCTGGTTGCCACACATCTGGTGAGGAAGTAATCTGATAAATCAACCTAAAGAGAAGCCAGATGTTTGCCTAAATCAGGGAGAGTGACAGACACTTAGCAGTCAGAAAAAATAAGATGTCAGTATCCAAATGCTAATGATTGGTGCAAAATGTTCCTTGTAGATTTTTTTTTTTTTAATTCCAGATGGAAAGTTAAATCCAGTTTAACAAATATAAATGAGTACATACTATGTATTGTGCCAAATTGAGAAAAAAGAAAACCTACTTTATAAGCTATGGTCTCTGTCTTTGTAAAGGTCGGAGTTTAAAAGAGAAGAACTTGAAATAACTGTACTGTGATATATGAATTGTTTCAGTTGAAGGGGACACCAGTGTGGACACTGATGATAGGCAGTAGTAGCAACTAACACTGTCTAAGAAGGATCACCAAAAGAAAACAAGATTTTATCTGAGCCTTGAAAGACTAGTAACAGTTTATGAGTAAAAAAGATAGGAAAAACAATCTTCCTGGTAAAATGAATAGCATGAGCAAAGGCAACTGGCGTAAGGGGTGTGGTATCTAGAAACTGGTACCTTTCTTGTTGCACCTAGAAGACTGGCTGTGAGAATGGGGAATGATACACCTACAAAAGTTTCCTGGGCCTTGAATACTGTGCCAAGCATTTGGACTTCAAAATCAATGTAAATCTTCAGCTGTGTCAACTATGTACTTACTGAATTCCCAAGGGAGCTAAGAATTACTTAGATATGGGAGAAAATTCAACCAGGTGGGATATGACACATTTCTACCTATAATGAGCCTTGGTACAGCTTAGGGAGGAAAACATAGTGCATGTAAAATAAAGGACAAATCAATTTCTACAAAATATATACTGTTCAAGAGTTCCAAGAAAGGGAAACCATTGTGACTTGGAATTATCAAGGAAGGCTTCAAAAAGAGCAGGGTTTTTGACTTAGCCCCCAAAAGATGGATAGAATTAGAATAACTGCATTTATTATTGATGTTTGCATGATATTTTTAGTTTATCACCTCAGAATTTCTCTTTCCTGTCCTGAAAATTTTGTGATAGACATAAAATAAAGACTAATGGGGGACCTGAGTGACTCAGTGGGTTAAAGCCTCTGCCTTCGGCTCAGGTCATGATCTCAGGGTCCTGGGATTGAGCCCTGCATCTGGCTCTCTGCTCAGCAGGGAGCCTGCTTCCTCCTCCCTCTCTCTGCCTGCCTCTCTGTCTACTTGTAATATCTGTCCTCTCTGTCAAATAAATAAAGAAAATCTTTTTAAAAAAATAAAGATTAGTACCACAATTTGACATGTGCAGAAGCTCTCTAGGGCTAAGTGACCATCATCACACAGTTAACATACAACAGATATAGGATCTCAGTGCAGGTGTGCCTAACTCCATAGACAGACATCAGATTCTTGTTAATTGAGAAACCGTCAGAAGAAATAATTGAAGCAGAGTAAAGAAAGCACCTTTCTCCCCAGCAGAAGAGTCCAAGCTTATATGGATGTGTTGATACGTACATGAGCATGAGCATACCTTCTTCACTGAGAGAAGTCCTAGAACTCAGTGTGACTCAGAGACTGCCTGCAGGCATGGCTGTGCATTAGCCATGTGTCCTGACAAAATGATAGTCTAGAATATGGAATCAGTTTTATCTACCCTCTCAGTACATTCTTATACTCGTAAAATCTAAACCCTGTATTAGATTTGCCCAAGGCTGCAGAAAGCAGGGGACACCATTTCAGAAAATCTCACACTACATAGAAGATTTGGAAACATCCTATCCCTGGTGACATGTTCCTTGTCATGATCAAGATTTGCTTGACCCTACCTTCTCACACCTGCTTTCCTCATTAGCTGCTTCCTTGTGGGCTATGTTCTAGGAATCACTTTCTAATGCAATTGGGAGAGGAAACACACACTATGCGTCAGGTACTTGCAAGTTACCATATATATATATTGCCTCTACCATAGTCCTGAAAATTGTATGCATTTACCTCTCTGGCTTCCCTCATAGAAGTTCTTGATTTTTCACTATCTTTGGAATTAGAGAAGTAAACATATAAGAAGGGCTAGTATATTTTAACAACCCTTTAAATTCCAAGACCTTTCCATGCATTATCCAATTTAATCCTCAGAATAACCCTGAGAGGTTAGTGCTTTTATTATTACCATTTGCACAGATGACAAAATGGAAGTCCAGAGTTTAAATAATCTTCGTGTAGCCATATGGCCAGTAAGTGGTGGACAACCTAGATGGCCTAGCTCCATTAGATCCCAGCACTGTCTTGTTTTATGATACAAAAGGAAAGATAAATGCTATTTGGACCAAGAAACCAAGAAACCTGAATTCAGTCCATCATCTTTTGGTGAACTGATGCCAAAAAGGAAAAATCACTTCCTTGCAATAAAGAGGACCATATACTTTTATTTCTATTGTACAGAAGTAGCCAGTTAGTCTCTTTACTATCCTTTATTCTCATCTGGTCTGTAATATGGTCATTATAACTATTAGGATAGAAAATGCTATCCTTTGAAAAAAATTATATGTGTACACATACATATCTGTATACATATGTATGCACATTTATGTCATATGTGTATATTTTTCTAATTATGTAAAATTTCTGAACATGTTGTGTCAAATATAATCAGAGCTATTGATTAGATAATTCAGTTTATCTCTGATTCTGAGGACATCCCTTGTTCTGATTCTTTTGGGCAGAAGAAACTGCTGCCAACATTGTGCTTGGATGACAGAGGATGGGAAGAGAAGGAGCATTTTTACCTCTTCTTGGGGTTTCTCATCCTTGTAAAACTTGTGGAGAATTAGAGAATAATAAAATAATACATGAAACAGAATCATAATCTAGTCCAGTTTTAGTTACTTGCTAGCCTTGTGATTCAGGCCTTTTTATTTGTAAAATTAGAACATCTACCTCAAAGGGTTATCATGAGGATTAAATGAGAAAATGTTTCCCCAACACCTAGTAAGGTATGCAGCCCATTTTATTTTATTTATTTATTTAAGCCTATCATGGTGTTCGTTTTATTTTGAACATATGATTTTAAACATTTCCAAAAAGACACATGGGTATGGACACAAGTATTTTTGGGTGTTTTCCATGTATCAGAAATTTTGCAGAGTGCTAGGTAGTCACCAAACTGATGACAGACAGGGAACCCTGTGTCCATAGTGTTCATTCTCTGATAGAAAAAGCAGATATAAACACATAAATAATTCTAAATTGTAAACAACATTATATATTCAGGAATATGGTTGAGTCATCTAAGTCTTCTCTGAAGAGAAGTGAGATTGGAAAGAAAAATGAAGCTTCCAGAATTTAGGACCTCCTAGACAATGCTAAATCTCCTGTGTATGTGCTTCATCAATAGAGAGGTGTTCCTGGTCCTTAGTCCAGCATAAGTGAGTTTAAAATAAGTGCATAGTTCACCCCTAATTCTCTTCTTTCTTGGTCATATGATTAGGTTTAATTGTGACAAATCTCAAATAAATTTGCTTAAATAAAAGAGACTTTTTAATTCATCTTCTCTCTCATTCTCAGAGGAGTCTAGAGGTAGGTTGTACACATGGCAAGGACCTAGACACCTTCCATTTGGTCTTCCATAATATATGGTCATTTATCCCAAGGTACCCCATTCTGCAACATAGTGTCTATAGTTCCAACCATCACTTCCAGCTAGTAAGAAGAAAAAATGGGCAGCAAAGGGCATTTCACCCAGCTTTTAAAGGCATTTTTGAGAAATAACACAACTGTGTACAAACAGAATGATAAATGCAGTATATATTCTAAGGGCCCCCGTTTTTTTTTAAGTTGGGAAACCTGAGGAGCAGAGAAATTCAATAATGTGACCAAAGTCACAAGGCTAGCAAATTCATGGTTCACATTTATACCTAAGCAATCTAGTTTCAAATAACACTTTTTTTTAAGCACTCTTCCACACACTTGTCCTCTCTATTTCTTGAGATCGTTAATACATGGGTCACATTTTGAAAGACAAATAAGCTGATCAGTTGAAGAAATTGGAGAAAGGAACACCTCTGGGGAGCAAGGATAACACATGCAAAAAAAAGGGCTCAATGTGCTCATCTGTGCATAGACAGATGCATGTTTCCTCCCTGAACTGTTCTAAAAAAAATCAGCAAGATAAAGAGGGTAGGAACACATGTCCCAGTGCCTGGCATTTTGAGAAAACTCAATGAAATTGGGTTTAGACCAAATGCCAAAAGCATGTCTGCAAAAGATACAAGAGCCTTGTGGGCCATACTAACCTTCTTTTAGGGGATGGCATAATCAAGGTTTTTGTTAATGATATAACTGTTCATTTTACCAAAACATTTGATGTGGTCTCTTATAAAAATTTAATTGTAGATTTAATTCCAGTTGTCTTAGCACATGGATTGGAAGGTGGCCACATGAGAGGGATAGGAAAACTCATACCAGTAATATATTAATTGTAGAAAGGTGTCTAAATGGAGGGCAACAGTGATTTTTTTTTTTTTTTTGAGATTCTATTTATTTATTTATTTGACAGAGCACAAGCAGGGGAGCAGCAGGCAGAGGGAGAAGGAGAAGCAGTCTCCCCGCTGAGCAGGAAGCCTGATACAGGCTCCATCCCTGAGCCAAAGGCAGATGCTTAAACAACTGAGCCACCCAGTTACACCTCCATGGTGGTTTTTAATTGAGTTTATTATCATTAGAGATTATCTATGTGGATGACCCAGTACGATGTTCTGGTCCCTGAAAATCACCAAGCCTGTATTAAGGCTATTAACATGAAGGCTTAACTTCTTACCATCCCCAACATTAACCCACCTGAAAAAAATATTTACCTTAGGGCGTAGACTCTTCTGATTCCTGCTCTGTGGCATTACATGCTGTACATTTGAGTATAGTTTCCTACAAGTTGAAGCTCTCTTAGAGACAGATCGATTTTTCTCAGCTGAATTATTTTATAGATGGCCTTACATGAGTTGTAGAAAAAGTATGTAACTTCTCAAACATCACATGGGATCATTTAGGTTATGACAAGCATTAGTCTTTGGATCTTTGAATTCTAGATGACTGAAGAGATTCAGTAGCAGAAGTAAAGATATTCCTACTATGGTCCAGTGCTCTTTCAATGTTTCAAAATTAAAGAGCCCGGAAAACCTCAAGGACATGAACACTAAACCATAAAATAATCTTAAGGAGCATATATTTAAATTGCCTTATCTTGTATTCCTGTAACAGTTTAAGTATTCTCTTACTTTCACATATATCCCAAAGCATTATGGTTATTTTCTTATTTCTGTGGCTAACCCTTCTCTTCATTTGCCCTTCTGCATCACTTCTTTCTGTCTGCCTTTCTCCATTCTTTACTGGTTCCCAGGAGACCAACCATTATATCCTCTCTTGTCCTCTGACTTCAGGGTAGATTCAGCCAATGGGAGGCACGGGGAAAAGGTGAAAGGGGAGGAGGAGAGTGAGCTCACATCACCTTGGTACTCATATCCCTCTATCAAAGGCCACATGTCTATCAGGGCACCCCTCCTCAGGTTCCATTTGTGCTCTTCCACTTGTCTATTCATGAGCAGTAAAGACCTCTCAGGGTTACCAATGACAACTCATGCCTCTTAGCAAATATACGGCCAAGGGAATGAAAAAGAGAGGGACTAGCACTGTGAAATTATCAGCAGTGTTGGAAAAGGTGCTTCTTCTGTTCCTTGTAGTAAGAACTCTAGAGAGAATAGAAGGAACAAAATTGGTTGCATTAATATGCATGTAGAAACGTCAGAGGGAAAATCTTCAGTTAAATGTTTTAACTGTTATGTATGTTATGTATGAAATAAAGAGAAGCTTTGTGTCAATTTGTACAGAATAGTATGGAGAGCAGCTTGATGGTTTAGAAAGAGCCCCAGATTTGAGCTCAGGGTACTTGCTAGATGGATATATTTGGGAAACTCATTTAATAGTTTTCGCTTCACTGTATACCATCTCTGCTTGATACATCTGTGTGGGCTTCTAAACTGCTATCTCAAAGCAAGGTCTGTCTTTCATTCAGTTTAGTATTTGGGTACTTAGTTCTCTATACGGGGCGTGAAATAAGTACCATAAATTTGTGTGTATATATATATATTAGATATTTACATATATATATAATGTGTTTATATATGCGTATATAAGTGTGTGTCTGTTACGTAACTTTTTGATGGAATTTTCCCTTTTTAAATGGAAACTAGGATAAAACTTTTTTGCTACACTAGAAAAATAAATAGCAACATGACTAATAATTTTAAGTGGTATTCATGTGGTTTAGGTCCTGGTGTCATTTTGGGGTAGGATATTAGGAATAGGAAAAAATAAAGAATTTAATTTAGAGAATTTAGAATTAAAGAATTTAAAGAATCTCTCTTTAAAAGGCAAGGAATTTAAAACAAAACAAAACAAAACACTTGCAGGTAAGATAGTGGCTAGATATGAGTAAATAATACAATCCTGGATTTAAGTCTTGGATTATATTGAAAAATTTCTAGCCCTCTTTCATCCTCATACCATTCCTCTCTCTTTTTTAATCTTTAACTTTTTTCTTTTCTTTCCTTTTTTTTTTTTTTTTTTTAGAGAGGGAGAGAGAGGTTTGGAGGAGCAGAGGGAGAGAGAGAAAGAGAGAGAGAACCTCAAACAGGTTCCACGCTCAACACAGAGCCTGAGGCGGGCCTCCATTTCATGACCCTGAGATCATGACTCAAGCCAAAATCAACAGTTGGACGTTTAACAGGCTAAGCCACCCAGGCACCCCCCCCCCTTTTTTAAAATCTTTTAAATGAGGGTGATAATAACAGTACTCCTGTCCTGGGATTGTGGTGATTAGATGAGCTGACAAATATGTATAAAGTATACTGGTTAATATAAGATAAAATGTAAATATCAGTTTCTACTGTCATTAAAGTCATCATCATCATCTTTACAAAGCATTTAATAATTTTAAGAATGGTAAAGCAACTAATATTTATTATGAATCTATCACATGCTAGACTGCATATTTCATATGCTAGTGCGTTTCATCCTTCAGATCAGATCTGTAACAAGTGGTAGTGTGATAAAGCAGGAGATCATAACTTCCAGTCAGAAACATTTAGGTCCAGATCCTAGGTCTGCCACTTCTTAGCTATGTGACTTCACCACATTGCTTAAGTTGTTTGAATGCTGGTGAATATATCTATAAAGCTGAAATAATAATAATTAACTTATGGTGAAGGTATGTATATTAATACAAGTGTCTATCAACGTGGGTATGTGTGACCGTAAGTTTATAGTATGTAAAATTTGAGAGCCTAAAAGTCATTTCTTAAATTATAATTAATCGTATTATCCCCATGACCTTATTTTAATCACAAGTGAAACAAAACTAGGCTCAGAGAAATTTCATGGCATGCAGTGTTCAAATGAAGTTTCAGGGTCAGAATTCAAGACCAGATACATATAAATATCAAGGCCTTGTTTTCTCCACTATAGTACAATGGCTTAGATAGTATCTTTGCAGAGAATTCAGTGTGGAATGAAGTACTGCTACATGAACAATCCACTCTTCTTACTAAATTAAAATTTACTAATCCAAACCTATCTTGAATTCAAGTTGCTTTAAATGGGTTCTCTCTTTGATCTCTTGAAGTCTTTGAGCCATCATTATTTTATAGGATTGCCTTATACACAATACATTTATTAATTCACCAGAGAGATTGTGCCACTTATTGATAAAGGATAGAGGGCAATAGGGGAACTCTACACGAAAATTTATAAATAAATTAATACATAAAGAAGATATTCCACATTTCCATTATAAACAACTTCCAAGAAAAACCAAAAAACTTAAAAGGAATTTTCCATAATGGTACAAATGCGTAGAATTTACATTTTATTTAATATGTACTGACCTTGTTCCAGGCAGTTTACATATATTAATTTATTTAATTCTTATAAGAACTGTATGAGATAGGTGCTATTTTAGTTTCCATCTTGCATACAAGGCTAATGAATCACAGATAGTTGAGTATCTTGTCCAAGATCACATAGTTGGTAAATGGCAGACCCAGTACCTGAACCTGGGCAGCTGTACCTCAGAGTGTATGCCCTACATCTGCCAGCCTTTGCAGTAGATTAAAGAAAATAGGCTCATGCCTTTCTTAATTATTTCTAATTTACTTCCATTACATAGTTACAGTTATCATTATTTTAACTCTGTTTGACTACTATTTAGTGATCATCTGCTAGGAGCCAAGCAGAGGTGCACATACCAGAATTAAAAAAAAATTGGGGTGCCTGGGTGGCTCAGTCATTAAGCATCTGCCTTCAGCTCAGGTTGTGATCCCAGGGTTCTGGGATCGAGCCCCGCATCATCGGGCTCCCTGCTCGGCAGGAAGTCTGCTCCTCCCGTTACCATTCCCTCTGCTTGTGTTCCCTCTCTCTCTGTGTTTCTCTTTGTCAAATAAATAAAATCTTTAAAAATAAATAAATAAAAAATAAAAAAATAAAAAAAATTTAACAGTACTGCTTAAGAACTGGGTAGAGATGGATATATAAACAAAGTGATGAAATTCAGAAAGATCGAAATTCTCAATCCCAGGCTTTTCTCACCTTATGTATTTTGTACCACTAGGGGAAAAAAATCTAGTTTGAAAAGCTATATTGCTTTCAACTAAAACAAAAATTGATTGGGAGCTTTCTTTCTTTTTTATTTCAGTAAGATAAGTTTGAGTCAAAATCAATACTCAGAAGAGCTCCAAAGAGAAAGAGATGTTCTCTGGGTACAAAATTTGTGAGGGGGTAATTCATTCCAGTGACAGTGGAACAGTCTATGAGTGTTTCTTTAAGCAATTCAACTTGTAGTAAAACCTCTTCAGAAAGAGTACAGGGTTTCAAGAGAACCTGAAAAAAAAGCCAACACAAGTCGTGGTCTTATCATGACCAAATTCTCAATCCCTTTTCCCCTTCAGAGCTAGTCCAATGATATCTAACCTGCCAAATACAAATAATTTCTCCACCCATTCTGTGACAGCCTCATATTTGGCAGCTGGGATTTAATCAGGTTGTACTACAACACTGAGACTCAAAAACACCTGGCCTTTGCTTCTGATGGGCTTTACCCCTTCTTTGTGTATCCCCTAGTTCTGATAAATGGCTGATGCCTGATATGTTTTGTCTACTACCTAATGCCTTAGCCATTTAAGAGTGGCTCTAGGGCTTGCTCTTAAGAATGTGTTCTCACAGGCACCATGGTCTTGGTTGTTCAATCCAGGATTCATTTATTTATTCCTTAACCATTCAATTAAACATCAATTGAATGCCTATTATACCAGATATTTTGCTCTGTGAAGAATGTACAGGAATAAGATAAAATATAGACCTCTTGTTGGGAGATCAGAACAAGGAGCAATCTGAAAATTTTGTAAGTTTTATGGTAGAAGGGTATGGTCAAGAATCATAGGATCATGGTGTAGGAAATGCCAGCCCCTTTGGGGTCAATAGAAATGTAGCTGTAGAAAGTAGCTTTTAAGCTAGGTTTTAGAGAATGAAGGGGTAAAGGACATTAAATGTAAAGCAATAGTATGTGGATGATACAGAAGTGATAAGCTATGTTATTCTCTTAAGGCAGATAGACTTGCCTGGTTAGTGAATGTTTAAAAAAGTGACCAGATTTTGGCAGGAATAAGATCCTGGAGGACTCCATTTTCACATATAAGTTTCGGGGACTTAATTTCGAAGCTACAGGAAATCATTGAGGGGGAAAAATGCTGAGGCATGCATGGTCACAGCTTGTCTCAGAAACTTGCTTCTCTAGACCCCATTGTCACACCAGAAACTTGTAAGTATATGCAAAAGAGTCAGGGAAAGCTGCCCTTGAGGGGTGGCTCCATCTCTTATTAAGTTTGCAGTCTTACCAACTCTTTTAGTCTTTTAAGACCCAGTGTCCTTATCTGTAAAATTTGAAACTCTTTTGCCTCCTAGTCTTGTTGTAGCAATGAAATTATTTATTGTTGGTTTCCCAATGATATATATTTATCTATTCATTCAATTAAATAACAGAGTAAGCACCTGTGATGGTTAATTTTATATGTCAACTTGACCGAGTTAAGGTGTACAATAATGACTAGAAAAAAATTTGGGTGTATCTGTGAGGGCATTAACATTAGACGTGTAAAAAAGATTGCCTTCACCAATGTGGGTAGGCATCGACCAACTGACTGAGGGATTGAGTAAAACAAAAAGGTGGAGGAAGGACAAAATTTATCTCTGTGTTTGAGCTGAGACATCCAGTTTATCTCTTTTTCTTGGGCCTTAACATTTCTGGTTTTCAGGTTTTGGGACCTGGACTGAATTACGTCACTGGCTTTCCTTTGTTCTCCAGCTTATAGATGGCAGATCATGGGACTCCTCAGTCTCCATAACCACATGAGGCAAGGGAACGAAGGAAGGAAGGAAGGGAGGGAGGGAGGGAGGGAGGACGGGAGGACTCTATCATCTCTCTCTCTATCTCTGTCTCTCTGGAGAACCCTAGCTAATACAGCATTTACCCTATGTCAAGTACTATTTTAGAAAGTACAGTGGTGAAGAGAAAGAGGTCTCTGTCTTCCTGGACTGATCTTCCTACAATATCTTGCACAAAGAATGTGCTCAATGAATACATTTGCAACAGCATGGATGGAACTGGAGGGTATTATGCTAAGCGAAATAAGTCAGTCAGGGAAAGACAATTATCACATGATCTCTCTGATATGAAGAATTTGAGAGGTATGGCGGGGAGTTGTGGGGGTGTGGGGAAGAGAAATGAAACAAGATGGGATGGGGAAGGAGACCCACCATGAGAGACTCCTAAACTCATGAAACAAATTAAGGGTGACTAGGAGGTGGGGGGTAGGGATAGGGTGGCTGGGTTGTGGACATTGGGGAGGGTATGTGCTATGGTAACTGCTGTGAAATGTGTAAGCCTTACAATTAACAAACGTGTACCCTGGGGCAAATAATACATTATACGTTAATTAAAAAATAAATTAAAAAAAAGAATGTACTCAATGAATATGTGACAAATGAATAGATAAGCATTATCTAGTTTTCTCTTCCATCCAGAGGCACAGTTATCACTTTGCTCATATAGAATAAGGACACATACTCGCTCCTTTTATACAGTTTTGCTCTGATCTGGAACATTATTTTCAGCTTTGGTGGGAGACTCATGTGCTCCGATATCATTAGTTATGTCTGTACTCTTGCTGTGTCATGGATAAGATAGTCTGAGGGGTTTGCAAACATTTTTAGAGAGCTAGTTTTAATTGTACTTCAGTCTTTATTTTTTCATAGTGCTTGTGATTCTTTGAAATCACCACATTTCTTTATTGGCTTCTCTTTTAATTATCTATCTTCCTCCATTGTAAGTTCCGTGAAGGCAGGTATGATATCTGTCTTACTTCCCACTGTATCCCTACCATAGTGTCTAGTCCATAGTAGATTCTCAGTAAATGCTTTTGGAATGTCAATACTTGTTGTTCCTGTCCTTGGTGCAATTCAGTTAAAAACCACTGTTATAGAAGACATGTAAGCAACAAATGGTGCTTACAGTGGTAGAATTAGATGGCTTTAAAACTTTTTTCCAAAAAAAAAAAAAACACTTTTTTCCTACCATGAATGCTCTTATTCTAAATTGTCAGCTTCTGAACAAACTTTTTTTTTTTTTTACATTTTGAGCAATGTCAGTGCTTTATTTATTTTTTTTTATTTTATTTTTTCAGTGTTCCAAGCTTCATTGTTGATGCATCACACCCAGTGCTCCATGCAATATGTGCTTTCCTCAATACTCACCACCAGGCTCACCCAACCCCCCACCCTGTTCCCCTCCAAAACCCTCATTTTGTTTCTCAGAGTCCACAGTCTCTCATGATTTGTCTCACCCTCCGTTTTCTCCCAATTCACTCTTTCCTTCTCCCAATGTCCCCATATTTTTCCTTATGCTCCACACATAAGTGAAACCATATTATAATTGACTCTCTCTGCTTGACTTATTTCACTCAACGTAATCTCTTCCAGTCCTGTCCATGTTGATATAAAAGTTGGGTATTCATCTTTCTGATGGAGGCATAATATTCCATTGTATATATGGACCATATCTTCTTTATTCATTCGTTTGTTGAAGGGCATCTTCACTCTTTCCACAGTTTGGCTATTGTGGCCATTGCTGCTATGAACATTGGGGTATATGTTGCCCTTCTTTGCACTATATCAGTATCTTTGGAGTGAATACCCAGTAGTGCAATTGCAGGGTCATAGGATAGCTTTATTTTTAATTTCTTGAGGAATCTCCACACTGTTTTCCGAAGTGGCTGCGCCAGCTTACTTTCCCACCAACAGTGTAAGAGGGTTCCTCTTTTTCCACATCCTCTCCAACATTTGTTGTTTACCGTCTTATTGATATTAATGCCACTGCTTTAGATAGTCAAATGTTAGGAGTTGGGGTGCAATTTTCTACAGTACTTTGGATATATAAAATGGACTCTAGAGAAGGAAAGAAGTGATGGTTAGGTGTTAAATAGCAATATTAGTAATGCTAGGCCACCTTATATGTTCCTGCATGAAATCAAATTTGTATGGTGTATATGGAAAGTCTATCTGATATGCTCAACTACTTGTAAGCAGTTAATATTTGCATATCACCATGGAATATAGACTCCAGCAAGGTCATTTAACAGTTACAGGGCAGAAAGTTTCCATTTTGTTAATCACTTACAGCTCTAATTTCACACTACATCAGTTCTTTTACTCTGGTCCACAGCCTTTCAAAATCCCATTCTAAAAATCCACAGGAAAACATCTGTTCACAATGTGCTACAAATAACAGCCACTGATACTCACCTAAAGTCAGAAATTTAAGGGCTAGAGTAACACATTTTGCACCATTTTTCTAATCCCCACCTTGATCTACCTGGACTTGTCTGCCCTTGGCCTCATCAGCTATCTCCTGTTTGCCATCCCCACATTTCCTTTCCAGCTGGCCTCTGATGAGTTCTTCAGAGCCATTATTTCTCTGAGCTTTCCTTTCCAATTCTCAGCCATGCCTCAGCTACAGTGCAAGGAGTCACCACAACTCATCACCAGTCGTCAGCTGGAAACAAGTTTTCAGGTGTGATGCTGAACACTCACTGGAACTCCCTCCAGTTCAAACCATGGATGAGATGCTCCCCAGACTTTCAGCCAGTTCTACTAATGGGCTTCTCCACAGGACGAAAAGTTCAGAGAGAAAGAGGGATCCAGAGAATGTGGATTTCTTCGTGGTGCTGTGCCTGCCCATTTGATAGGTAAAGACAGCAAGCTGCATGTTGAGTCTCATTTCCAATCACTCAAATTAATATCATAAACCAATGCAACACTCCGCCTTAGCAAAGGAATTTGAATGCTGGCTACTTTCTACATGGGAAGCTCTGATCCATCTTCGCTTGTAGAAAGTAAGTTGACGTGGCAGAGAAAGAGCTGAGTTAAGTAAGTCAGACCAGTACATCTGACCATGTAGTCAATGAGCATCCCATTTTCATAGCATTTGAACAAAAAACAGCTTTACACCCTGTTCTCAGAGTGACACTTTGTCTCACCAGCTTCGTTTTCTTGGCTTTATTCATGTCATAAGGCAGGGTCAGGGAACGAAGATTCAACTGTATCCTGTCAAAGTACATTTGTTGCCAGCTGCATCACGGTTCTGATTTCACAGTGATACCCTGATGTAATCTAATTTTTCAAACAAATATGGATACTATCAGTTACCAATGAAACAGGTTTGTAGGAAGGCCATTGAACCAGTATAAGGGCGGCTCTTCTTTCTTCCCTTCTTTCCTCTGAATTTTCATGTTTTTTTCATTTATTCTTGGCATGTGAGCTAATTTCCTCCAAATCACATTAACATTGTTTGTTGAGTGTTAGTGCATTAGCTGAATTCCAAGCTCCTGCTGGTATAGAAGAGTGTCCTTCTAATGAGGAATGAGAGCCAGATATGGAAGGGTTTTTAACCACCCAAATCATAACACTGGCAATTAAATGCAAATGCAGAAAGCAAATATGCAATATTTTGCAGCCATTTTCTTTTTTTATAAGATTATCTCTATCTATCTATCTATCTATCTATCTATCTATCTATCTATCTATCTATTTATTTTGACAGAGAGAGATCACAAGCAGGCAGAGAGGCAGGCAGAGAGAGAGGGGGAAGCAGGCTCCCTGCCGAGTAGAGAGCCAACACAGGGCTTGATCCCGGACCCTGAGACCATGACCCAAGCTGAAGGCAGAGGCTTTAACCCACTATGCCATCCAGGCGCCCTTGCAGCCATTTTCTAAGCAGAGCTGTGATAGTGGTTTTGTTTCCCAGACACTGATTCATGGGCAGTTATGGCAAATGTTTATTACTTCCTACTCAGTCCTGTTTCAACAGTCTTCTTCACCAACAGTAGGCATTTTTAATCCTCTTCATAACTCCGTATCAAACCATCTCTTTTTTTCACTTATTTGATTAAACACATATTTTTAAGCACATTAATTACATACAAACCTCTCATTGACAAGAGTAAACTCCTCAGCATTTCCTTGAGTGGATGTCTTTCATCTGTCCTTCCAATTCCACCCTTCTACCTACTTTCATGATCTTTGGCTCTGGTTGGGTTCCATTAACGGGAAGCACCAGCCAGGTATCAAGGGGAGGAAAGGTAGTAATTCCACTGATTGCTGACAGTAGGGTTGTTGAAGGCTGGCTGAGTTCCTTACTCACAGCTTCTCTTAGGCAGCCTTTCCTCTCTGGGTTCTGGAAGTAGCTCACTCCATTGCACTCCAGGGCAGGGTAGTGATGGAGTCCTACTGTTGTTAGCTCTAGGCACCTCCTTATCCCTTGTGACTTCCTTTCATTAGTCCCACATGGTTATGCTCATATCATTAGTTTCAAACTCTGCTCAAATAGTACTGATGTATGTCTTTTGTTTCCTGCTTAACCCAGATTGTTACAACTTTAACTTCAGTGTCCTAGGATCTTTACTGATAGTGCCTCTGTGTCAGACTCCCATGTGCTCTGCACCCCCTTTCACTGCACCTCACTTGACACTCCCCAAGGGTCTGGTCCTTAGGATTTGGGACTCCCATACACCTCACTTCACCAAAGGTCATAGATTCTCCAAGTCTGTCTAATATCCACCCAGAACTCATGGTGCAAATCCCTCTAAACTTGTCTGCAGGCTTTTTTCTTAATCCACACCACATGTCATGTTCTAACATACTATATAATTCATTTATTTATAATTATTACTTCTTTCCTGTTTCCCTGCAGTAAAAACTAAGTCCTGCAGTGTATGGATCTTCAGTTTTTATTCAATGCTCTATCCCAAGCATCTCAAATTGTACCCTGCGTATTATAACCGCTTAATAAATATTCATTGAAGGAAGGAAGTCTCAGCTTAGAAGGTACTTCTTTCAAAAATTTTCCTAAATTCTCCTTATTTTCTTTCTTTCTCTCTGATCTCCTTCATTTTGGTCCAGATAAAATGCCTCCTATGTGCTTCTTTAAGCATCCTGTACTTCGGCCGCCATAGCGCTTAGCAGGTTCTATCACAATTGTCTGTTGATTCATCACACTAGATTGTAAGCTCTATTTTTGGTGTATGTAGGCATACCTCATTTTATTGTGCATCACTTTACTGTGCTTCACAGATACTGCACTTTTGACAAATTGAAGGTTTGTGGCGACCTGGTGTCAAGCAAGTCTGTCGGTGCCATTTTTCTAAAATCTGCTCACTTTGTGTTTCTGTGTCAGATTTTGATAATTCCTGCAATATTTCAAACTTTTTCATGATTGTATTTTCTATGATGATCTATGATTGGTGATTACTTCTCTCTGAAAGCTCAGATTGGTGGTTAGCATTTTTTAGCAATTTTTTTAATTAATGTATGTACATTGTTTTTTAGACATAATGCATACTTAGAAGACTAGAGTGCAATGTAAACATAACTTTTATATGCACTGTGAAACCAAAAAATTCATTTGACTCGTTTGATTGCAATATTTGCCTTACTGCAATGATCTGGAACTGAATCAGCAATATCTCTGAGGTATGCCTGCAAACGGATGAATAAACAAGTGAAAAGATGAGCAAAGCTCACATGGTACTGTTAAACAAGTAACTTCAACAACACAATTAACTGGCCGTTCCAGTTGAGGGAAGCACGGAGTGCTTTCGGAACCCAAGAGAAGGTTGCCATGCTGGGTTCTGAAGCAGGGTGATTGGGAGGATGGTCAGAGGAGGCCTCTTGAAGGAAGCAATATTTGCGCAGAAACTTGAAGAATAATCAGAAGTCATAAAAAGCAGGTCAGTTGGGGCTACGGAGTGCAGTTTGGGAGTGTGAAAGTAGCCCACGCAGTGACATTCAAATGAAGGAAGCAGTGACTGAGTGGAGCTGGGTTGTAGGAGCAGCCTGACAAGAATCACAAGATGAAGCTGGAGGGGTAAAGTGATAGCAATTTAAGAAGTCTTTGCAGGCTCTGCTAAGGCTCTGAAGCTTTATCCTAAAAGTAAGAGGAGGGTGGAGATTTAAAATAATGGAAAAAAAAAATCACTGTCCAAGTAAACCACAGCTCCTTCTGATCTAAATAGGTAAAGCTCACTAATTTTCAAAATTCACCAAGAATTTTGTATTTCTTCTATGTGCAGGGGAGGAAAAAAAAAGATACTGTCCCTATATACAGGAAACCCCTTTGCTTCTCTCTTATGTGGATGATGCTCTGGTTGTATCAGTCTGAGGCAATTTTATGTTTTGCTGTCCCTGTATGCCTCTCCCGTATACAGCCCCCCAACCACCTCCAGTTGCGCTGCTGTTCCCACATGCATGCCTCTGCCCGTGCTATTTCCTCTGCACAGGCGTGGATCTCTAAGCCCTTTTCCTCATGGAAGGTGGATGCTTACATAGTCAGAGTGAATGCCAGCGCAAAGCCTTCCCCACCTCTGGAGGACACGATGAATTGCTCTGCCCTCTGTGCCCTAACAGCGTGCTTCTCTAGGAGCTAATGCTAACTAACTACAGAAGTTACCTGGAGACACATCAGTAGTTCTAAGTGAATACCTACCTATACTTCCCACCTCTGGGATATCCAGAGTGCATAGCTAATGGTAGATGGTAAATATATGCTTGTCAAATAAAAGAGTGAAATGTAAGAGATGTAGGGTGTGACTCGGTGGGCCACCAACTGGAAATGAGCGTGAGGGAAGCACGGGTAATCGACAGGGCTGCTCAGACACTGCAGCAGTCATCTGTGATAGCTTGATGAAAAACTGAATAGAGAGTTTCACTTCCATGTTCACCTTGCACATTTTTCTCATAATAAATGGCCAGAGGTAGAGTCTGAAACCAGGGGAGGTATTTGGGAGTGAGTGAGCTCCATTTAATTTTTATTTTATACTGAAAAATACTCTCACATCTCTGGAAGCTAAAATAGTTTTAAAGCAAATTAATACAGAAATTAAAGTACGCTGAGCTGTAGAAGCTGTGATATCAAAGTGTTGGAGAGGGTATAGGAAAAGTAAGGTGTAGAAAAAAGTATGCATGCAAGTTTCATCCAATATAAGTCCCTGTGAGAAAAATAATTGAAAGATGAAACTCCCTTACAAAGGCTCCACAGGGTGGCTATTGCATTTGCAGTTTCAGAAAGAATTGTGTCTCCTGAGGAAGAATGAAAGAAAGAAAGAAAAAAGGGGAAAAAAGCATACGTTTGACTTATACAATCACTTGCTGACTCAGTTTTCTCTCGTTGTTATCCTAAAACACCATTTTCTTGATTGGAGTTTAATGGGGAGAGAACATTACAAAGAAAACATTTAGATTCCACAAACTTTTACTGGGTGTTGATATACCAGACCTCCTGCTGGGTGCTTTCCAATTCATTATCTAATCCGTACATTGCACAGTGGTGGAGAGGGGAGAGGAGTAGACACCCCATCATTTCTGTAAGGCATCCCTAGACAAGACAAAGGGCTTGCTCAAGGTCATGTAGCTAGTGATTGGCAGAGCTGGGGTGACCTTTGGTCTTTGGCTCCAGGATCTGGGCTCCTTCCTGAAGGATAGCTGCCTCACTTTCTTTGGTCTAAGGGTAACACCACTCCGTCAGTTTCCTTGTCTGCGAAATGGGAGGAATAATGCACAGTACTTGTAAGTGTTAATACACCTATGTTATGGATGAAGGAATTGAAATAGAGACCGGGACCATGTGCAGCTTACACAGCAAGAGAGTTAGAGTTAAACTCAGGGGTCCAGCTTCAGAGGTTGTGCTCTTATCAGTCATAGTGTTTCTTATTCTTTTGTATTACCTGACTTGCTGGATTTTTTAGGAGAATGAGGAGTTAACGCAGTTTTTGGCAAATAGCTAGGCTTAATAAATAGCTGTTATTACTATTGCTGCTCTCATCTTTATGTTGACACTCTCTCTCTCTCTCTCTCTCTCTGTGTGTGTGTGTGTATATATATATATATATATACTTAAGTTTATATATATGCATGTTTATGTGTATAAGCATATATGTACAGGTTTATGCACACATATACACACACACTAATAATGGATAAGGAAACCTTGATAAATTGTTATTTTAAATTTATTTAAATTTATTTATGTTAATTAAGTTTTAAACCTTTTTAAAATTGTTATTACAGTTGTTTCCAAAGAGTCTTCAGTGGAGCACCTAAACACTGGTCTTTTCAAACCAAAAAAAAAAAAAAAAAGGTTCATGACATGTACTTTAACATATTAAAAGTTCTGTGAGGTCCTGCAGGAAGAAAAGCCATTTAAATTGTTCAACCCAGTGTTTCATTTTTGAAAGTACCTATGTGAGGTCTTCAGCCTGGTAGATGCTGTTCACGAGAATATTATTGGTTCCCCCAAATCCTGGAACCGACTGTCATCCCCCCCAAACTGAGGCTAATCTGTATGCCAGGGTGGTACTGCATTTTTCACTGTAGCTTGGAGACCAGGAGTCAGTCCTGAATTCCCAGTGTTATTTCTTTCTGGAGGAAGAATATTCACTCAGAAAACTAAGTTATAAATCCAGTGGTTTCCTGAAGAGCTTGTAATAAGACTCAGGAGAAGGCCACTGGCTCTCCCATGGAGCATCTGGCTTGAGCTCGGTGAGCCCTGAGAATCGGCAATTCTCTGTCAAGAAAGAACACTCAACCTGGCATCCTGGGTCTTGCCCTTACGACCTCTGTGACCTGTGGCAAGGTACCCACCCTTTTTGTACTGAATCCTCAGTTGTAACCATGTAATACAGGGTTGTTTTGGCAGTTAACCAAGGCAATGAAAAATGAGCTTAGTGCATATTGAATGCATGGCAGCTGAGCAGATAATTTAAGCCTCCTTCTCCTTCCCATTGAAGGATATTTCTGAGGAAGTTTCAAGAATAGGTAGAAGCAGAAAGATCTGTCACCTGTACCATAGGTGTAGGAAAAGAAAGGTCAGATTTTCAGAGGATTGTCTTTACACATGGCTCTGTCATCATGGTCAGTATTTACTGACTGACCTAAATTATTTCGAGGAAATGGGCTTTTAAAGGATACAAATTAAGCCCGGACAAAGAAACACAGCAGCCGATTGAGAATTTATATTTATGTATGTCCTCTGTCTATGGCCTGATTCCCACCACTTACATAACACACACCCCAACTTTGGTTTGCTTCCATATTGATGGTTTGCTGCAGAATTAATTTGGCAATGCCATTGTCCACGAGTAGGCCAGCTACACATAGAAATCTGAAGTCATGGCAATGCCACGAACCACTTCTCATTCACTGGAACACTAGTTACCTCTCTCAAGTACCTACTTAGTGCCACTACTGAACTAGGATCTTTGTGTAAAGCTGATTGTGAAATCCTTACAAATATCTTTGCAGATGATGAAACTAAACTAAGATTCAGGTCAGGTGGTTTGACCAAGATACACAGGCTTACGTTTAAGTTTTAGACTATGGTATTTTTATGGCACTTTGTAAGTGAAAGGCAGTGGTGAAGCCACAGGCTCTGTTTCTGCACTAGAATTATGTGCCCTTTCGAGTTGGAGGTGTTATCTTATTCATCTATGTCCAGCGTCTGTTAGTCTACCTAACACAGAGTGGGTTTGGGTAAATACGTGCTAGGGTCTACAGGCAATAATTGGAAAGCAACAATTCAGGGCTAAGTAGTAAGCATATGACTACCTTTCCTTATTTAGGATGAAGAAGAAAAACACAATTCACAAACTCCGCGTCACAAATGTGGATTGAGAGGATCTATACAAAGCCTAAACTTTAATTTCCAAATCAAGGACTTAAATCCTCATTCTGAAAATTCAGTTTCCTTGGCTTGCCTGTCAAAGACAGTATTCACAGATTAGAATCAGGAAGAGCTAAAAGGTTCTCCTGTCTCCTTTGTTGCCTATTTATTTAAGGTTGTGTATCAGTCACGGAAGACCAATATATTTTACAGAATATGACCATGGAGGATGGTATTTCTCCTTGATCTTTGTTTTTTCTAAAAATGGCTTGTCATCTTGTAACTTTCTCTCAGTAACCAGGTGACAGCAAAGAAACCTATGTGAGCTCAGAGGAGGAAAAGTGGGGATGTTCAGAGAGAGCCTTTAAACCATAGCAGGTTCTTTTGGATTGTACTCTGAGAGATGAGAAGAAATTGGAGGGGTTTGAACAAAGGTATGACATGATATGGCTTAAGTTCTACAAGAATTACACATTTGCTTTGTGGAGAATGAGTTTTAGAGAAAAATAGCAGTGAAACTATCCGTGGAGGCTCCTACAAGGCCCTGAACAAGAGACAGTGCTGGCTTGCCAAATTCTACAGGGGATAATATTACAGATAGGGAGAAGGGGGCCTTTCCATTCCTTTCTAGGCTTCAGTAGTTTGGAGAGCCACAAATTGCCTTTTTTTTTTTTTTTTTTCTTGTAGCCTGGGTATATGCCCCTTCACGGGTAATAAACCCAAACTGTGCAAAATACAAGTTGAGGTTGTATCAGGAAATCAGGAAAAGGGGGAAATATTCAGATGTAAAATTGGTATTTGAAAATGATTTTCCCAGTACAACTGTATATTCAGTGAAGGCAGGTGACTTCCTTGCATTTTGTATTGCTTCTCTAGTACCTGGTATATTTTAGACATTCAAAAGATATCTGCTAAATGAAGGATAAATTATGGAAACAAACCTTCTATCAAATCAAAAAGACATATATCCTGAATAAACTTCAGGTCCCTTTGCTTTTGCTTTTGGTTTTGTCATTGTTCCATATTGTCGTATAGCTTGTTCAGTCAGATCAAAGGTCAGATTAAGTTGGCTGTGAATGAGAAAGTTTTCTGAAAATCATAGGCCTCTGATGGATGTCTGACTAGAGAGTAAAAATGATGTTTGGGAGGGGTACCCATTGGAGTTATGCTGAAATGTCCTCTTTATCCACCCTGTAACCATCCTGGCTGGAGTTGAAATGTGCAGATAAAAGCTCTAAGTATCATAAGGAGTTGCTGATTTTGCCAGGGAGATTCAGTGACTGGAAAGAGAAATCTCTGCAGTGTTGTAATTCTCTCTTAAGTTGATTGTGGCATTTGGGATTCCCAACAGAGTGAGGATATTAGTGCTTAATTTAAGATTTTTTTTTATGAAGTCGAGTGTTTTTATATTTCATGAAATATAGCTCAAAACGGAAGTTAAAGGCAATGTGGAAAGATAATTGAATATAAAGATTTATTAAGCAATTTCATTATTTATGGATACTGCATAATTTTTTACAACTTAAATAGATATCTTGTTATCCTTTTTATTCTTTCTTCTATTTATGATGCACTGATTCCTGTCCATGTAAAAATGTTAATGTGATTGTAACTTAAAATCTCAGGAGAATATTTCTTTTTTGATGTACTACTTTATTGATCTCTGCTATAAAATGATTCATGACTTATGCTCTCTGTTGGGAAATGACCCATGAGGATTAGACTTAATTGGTACATTTCCTATTTATTTTTTGACTTGATCATACATTCTAATTAATTCAGGAGTATCTATCCTTTTTAAGTAACTCACTATAGAAAAGAGTAACCCACACAGAACACAGGCTTTCAACTCAGTGACTTAGTTGGTCTCAACTCTGCCATTTACTAAAACTAGGTGACCTTGAATGAGGCATTTTGTATTTGAGTTTCTCAATTTATAAGATGGAGAAAATAGGGCCTACAGTGCAAGGTTGTTTTGGGGAATAAATGAGATGATATTAGTATATAGTGGACACATCCTAGTAATCACCAGCTTCCCCATGGTGATCTCACAAGCTGTTGCACATGCACTTTGGTCATTTTTATAACTTCTTTGTACAACAAAGACCACTGACTTGGTTTGCCTCTCTGGTGAATCCAAATACAGAGATACATACACATATAAGTAAATCAATATGTGTGTAAATAAATATATCTTTATAGATATATATATATTTGGTGTATACACACACACACACACACACACACACACACACATGCAGTTTACCCTTGAAGAATACAGTTTGAACTGTGCAGGTCAACTTAAAGTGGATCTCTTTTTTTGTAAGTACAGAATACTATAAATATACTTTCTCTTCCTTATTATTTTCTTAAAACATTTTCTTTCTTCTAGCTCACTTTATCATAAGAATACTGTATACACACACACACACACACACACACACACACATACATACATAGTCACTCCCAACACAACTTCATTATTGAAGATTCTCAGTCAAAATGATATTGTTCAGTTCTCTTTGATTTAGTTCAACAAATAGAAATTCAACACTGCTTAGATCCTGTCCATGGCTCAAGTCCTGGAGACTCTTTCCTTGCCCTCAAGAAACTCAGGATGTAGTAGGGAGGGAAGTTAGTTAGAAACCTTCTGTTTCTTAGATATGTATCAGAGCTCCTCCGTTCTGGAGAATCACAGTATCGATTACCACTTCTCTACAAAGGGAAGTCAGTAAGCTACTGTTGACCTGAAAACAACAAAGGCAACAACAAGGAGTGGACCATCAGCAAGCATTCCTGTTATAAACCAACTCCCTTTGGGACTTGATGAGCTGCCACTTTTAAGATGGTGGACCTCCCTTCCCAGTCTCCTCAGCCAGGCAGCCAAATTATACTTTGTCTTTAGTCCCATCCTCTGAAATTCTAGGCATGGGATTTGGAATCTACAGACAGGTTTGTTTGTTTTTTTGTTTTTTGTCTTTTCCTGTGGCCCATTCATGTCCCTAAAGGTCACTACTTTCATCAGGCAATTGTTGGAAGGTATTTGAGGACCATCCAGCCTATTTATATAACCATTTATATCTCACTTGTGATCTAAGAGAGAATGCAGCAAGGCTTCATGTCCTCTCATACTGGCCCAGATTTCAAGACTTCTGACAAGTCATGCTTCTTAAGTTTGTGATTTGACATTTCATCTTTTCCTTGTTTCACTGAAAATAGTGCTGCGGATTTCCTCTCTATTTTGTCCTTTTGGTATTCTCAGAGGGTTTCAACAGAGGAGAGTGGAGCAAAAATGCCTTCATGCTACTACTTTTGCCAGAAGTCCAAATAGACCTGAATTTAAATTCTGGCTTTACACATCTATCTTACATGGTTTTATAAAACATACAGATGTGGTGTGTAAACTCATACACACACACACACACACACACACACACACACGTATTTTGACCAAAATTGTAGCACTTTCTCTGAGACAGAATGCAGTATTATCACATAGTTACAATCCCCTCTTCATCAAAACCCACCAATTACAGAAATTAACAGGTGTATGATTTCTTTGATCTCATCTCTGTTGGCTTGGCTTCTGGAAAAACCTTATTTTTTTTTATTTTTTATTTTTTTAAAGAGAGAGAGAGAGATCACGAGTAGGCAGAGAGGCAGGCAGAGAGAGAGGGGGAAAGCAGGCTCCCTCCTGAGCAGAGAGCCTGATATGGGGCTCGATCCCAGGACGCTGGGATCATGACCTGAGCTGAAGGCAGAGGCTTAACCCTCTGAGCCACTCAGGTGCCCCTGGAAAAACCTTATTTAAAAAAAAATTTTTTTTGTTATTTTTTTTTTTTTTAGTGTAGAGCTACAAAACAAAAATAAATGTTTCATCTGTAGTAACTCTATAATATCTAGAGCAGTTCTAGAAGGGAGATTTATGTTCCATTTTGCAGATTAGGAAACTGAGATAGATTTGGCCCAAGATCACTCATGTAATAAGTATCAAAGATGTAAGAGAAGAATTTTGTATTTCTCTTAATTTGATTGTGCTCTTTTTGCTGTGTCACAGATGGATTTATGACTGAGATTTGACTAAGAACTTTAGTGAATGTCCTAGTGAGAAAACATGAACAACTTTATGATCAAGAAATGCCTTTTGAAAACAGTATTAGGCATTTTGATTATATTGTTCAAATAAGGCTGTCAGCCCCTATAAAAAAAACATTTATTGCTATCCCCTATCTCCTCCATGACCTCTAGAACTATATAAGACTTGCTAAGATTCAGGAGAAATATTCTGAAATGCTGATTTTCCAGTTTAATTTTCTTTCTAGTAGTGTGAAATTTGGACTGTTTCCCTGCTCACCCAGTTGTGAGCATTTGCTGTCAAGTTTAGAAATTTGAATAAGCTTAGATGATGGTTATATAATTTAAGTTCCTGTTCGCAATCTCGATTCATTAGTGTTCAGTCAGCATGGAATATTTATTGAGGTGCCAGGTACAATGTACATTATCAATCAAACACAGAAGGAAAACAGGGATTACAATGTGAATGGAAAAAGAAAATCAGAGACCTTAAGAGAGTGATAGAATTCTTTTTCTTACATTGAACTTCATCAAGCACATCTATAAGAATCATAATTTTTATTCCTCTCTTTTAAGTTCAGATACTGCATAAGAAGAATGAAACAAACTCATAAAACTACCCAGTCTCTATGAAAACTTTCTTTTCAGTTCACATTTACTACTTTGTAACATATATTTCTAATTCGTGTAATGTCAGTGCTATATATATAAGCAATAGTTTTGAACTCACAAAAGAAGTAGATAAGGATATCTACCATTTACCTAGCATTTTAATATTTATTAGGACTTTGTCCAAATATCACACTTTTGATTCAAAGGAATCATGTAGTCAAGTAGACGTTACCAAAGTTTTACTATAAAGTGATTGAAACCAGGCCTTGGCTGGCTCAAAGTCCAATAAGATAGGAGAAATGTTGAACCACTCCATAGCTGTATTTCCATTTTCCACAAAAAAAGTAATCCCTTTTCTTACTCATCATTGGGTTTCCATCTGGATACTGGAATCTGTACAATAAAGAGTAAGAATTCAAATGATCTTTTTCTATATTTGGTTTATTTTTAGGGAGTATTTCTTAAGTTCTAGTCACTGTGAATATAATCTGTAGTTACCTACATTTTATAGTAAAGAAAAACAGGCTGACAAAAGTGAACCTGGCCAAGACCTGCTGCTGGTCAATGGCAAACCTAGATACACATGCAGGCACCTGGCCACCTGTGTTCCTACCGTGAAGCACCCCATTGTACCCTATTATCCTCACTGCCATCCGTGCCTGTTTTCAACGCACCAAACTTCTTTGTCACCAGGAAGATGAAGATAAAAGCAGAACCCTCTGACATTGAGGGGATCAGAGTCAAATATGAACCATTAAGATTAGGATGTTTGTATTTCATGTGTTGTATTGTCGTTTGGTGGGTTCAGTGTAAAATTTCCTGAATCTGAGACAAAATTCTGGGACTTCTCCCACCTCCAGCAGAACACCATGGTGTTCCCAAACTGAGCAGTACATCAGAATTTCTTGGGTGCCTTTTACAATATATTTCTAGGCTTTATTTCTGATCTCTAACTCCAGGTGTGAGGCCTAGGAATATTATGTTTAAAATGCTGCATAGGTGACTTTTATAGGGTGATCAAGTTCTCAGCGAGCCAACACAGGACACAGTCATACCAGACCTAAAAATAAATACTGGTAACAAATACCTATAGACATGAGTGGTATTACTCTACTGTATATATATATAAAATGAAGTGTCTGTCTGAAATCATATATTCTGTGTATTTAATGTTTTATTCCATTAATGCTGTTTAAACAGCTATAGGATTAGAGCTGTGGTAATTAGTAGTAATTAATCATATGACTAATTAACCAAGAAATATGCATGAGAAAAACAATATTTTTGTATTCATTTTTGTTCTCTGATACTATAATTTAACTCTTTTTAACTCTATTAGAATTTTAAATTTTATAGTCTACATTATTGTGTATTCTTCAATTACATAAATGTACATAGAGATAAGGGTTCTCAAAGAGAAAGCACCAATAAGTCCTATGAAGTAGATATCATTCATAGAACTTCAGGCTGTAAGATATCTTTCTTTTATTTAATGTAGTGGCACTACTGAATACAGTCAAACATAAAATTCACTTTGATGTGCAATTCTGCTTTTATGAAGCCTGCATTACAATGATATCTGGTATCATTCCATTGTGATGATATTAAACTAGAAATCCTCTAGAAAACGGCATTTGAGCATGGAACAGTTAGGATTTTACTTACTCGTACAGTAGATTTTTAGACTTGCAAGAATTCATTTCCTGCTTTCAAAAGTAATCATCCACTTTGTATCTGCAGGCTTGTTTTGAGAGACCATTTGTTAATCCTTTGGGTCCTTTGCATCTCTCTGTTCATCTTGCTCACCATATCTAAAAATCTACGTCATTTTCAAACACTGAAGCATACTGAATGTCATCCTAAATTACACCTCTTTCTCAGGGAAAATGGTTTTAGGTACAGATAATTTGAACTTCTGAAAGTGAAGTTGAATTCCAAATAAGTTACAGTTTTAGTGAAGAAATTGAGAAATAAGTATTTAACTTGGCTGCCCATTTCTGGTGATATTTTGTATGATTGTTTGTTTTTAGCTCTGAAGCAGTCTTATTTCTAAAATGAGTCTTTTCCCCCCACTGTGTGAATTTTTGTTGCAGCCTAAATGTAACATCAAACATCTCATCCTTTTCTAAGCCTTTTATAACCTCTTCAGAAGTCCTCACCCAACTTTGGAGAAAAATATATGTACATTAGTGTTTTACTATAATCCTTTCTCCATTTTTATCTTCAGTGTATTAGGTGTACTAGAGAAGGATTTTCTTCTTGTCCCAAACTTTGAAAACAATATCAGGCCAACATTTTAGCATCTTTTGTATGGTAGGCAACAATGATAGCCATCTTGTAGGCACATCCCTGAAGGGATTATTTCCTTTAATTTCTATAAAGTTGAAAATTTCATTAAGTGCTCCTGCACATCTTTAGGAAACTGAGAAGTGATCATAAATATACATTGTGAAAGCATCCATTTTGCAGGTCACCAAATCATACCCCTTCTTATCAGCGGGCGTAAGGTGTATAGGACAATTAGCAGATATTTTCATTTTCTTTGCTAAGAAGTATATAGACTAAAAGGAATCTGCCAAAATTTACATTTGTACTCTTCATTAAACATGCAGATTAGGGATCAAAGTCTAGCTTATATTTGGACAAAGTATCAAGAATCTTTTGTTTTATGTCTTATACAACGTCATTAAAATTTCTGTACAAATCAAGAAAATACTTTGAAAATACACTTTTCATATCAAAGTACTTCAGAGTTAGGGGGAATTTATATTGTTATGATTCAATGTATCACTTACCAGACTCAGTAGAAAACATACTCATTGGTTAAGATCTGACAGAAAGAGCTCTGCTCTGTGAGGGGCCCACTCATCTGTTATCAAAATTTCCCCTTTTGTTTGTCACGGGACAATTTAGATGTAACCTCTGAATCAGGGAATGTTACCTTACTAAGTTTCATACAACAGTCAAAGGAATAATAGTATAATGTGTCTTCATTCATGCGGTATCCCCAAGCTAATTCAACTGCTGTTAATTTTTCCTGGGCATTAATGTCTTGGAGAGATTTTTTAAACAGCCAAGCTAAACAAACAAAAACTAACAAAACTAAAGACTTTTGATTATTTTAGAAGTACTTGATTGGCTTATACCAAAATTATAAAATTTCACCAATTCACATCTCTACTGTGCCAAAATTCCTAATTCCTGTATATTTTGTATATCTTGTATATATTCCTTTCTGTATATTATGTGATATGCTTTGTTTGAATCATTTTCCTCCCTGATGTCCTTCTGTCATGAAAGAACACAGTTGTTTAATTTTCTTTTTTGGTGTCTGGGTCATGCTGGTGTTTCTATTGTCATCATTTTAACTTTCCTTTTCCTTACCAGACCTCTTAGAAAACATGGTCACAACATTTACAATATTAAAAATTAAACTAGCATTATCTCAATACAAAACACAGCAGTCATTCTACAGGCAAAGCCACAGAGGGACTGTTAATACTCCTGATTGCAGTGTACTTCAGTTGCACACTTAAGTCATTTACTCAGACCATTGCTACAAAGTGAACTGCAAATCCCAGCTGCCAATATCAGGAGTCAGAAGAAAAAAAAATAGCAACAACAACTATGAAAGACAATCTATTCCATATATGTTTGATACTAACAGATGTATTACTTTCACCCCCTTTTTTAATGCTGCCATATGGGTTTTGTACTTTTTCTCTGACTTTTTACCCATTTCTGAATACTGTGGTCTTTTCCATCCCAGGAAATGGTTCCTTGGGATATGAGACATTTGGTGTCAAAACTGATGGTTGCCAGAGGCACGAGGGATGGCTGGGATGGGCAAAATGGTTGAAGAGGGGTGGGAGGTACCGCTTCTAGTTATGGGATCAGTAAGTTACAGGGATGATAGATACAGCATAGGGAATATAGTTGATGATATTATAATAAGTGTTGTATGTTGGCAGATGGTAGCTGCACTTGTGGTGAGCGTGGCATGATGTATAGACTTCTTGAATTACTCTGTTGTATACCTGTGACTAATGTAACATTGTGTCAACTATACTTCAGTTAAAAAAAAAGGGGGGGTCTAGACGATGATAAAGGCACTCATGACATATCATTACTTTTGAAATTATTAAGCCTCAAAACATCTAAAATTATCAGGCAGCAGAAAGTAAAGACCCATCTCCTTAATAAGGCACCAATGGTGCTCTGTTGAATAAGCTTCTATCTTACTCCAGGCTATTCTTTAGCCTTGACATTTTTGCAGCCCAAGGTTTAATTCCTTGCTCTGTCATTTCCCCCACATCCTCTCTCACTGTCCTATCATGGTACTTGTGATCCTCTCCCTCCGAAATGCCTTTTTTCCAGCTGTCTGCTTGATTAATGCCCACTCATCCTTTAAGTTGTAGATAGTATATTACTTCTTCCAGTAAGTTCTTCCTTACTGCTAGCCTGAGATGAATTCTTCTCTTACCTAGAATCTAGGCTTATTCTCATCATAGAACTTCTAACTATTGTTGGATAATATCTGCTGTTGGATTTTGAGGGCATACACCCTCGTTTTTACCTTTGTATAAACAGTTCCTAAGCTTACTTCTGGCATGCTATAATTTCTTAATAAATGTTTGATGATGGTCTTGAATAAATAAATGATCAATTGACTAAATGCATGAATGAATGTCATATATTGTTATCACTACCATTATGATGTGAAATATTATTTCCTGAACACATATGAGCTCATTAGTAACCTACCCATAACTCATTTCGAAGAACTTTTCAATCATTATGACAAAGTGTTTTTTTGTATTGTTGTGTTTTGTTTTAAATAATTAAGGCCCTGTATGAATAACTTCTCTTAAAATTAGTTTTAACTGTATGAAGCTACTGTTTTGGTCAATTCACAGTGGTTGAATAGGAACACTTCAGTATCATTTTATCTGATAGATACTATTCAGAAAAATTAACAAACATTAGACATCACCATACTTAAAGAAATAACCACCTTTATTATAATGCCCCAGAACTTTCAAGGTGGATTACTACAAACCCAATAGTTACAAAAAAAAAAAAAAAATCACTAATACTAAAATACAGGACTTTGGTACCATGTTCTGCGTAAATATGGAGATAAAACTTACTTCTTTTTATATTATAATTGCTCAGGATTGCTGTTAACATTCATCTCAAGATTGTCTAAAAGCATAAGAAGAACAAAGACATTGGGGATAACCTAGTATGTGGCATGAAATTATGTGACTGGGTCTACATGGCAGAGCTGGAGGCCATCAGATGTGGTTTGTTTCCGTGCAATGGATGCCATATATCATCCACAACAAAAGCACGTTTTAGACATTCTTGATTTTTAAAATCTAGGCCACAGAGGGAGAACACAAGTTTATTCTTTCATTTAACTATTTAATGATACCTCATTGAATGATTAACAAAGGAAGCAATTATTCCTTTTAGGAGAAGGAATAATTCCTTCCCTCCAAAACCTTCAGTTTATTGCTCAGAGTCCACAGTCTCTCTTAACCTTAATTTCATTTGCAAAATCCCTTTTCTCGTGTTATAGTAACATAATGAGGGTGTAATATCTCATGATAATCATTCCCACAGATTAAGGTGGGATATTTTGGAGGACCATTTTATGATTTGGATGGTGTTGTAGGATCCTGAACCATAAGATAGTCAGACCAGAACAGCACTGCTCTTCAGAGAACGGGGTCAGAACAGAGATGGGCAGTTTGAGTGGATGCTGTGTTTTAATGGTAAACATGAAATGGGAGAGAAGTGATCATTTCAGTGGCCACGTGGGTACAGAAGAGAATGTGAGGGGATGGGATGCATTAACAATAGAAAATGGGTATCAGGTATGGGTCAAACCTTTATTGGTAAAGTGACCAGTTTACTGTGTGTGAGGATTATCTGTTTATTATCTGTTTTTTCTTTCTTGACTTCAAGCTTCTTAAGGGTTAGGGCTATTTTTTCATTTATCCTATAGCTTACTACTGAGCATAATGCCTGGCACTAATGGGTAGATGGATACATAAAAGTATGAATGCATGATTTGATGAGTCACTAGGTCAAAGGAATTCATTAAAATGTTATATATAGGTAGAGGAAAATGCCAGGATGAGCCCAAGAAGCTGTTTCTTAACCCAAACTTTCTTAAATGCAGCTCTCCTTAAAAGCACTGCTGTTCAAGGCTACTTGACAACTTTGACCCTAAGAACATTAAAGCCTTTTTCATCTCTAGTTTCCCAGATATGGGTAGAGGGATATTGCTCCTACCAGGAACCACTGATACCTAGAGACAAGTGAATACAACATCTTCAGAGTAAATATTTTTCTCCCTTCAGGGACTCAAACACCTCTCCTACTTGGATGTGACCATGCTATAGGTTCTTTTTCTTTCTTTTTTTTTCCTTTCTCTCTCTCTTTTTTTATTTTTTTTATTTTTTTTTCAGTGTTCCAAGATTTATTGTTCACGCACCACATTCATTCATGCTATAGGTTCTTAAGACTTTCTTAATGTGAATCACTCTGAGGATACTTCAGTTAGTTTGCTACTGCTGCAATAATAAATCACCACACACTTCATGGAACGCAAACTTGATATCTTATCCATGGGTCAGGACTCAGGGCAGGCTCAGCTCATTCCTTTTCTCTAGGTCCCAAAAGGCCAAAATCAAGGTTTGGGCTAGGCTGGACTCTTATCTGGAGCCTCTGAGGGAGTGTCTGCTTCCAGGATAATACAGGTTATTGAAAGAATCTTGTTCCTTATGGATGAAGGACTGAAGTCTGTATTTCCTTGCCATCAGGCAGGGGCCAGTCAGTTTCTATTCTTTTCTTTATTTTTTTTTAAATAATTTTTTAAATTAACATATGATGTATTATTTGCCCCAGGGTACATGTCTGTGAATCGTCAGGCTTACATATTTCACAGCACTTACCATAGCACATACCCTCCCCAGTGTCCATAACCCAGCCACCCTATCCCTACCACCCCACCTCCCAGCCACCCTTAGTTCGTATCGTGAGTTTAGGAGTCTCTTATAGTTTGTCTCCTTCTCCATCCCTTACTGTTTCATTTCTCTTCCCCACACCCCCATAACCCCCTGCCCTGCCTCTCAAATTCTTTATATCAGAGAGATCATGTGATAATTGTCTTTCTCTGACTGATTTATTTTGCTTAGCATAATACCCTCCAGTTCCATCCATGTCATTGCAAATGGCAAGATTCCGTTTCTTT
>CM053613.1:49041436-49075074 GCA_028646535.1 Procyon lotor | reverse complement strand
AAAAAAAAAAAGAAATAGTTACTTCAGATTTTTGGTGAGGTTGAAGGTAAATACATTTCAGGCACTCTGTTCAACAAGTAGTTGAATAGTTAAAAACTATTAAATAGTTAAAAAAAATAGTTAAAAACATATTTTGTGCCTTCTCCGAACCTTCCCCTTTGACTTCCCACATTTTTCATTGTTTGGGAGCCTCTTCAATTGACTCACTGAATACTGCTTAAATATCTACCAGATACAAAACACTGATCCAACACAGTTGGAGAGAGAAGTAATAGAAGTAGTGTCTAGATTGACCCTGCACTCTAAGAATTTTGTGGGTTATTTTGTGCCCCTTTAGTCCAGTAATAATTGTATCTTAAGATGACTTGAGTTTCCCTATCAGCCCAACCATATTAGGCCCTATTAAAAAAACTGTATTTAAAGGCTCACTTCTGAGTGGTAACCCCAACAAAACTGTGGGGAGACATGTTTGTGAAAATATCCATCGTGTACATGCCCATGAGCAGAGAATACTGCACCCTGGGGAATTGTGATGCTATTTGATGGGAAAGGTAACATTTTCATTGTAAGCGCTCAGTGGAAATCTGTGAGGTTCCCCCCACAGACACACACACTCAGAGTTTTCATTTTTATTATTTCCACAGCTATATGTATTTTATCCCAGTAGATGCAACTGGAACTTCCAAATTGGTCACAGTTAGAGTCAGTGCCAGTTGTGGGGGAGGGTGAAGTCCAGGAAACAACAGCTATGGTTCTGCAGCCATCACAAAACCCATTGTGTCTGATGACTACCTCCCTCTGATCAAAAGCCTATCCCACATGTTTGGCTGGCTCAGCTGTATGCACAAAACAAAAGCAGACCTAATAGACTTGAATGCCTACATGGGGAAAGTAGACAGAGGAACTACATCTTTTCTAGAAAGTGTTTTATGGCTGCTTGAGAAGCTGATGAGGGGCAAGGGGCCCAGGCTAAGTGAGCACTGGAAGGCCAGTGCCCTTCCTCACACTCTTTGCTCCCTGCATGCCAAACTAGGAGATACGGGTCTCTTCTATTACTTGTCACCTCTCCAGTTTACACAGCGAAATGAAGGGAAAGATTAAAGACTCTCCATCTCCACTTCTCTTGAACTCAAAAGTTCAGGGACTTGAGAGAAGGGTAGGAGATCCAGTGGTTTGGTATACAGCCTGGGTAGCCAGGCAACCTTGTACATAATTTGTCTGTTGAGTAACCTGAGGCAAGTTGCCTCTTTAAGTCTGTTTCCTCCTCTATAGATTGGGTAAAAATAATAGTAACCACCTTATAGGAGACAATTAAAATAGTGCAGGTAAAGCACTGGTGTATAATAAGCGATTCATAGGTATTATACTTTACTGTAAAGTTAATGTTACTATCAAATTGTATCAAAGTATGAACCAAGTATTGCAATGCACTGTATTTAGTACAATAACAGAAGTATATACAAATTCTATTCATAGTTGTCTGAGGGTTTCAGGAAAGCTTTAGAGGAGAAGATACATGCATTGAATCAAAAAGAAAGTGTAGGAATCAGAGAATGTGGTTATGTTGGAAGGCTGAGGGTGGGAGGGGGCGGACTCAAAGAGCAAACATGGTCTGTGAAAGCATGAAGTGTGAAATTTTGCAGCATATTCAGAGAACTGTCAGTTGTTTGATTTGACTTCAGCATGGGATCTGAAATGGGAAGGCATGACCGGAGATGAGGCCACAAGGGTGGGCAGGAGCCACATCAGCAAGGTCTCATCTGAATGTATTTGTATTTTACTGTGTGTACTAGAGGAGTCTGCAGGATAAATGCGACAGTAATTGTAATGCTTAGCTTGTATGTATAGATTTGGTGCTTTAGACCACTTCATCATCTACTCTTTAATTTGGTCAATTTGTAGAGATAACTACAACAGATATTTGAATCCCCTTTTTCAGTCTGGGAAATACTTTGTGAAGAAGATCAAAGAGTACTATAAAGCTTTAAATGAGTTTTCATCTTAAAGATCAAGGTGCTCTTCCATGGACCAGCCCCCTTTTACTGGGCTCCTCATCTCAATTATCCACAGCGCCAGCCATCCTGATCAAAAGACTCATCCGTGCCTTGCTTTCTCTCTCCTTCTGCTCCATGCAGTTAGTCCCTAAGCTCTACACCTCCAGCCTCACCACTTCCAGTCTGGTATCTCATTTTCTATTCTTCTGTAAGATACTCTTTTAAAGGTAATATGGCTTTCCTGCTCAGCTCTTCTTCACAAAGGAATTCTAGTTTATGCAGATGGATGGAATAAAATAGAAAATCAGCATTAGGCAAACACCATAGTAATAAATGTTGTAGATAAAACCTTCCAATGGATGCTAAAATTCATGGAAGAAAGTTTTCATAGAAATAGGATTTGCAGGGACCCCTGAGTGTTTTATTCAGTTAAGGGTCCGACTTTTTTTTTTTCAAGATTTTATTTATTTATTTGACAGAGAGAGATGAGAGACAGGCACAGAGAGAAGGGGAAGCAGGCTCCCCACTGAGCAGAGAGCCCAATGCAGGGCTGGATCCCAGGACCCCGAGATCATGACCTGAGCCAAAGGCAGAGGCTTTAATCCACTGAGCCACCCAGAAGCCCTAACGTTCCAACTCTTGATTTCTGCTCAGATTATGCTCTCAGGCTTGTGCAACCAAGCCCTACATCAGGCTCTGAGCTCAGCAGAATCTTGTTGTCCCTCTCCCTCTGCTCCTCCCCTACCCCACCCATTCAATATCTCTCTTTCTCTCAAATAAATAAATAAAATCTTAAAAAAAAAGAAAGGATTTACAGCATCCCAGGATATGTCCTCCATAATATTTATCAACTCCAAAGGAAAAGATAGTTGACAGTTGGAGAAATAAAGGAGATGCCAACTTAACCAAGTAAGCAAAGTTAACATCACCAGTGATATTCATATAACAATATAACAGTAATAGGAACTTCTTGATATGGAAGGGCACTGAGAAGAACACAACATCATTTTTGACAAAAATTCACAATCTCACTTCAGTCACTAGAAAACATTAAACTAAATCAAATTGAGGGTCATTCTACAAAATAACTGCTCAGTTCTTCACAAAAGTGTCAGGATTGTGAAAAATAAGGAAAGATTTAGGAGCTATTATAAACTAAAAAAATAAAGGAAAAATAACTAAATGCAATGTGAGATCCTGGACAGAATCCTGGAATGGGGGGAAAAAGGCATTTGTGGAGTTTTGAATAAGGTCTGTAGTTGAATTACTAATATTGTACTCCTATTAATTTCCCATTCCTGACCATTGTCCTATGATTGTGTACAAATGTTAACTTTAGGGGAAGTGGGGAGAGGGAAGCTCTTGGTACTATTTTTTTTTTTTTTAATTTTTGTGTAAGTTGAGAATTAGTTCAAAATATTTTTTAAAAGATTAACATACTCTGCATTGTTCTGGTCTTATGACCCAGAACAAAATCTTAACATTGCATCAGGGCCAAGTCTTTTTCTAGTTCTTAGGGCTCATTTCACACCCCTTCCCCACCTGCTTTCCTACTGTCTAGACTTAACACAGTTCCTAAAACATAGATCTCACTTACATATGTGCACTTTTTTAGAAGTTGTTCTCTGTCTTGAATGTCCTTGTTCCTAAACTCTTAATCAGATGCCAACATCAGCTACCATATCATAGAATTCAGACCGAGAAAGACAAATAATGTGTGATATCATCTTTATGTGGAATCTAAAAAAGCTGAACTCACAGAAACAGAGATTAGAATATGTGATTACCAGAGGTGGTGAGGGGAGGATTGGGTGGGGGCAGTAGAGAGATGTTGGGCAAAAAGTACAACTTTCAGATGGGAGATGTATTAGTTCTGGGGATCTAATGTACAACATGCTGACTATAGTTAATTATACTGTATTATATACTTGAAAGTGGCTAAGAGAATAAATCTTAAACATTCTTACCAGCAAAAAAGGAATGGTAATTATGTGATGTAATGGAGAGGTTGTAGGGTGTTATTTTGTAATATATAAATATATCATATCAACAAGTTGCACATCTTAAACTTGTCAGTTATATCTCAGTAAAGTTGCAAGAAAGAAGAAAAATAAAGGAAAGCAACACTAAAGCCTTGAAAATTTCAGGGGCATAATTTTATATTGCTGGTCATGTGACAGGAGTAGATCTACATTCTTTACACATACACCTCTTAAAAACTTTAACGTTCATCTTTTCTCTAGGGGGTCATGTTAGTAAGTGATGGTGAATTCGGTAAATTGGTTTATACTATTATCAATTCCTATCAAGGGAATGAATAATAGCAAGCTCATTAAAATTCCACACTTTTACCCTAGGACCATATCCATTTTGTTTATGTTTCTGAGCAAACAACCTAATGTATACATGAACAACCTTCACTCCTAAGCAAAGCATTTTATCCATCTCCTTTTCTCCTATGGAGGATTCAATGTAACAGAATAAAATGTGAGAGTTTTCCTTTATCTTTCTTTCTTTTTATTAGCATATAATGTATTATTTGTTTCAGGGGTACAGGTCTGTGATTCATCAGTCTTACACCATTCACAGCGTTCACCATAGCACACACCCTCCCCAATATCCATCACCCAGCTACCCCTCCTTCCCATGTCCCTCCCCTCCAGCAACCCTCAGTTTGTTTCTTGAGATCAAGAGTCTCTGATGGTTTGTCTCTCTCTCTCTGGTTTCATCTTTCATTTTTCCCTCCCTTCCCCTATGATCCTCTCTCTTGTTTCTCAAATTCCTCATATCAGTGAGATCGTATGATAGTTGTCTTTCTCTGATTGACTTATTTAGGTTGGCATGATATCCTCTAGGACACTGAGGAGGGTATGTGCTGTGGTAAGTGCTGTGAAATGTGTAACCCTGATGATTCACAGACATGTACCCTGGGGCAAATAATACATTATAGTTAATAAAAAAAAAAATACCCTGTAGTTCCATCCACGTCATTGCAAATGACAAGATTTTGGGTTTTTTTTTGATGGCTGCATGATATTCCATTGTGTGTGTGTGTGTGTGTGTGTGTGTGTGTGTACACACCACATCTTCTTTATCCATTCATCTCTTGATGGACATCTGGGCTCTTTCCATAGTTTGGCTATTATGGACGTTGCTGCTATAAACATTCAGGTGCATGTGCCGCTTAAGATCACTACATTTGTATCTTTATGGTAAATATTCAGTAGTGCGATTGCTGGGTCATAGAGTAGCTCTATTTTCAACTCTTTAGGGAACCTCCATACAGTTTTCCAGAGTGGCTGCACCAGCTTGCATTCCCACTAACAGTGTAGGAGGGTTCCCCTTTCTCCATATCCTTGCCAACACCGGTCATTTCCTGACTTGTTAATTTTAGCCATCCTGACTGATGTGAGTATCTCACACTGGTATCTCACTGTAGTATCTCACTGTGGTTTTGATTTATATTTTCCTGATGCCAAGTGATGTTGAGCATTTTTTCATGTGTCTGTTCACCATTTGGATGTCTTCTTTGCAGAAATGGCTCTTCCTGGCTTCTGCCCATTTCTTGATTGGATTATTTATTCTTTGGATGTTGAGTTTGATAAGTTCTTTATAGATTTTGGATACTAGTCCTTTATCTGATATGTCATTTGCAAATATCTTCTCCCATTCAGTAGGTTGTCTTTTGGTTTTGTTGACTGTTTCCTTTGCTGTGCAAAACTTTTGATCTTGAAGTCCCAATAGTTTTTTGTTGTTGTTGTTGTTCTAGTTTCCTTGCCTTTAGCAGGGTTTCTAGGGAAAAGTTGCTGTGGCTGAGGTCAGAGATGTTGCTGCCTATGTTCTCCTCAAGCATTATGATGGATTCTTATCTCACATTGATGTCGTTCATCCATTTTGAGTCGGTTTTTGTATGGTGTAAGGAAATGGTCCAGTTTCATTCTTCTGCATGTGGCTGTCCAATTTTCCCAACACCATTTGTTGAAGAGACTGTCTTTTTTCCATTGGACATTCTTTCCTGCTTTGTCAAAGATGAGTTGACCATAGAGTTGAGGGTCCATTTCTGGGCTCTATTCTGTTCCATTGATCTATGTGTCTGTTTTTGTGCCAGTACCATACCGTCCTGATGATTACAGCTTTGTAGTAGAGCTTGAAGTCTGGAATTGGGATGCCGCCAATTTTGGTTTGTTTTTCAGCATTTCTCTGGATATTCAGGGTCTTTTCTGGTTCCATATAAATTTTAGAATTATTTGTTCCATGTCTTTGAAAAACATTGATGGTGTTTTGATAGGGATTACATTAAATATGTAGATTGCTCTAAGTAGCATAGACCTGTCACAATATTTGTTCTTCCAATCCATGAGCATGGAACTTTTTTCCATTTCTTTGTGTCTTCTTCAATTACTTTCATGAGAATTCTATAGTTTTCTGAGTACAGATTCTTTGCTTCTTTGGTTAGATTTATTCCTAGATATCATATGGTTTTGGCTGCAATTGTGAATGTAATCGACTTCTTAATTTCTTTCTTCTGTCTTGTTGTTGGTGTATAGAAATGAAAATGATTTGTGTATTGATTTTATATCCCAACATTTTCTGCATTCCTGTATGAGTTCTAGCAGTATTGGAGTGGAGACCTTTGGATTTTCCACAGAGAGTATCATATCACCTACAGGGAATGAGAGTTTGACTTCTTATTTGCTGATTCAGATGCCTTTTATTTCTTTATATTGTCTGAGTGCTGAGGCTAGGACTTCTAGTACTATGTTGAATAGCAGCGGTGATAGTGGACAGCCCTGCCGTGTTCCTGACCTTAGGGGGAAAGCTCTGTTTTTCCCCATTGAGAATATTTGCTGTGGTTTTTTCATAGATGGCTTTCATGATATTGAGGTATGAACCGTCTGTCCCTACATTGTGAAGAGTTTTGGTCAAGAAAGGGTGCTGTACTTTGTCAAACGCTTTTTTCTGCATCTGTTGAGAGTATCATATGGTTCTTGTCCTTTCTTTTATTAATGCATTGTATCACATTGATTGATTTGTGGATGTTAAACCATCCTTGCAGCCCAGGAATAAATCCCACTTGGTCATAGTGAATAATCCTTTTAATGTACTTTTGGACCCTATTGTCTAGTATTTTGGTGAGAATTTTTGCATCCATGTTCATCAGGGATATTGGTCTGTAATTTTCCTTTTTGATTGGGTCTTTGTCTCATTTGGGGATCACGGTAATGTTGGCCTCATAAAATGAATTTGGAAGTTTTCCTTCCATTTCTCTTTTTTGGAACAGTTTGAGGAGAATAGGAATTAATTCTTCTTTGTATGTTTGGTAGAATTTTTTTTAAAGATTTTATTTATTTATTTATGAGAGACAGAGAGACAGAGAGGCAGAGGCAGAGGAGAAGCAGGCTCCCCACCGAGTAGGGAGCCCAATGCGGAACTCAATCCCAGGACCCTGGGATCATGACCTGAGCCAAAGGCAGATGCTTAATCATTTGAGCCATCCAGGTGCACTGTTTGGTATAATTTAAAATTGTTAGATTGGGGCACCTAGGTGGCTCAGTGGGTTAAAGCCTCTACCTTCAGCTCAGGTCATGATCTCAGGGTCCTGGGATTGAGCCCTGCATGGGCTCTCTGCTCAGCAGGAAGCCTTCCCTCGCCCCCACCTTCTCTGCCTACTTGTGATCTCTCTCTCTGTGTCAAATAAATAAAATCTTTAAAAAAAATAAAATAAAATTGTTAGATCTTCTTGTTGTATAGACTCTTTAAGTATATAATATAGTGTCCTTCCTCATCCCTCATTATGGTCTTTGGCCTAAAATCTAATTTGTCTGATAAAAGGATTGCCACTCCAGCTTTCTTTTTATATCCATTAGTATGGTAAGTTATTTTCCCCCTCACTTTAAATCTGGAGGTGTATTTGGGTCTAAGATGAATTTCTTGCAGATAGCATATCAATGTGTCTTATTTTTTTATGCATTCTGATGACTTGTGTCTTTTGATTGGGACTTTTAGTCCATTTACATTCAGGGTAACTATTGAAAGATCCGAGTTTCGTGCCATTGTATTGCTTGTAAGGTGACTGTTACTGTATATTGTCTCTGTTCCGTTTTAGTATATGTTACTTTTAGGCTCTCTCTTTGCTTAGAGGACTCCTTTCAATATTTCCTGTAGGGCTGGTTTGGTATTTGCAAATTCTTTTAGTTTTTGTTTCTCCTAGAAGCTTTTTATCTCTCCCTCTATTTTCAGTGAGAGCCTAGCTGGATATAGTATTCTTGGCTGCATATTTTTCTTATTTAGTGCTCTGAACATATCCTGCCAGTCCTTTCTGGCCTGCCAGGTCTCTGTGGATAGGTCAGCTACCAATCTAATATTTCTACCTTTGTAGGTAGGTTACAGACCTCTTGTCCTGGGTTGCTTGCAGGATTTTCTCTTTGTTTCTGAAACTTTTTTTTACTGTTAGATGATGAGGTGTTGACCTATTTTTATTGATTTTGAGGGGGATTTTCTGTGCCTCCTGGATTTTGATCCCTGTTTCTTTCCCTAAATAAGGAAAGTTCTCTGTTATAATTTCTAAATATACCTTCTGACCCTTTCTCCCTTTCTTTTTCTTCTGGGATCCCGATTATTCTAATATTGTGTCATCTTATGGTATCACTTATCTCTGGAATTCTCCCCTCATGATCCAGTAGTTGTTTATCTCTTTTTTTCTCAGCTTCTTTATTTTCCATCATTTAGTCTTTTATATCACTAATTCTTTCTTCTGCCTCAATTATCCTAACAGTAAGGGCCTCCATTTTTTTTTTTATTGTACCTCATTAATAGCTTTTTTTATTTCAGCTTGGTTAGATTTTAGTTCTTTTATTTCTCCTGAAAGGGATTCCCTAGTATCTTCTATGCTTTTTTCAGGTCCAGCTAGTATCTTTATAATCATCATTCTGAACTCTGAATCTTACTAATGTCCATATTAATTAGGTCGCTAGCCATTGGTACTACCTCTTGTTTTTTTTTTTTTTTTTTTTTTTGAGGTAAGTTTTTCCACCTTGTCATCTTGTCCAGAGAAGGATGGATGAATGAGAGAACAAAATGCTACAAGGGTAACAATGACCTCAGAAAAATATACACTAAACAAATCAGAAAGGACATGAAACTGGAGGGAAAAAAGAGGGGAGGGAAATATATACACACACACACACACACACACACACACACACACACACACACACATAATCAGGCAGGTGAACAGAACAGAGCCACACACTTGATTTTGGGTGTATTTGGTCAGTTAGAAAAACTGCCTCCCAAAATTTTAAAGAAAGAAAAACTCTTGGGGGGGCGCCTGGGTGGCTCAGTCGTTAAGCGTCTGCCTTCGGCCCAGGTCAGATCCCAGGGTCCTGGGATCGAGCCCCGCATCGGGCTCTCTGCGCGGCAGGGAGCCTGCTTCTCCCGCTACCATTCCCTCTGCTGTGTTCCCTCTCTCGCTGTGTTTCTCTCTGTCAAATAAATAAAATCTTTAAAAAAAAAAAAAAAGAAAAACTCTTATATATATATACAAAAATAAGAGTAAATGCAATGAAGAGATGGGGTATGACTGTAAAGATGAAAATTTAAAAAGATTTTTAAAAAGGAATTGATAAGAAGTTGGTTGAAAAACAAAAAAAAAAACAAAATTAAGTGAAGAGAATGTGATTAGGCAGGAGACTAGAACAAAGCCATTCACAGTAGATTTAGGGCATATTTTGGTCTGTTAGAAGAAACCATATCTTAAAATTTTAAAGAAAGAAAAACATATGTATACAAAAAATAAGGTTAAATACAATGAAGGGAAAGAATATGACTATAAAAATGAAAATTAAAGATTTTAAAAGTATTGATAAGATGTTGGTTAAAAGAGGAAACAGAAAAAATCAAAAAGAAAAAAAAAGAAAAATTTTAAAACTTAACTTTGAAAGACTAAAAAAAAAGGAAAAAAGCCATGAATTCTATGTGTTACTTTCCCCCAAGCTCTGGAGTTCTGCAGTTCTCATTGATCGGTGAACTTGATCTTGGCTAGATGTTCTTGCTGATCTTCTGGGGGAGGAGCCTGTTGCTGTGATTCTCAAATGTCTTTGCCCAGGTGGAATTGCTCTACCCTGGCCAGGGGCCGGGCTAAGTAATCTGTTTTTGTTCGAGCTCAGTAGCTTTTGTTCCCTGACCACTTTCCATACCGCCCTGGAGGTGGAGAATGAAGATGGCAGATTCCCAGTCTCCTGTCCTGAGGAGCTGAGAGCTGGGGGCCCCACTCCTCAGTGTGCCATCTGAGAAATGCAGTCAATCCCTCCTGTCTCCCTGGTCTCCAGCCAAACTCCGAGCTCAGTTGGCCTGTCACCCAGCATTTCTGTCTCTGGCAACCGGCCGCATTTGGAATCTCCAAACCCAGCTGATTCCTACTGCATGCTCCTGTGCTGCTCCTCCCGGTGGAGGAAGAGAGGAGTCTCTCCGGATCTGCTCCTTGTTGAGTCCCTGCTCGAAGAGCAGTGGCCTGAAAGTGCCTTGGGTCATGGTTTATGACAACCCCAAGCTGAAGCCCACCCCTCGGCTCCGTCTGTGCAGTTGGCTTCCCCATTCCGATACCTGGGAGCTCTACCACAGTCAAGCACACTTGTACTTTCTGTGACTCCATGGGTCCCAAGACCACACTGTCCCAGTGAGGGCTCCACCCCCCACTTAGCCTCTGGAGCAACATCCCTCAGTGGAGCAGACCTCCAAAACTTCTGATTTTGTGCTCCACTTCTCTATCACTTGCTGGTAGCCTGGTAGCCAGCTGATGGAGGCCCCCTCCCACTGCAGTCTATCTTCCCCAATATCACCTTGGATTCACTTCTCCGCATGTCCTACCTTCCAGTAAGTGCTTGCTTTTCTGTTCATAGAATTGCTACTGTTCTTTTCTTCAATCTCCTATTGAGTTTGTAGGTGTTCAGAATGGTTTGATAACTATCGAGCTGAATTCCTGGGACCAGATGAAATTTAGTTCTCCTACTCCTCCACCAACTTGCTCCTCCTCCCTTCCTTTATCTTTCTTAAGACTAGACTATGACATCATTCACACCTGCATTTGGATCCCAATTCTGTCAATTGTATGTCATTGGGCAAGTTATTTAGCCTCTATAAACTTCATTTATAAAGCGATTTAACAGTAAGAGGCTTGCAATTTTTTGGTGAAGAGTTAGAAATAATGCATATGAAATGCTTAACACACTGTTTGGACATAGTAGCTTCTCAGTAAATGACAGTCCTGGCTCACTTACAGGACAAGGGCTCATAACTTTTGCAGAGATTTAAGTTTTGTATTCCTGTTCTCTTCTGGCAAAGGTTCTACTCATCGGTCCTGTTATCTGGCTAAAAACGCACGTGGGAGGGTATATACACAGGGTTCAGGCAGGAGGCAGTATCCATACAATTTATTTGAGCAAAGAGTACTTAACATAAAAGCATCACTAAGTAGGTATAAAATTGTTAGTGAGGCAACTGAAAAAATAAAGAAGATGCTAACGTACATGGAGGGAGCAACTAGAGAATGGGAAGGGAAAAGACTGGAATTCTTAAAGTTTGCTGGGGCACTAAAGGAGCTGCAATTCACATTTCTGGGTGGGGCGGGGGAGCTACTCTGCTAGTGTTCCTGCATCTGAGCTCAAAAGAAGGTGCTCCCAAGGAAAGTGTTCTGCTCGGCTAAGGCTGGCGTGTATCTAAAGGGGCTATGACTAAGCTGACAAGGTTTGCTGCAAGGGATAAGACCCTGCAGACTGGACTTAGCTGCTGTCATGGGGAAGAACTTCTGGTGACTGTGTGCAGAAGTATACCTAAAGTGTGTTACAGGGGCAGGAAGCAGGCAGGAATGGCCTAGGAATGGCAAGGAGCAAGTCTTTTTCTTCCTCCAATGTCATAGGCTCCTTCTAGCACCTCCTGCTGTCCTGGCTTAACAGGGAGCAGCAGCAGAATAGTGGTTTCCAGGGCTAGAGAACAGATGATGTACAATAGGAACATTCTTTGTCCGATTCAGACGTCTTTGTGATGAGTCCATCCCACCTTTCTCAAACTGACCCTTCTAGGCCTACTTCTAACCTATCCTACAGATATTTCTGAGATCCACTTGCTGAGGAGCTTGACATAAATGAGGACAAACTTTTCATCCGTGGCAGTCTTGAGAGTAAGGATTCCCCCCCCCCCACTTTGATATCAACTACTGGGCAGCACCCATCTGATAACTGTGTTAAGTAAGAAGGGAAGGAACTAATGGAACCCTGGGGGCAAAACTTTTCTGTCTGCAGTCTTATAGGCAGGGTCCCTATGGAGGGGATGTGGCAGATATTGTTGCTCTTAAAATGATAGGAGTACAGTATCTCTTCTAAGGGGTAAAACTTGTCTAGTCATTAATGACATAGCGCATTCCAGCGGAAAATGCATGTCTTTATGTACTATTGTAGTTGATCCTCAAGTAACTGTGTGGCTCAGTTACTAATAACTATATGGATGAAGGGACAGAGATAGAGAGACTTTATGGAACCTAAACACAATCACATGTGTAGGATATGAATAGAGACATAAAATCACATAGTAAACAGAACATGAATTTGGATTCACACCATCCATGTGTATATCCTGACTGTCACGTACCACTCAAGAGACCTAGGCCATAATACAATCACCTGAGACTCAATTTTTGCCTTAAAAAAGACATAATATATTCCTTTTAATATTGCAAAGTTCAAGTGATATGAGACATTTAAAATGGCTTTATTCGACGTGGCACAAATCATATAGTTTATACTTTGTTTTGTTTTTGTAGGTATTGTTGTAATTTTGTTGTTGTAGGTATTATTGTTGTAATTTTATAATTGTTATTTTGATGATGACGAGGAAGATGATGCTTGCTTACTCCAAATTTGAACCTGGGATTTTCGTCTTTAGATATAATATTCTCCTTAGACTTACTTCTTCTCCTGCCTCCCACAGCATCTTTTTTGCTCTCAAGCATCAGGCAAAAGAGTTTATTTTATTTTTAACTACTTTTAAATATAATCAAAGTCTACATGTTCTTACCAATTACATTTGGATTGGCAACACCATCAAACAGTCTTACTTTAGTGTTTATACATGTAAAGAAAGACTGAGGGCTAACTAGCTGCATTGTATAGAAAAATAAAACCAAAACAGTTTTCCATTATTGCAGGGTAAGCAGAGAAAACCCCATTAGCAACAACACTCAGTCACTCAGGCAGGCCTAGCACATCAGGGTGTGTAATTGAAAGAGCTGCTGATACAGAAACCAAGAAGGTGTATGAGCTGTTAGTCACTTTGTGACTGCTAAGCACAAAGCAAAACTCACACTGAAAGGTTCAGAAAAAGTGTGTGTAGATCTTTAGAAAGGAACTTAACTTCAGCGGTAAGGAAAGGCTGGATGAATACAGCTCGGGCAAATCTGTTTTCTTTTAGAGGTTTTAACTGATTATGTATTGCTAAGACCTTTGTTCCAAACAAAATTAGAAGTCAAGTCAGTGATACTCTAAGCAGCTCACACTAATAATAACCTCTCTTACAGTAATGACTTTTTAGTGCTAGAACTTTCACTTTCCATTTGCTCATTAGAGGTTTCAAAAGGTTATGTGTGTTATTTCACTTTTCAGAAGTTGAAATGGTACCAAGCTGTTTAAATGTTTGTATAATTGAGGCACCCATTCATGAAATATTTAATCAGCATCCACAGTAATAATAATAGCTCCCATTTGTTGAACACCAGAAAACATCAGGGTATATGGGGATGGGATACTCTGTATATATTTCCTCTAATCCCTAGAATGACCCTTGTAGGTAATATGATCCTTATTTTGTGGATAAGGAAACTGAGCCTTGGTGTTAATCAACTTGCTCATGAATAGCAAAGATAGTCAAGCCTATCTCTCTAATCCTAAATCTTGTTCTTATAATCCAGCACGCTATCTGTAGGCATATAGTGTCCTCAGTAGAGTAAAAGCAAATGCAATTGTATAGTTCTGTGACATGAAGAAACCTCTTTAACTTCCACTTTTCCTCCCTCAAAAAGAAGCTTTGTATCCCTTCAAATTCTTGCCCCACTTCTTGCTTGTCAGCTAGAGGAACTCGGGCACCTTTTTTTCCTAGAGTGTGAGTACTACAATCACTATTCTGGAGAACTGCCTTGGGCATTAAATGGGAATGATCAGCATGTGTTTATTATGTGCATTTGTTCACTCATCCCTTTAAAAAGATTTCAGTGAATGCCTGGGAACAGGACTCTGTGCTAGGCACATATTGAATGATTAATAGATACTTTTTCCTTTGTACTTTTATCTCAGAAAGTTATCATGGATTTATAAGAATTTTGTACTCTCATAAAAGTTACATTACTCGTTTTGGTGCTAAAGTCCCAAAATCCAAGATCTGGGAAAGAGGGGTTTTGACAAACAAACTTACATGAAGGAGAGAGTAGTTCTTTGAAAATTCTCCCTTTACCAAGAAAAGAGCTATTCACTTTGATTTGTGGATATGGATATTTCATAATACTGAGGGGTAGGGAGGAATCCATGTGAGAGAAGGGACATAAGCATTGTTCCGCCAAGCTGAAAACTGAACCATATTTTGTAATGTTAATTTGTGGTTAAGATCAGCCACAAATTAAAGCATTTTGAACATTTTTACTGGCTTAATTTTGAGATAAAAATGTTTTGTCTAATGAATATTCAGCCAATATGTCTAGCATGGTGTTGTATCTTAAATGTTTAAAGTCACATTAGTCACTAATTTATGAATACACAACATTTCTCTTCTGGCCATTTAAGCACAGTTGAAAGCTCTAGATAAGAAATTCAAAACTGTAGCATGCTGAATATAGAACAGAATGTTTTCTCCTACTTGGCTCCTTAAAAATCAAATCTGTAAAGGGGATGAGTTTTGAGGAATGGAGATCTTCACCCAGTTTCATAAGGCTAGAGGGGAGATTTAAAACCATCTGTCTCAACACCCCACTTCAGAAATCTAGGACTACAGAGGGCAAGTGACTTATCCAGTCCTACAGCAACAAATTACCCCAAACTGGCTTTTTTTTTTTTTGGTAAAAGTGTGCACAAACACACAGTTATGTCAATAAAGTAGATGGGTGGAGGAATGAGAGGGGGTTGCCCTGGAGCTGTACCCACCTCCCACATTGTCAAGTAGCTCCATGGAGAAGAGGGTAAGCTGATGTATCGTTGATGCCTGGGCTCTTTCCATTGGTCCACGCTTCCACACTGCTTCTCTCTCTACATCGAAAGAGTCCACATTCCCCGTTGCTTTATTTTAGATACAAACACAGTCCTTCATTCAACTCTGTATGTTCACTTTTTACTCTATTAAAGATCCTTGAAAAATTCTTATATTCTTAAAAGCCATATGACTCAGGCTCAACAACTGTTTCTTACTGCTGAGTTTTTGTAAGAGCTGACATATGGCACTGGCACTTGTACATTGTAGTCTGGTCTTCATGTTAGGCTGGAACTGTGGCTGGAAATCTTTCCCATTCTCTGGAAATGCCTTGGACCACACCAAACTTGAGTTAGTAAAAATGTCTGATGTTACCCAAATGTCAGCTAAGGGACATTAGCACATGAAAGATCTAGGTAGAATCTTCTCAGATACCACCATTCCCTAGACCTAGGAAAGCTCAAACTCTCCCCCAAACTTCCATTTATCTTAGGAGCTTATATCTTTATGTTTCTTTTTACCCTCCCACATTTTTTTGCCATTTAAGTTGTCTGTGTTTTGCTCAGCATCAATCCATACAAAACTTAAAGCACTCACTGATTTTCACAAGGAATCTGTACATGCTGAACACCACATGAGCTTAGAGTTTTCAAAGTTTAGAGAGGAAACACATTCTTTCATCTAAAGTTTCTACTTCTTGCTGGCTCCCTTCGTCTCTTCCCTGTTCATTCCTATTTCCTCCTTCACTGTGATGAGCTCCAGCTTCTTTTCTCCTGTACCATGTAGAACAATTCTATTCTCTTCTGTTCTTTAGCTTAAACCAAAATCTAGCAGTGTTTAGGAATCTCAACTGAAGCAGGGGGAAAAAAAAAAAAGTCATCCAGTCAGTACTACTGACCCTTCTTAAATTGAGTGGTGATATGAAGTGATGTCTGGGTATCCATATGAAGAACAAATAGCCTAGGACTTCTCTCCACGCTTTTACATCTATAAGATATTTTGTTCAGTGGAGGTAGCCACTCAAGGGGAGAAAACTTCTCTCTGGTTATCCTCTGGGGAGGAAGAAGGAAGTGGAGAATATTTGATACTGTTCCTGTCTCATAAATCAGAGGTGAAAATACTGATACCAAAAGGAGAAAATGGCTATCTACCCATCCTTCATTTTCCTTGGGCAAAAAGATATAGTCAGGAAGAAAGAGACTCCAGAAATTTCCAACTTTGTAAATGGTACTTCTGAAGTTGTGCCTATAAAGCCTTATTCAATGATTCAGCGATCTCTAAGACATCTAAAATCAAATAACAAAAATTTATCTCAAGAGTGTTAGCTTTTGCCTGAAGTATCACACTCTGCACATCTTTAAGGTTGCCCCACATCCATGGGTCTGGATGCACTGTGGCATTGACTCAGTTTTACAAGTGCTTATGAACAGTCCTACCATTCTTGAGGAGGGAGATTCCTGAGATTCCTTGCCCTTATGTTGAAGTCCACATTAGACCCAGTCTGAATAGTCAGTCCCCCTTTTTCCTTGCCACATTGCTTTTACTTGGCCATTTTGGGTCTGTCTGATCTTTTCCCTCTGATGGCAAAAGAGGAAAATAAGTAAACCCATAAAAGAAGAGACTGTTGGCTCCATGTCTATTCACTGTTGTCAATGCTGCCTCTGCTTTCTAGTACCATGTGCCATATCTGGTCTCTCCAAAGGCTTGATAGTCACTATCATTGCCAGGGACCATACTTTTACAGTGGAACATGTTGTGTTCCTCAAAGGAGAGCAGGGAGGGGAGGATGCCTGACTAGTAGAGCTCAGCTATTAAATATGTTGTCAGTCAATCAGTCATTGTCATGTGCAGGTAATTAGCATCAAGGATATACATTTATCAGCAGGGAATAAGTACAGGAACAGCAGGTATTGGCTCTTAAATAAAAGCACCCTCTCCACAAGTAGCTCAAGTAACTCAAGGCTTGGGTTCAGAGCAATATTTGAAATAGTGGTTCAGAAACTTCGCTATTGGCCTGGCTAAGAGTATCTTTCAGGAAGTCAAGGCCTGTTGTTGGTTCCCGGGAGTCTGATTTAGGTATTCCTTGAGGTTAGAAACAGGAATTATAAGTAAATATGTGAGAATACAACTAAATACACACAAAGTAAGAATTTTTATTTATATCACCATTTCCAAAGGGATGAGGTGTGAAATGCATGGTATGGTCTCAAGCAAGAACAATCGGATGAAAGTTATAGGAGATGACCCACAGAAAGGGGAGTGTCAATTGATGAAAAAAAGATCACATCATGAGGGTCCTTGGGAATCATGTTAAAAAGTTTGGAAAGCATCCAAGATCAATTAGGATTAATAAAAAAAAAACCAAAGATTTATTTTTTTGACAGAGAGAGAGATCATAGTAGGCAGGCAGAGAGAGAGGGGGGAGCAGACTCCCTACTGAGCAGAGAGCCCAATGCTGGGCCCAATTTCAGGACCCCAAGATCATGACCTGAGCCAAAGGCAGAGGCTTAACCCACTCAGCCACCCAGGTGCCCCAAAGATTTTTAATAAAGGGATTTACATGGCCAGATCTGCATTTTAAAAAGACTAGTCAGAAGAAGTGTTTAGAATGGATTGCACTGTAGCAGGGAAATGAGGAATTGATTGCAAGTTTAGGAGACTTTTGAAGTAACTGAGGCAAATAATGATGAAGGAATGAGCTACTGGTGAGGCAGGGGCTAGGGAAGAAAACTGACTCTATGTAATGCGTTAAGTGGATGGATTTGATGAAATGTGGCTTAGAAGAGAAGTGAAGGAAGACAATGACTACCTGAGACTTCAGGCTTGGGAAATACATCACTCTGTAACCAATCACAAAGGTCCAGTCTGAACCACAACCAACAGGGATGTACCTGATCAAATGCCCCGGTGCCTATGCATCATTAGCTCCCACTCTTGGGAAACTTGAGAGTCAGAGTGAAGGGTTGTGAATTTCAAGCTACTTGCCTATACTTAGAAATGTCTTTCATTCACCAAAGAGGCAAACTACCAGTCAGCTCCCTCAAGTAAGTACTTCCTTTGGCTGTGAATTAGAGAGTCTCAATTCCAGATCTGACAGTGGAATGTGCTAGATAGAACCCTGAGCTTGCTGTGAGCACCTACAAGTGTTAGTGAAAACTGCCATCCTAATGAATGCAGTTATAGGGACATTGTTTCTCAAACCTCTTTCATTTTCACATCTTGGGTGCATGTTTTCATTTTTGCTCTTTCTTTGCTCTCTTTTTAGCATTAGAGACACCAGAACCTGTTCATTATACTAATGTGGTCAGAGCAGTGAAAAATGTGAACTGTTTATTCAGGGGACAGTGTTAAGTCTGGTATAGTTATGGTACACTCCTAAATAAACGGCACTGATATCTAGGAGTCTAACTCTTTCTTTTACTCACATTCCACAGCAGGTCAAGACACTGAATAGTATGATTTCTCTAGGTGGCTCAGTGGTTAAGTGATTTCTGCTTCGGTCCTGATCTCAGGGTCATAGGATTTAGCACTACATTAGACTCCCTGCTCAGTGGGCAGTCTGTTTGAGATTCTCTCCTTCTCCCTCCTCTATGTTAAGTATAGGAAATTGGGTAGTATATTTGTTCTTCTTTTGTTTAAAGACTACTTATTTATTTTAGAGAAAGAGAGACACAGAGAGAAAGGAATAACAAATCAGTCTCAAATGCTCCCATGGTTTAATTCCATTTTTATCTGAAGTTGCCTCCAGTTACCTAAATAAACTAAAATATTTACTCTTTCACAAAATACTACCCAATTTCCTATGCTTAAGTTTTGTTCATGCTCTTCTCTTTAGATTAGTCCTGTTCAATGGGATACTCTGTGATAAAGAACATTTTTTATATCTGTGTCACCTAATAGCCATAAGCTACACATAGCTATTGATTGAAACTAGAAACCAGACTTGTTCAAATAAAAAATTGAATTTTTTATTTATTCTTATTTCAATTAATCAGAATGTGAATATTTGTAGGTGACTAAGGCTATCATATCAAGCAGTTTAAGTATATATTGCCTCCTTTCAGTCCCAATCTTCCATGGCTCCATTCAAAGACACTATTTGCATCCTTCTTAAAATAACCATACAAAAAAAAAAAAAAAACCTTTAGCCTTATATCAAGAAATAAGAAGGGGCACCTGGGTGGCTTAGTCTGACTCTTGATTTCAGCTGGGGTCATGATCTTAAGGCTGTGAAATTGAGCCTTGTGACTAGCTCCATGCTGAATGTGGAACTTGCTTGAGATTATTTCTTTCTTCCTCTGCTCCTCCCCCTTCACACATGCTCCTTCTTTCTCTTAAAAAAAAGAAGAAGAAGCCCTAATCAACAATCTAACTGTACACCTAATGAACTAGAACAAGAAGAACAAAAAAAAAAAAAAAAAAAGAACATGAAGAACAAAGCCCAAGGTGAGTAGAAGGAAGAAAATAATAAAGATCAGAACAGAAATAAATGACATAGACTAAAAAAATATATAAAAATTTAATGAAACCAAAAGCTAGTTCTTTGAAAAGATAAACAGAGTTGATACACCCTTAGCCAGACTCATCAAGAAAGAAAACAAAGGATTCAAATAAATACAAAATCAGAAATGAGAGAGAAGTAACAATTGACACCACAGAAATATAAAAGATCATAGAGGAAAACTATGAAACATTATATGCCAACAAATTGGACAACCAGGAAGAAATGCAATCTTCTAAAACTGAATCAAGAAATGGAAAATCTGAACAGACCAATTATTAGTAATGGAATTGAATCAGTGATCAAAAAACTACCAAAAAATAAAAATTGAGGACCAAATGGATTCAGAGGTGAATTCTGTCAAACACTTAAAGAAGAGTAAATAGGGGCGCCTGGGTGGCTCAGTTGTTGAGCGTCTGCCTTCGGCCCAGGTCAGATCCCAGGGGTGTGGGATCAAGCCCCACAACGGTCTCTCCACTCTGCGGGAAGCCTGCTTCTCCCGCTACCATTCCCTCTGCTTGTGTTCCCTCTCTCGCTGTGTTTCTCTCTGTCAAATAAATAAAATCTTTAAAAAAAAAAAAAGTGTAAATACCTATTCTTCTCAACTATTAAAAAAAATATAGAGGAAGGGTGCTTCCATATATATTCTATGAGGCTAGCACTACTTTGATAACAAAGTCAGACAAGGACATTACAAAAAGAAAAAAAAAGAAAAAAAAGAAAAGAAAAAGGAAACTAAAGCCAATATTCCTGGTGAACATAGATACAAAAATTCTTAACAAAATATTAGCATATCTCATTCAACAATACATTAAAAGTATCATTCATCATAATCAAGTAGTATTTATTTGAGGGATGCAAAGATGGTACAATATTTGCAAATCAACCAATGTAATACACCATATCAACAAAACAGAGAATAAAATCATAGTGTCATCTCAGTAGAATGATATCAAATATCATTGATTAGATGATATTAGATACTGATATCAAATATCAATAGAATATTTGATAAAGTTCAACATGCATTCATGATAAAGACTAAATAAAGTGGGTTTAAAGGGAGAATACCTCAACATAATAAAGACCATACATGAAGTACGCACAGCTAACATCTTACTGAGTGATGAGTAACAGAGAGCTTTTCCTCTAATTTCAGGAACAAGGAAAAGACATTCATTCTTGCCAATTTTATTCAATATAGTACTGGAAGTCTTAGCCACAATAATAAGACAAGAAAAAGAAATTGGGGGCATCCAAATTGGTAAGGAAGGAGTAAAAAATTTATTATTTGCAGATGAAATGATATTATATATTAGAAAACCCTAAAGACCACCAAAAAAAAATAGTAATAAATGAATTCAGTGACATTGCAGAATACAAAATTACTATCCGGAAATTGATAGTGCTTTTATACAGTGATAATGAAGTAGCAGAAAGAGAAATTAAGAAAGTAACTTCATTTACAACTGCACCAAAAAGAATGAAATAGTAGTAAAAGTAGTAGTTAAATAGTAGTAGTAAAAGACCTGGACTCTGAAAACTATAAGACAATGATGAAAGAATTTGAGACTGACACAAACAAATGGAAACTTTCCATGCTTATGGACTGGAAGAATTAATATTGTTAAAATGTCCATGATACCAAAAGAAATCTAGATTCAATGCAATCCCTATCAAAATACTAACATTTTTTTTTCCAGAGAACTAGAACAAGTAAAATTTGTGTGGAACCACATAAGACCCCAAATTGCCAAAGCAATCTTTTTTTTTTTTTTTTTAAAGATTTTATTTATTTGACAGAGAGAAACACAGCGAGAGAGGGAACACAAGCAGAGGGAATGGTAGTGGGAGAAGCAGGCCTCCTGTGGAGCAAGGAGCCCGATGCGGGGCTCGATCCCAGGCCCCTGGGATCTGACCTGGGCCGAAGGCAGACGCTTAACGACTGAGCCACCCAGGTGCCCCAAATTGCCAAAGCAATCTTGAGAGAGAAAAGCAAAGCTAGAGGTACCACAGTTCTAGATTTCAAGATACACTATAAGCTATAGTAATCAAAACAGCATCATATCTTTGGACAAAGATAGGCACATAGTTCAGTGGAACAAAATAGAGAGCCCAAAAATAAACCCACAAGTATATGACGTATTCACTATGACAAAGAAGAGAAGAATATACAATGGGAAAAAGTCTCTTCAATAACTGGTGTTGGGAAAACTGGACCGCTACATGCAGAAGAATGAAACTAGACCACCGTCTTATGTCTTAAACAAAAATAAACACAAATGGATTAAAGATATAAATTGAGAACTGAAACCATAACATTCCTAGAGTAGAACACAAGTCATAATTTCTCTGACATCAGCTATAGCAACATTTTTTTCTAAGTATGTCTCCTAAGGCAAGGGAAACAAAAGCAAAAGTAAACTGTTGGGACTACATTAAAATGTAGAGCTTTTGCACAGCAAATAAAACCATCAACAAAACAAGAAAGAAATCTACCAAATTGGAGAAGATATTTGCAAATAATATATCTTCTAAGTGGTTAAGATCCAAAATACACAAAGAACTTAGGCAACTCAACACCAAAAAATCCCAAATAATCTGATTAAAAAAACGAGCAGAGGACCTGAATAGACATATTTCCAAAGACACAGATGGCCAACGGACATATGAAGGGATGCACAACATTACCAATCACCAGAGAAGTGCAAATAAAAATCACAATGAGATACCACCTTACACCTGAAAGAATGGCTAAAATAAAACATAGGAAATGACAAGTGTTGGCAAGGGTGTGGAGAAAAAGAAACGATTGCACATTCTTGGTGAATGTAAATTAGTATAGCCATTATGGAAAGCAGTATGGAGGTTCCTGAAAAAATTAAAAATAGAAATTATCGTATAATATAATCATTCTGCTGGGTATTTACCTAAAAAATGAAATCAGTAATTGAAAAAAAATATATATTCCTATGTTTATTGCAGCATTATTTATAATAGCCAAGATATAGAAGCGACATAGTGGCTATCAATAGATAAATGACTAGGGGGAAAATGTGGCATACACACACACACACACACACACACACACACACACACACGGGGACATAAATGAAATCTTGCCATTAGGGACAACATGGATGAACCTAGAGTGTATTATGCTAAATGAAATAAGTCAGACCAAGAAAGGCAAATACCATATGATTTCACTCATATGTGGAATCTAAAAAACACAAGCAAACAAGCAGATAAACAAAAAGCAGAATCAAACCTATAATACAAGAACAAACATATTTGACAGAGAGGATGGGGTAGCAGTGTGCAAAATGGGTCCAGGGGGAATAGGAGATACAGACTTCAAGTTACAGAATTACAAAATAAATTTAAAAATTGCCATAACCCTTTTACTATAAACTGCTTATGATATACACATTTCTATATGTAATCAGTTACATGGCTTATCTCTAATGGTAGACTATATGATCTTGGAGAGGAGGGACCCCATCATTTGTACTTCTGTGCCCAATCAGTGCACAGTATGGACCGTTCCATAGTGTTTAAGCTAATAAATAATGCTGACAGACCATTCGAAGATTTATTGATTGATAAACTAAATCAATAGATTGTTTTTAATCAATAGGTTTATTGATAATAATAGATTATTCCATTAGTTAATTAAAGAAAGAGGTGTTTTTTAAATTTATTTTTTACTAACATATAATGTATTATTTGCCCCAGGGTACATGTCTGTGAATTGTCAGGCTTACACATTTCACAGCACTTACCATAGCACATGCCCTCCTCAATGTCCACAGCCCAGCCACCCCATCCCTACCCCCCTGCCTCCCAGTCACCCTTAGTTCGTTTCATGAGTCTAGGAGTCCTTTATGGTTTGTCTCCCTCCCCATACCTTCCTGTTTCATTTCTCTCCCCCAGCCCCACACAGACCCCTGCCTTGTCTCTCAAATTCTTCATTTCAGAGAGATCATGTGATAATTGTCTTTCTCTAACTGACTTACTTCGCTTAGCATAATACCCTCCAGTTCCATCCCTGTCGTTTCAAATGGCAAGATTTCATTTCTCTTGATGGCTGCATAGTTTTCCGTTGTATATATATATACCACATCTTCTTTATCCATTCATCTGTTGATGGACATCTAGGTTCTTTCCATAGTTTGGCTATTGTGGACATTGCTGCTATAAACATTCGGGTGCACGTGCCGTGCACGTGCCCCTTCGGATCACGACATTTGTATCTTTAGGGTAAATACCCAGTAGTGTGATTGCTGGGTCGTAGGGTAGCTCTATTTTCAACTTCTTGAGGAACCTCCATACTGTTTTCCAGAGTGGCTGTACCAGCTTGCATTCCCACCAACAGTGTAGGAGGGTTCCCCTTTCTCCACATCCTCACCAACATCTGTCGTTTCCTGACTTGTTAATTTTAGCCATTCTGACTGGTGTGAGGTGGTATCTCACTGTGGTTTTGATTTGTATTTCTCTGATGCTGAGTGATGTGGAGCACTTTTCCATGTGTCTGTTGGCCATTTGGATGTCCTCTTCGCAGAAATGTCTGTTCATATCTTCTGCCCATTAAAGAAAGAGGTTTTGACTTCTAACACTGCTTTTGCTAGATACCTCTTTTTTATTTGGGAGGACTGAGTCATTACTTAGTAATCATTCTTTGGTTCCCATTAATGTGATGCCCATATAATCTTCATATGGTTAATCTGTCAAACTAGGAAGCTAAACTCCATTTTATATTTACAAGATATATAAAAATTAATTATATCTAAGGAAAGAAAGGGAGGAAGGAAATGAATGGAGAGAGGAGGAGAGGAGGGAAGAGGAAAGGAGGGAAGGAAGAATCAGTGGTATTAAATGTAATTTGTAGAACAAGAACCTTTGGAATTTCTTTAGTAATAGAAATCATGTGAGTACTAAAAGTTTTATCAACTACTCAGAGCATATGTATACCTCAATACATACTAAAAAATGTACAGCCAGCTTATAATTTTAGAGCTGTTTAATATTCAAGAAAATTCTTGATACCTCTGATGATGAAGAATAGTTCACCTACAAAAGATACACTATAAAATAACTTGGATACTCAGAGTGTCTGGCTGAAAGGTTATAGGTTATTAAAAGGCAGGAAACTACCGTACTTCTCAGTTAGCCATTTTTATTGTAAAACTCACTAATATCCCTTCCCTATAAACATGTATAAGCACTTTATAAGACAACCTGTATTAACCCCTCCAACTATCACTGTCTTTGGAACATACTAGATATATAATAATTTTTCACTTATTGAATTAAAAAATGAATGAGTAGAAAAATATACTTGTCTCATATATATGAACTCATATCTAGAATGTATTAAGAATTCCTGCTACAAATCAATGTGAAAATGCATACAACTCAATAGAAAAAAGCAAAATCCTTGGACACTTCACAAACAGGATATCCAAATGTCCAGTAACCAAATAAAATGGTTCTCGATATTATCACTCATCAAGGAAATGCAAATAAATAACATAATGAGATATCACTGCACATCCACAGGAATGACAACATTTGAAGATAAACAATACAAGGCACTAGAACATGGTAAAGAATAAAATGCAATGCCTGTCCTCATGGTGCCTAAATTATTCAGAAAAAAAAATCAGAAAACAGAAAGACACTAAAAATATTGTATGATCAGTTTTATGAAAGCAAAGCACAGAATGCTCTGAAAAGCAAAAAGTGACATGTTTCTTTGCTAGAGCACTGTATAGTAGACAGTTGTAGACAAGGGTAGGTAGTTATCAAAGGAGGATCAAAACAGAAAACCATAAAGTACTTTTTCAAGAATGCCACCTTGGACTTCTCAAACCATTAAAATTTATGTGCAGTTCACTAGCATTATTCCAGTAAGAGAGCCCTGATAATTTTAGCCCTTCTCTAGATCTTTTTTAACTCAGCTACTGTTGCAAAATGTGTTCAAGGAAATGAAATGGCAAAATAATTGCAGCAGTCCCCATCATGGTAATTAGCTTGCATTCATGTCTCCCTGGTGCTTCTACCATGTATCTGAGTCTCCTTTGAATACCAACTTATATTCTTAGAATCCTTATTGGTATGAACCCTGATGCCATTGAGGTAAAGAGCATTTTATAGAGAATGGGGTAATTTTTCTTTTATACTTTCAGAATTTTTAAACTAATTTCTTTAATTAGACCAAGTTTCTATCCATTCCTTTTTGTTGGGGGAAAAAAAACTGTACATACTGAGCAAATGTTTCTCAGGATTTACAAAGGCTAGAGGCCTGGTGAATATTGTCCTAGGAATGCTTGGTCATGAGATCTAGGAAGGAATGCGGAAGTCACTCATCTGACCATATGTACAATCATCTGACCACATGTACAATCATCTATACAATCATCCATACCATATGCACAATCCATCCAACCGAAAGCCATTGGGTTGATCTTGTCTTTTCCCATCCAAACTGGTCACATGGGGCCCTCAAAGTAAAGCTGTCACATCAGAGACCTTTTACCCACCTTTATCACTTCTCTACGAGGTTCTGAAGGGAATTCCAAATTACTTAGTGAACACCAGTTACCTGTGGTAGTTCATTTAATTCTCAGATCCACCTTAGTAAATGAAGATCATACCCTTATTATGCAGATTAGAAAAAAATGAAGCTCACAGGTTAAAATGCCTTGCCCAAGATCACAAGAGCTAGCTCACGGTCGAGCTGTGATTCAAAACTGTCTTATCCCAGACTAATATTTCCATTACTACATGCTGCTTAGAGAGAGGCCATGCATTGAAAAGTGTCAGTCACTTTCTCCACAATTAGAAAGTCCCTTGAGATACTCTCCTCCAGAATGGGCTTAGAGGAATATGACACTATATATACCAGTATATTATCTTTGGATTTTAGGGCACACCCACATGAGACTATTTCTCACTGAACTTTGACTCTATAGATTATCATCCAGATTGCATTGCTGGGATATTTAGACTTCCTTAAGAAAATACAAATAAAAATATAAATAATAAATAAATGAATAAATATGGACTGCAAATTTCTATCAGATTTGCATAGGGTATTTTGAGTATCACTTGATTCAGGACATCTTAGGAAATTAAATATTACCTTTAAGCAATGACTCCCATACTGGGGAAAAAACAAAACAAAACAGCAGGGCTTTTCTTCTCAAACAAAATGCTATGTACAATCACCATACTTTATTTTATATTATTTTGTTTTTAAGGATTTTATTTATTTGAGAGAGAGAGTGAGTGAGAGAGAGAAGGAGAGAGAAAGAAGGGGCATGTGGAGGGGCAGAAGGAGAAGCAGATAACCTGTTGAGCACGCAGCCCAATGTGGAGCTCCATTCCAGGACTCCAGGATCACGACCTGAGCCAAAGAAAGAGGCTAAACCCCCTAAGCCACCCAGATGCCCCACAATCTCCATATTTTAAACAAAAAGGTAGAGCCCCTCTCTGAGAGCAGATGCCCTCTCTGTCCCTGGCCTTTCCTTACCCTCAGCCCTACCTCTTTCTAATATACCTTCTCTGAACCCTTAGGTCTCTATGGACTAGATTTTGAAAATTACCCACTAAATTCAAGTATAACCCAAGTTAGAATGTTATAGAAGTATCTACTGATAATGTCACTATCTCAGTATTATGTAAAAATTCACTCATTTCAAGGATTTATTTTTATCTGAATTTGTCAGTCATCATGGAAACAGCAAACACCTTTTCCAAAACTTCTGTCTGTCTGTTGCTCCCCCCACCCCTCTCTATCTGCACTTGTACATGCATATTATGTGGGAAGGAAGGTGCATTTAAACTCACACTTCTGAGGCTTAGGATGTCAGGTCATAGCTGATCAGTTCGGTTGCCCAAATCTTTAGCTCTCATAATTGTCATATTTTAGGTCTTAAATTGTTATGCAAGGGGCATTTTCTTTTTCTTGCACTCTGTACTTCTCTGACCTAAAACTAAGACCAAGACAATGTAAAACCAAAGTCAACTGACATTCCTACGTATAACCTCATTCTATTATCTTGAACATTCACCAATGTTTAATTAATGTCTGCATCTTCTCTTCTGGCTGAAATCCCAAATCCTCTAGTTCAGGACGAGACAAGAGTATTCAAAATCAATGCTCCCCATACTTCACAAGCTTTCGGTCTGCCCTTCTCTAAGTCCCACTCAATCTCTTTTCTTTCTTTTCTTTTTTTTCTTTTCTTTACCTTACCTTTTCTTTTCTTTTCCTTTCCTTTTTTTTCTTCCTTCCTTCTTTCCTTCCTTCCATTAAAATTCCTTCATTGTGAATGCTTTTTTGACCCATTGAATCTTTCTTCATAGGACAAAGTATAAAGAATGCAAAGAAATAGTTTTTTCCTAGAAATAATCACTCACAATATACAATTACTGAATTATGTGGGGAAAGCTTCAACTTCTCTAGGCCTCAGTTTCCCTTCCTTGTTCAGATATTAATGGTGTCTATCTTGCACCTAGACTGTCTTATCATGGCTTCAAGATGAGGGAATGGGTCTAGATCAAGGGTTCTAAATCTTATCTATAGTCACCAAATGATACATTAATGTATCCTGTAGAAACTTTATGAAATCTCTGAATTTATATAGAAAATTTATATTTTACATAAGTATATATACATTAGTGGGGGGAGATCCAAAACACTTACCATTTTCTTTAAAATAACATGTATTGATATAGGCAGTGGACCTTAAGTGCCACTTCAGGGTTACCTACAATGAAAATAGGAGGATTTTTGTATCCCATTCCAGACTTATTCAAATCTTTGGGTGCAAGTATGGAACAGGAATTTATAATTTTAATAAACAGCCCAGAAGATTCTGCCAAGTTTTCCCTGGTTCATGGGCTAGTGAGTTGTGAACCATTGATCACAGACTACTGTGGTCAAAGCTAAAATGATCAGATTCTAGGTCTGTATTCAGAGGCCAGGGTGACTGACATTAGATATGTCTTTATGAATCTCAGATGAGGTGATTTTGGATTCCTGAACATCCAGGTGGGAAAAAAAAAGTGGGGAGGGGCTATAATCCTTGTCTATAAACCACCCCTTATTGCTCCATATCTTTATTCATGATCTTTGAATCAAGTATGTTAAATGTAATTAATGTTCAGTAAATATTTATTCAGTAAATATTTATTCAATAAATGAATGAATGAGTGACATGTGAAGAGAAACAAAATCCAAATTATATTAACGCTGTGATTAAAATTAATAGTCTGTCCTTTAAAAGACCCTTCGAAGGACAGATTTCTTATGCAGATGAATTAATGAATAAATAGCATAAACATTTGCGGCTTGCCTCTGAGGTAATGAATGAATACTGGATATAAAATGTTGGGCAGCAATGATGAAAATCTTTAGTTGATGCCCCCAGCAAATAACTAATTACTCAGCTTGGTCAAGTTGTCCAGTCTTGGCTTTAAGGACTGGTTAGTATTTATCTCTTTCCCATATCAGAGGGAACCAATATGTTGGCATATTGTCATCACAATATAATTTAATTAAAATTAGATCACATGTGAGACTGTGGACTCTGAGCAACAATCTAAGGGTTTTGGAGGGGAGAGAGTGGGGGATTGGATGAGCCTGATAGTGGGTATTGAGGAGGGCACATATTGCATGGAGCACTGGGTGTGGTTCATGAACAATGAATCTTGTAACACTGAAAAAATAAAATAAACATATTTGGGGAAAAAATAAAAAATTAAATCACATGCTTCTCTGAAATTATTCAGAAGGAATACAATTTGCTGCCATATTTTTTTCTCCCCCTGTGGAATTAGTCTGTGCCATTGGTAAATGTAAATTATGTTATCGCAGAGAAAGAATTTTATTCACAGCCAAATAACCTTGGCCAAATTATTTAAACAACTCAAGACTCAGTTTCCTCATATTCAAAGTAAGAATTTTTATTTACCTTTCACTTGTTCAGAAGATTGTGTATATAAATCAACCAAGCTCAGTTCCAGGAATAGGAATATTTATCATTATTATCATAAATAAATTTATTAGAAGTGATGTATTATTTCTGTAAATGAACTAAATATACATTTTCCTAAGATTAGAGTTTACAGGGGCACCTGAGTGGCTCAGTTATTAAGCGTTTGCCTTCAGCTCAGGTCATGATCCCAGGGTCCTGGGATCAAGCCAGCATCAGGCTTCCTGCTCAGTGGGAAAGCCTGCTTTTCCCTCTCCCACTCACCCTGCTTGTATTCCCTCTCTTGATGTCTCTTTCTGTCAAATAAATAAAAAAACCTTAAAAAAAAAAGATTATAGCATTTACAGAGATAAGCATTTGTACCTACTTGTCCTCACTGTAGATTTATGACATGGGCTGTAGATGTGCTGATCCACCTATTTTATGCTAATCAACCATGGACAATAACAGTTAATTGACTTTCTTAAGTGATTTTTGCGTTCAAACAATAAGCAACAAAACATGACCTTTAACCTAGACCTAGCCAGAATATTCAATGTCCCTGTCTTACTGTACTATAGGCTAAGGGACCCGGTATCTGCGTGTGAACAAAATTGAAAATAATATCATATAATAGTTATTACAGAAACAATTGGGAACAGCAGAGAGCCATGCTGAAATGAAGAGGGAGAGGCAGATGAAATGATTATTTTACCTTAAGATGTCCTTGTGGGTTTAGAGAGGGCACAAGAACACAAAAGTATTTGTCATGCTGCCATACAGACTTGTGTTCAAGTCCAACTTTATACCATTTACTGTCTGATCTTGAACAAATCTCACTTTCCCAGGTTTCATGTCTTTTATCAAATACAAAATGGGGATAACAGCACCTATTTGATGGGTTTATTGTGGAGTTTAAGTTAGGCAATATATGAAGAGTAAATTAGGGGACCAGTGTTCGCTATCTTTCTCATTACTGTTTTAGTGAGTCGTTCATTTCTTAGAAGAACAAACTTGAGTTTGAGGTCACGCTTTACCTTTTCACAGCTTTGTGATTTGGGATAATTATTTTTTTTTAAATTATTTTTTTGCTTTTTGAGAAGAAAACATCAACAATAAGAACAAAAACAGCCATAGTTATGCCTGCCCTAACTACATTAAAAAAATGATAAATAGAATACAAGTTAATGGATGTAAATTGCTTTTGAAAAGATAAATCATTGTGCACACTGAAGTAATTATAAACTATGTCTTAGCATAGAAATATTTTACATTTTTTTTTTCAATTGTTCATGGCTCTGGGCTGCTAAGTCTGTGTATAAACAGACTTGTGTTAAATGGTAACCTCTTGCCTTTCACATAGATCCATGCAACATATAAATGAAAGTGCCCTTTGGAGAAACAATTTCCTTATCAAACCTGAACACACCAGGCCACCAAAATGGGAGCACAAATCACCTTCACTGGGAAAAGCTGTGCTAATTATTTTCAGTAATACTTATAGTTTCTTTATGATTGCAAAAAATAATACATGTTCTGTGTAGAAAATTAGGGGGAAATATAATAAAAATTACCTCACCCCCCCTAAAACCTAGAGAATATCTGTTTTGCCCTAAATCTCCCAAGTCATTGTAAGAACGCTCAGGCTCAGGAAGTTTACAAAATTTCCCTTCATTCTCAAGGATAAAAACTTAACAGAGCTGTTTCTCCATGGAGTACAGCATTTTGTTATGTGTATATAATATGCCCCAAGTAATCCCAGATGTAAAACAGTTGGGCCTTTCAATAGCTCTGTAGTCACTGAGCGAAATCCTTTTACCTTCATGGAACAAAAGAGTTCTAGCTAGACAGTTTGATTGCACTCACTCCATCCCCTCAGCTGGGTCATCTTCTAGATTTTTATCCATCATGCTGGACCACATATAGAAACAATGAAAACATTATGGCTAGATTCAGAATTTGAAAGTCACGTCTGGGGAATATCTATATCTGCTTATGCAGCTAGCCCATGTGCCTGATATTCAGCTAACCTATTTGTTTCTAGACTTAGTTCCAACTGTGTAAACTTAGGCATATCCCAGAAAAGGGCCTTAGCTTGAACCGCCATAAAATGGATATATAGTAAATAAGTCCTCTATCATTCTGGGGTGTTTTTGACCACAGAAGTGAAATAACAGCAACTGCAGTACTTTAACCAATGTCTGGATATACGATAGATCCAAGCCTTACTTGTATCCTCAATTAGGCCCTCTCACATTTTTGCTCTACCAAACCAGGTAATGCCCGGATGATGTCATAATCTGTGCCCAGGAATCATTTTAAGACAGGCCAGCCACTGGCAGAAGTTTAATATCCTTTCTGTAAGTCCCTTCTTAAAGAAAGGAAATTATTTCTAGATAATTCTCAGAAGACTTTTTTCTTAGACTTTATTGACCAAGATCGAATCACATAATATTCCAAAAGCAATTGCTGGCATGGCAAATAGTTGTCTTAGGGTAATACATACATGATTTTAAAACCTTATGCAATTTTGGTCCCTAAAATGCTTCTGACTTTTTCTAACAGATTATACTTTTTCTAGTAGAATGTAAGAGCCTTTCCCTCACATTCATATCATACAGTTTTCTAATTCTTACTAATCTAAGGACTATAAAGGGTAGCTCATAGTTATTTACACACACACACGCTTTCTATCAGATTCGCAAAACTACTACACTTTTAAAATACTGTGTTCACAAATCCATGTAGGAAGAATAGTTTCATATTTTGTTGGTGGTAATTAAGCTAGTAAGACCTACATGGAAGCCCTTCAGCAAGATTGTTCAAAATTTCAGTGTTATGTATGTTTGACCCAGCCATCTAGCTGTAGCAATTCATCCTAATTGTGAATTACTGTCAGTATCAGTATATTTAAAATATTTATTGAGAACCTATCATTGACCAGGCCATGTTCAAGTTGTTGGGGTATATTTTAGGAGCAAAATAGGAAAATATCCATGCATTTGGGGAGCTTGTATTTTGGTGTTACCTTATATATGGCAATAAATTCCTGGATGGTGTCCAAGATAGAAGTCAACACTCATCCGTAAAACATTAAGCTACTTCCTAAGCAAGGGTGAGCTTCTATGAGGAAAGACTCCTTATTTTCTTTGTAACAGATTTATAGCAATTTGTTACATAATATACCATAATTTGATTAGTTATTTTTATTGAGAACAAAATAAAGTTCTGAAAAAGATTTGATTGTTCTGTGACATTCTCAACAAGTAGTATCTAAAACCAGTTCTTAAGCACAAGATGAGAAAGCTTTACCTGTACTGATATGGAACAATCTCCAAGAGGTATTATTAAACTAGAATTAGAAGTAACAATATTTGTATATGCTTCTATAACACATACAGTGCTTCTGGAGGGAGACAGAAGAAATTAACTACTACCCTCTAAGGAAGTGGAGGCAGGGAACTGGGTAACTGTGGGAACAAAGGGAGCCAAGTACTTTACACTATATATTTTTGTAACTTTATGATATTCAAAAATAAATATTTGTTGCTTAATTAAATTTAAAATTAAAAAATAAACTGTTACTGTGTATTATAAAATAATGAATTTATTTTACTGTTACTATTACTGAAAATCTCAAGCTTAAATTTACTAGCCATTTTTGTCTTGATTCATAGGGGGTGCTTTTTTTTTTAAGATTTTTATTTATTTATTTGACAGAGAGAGAGAGATCACAAGCAGGCAGAGAGGCAGGCAGAGAGAATGAGGGAAGCAGGCTCCCTGCTGAGCAGAGAGACAGATGTGGGGCTCCATCCCAGGATGCTGAGATCATGACCTGAGCCAAAGGCAGAGGCTTTAACCCACTGAGTCACCCAGGAGCCACAGGAGGTGCTTTTTCTGAGTATTATTTCTGCTAAATTTAGTTCATTGAAATATTTT
>CM053613.1:49014997-49041336 GCA_028646535.1 Procyon lotor | reverse complement strand
TTTGTTTTGTTTTGTTTTGTTTTTGGTGGTTTTTTGTTTTTGTTTTGGGGTTTTTTTGGGGGGAGGAGGGGCTGTTATTCTTTGTTTCTTACAGATTTTGCTTAAGATTTTGCTTGTTTTTTACAGATTTTGCTTACAATCCCCCCCCGCCAAAAAGGAATTTCTTCCAATCCCTATCACCATAAAGACAATTAGGTATTTTCATGAACCTTATATTACTTTGAATCCATTTGAAATTTGTTGTCATGTATAGTTTAAGAAATGGTTCCAACTTCATTTTTCCCTATGTATTTTGCTAAACAATCAGTTATTGACTCATTCATGTGTGAAGTCTGTTCTCGCTTTTGTGTGAGCCCCAGGATGGTGGTTCATCCATGGCTAATCCATCACTACTAAGCCTCAGGATGCTCAGATCTTCCTCAGCCATGTAATTTCCTTCCAACTATGTTTGTTTGTTTAATCAAAACTTAGCTGAAGACACTGGGAGACCCTCTGCAGATCCAAGGTGCTCTCACTCGGCAGCCCTTGCCTCTCCAGGAGAGTGTACTAAATATTCTATCCACTTTGGCACCCTAGAATTCCAGCTTTGGCTCCTGAGCTCCTGAGTTCTTAGTGTTGTGGTCTGGAAGTTCTCTTCCAGGCAATTGGGGGAGTCAACCACAGGGCTCACTTTGCTTTTTAACTTCCAGAGATCTTGGTACTGCACTGCTTGATGAAGACCCTGGTTTCATATTTTCTCTTTTTTCAGTTGTTTGAGACAGGAGAATAAGTCCAGTTCCTTTTATTCCAACTTGTTTGGAAGCAGAAGTGCTCTGTTATATTTCTTAATACACAGTAAGGTGAATCTGCAACTATGTTCTTATTTTTCTATATGTTCCTAGCTTTTTCTATACTTTTCAGGTATTTTTACACAGTCCTCCCAAAACCCCATTGGAATTTTGAACAAAATTAGATCTAATAGATTAAATTGGTGAGGGGGGTGACATGACTTCTTCACAAAGTTAAATAGTTCTATCCATTCATATAGTAAGAGTACTTATATATTTAGGCCTTCTTTTAATTCTTTTATTAGAACTTTATGGTTTTTTTTAATCTTCTTAAAGTGATTATCTAGTCTTTATTAGTTTAATTCCTAGATGCTTTAGAATATTTTTGGTAATGTTATAAGTGATCTCATTTTCTTTTGCATTTCATGGTTGGCTATTAATATAGAGGGATACTTTTGATTGCATATACTGAACACAGAGCCAGAAATTTGTTGACATTCTCTAATTCTGATAATTGTCTGCCGATTCTTTTTTTTCCTGCTGATTGTTTTTGATAACCTACGTACATTATACTATCATATAATATATATAATATTCTTTTTATTCTTCTTTTTCAATCTTTAAATTTCTTATTTCTTTTGCTTTTATTAATCCACTGTGCCCTATTGAGTGCACAGTGAACTACATTAGTGATGGAAATGTATCATGTCTCTAACCTTAAAGAGAATGACCTACACTTTCATATTTAAGTGTGATATTTTCTAGTTTTTATGAGTAAGAAGCCACTAATAAGTAAAGGAAATTCCCTACTCAGTATTTCTAGAAATATTTTATATTTAATCATATAGAAATATTTAATATTACCAAATTTTTTGAGATCTAATGAGATGCAATGAACTGTATCACAATTTTTCTGACATTGAAGCATTCTTATTGAGCATTGAGTGTGGATACCGTGTGTGTGTGTGTGTGTAGTATATTTTGGAAGACCAAAATTGTTTCTCTTTTCTTTTTCTTTTAAGATTTTATTTATTTATTTGACAGAGAGAGAGAGATCATGAGTAGGCAGAGAGGCAGGCAGAGAGAGAAGGGAAAGCAGGCTCCCTTCTGAGCAGAGAGCCCGATGTGGGGCTCGATTCCAGGACCCTGAGATCATGACCTGAGCCAAAGGCAGAAACTTTAACCCACTGAGGCACCCAGGCACACAGAAAAATTATTTTTATTTTCATGAAAAGGGGAGATAAGCTATCATGGTAGCATGGGTCTAATCTTCCATCACTCAAATTTTAGGCTCAACTCCAGAACCAATAAACACATACATATTTGAAAGAGTAGTTTATGATTTTTGGACATCTTGTATGAACATCAAGATAGGGATGAGAGTCAGGAATAAAATTCTATTATCTTGACCTGAAAGCTCTTGAGGAGTTTACATAAGATCTTTGTTTCACAGTGAATTCCATCCCTCCATCCTTGCTTCTTTCCTTCAACCTCATCTTAAATTATGCCTCCAGGTATATGCATATATTGTACCTTCTATGTAGCACAGTCTTCTTGTTTCAGTTAGACTTGTTTGATTAATAACTGTTGCACCTCTTACTAGATTAAGAAAATTCAAATATATTGGTAAGGTAGCTCTCAGCACAGACCCAGAGGAAGTAGAACAGTACCTCAAGTCTGAGCAGCAGGAAACCCTGGGCCATTGTACTCATCTGTCACATAAAAAATTACTCCAGTACTGCACTGCCATATTGCTAAAATTAGAACAATGCAGAGAAGATTAGCATGGCTCCTGGGCAAGGATGGCATGAGGATTTGTGAAGTGTTCCATATTTCTCTATATTACATATTCAAAGTTGCCGAGAGCCCAGATCTTAAATGTTCTCACCACAAAAAAAAAAAAGATCCTAATTATGTGTTAGGATAGATGTATTAGCTAACACTACAGTGGTAATTTTATTGCAATATATAAATATATCAAATCAAAACATTGAGTACAATAAACTTATCTAATATTATATATGAATCATGTTTTATTAAATTTTTTTAGTGAAAAATATCTACTCCAATTGATTTCTTCATCACTTTGTTACTCCACTTAAGATTCAAAATCCCTAGGGAAAGATGGCAGTTGTTTTGCTAGTATTCTCTACCATCCATTGATGCGGTCAGGAAACCTGGACTTATCGTCCCACTAAGACTGATCACAAAGGTGAAGAGACCATTTTCTAAAGAAAAATGTTTCATATTAGAAGATGGAATAGGTCTGCAATACCCTAAATAAGAAATGTTCACTGTATTTCCACACGTCGTTGTTTGGTTAACCCTTATTTGTTAATCATGTTCTTGTTTTGGAGCTATAACTTCATGTAGAAATGTATTAAGGGTCCTGTTTCCATTTTCCATTGCATCTCATCTCTTCACAGTGCCAACACATACACATCATAGTATTGCATTCTTGTTATCTCCACAAAGGGTTAGACACTTGATAGCAGAAACTCTAACCTAACTTCTAACCCTAGCTGTGTCTTCCTAGATGTTAGAACATAGTACTTGACACATGGCAGGTGCCTAGTTATTATTTTTGGGAAGGAAAGAAGGAAGTGGGGGAGGGAGGGAGGGAGGAAGGAAGGAAGGAAAGGAGGGAGGGAAAGGATGGAAAAAGGAAAGTGATGCAAAAAGGAATCTAGAGCAGAACAAATGACAATTCACCATGATGTGCTAACCATCCAAAGAACTAGGCTGCTCTCAAGGTGATGAATTCCTAATCATGGAAGGCCTTAGTTACCAGTCCGTTGACCTTGTGACCCATAGGCTGTGGAAGGAATTGAAGCTCAGAAAAGAAAGTGAACCTGATGACTTCTAAGGTCCCTTTCAACAACAAGAGTCTGTGATTCCCTGATATAAGATCCTAAATGATGAGGACTTGGTAGGTTGCTGGGGCAGGAGGCAGGGAGGGCAGGGATTGAGGTGGTCTGTGTGGAGCTCAGTGGCACCTAATCCAAGGGAACAGCCCAATCTATCCATAGGGTTAATCTGGTTAACATATGTGTATTCCTGCTCTTCTCAGCCCTCCCTGATTTGGTAAACACCTGTGAAGAAACAATGGTTGTCTTCCACGGGTTGCCTTCAGAGCAATTAGGCTCTTACTTTTATCTTCTACTAAATGCACTAAAGACATTAGGAAGCTACTGGAATACAATATAGCCTTGTGATTTCTTTAATGTATACCTCAAGCCTTAAAAAAAAATAAGAGAATATGTGTGTCTAACTCAAAGTTCCTCAGACCTCTTGGGATCTTAGTTTTCAACATCAGCAAACCTTTGATATTTGGGTTTGTTTTGCCATTGGCAAAAACACTACTTCTATTGCTAAAGGATTGCTGGGTATTTCAGATGGCCTTTTTGAAAGTGAGTAGATTTTAAAAACTAATATTTTTATACTTGGTATAAGTTAGCTAGGATTTTGCAGATTGTTTTTCTTTTGAATAGTCATGCATATCATACTTGCTGATATAGTTCTATATCAAATAGTATTTCAGTTTGCTTTAAATGAAAAACTTTTAAAATCAAGAATTGAAGTCTTTCTGCAAATACCAGATTGCCTAGAAGTTACCATCCTTTGGTTTTCTCTGATACACAAAACCTCATAATATGTGACAAAAATGAGACATCATCAAGTGTTAAAACAAGCTGTTTACCCATTGTGAAAAGGAGAATCATTAGAAAGCATGCAAAATTGAAAAGATTACAAATAGAACCCCACATGATATCAAGATATAAATTATAACTGTAACCCTTTCTCTTTGTTAGATAATACATCCTACTTATTGATACTTGGATTTTAATCAGTATCCTAAGCACAAGTGTTTTAGCTGTGTTCATATTTCCAATAAACAGGCAAAGGGTCACAAATCAGTATATATAGGTGTGAAACTCAGCTTAGAACCGGGATGGAGAATGGGACTTCTAGAAAGGACATGGAGGGGAGCTATATCTGGAAGGAAGCACTTTGTATCGACAGCCCATGTTTCTTTGGTGTGACTTGAAGAGGAAATGACAGGACTCAAAGACTCAAGTCATGGTTGCCATTCACAAATTATTTCTTGGTCAGCTCTTGTTGGAAGGATGAAATAAGTTTCCCAGGGGTACCAGTTATGTCTTTGTGTGTACCTGCAAGTGAGAGAGAGAGAGAGAGAGAGAGAGTGTGTGTGTGTGTGTGTGTGTGAAGTAATTTCAGTTTTATTCTCTTTTCTAATCCTGAAACTCATAGTGGGAAATCAGATGGAACTATTTTACAGATAAACATAAAGAGATATACTGTGGCCAACAGGCATATCTGAGGTAATTTGCCTAGTTTTTAGAATAGCTTAGAAAGCTAATAGAATAGCTTAAACAGAAAGCCACATTCTCCTTCCACAAACTTGTCCCTGAGCCTCACTGGTTTTCACATCTATACTATCTTACAAATTATTGGAAGATTTAATAAGAATATACAAAAAATGCATTATCCTTTAGAAGTCTTCAAGAAAGTGGCTACCAAAAATCTTCCTCTTTTTCTAGGCTGTCTCCAATATATCAGATTGTATTTTCTAGAACAAACAAGTTTTGTTTTTTTTTTTAATCTGTTGTCTTATTTACTGGATCCGTGTAGACAGTCGCTTTGAATGTCCTATACATTCTTGGTACTTGCCATACCGGGTAATCACACCAATTAAGCCTTTGTTCAGGTTGTCCTGCCTTGCTGCCTGCCTCCATTGCTACCAGTACGGGTCAGCCATTCAGCTTGCAGACAGATAAATATGCCCATAAATACATTCTGCCTATAAACAAGTAATGGACAGGAAGTAAGAGTCAGCAGAAGAGAAACAGCCGTTGCTCTTTGTCATTTTTCTCTGACTGACCAGGTAGTAGGTTTGCTGAGTGATTGCTGCTCGTTCCTTCAGCAGGGAATAGAAGCACAAGGTAAAGGCTGAGGGATGTCGGCTAACCCTCTTGCAGATTTGCATAGTTGGGTTTGCTGCTGAATTTTACCTGCTGCTGAATCTACATTAACGCTAAAGTGACCAAACATTTTGTTTTTTCAGGTCTGAGGGCTTTCCTGGGACGTGCTGGAACACGGTCTCAGGCAAACTGGGACCAGTGGTCCCTCTATGACTAGCCCAGTTTGTTCAAAACTAGATCATGATAGGCCCCCTTGGGAAGCTCTTGACCAACCTCTGCTGGTCAGCCTCAGCCTAGCCTTCTAGAAGCCCTGCATGGGACTCATCTGCATAAGATGATTAGTTTCCTGAGTTACAGTCTTCTCATTCACACCACCATAGAATTTGCAGGGAGAAAAAGAGTTAATGAATAGATATTTATAATCCCATTTAAATTTTCCTCCCATATTTTCCCTTAAACTTTGGCACCTGCTACCACTTCCCTGCTAGTAGAAAACAAAAGGAATCAAAAAGAGCAAACAAATGTTAATGAGAAAACTCAGAAACAGCTGAGATGCTTAGTTTTCAACAGCTTTCTTTTTCCCTAAACATGTGGACACATAATTTTGGTTTTCTCCTGCATATTGATTTCATGGTTATATTTTTCTAACAGTAAACCTGTTTCTACTTATGGTCAACTAGAAAAGTGAAGGCTGAAAATACGAATAAATGCCAAGGTTTACTGAGTACCTACTATATGCTAGGCACTGGACTGAGCATTTTCATCAGATTTCTTTGTTTGCCTTGTATAGCAACTTTATGAATCTGGTCACTGTATCCGTTTACAATTGAGCAAAATGAGGCACAGAGCAGTGAAACAGCTTACTCAAGTTTAATCAAACAGCTGGTGAAAAAAGCTCTAATTCTGAGTCCAAAGGCCTCAGTGATCTATCTCCAGATGCCATAGTACACTTCACAGGGATCACTTGAGCATCATCTTCAGGTCCTTGTTGATGTGCACAACCATGAGGACCTATGGCCTGGCAAAAATTGTCTGCATCTAATCCTTTTGTGCCTTCAGCCTTTGGAAACTGTGAGCATTTTTCTCTCTGTGCCGCAAACTTTCAGAAGAGACATAATGGGAAGAATACAAAGGTTTCCCATCTTTTCCCCTTATATTTCTTGGCAAATGAAAGCCCTACAGAAACCTAAACTATACAATGCAAGTCAAATTATAAAATATTTCTTCTAGGGACACCTGGCTGGTCAGTCGGTTGAGCATCTGACCCTTGGTTTCAGCTCAGGTCAAGATCTCATGGTTCCTGAGATGAAGCCGCCCCCCTCCCCCATCGGGCTCCTTGCTCGATAAGGAATCTGCTTAGGATTCTCTCCCTCTGCCCCTTCTGCCACTCATTCTGTCCCTCTCTCAAATAAATAAAATAACTAAATAAATCTTTAAAAAAGTAAATGTGTTTCCTCTGGGATATTGCCTGGTGCCGCTGCTGAAGGGCACAATGAAAAGGACATACAAACATCAGAATTAAACAGGCCTCCTAGGGTCAAATCTCCAGTGATGGGGATTTGTATGCCACATCAACCCGGGGAAGTTGTTTACCTTCGAGGAGTCTGTTTCCTCGTTTGTAGAATGAAGACCATAGTATGCACCACTGCCCCTTTTCCTGTAGAGGTATCCATTTCCCAGGCCCTGGTTGCTCCTCCCTAATTAGTTATTGCTCTGTTTATAATCAAGATAGTTGCAGAGACTAACTCTTGAACAGAGCTTCTCTCTTGAGCCCTTGTGTGTGTTCTCTGTGTTGGTAAGAAAGCAGAAGAGGAAATATCATTTAGTGAGTCTGACACTATGTGTTGGATGCTGAAGAAGAACTCGTGACTTCAGAGTCCTGCTAACACTCATGATGTGCATTTATTTATTTATTTATTTATTTATTTATTTATTTATTTTTTAAAGCTTTTATTTATTTGACAGAAACATAGCGAGAGAGGGAACACGAGCAGAGGGAATGGTAGCGGGAGAAGCAGGTCTCCTGCCGAGCAGGGAGCCCGATGGGGGCTTGATCCCAGGACCCTGGGATCATGACCTGAGCCTAAGGCAGACGCTTAACGACTGAACCACCCAGGCACCCCCTCATGATGTGCATTTAGTTGTACGTAACAGATGTTCAGTTACGGTGGTTTAGCCAAGTGGCAATTTTAATTTTCTCCTGCAACAAGAAGCATTCTGGGGCTGGTACACTGACTCCAGGATTCTTAAGAGTTGTGATATGGCTGATCAGTCTCCATCATCACCTCTGTGTTTCAGACAAGAAGAAAGAGAATATTGGGGTGCCTGGGTGGCTCAGTCGTTAAGCGTCTGCCTTCGGCCCAGGTCATGATCCCAGAGTCCTGGGATCGAGCCCCGCATCAGGCTCCCTGTGTGGCAGGAGACCTGCTTCTCCCGCTACCATTCCCTCTGCTTGTGTTCCCTCTCTTACTGTGTTTCTCTCTGTCAAATAAATAAAATCTTAAAAAAAAAAAAAAAGAATAATTAAAAAAAAAGAAGAAGAAGAAAGAGAATATCAAAGAGCAGAGGGTAAATGCCAGCTGAGTATGTCTGCATTTGAAAAATTTTCTCCAGAGCTCCAAGGAGTGACTTTTCATTTATATCTCATCATTAAGAATTGTGTCACAAACTGCAGAGAAGGCTAGGAAGTGTGGTTGTTGAAGCTGGGCATATGTCCACCCTGAACTTAATTAGGGGTTTATTAGCAAAGAAGAAGATAAAAATTGACACTGAGGAAGCTACCAGAAATGTCTCTAGCATAATGCTCCAGATTCAGTGAGCATGCAGTGACTTTATCTGTGTTCACCTATTTCAGAGAGATTAGGAAGCCTAGCCCAGGTAACACAGTCACAGCTCAGCTCTGTCACCTCTGTGCACTCTGTTCCGTCCTGTTGAAGGGTCATTACCCCCAGCAAGGCTGTTCCTTCCTGAAGAAGCTGAGAGAGAAGCATCTTGTATTTTTCTCCCCTCAGTCTCATGGATGACTTAGAAATACAATTTTGTGTGTACCTCATATGTTCTAGGCCCCATTTCAGGTAGTTTTTCCTGTTGAGGATTCTGTGCTCAGAAAAGGTAGGCCATCTTTCCGTGTCCCCATAGCTGAGAAGTGGAAGAGCTAGGGTTCAGAGGCCAGGGTCAAGTCTCTCCTCTCTGCATCACATAGCATAACCAGTCAAGAGTATCTAAAATTCAGTAGAAGGAATCCCAGAAACAGAACTGCCTTCAAGATTCTGTAGTACAGGGATTTTAGACAGTGGCCTCACATCCTGGTCAGGTGTGTATCTTTTTTAAATTGTGGTCCTAAATCTGAACGGGAATTGTGTAACAGCAAAAACTTTTCTCCCTTTTCTAGTTTATATTGTTATAGAAACCCAGTAATAAAAATCCTAATCATAATATAGGTCTCATATTTCATGCATATTATCTCCTCTTGGTTCTTCTAACAACCCCAAACAGTGCACCAGGCAGGGACTTAACCCTTGTTTTAAATGAAGAAGTGGCCAATTCAGAGTGTTTAATGCAAAGGTAAGACTTGAAATCACAGCCTTGAACCTATGCTTTTGGATATTACCTCATGTGTTCTTTCCATAAACTCAGTCTCCCAGGCCCTTCCTAAAGGAGCTTTCAGATGGAATATGAAGCAAAATTGTATTTTGTGAAAAACATATTTTTTTGTTAAGCATCTAAATTGGTATCTAATTTCATTGTCAATGTTCTTTCATTACATTGTCAATTGTAAGACAACTTCATTGTCTTACAATTCTTTGTATCAGGAATTATTAAAAACCCTCAGCTTTTTTTTTCCTGAAAAAAATTAGTAATCAACTGATTTAGGAAAAAAATATTATGCACTTACAAATCTCTTGACATTTTCTTAGATTAATCTTCTGCTGAAATCAGTGCTGTTATATTAAAATAAGTAATTAATAGTTAACTAATTTACATCAAATATTTTGTTAATGTGCAACATATTTAAACTAAGTCTAACGAGTAAATCCTCATCTTTGTTACCAGAATTATTGACAAAGATTTGTTGAGCACTTACTATAAGATCTTTTAGCACATCATGGGAATGATAATGTATAGGTAGGTTTATTAGAATATAGGTTCCCCTGAAAGCCACGCTGACCATAGTGCCTTGCCCAGATCATGTGTTCAAATATCGATCAAACTGACAAATAAGTAAAGGAAGGGAGAAAGGAAGGATATACTCATTCATTTGGGGAAGAAGAAAGCCTTTCTTCCTTTGCTAGTGTGTGTTATGTAGCCTGACAAAAGAGATTCCTAGCAGAAGGCATGGAGACTTTAACACCTCCTTTGCGCCTAGCATAGTTTATAGCACTGGGATTATACACAGTAGATTGTTGTTGGATGAATGAATGGGTGGATGCATGTTTCTGTACTATCACAGTTCTTCCTTAGTCTCCTTCCTGCCCAGAGCCCTAGCTCTCAGAAGAACTCTTTCAGATTTTGCCACATGTGCTTGATTGAAAGATACTGAGATTAGCCCTTCTAAATATGACTTCCTTCCAAACTAATCACACTCACACACTGGTCTTAGTCCCGCTAACCCACCAGGGCAAGGGAATTGCAAAGCAGATGGCATCATAAAGAAGCACTGGTGTGTGTTGACAGGATGGGCAGACTTGCTCATTCTTCTGTAGACTTGCTGGTTCCTCACTCTTCCTCAACACACTGCCCCGTCCCCCACAAAAACAAAACAAAACAAAACAAAAAACCCTTTTGTCCTTCCCTAATTAGTTATGGATAAGAAAAGTAGATATGGCCCTTTTGTGGTCTTTAATGAATTAATCCCTCATGAAATCTCTTACTGTGGCATAAAAACAAAAGTTTGCAAGCTAATTACCATCCTCATTATTAGAATCCAAGCATGGAAAAATGGCTTCTTCTGGGATTCCTTTGCCTTCTTTGTCCAGTGCTAAATCTCAGAGCAGGAAAGTGTTGGCATAGTAATACATTTCAATGCTAAAGAAGATAATGAGCAATACCAGGTGATTAGAACAGAAACTATAGGTGATATAGAGGAATGTCGTAGAATCTTTGACTTCTCCTAACTCTTCAGAAAAACAAGCCATTAAATTGTTGTGGGACATTTAAAGTATAATCAAGGATGCCTTAATTTCAGTTCGAAAGCTAACAGAATTAAATTACTGTGAATAAACAAAGACACATGTATTATCCTAAGAGGAATCATAAATGGAAAAGTAAAGAGGACCTTAGGAACTGCAGTCTCATCATCCTTTAAGTGACTCATCCAAAGCCACACAGTTAGGAAGACTGCATGTGCACACACTTGCACACACACATGCATGTGTGTGTGAGTAATCATTATTCCTTAGAATAATCACATAAGAGAGGTACTGCCGTATCTACCATTTCATCAATTCTTAAGATTCATATCTTTTCATACTTTAACATCTTTGAATTGGAAATGGGCCTTTAATGTCTTAATCTCTGTGGTTGACTATTAAAGTTCTTCCAGTGAAGTTTGCTTCTAGTAGTCACATGGAGACATTATCAACCTGAATCCACTTTATATTTTCTGCTTCTGAAGTTTTTGTTTTTGTTTGGCTTTTTGTTAAGGGTAGGGATGTGCCGGCATTAATAATCTGGAAGGCAAAGTGACCTGAAAACTTAGGATTCAAGTTCTGAAGAGAGATTCTCCTACCACCAAACTGTGACATGCACACTTCCTGGATGGCTTTCATTATTTCCCTGCATCAGTGGCATAGCCAGAGATTTGTGTGGGGGTCTTCTAGTAGACTCCTTAGGTTGGCATTTTTCTTTCTTGGTACAACATAAAATAACTGTGTGCTGAATATTCAAGAAGAGCAGCATTATAATCCCCCTTAGATCGATGCGGAAGTCAAGGCCTGGAGAACTTAAGCAGCTTCTCCAATATCACATTAAAAAATAATATGGGGTGGGGGGCACCTGGGTGGCTCAATTGGTTAAGCATTTGCCTTTGGCTCAGGTCACAATTTCAGGGCCCTGGGATTGAGCCCTGCATCAGGCTCTCTGTTCAGCAGGGAATCTGCTTCTCCCTCTACCCTTCCCCATTACTTCTCCCCTGCCCCTGTCTCATACATAAAATCTTTTTTAAAAATAACATTGGGATTCAAACTCATCTCTTCCTGATTCCATGTGCTTTCTGGCACACCACACTTTACCAACCTCAACTGTATGACTTTAGAAGAAAACATTCTCCTCTTTGTCTATTGGTTTTCTCATGTAAGAAATGAAAATAGGTCGAGTTAAAGAATTTAGGAAGGAAGTAACATTTGTTAACTTACATATGTCTAACATGGGTGCTTATGCTTTTTTAATCATCTAATAATTGAGTTAAGCCTAACAGTTAAGTTTCCTTTAATCTACTTTGAAATGATGAAATTAAGACACATAGGTAGAAAAACATGTCAAGGACCACACAGAGAGTTAGTGCTATATCCAAGAGTTGAACCCCATTAAGCCTGACTCACGAGCCTTGCTGAATTCTGCTGGCTCTCTGAACTCTTGGTATGGTGTTCTTTCCTATGAGATATAACTCCTTTCTACAGTGTAAGATTGCCACAGTTAACTCTTCCTGCAATATTTTCTTGCCATAGTAATATTGTCGAGGAGTTCCCTGTTGCACATCATAAGTATACATTGTCCTTTTGGCATATGGCTTGTTGGCTATTAGTGACTGTTTCTGTCCCCCAGCTAGATTTGGGCACAGGCAGAGCCTAAGCAGAAGGACAGAAGAATCAGGAAGACAGATGGTAGGGTTAGCTCCCAGCCACCTGCTATAGTAATCATGGGCTTTGCCCTTTCTGCTGTACCGTAAAGGCCACTACTGCATGGGACCAGGATCTAAGGTCCTAAAGTTTAGAAGCTGTTTGAGTTCTTGGTCTCTGCCTTTTACAGATGTCCACAACTCTGGGAGCTGCTCTCCATATTTTTATCTTTATCAGAATTTTTGATTTCCCTAGAAGTTACAAAATTCTATCTGTGCTAACATTTTAGAACCTGCTTAAGAAATCGCTTGATTCATTCATCCATCCTTACTCATAGATGTGCTCTTCCCTTAGCCAGGCTAAGTCCCAGCATGATACCATTTGAAATGCAGAACTCAAAAAAGATGCCAAAAGGGGGCAGGAGGACGGAGGCTCCAAGAGGTATCTACCTGAGTTCATTGTGAAAGTGGCTCCTCTCAGGGACAGATTCACATTAACCAAATACATGACAATTGTTGTATAAGGGCAGAATACAAATGAATTAATCCACAATGACAGATACCAGTGCCAGAAATTCAAATCAGCATAGATCAGACCACAAACTCATCTCTCTTTGTGAGCAACTCTACAAAATAGTTAATAAACAGATGCTTCGTAAAAAGAACAAGGACAGTTAAAAGTGTGATCTTAAGTCTTATCTTGCCCAATGCTCTCTAGCACTCTGTAGTCAATGGCTAAAAGTGACTAAAGCACAGATATCAGAGTTAAATGAACCAAGGTTGGGATCTCAGTTCTGCTACTTCTAGCCATATCGCCTATAGTGAATACTTTATTTACACCTGAAACTAATAGCATTATCTACTATAATAGCAAGAAGACTCCTGTATTAGGGGCTAAGCACAGTTTTGGCACACTATAGTCCCTTGGTTCTTAGATGTGGTAAGCCATTCTCAAAGTTTTCAGGCACTCATTTTTCTGAGTTTTCAGGCAGAATTCAATATGCACATTGATCATAAGATACTTGGATTGGTTGGTTTGTTTCAGAACTAAAAGCAATGCAATTTTTTTGAACCAGCAATTAACGGCCATAGACATTCAATAATTGGAACTCCTATTGTTCTTATGGTCATTGTTATTACTACTGTTGCAAGTGCAGTGGTGACAGGCAGTGTCCTTTGGTTGAGACCTTATCTTCCTGCACTGGACTAGGAGCAGCACTACCCACCTGCTAATGACTCCCCTACCCCTAATCTCATAACAGATCACCTGTCAGACCATGCTCCATTCCTTTGTTAGGAACTGGCATCTCTTCTTAGAAGACCTTGCTCAAAAATTGTGTCAGCATAGGGGAGCAGCTTCTCAAGAAATGGGCAATTCCCTGACATACTCTCACTTTGGGATTGTTAATGAAGCATCCTGTTCTCAGGGAACCTTTATTTGGAAAGTCAGGGTCAGGCTTTGTATGAAAAGACTCCCCACCCCCCACCCCCGTGAAACTCTCCCCATCCACAACCCATTAGGTGGTCTGGTGTGGACAGTTGCAGTGCCATCCATTTGCAAGGACTGCCAGTGTTGTGAGGAAGACTGAAGAAGAATCAGGAACATGCATTCCGTTTAGTGTCCCCAAGGGATTCTACATTTTGAGCTATTCAGAATATTTGCTCTTAAAAGGTGTATTTTAAAATTTATACAATCATCATAACCTATTTCAGAAAGTTTGCCTAATAGAGAAGAGAAAAAATTCCCTCTATTACAAAACCCGTAAGACAGCCACATTTTGATATATTTGTCATTCTGAGAGATTTAATTATATTCTTTTCCCAGGTACAACACAAATTGTAATGTACATACTTAAATCTTTTTTTTTTTTTTGGTTACTTAATATGTCATGGGCATTTTCTACATTTTTGTGTAGAAATTCCTGAATATAACACATAAAGCCCTTTGGGTCCGGCTTCCTTCTTAAGTCTCACCTCTCTCTACCCCAGTGTCATCCTCTATCCCATCTATACTGAACAATATGTGATTCTTGGACATTACTCCTTCCCAATCCATTTCTCACTCTTCCTTTGCCTGATGAAGCTTGCCAACACTTAACAGAACTCACCTCTAATTGCTCAAAGAGGCTTTAACATAGGAACCACTTATTGAAGGTTAGATGGGTTTAAAGAAACAGGAACGGATGGAGAGGACAAGAGACACTCTGCAACTAGCAAGATGGGAATTTCTTACCCTTGTAGGGCAAAATAATCTGCGGCCAGCTGAGAACCCGGACCTGGGACCCCAGAGAAAAGGCCACCAGGCAGGTGCTGTAGTCATAGAGAGACACAACTAACTGAGATGTGATTTCACAGCAGGGACAGAACAGGGTGGAAACACACCCTTTCTCCTTCTACCAGCCCTCTTACTTCCTATCAGCATGTCCTATTGGCTAGCCTCATCCAAAATCCAGAGGTCAAGTTAGGGCCTGTACTACATTCTGCAGATGGCATCCATCCACGGGGACATAGAACAACAGGCCAAAAAAAGACAGAGAACAGACAGGGGCAGGGAAGTCAAAGAGATAATAAACCTCCCTTCTGCTTCATTCTGATTTATTCTCCAGGTTTTCAGCTTAGATGTTACTTTACCAAGGAAATATGTTACTTTACCACATGATCTCTCTGATATGAAGAATTTGAGAGGCAAGGCGGGAGTTTGGGGGTGGGGTGGGGGAGAGAAATGAAACAGGAAGGGATGGGGAGGTAGACAAACCATAAGAGACTCCTAGACTCAAGAAACGAACTAAGGGTGGCCGGTGTGGGGGAGGTGTGGGTGGGTAGGGGTAGGGTGGCTGGGTTGTGGACATTGGGGAGGGTATGTGCTGTGAAGTGCTGTGAAATGTGTAAGCCCAACGATTCACAGACATGTACCCTGGGGCAAATAATACATTATATGTTAATAAAAATTAAAAAAAAAAAAAAAAAGAAATATGTTACTTTACCAAGATGGTACTTTACCAAGAATGGCTTAGTTTTCTCTATTTTTTTTTTCTCTCATTGCTTCCAATGTTTACCTCAAGACAATATATTTAATACTTGATTAAAATAACTTACAAATCAACACCGTATCTTCTCTGGTGTCATTTAAATAGTATTAAGCAGAGTCTTACACATAATAGGCATTCAATGAATCTTTGCAATGTCACCATTTCTAAAATCTTCAAAATATTTGTTCTAGGAGTAAATCATAATTTACTTGGCCTTTGTCCTGTTGCATCTTTTATTTCCTAACTATATCTTGTTCATTGTTTCAATGTTAGTTTCTTAGATGTGGTAAGGGATTCTCAAAGTTCTCTAGTTGAGTTTATGACTCTTCGAAGGCAGAGGCTGTGTTCATGCACATCTCTCTGGATAGTATAGTACACACATGCTTGACCAGGCAAGCTTTGGTAGACATGGGATCAGAAACCATATCAAGCAGTGTCAGGTATCTCCAGTTTTGCAAAAAGTGTTTCCATGTTCTCCTCAAACCCCCTACCCCAATAGCTCTTTCACATGCAACAGAGGAATTCTCCCTCTTAGTTCACAGAGGAAATAGAATTCATTAAACTCTATCTCCACAGCCTTGTGCCAACAAACTATCAAACCAACTACAATTACCACAACCCCACTGAGCATTGCCTGCCTGCTTCCTCACACTGCGTGAGAATCTGCCCCCATCCTTGACCTATTCTGCCTGCTACTTCATTCTCTTTGACTAGATTGCAGGAAGTCTTCCTTAATGCTCTATCCCAGAAGACTCAGTGAAAACAGGCATTGGGAGTTTGTAGGTTTGGATTCTTGCTATACTTCCTCCACTGACTCATTGAGAGACCCTGGACAAGCACTGCCCCTCTCTGGGTAGTTTCCCTTCTATGATAAGACATTATTTTTATGGTCTCAGTTCTTTCCAGAGGTTAAGGACTGGGTTCAAATTCAACCTTGATCGTAGGTAAACTGGGTGTTCTTCATCACAATGTTTTTTCTTTCAACCTTCAAATTCCTTGCCTTTAAATTGGGATCATTAAATCTAGCTCACAGGTTTTCTTTTCTTTTGTTGTTGTTATTGTTCATGGGCTTTTTGTTGGGGTTAAATACAATCAGGTGGTAAAGTAGTTGCTCAGTGAAAATAATGGTCAGATGGTCATAGACATGGTTGAAATAGTAAGATTGCTCTGTGAGGATATTGTAAGGATGAGCAGGTAAAACAACAGGTAAGGAGGAGGGCAAAGAGGGGAGGAAGGAATCAGGGAAGGAAAGAGGGAAGAGTTGGGCGAGAGAGAGAGTATATAGAAATGTAAGGGAATAAAATTTCAGTCAGGGCTTTCCAGTTAAAGAGGCCACAATCCACTTTAGCTTCCTAAACTTTGAGGTGGTGAGACTTCACCATTTAGTGAAAATGTGCATTATAAATAGGCATGTAAATGACTCAGCATGGGGGCTGAAAGTTGGAGCAGCTTTTGGCAGAGGTAATAATGAAGTGAATCCCATTAGTGATGGAAAGGCAATTAAGAAAAAACCTCAATGAAGCTCCAGATCTGAGCATTCAGCTGAAAGATTGGGATTTTGGAGGAAAAAAGGTTAAGCACCGGGAGGCTGTTTATAATGACTTTAATTAGATTGAAAATGAATTGTTTTGCTCTTTTTATCTCTCCTCAAGTTTGCTTTTTAAGTAACAGAGCATCTGTAACAACACCGAGGTGCATTTGTCAATTGCAGGGATCATGTGTAGGAGGTGGTTAAGGAATGACAGTGATTTCATGATATGGTTATGCTTCCTTCAAGAACAGGAGGATTCTAGCCATTTCAGTCCACAAACCCCAGTGCTTAGACCATGCAATTTGTTACTGAGGGGGATCGTTTTGGGACTTGACTTTTTTAACGGGGCTCTTACTCCCTAGCAAGACTCAGGTTGAAAATTGCCTTAAATCCCTTGAAAAATGTGACACAATATCCAGCCCAAATTATTGTTTAAGATGGCAGTTTGAGGGACAAGGGAGCCCTTGGATGTTGATATTTAGAAACCTGGCAGAATAAAGGGATTAATCTTAAAATTCTGCATCTCGTTTGTTGATGTCAACAGAGAAATGAAATGTCTACTATTGTTATTACAGATATTAGGTGACAGTTGAAATTACAAAGTGACACATCTTATCCTAAATTCAAGAAAAGATTTTGATTAAAGTACTAATATCCCTGTTGTACAGATAAGGAACCTGAATATCTACCAGGTTAAGTGATCTGCCCACTGTCTCAAAGGAAGATAAGTGGCAGAGACAGTATGCAGACTGAAGCTTTGTATGCCTTTTGTGCACATTTCCTCCACTATACCATGACTGAGTCAAAAATACAGCTGGATGTACCCATTAGAAGTGATCCTGTGTAGCATAGGAGAAGCAAATGTCCAGTGGCTTTTCTTGACGCTGCTCAGTGTGTAGTTAGAACTAGAGTCCACCTGCAGAGGCCACTGAGCACACCTGACTAGGTATACAGAGAGGGAGAGTGGGTCCTCTTGAAATAGTTTTCATTTCACTGTGGATCATAAAATTTATTATTGCAATGATTGAAAAGTATCAGTTATTTTTAGTTTTGAAAGTAACCTGGAGGTTGGATATCCCTTGTCCAGCTGGCAGATAAATTTCCATGGCAACTGATTATTAGGCAGAGATTGATTCTAGAGGCAGACAGTCCACAGAACACTGATTTTCAGCCCTGGCTGCACATTAGAATCATTGGGGAGCATTTAAAAAATACTGAGGCCTGGGGTCCACCCCTAGAGGATCTAATTTAATTGGTTTGGAATATAGTCATGGCATCAAGGATTTTTTAGGTTACTCAAATGATATTAGTATGCCACTTGGTTGAGAACTACTGCTATAGAACCAGATTTTTAAAGATTAGGTATGGTCTATGTGATTTTACTACCTGGGAGAATTTCAAGGGACTTCAGTTATTTCAGCTTGCTTGCTTCCTTCCTTCCTTCCTTTCTTCCTCTCTCCCTCTCTTCCTCTCTTTCCTTTTCCTCTTTCTCTATTTCTCCCTTCCCTCCCCTTCCCTCCCCTCCCCTCCCCTCCCCTTCCCTTCCCTTCCCTTCCCTTTCTTCTTCTCTTCTTCCCCATCTGGTATATCTACCATCTCTCTCCTCTCTGCACCCATGCCTGCTCCCTACAGTACAGTCCCACCCAGCTGGCAGCATATTTCCTCAAAAAAGCTTCAGTACTTAAAACTTCTCAGTAAATCTCTTCGATAATTACACAGAGAATAAACGTGAGACTTCATAATATGGCATGCAGAGCTTTTATCATCTGGTCCACTTCATCTTCATTTGAAGTTCCAAAATAAGGAAGCAACACCGAATTTGATGCTGGATAGGAACAAAGACCAAGACCTATTAATATCCAGGACAGTATGGGCACCATTCTGCCCAGCGAATGGTGGGTTCGCAATACATTTTTGTGAGATTTCGTGAGATTCACAAAACACTGGGTTGACTTTTGAAACTAGTAGTACTAAGAAATAAGCCAGTGATTATAAATGCTTATGAGGGGCACCTGGGTGGCTCAGTGGGTCAAAGCCTCTGCATTTGGCTCAGGTCCTGATCTCAGGGTCCTGGGATTGAGCCCCGCATGGGGCTCTGCTCAGCAGGGAGCCTGCTTCCCCCTCTTTCTCTGCCTGCCTCTCTGCCTAATTGTGATCTCTCTCTCTCTCCCTGTCTGTCAAAGAAATAAATAAAATATTAAAAAAAAAAGAAAATGCTTATGAATGCCCTGCAACTCAGTCATTAGAGGCCGATAAGTAACTGCCATTAATTATTCTCTTGGCAGAAGCTGTTTTTTTGTTTTTTTTTTCCTGAAGGAGTGAGGACATGGTTGGAACACTTGATCTTTTCTTTCATTGGGAGGTAAGGGCAATGTTGCAAGTGACAATTATTTTGAATCTGAACTTTTGGTCACTTTTTCTTCCTTTTATCTGTGTACCTTTTATTAGAAAATACTTTAGTAGGCTTCTCACAAAGCCCTGAAAGTTTTTCAGATCTGTTGTATTTCTGTGTTTTAAAAGAGAAAATGTCAGGGGACAAAAATGAAATCTTTCTTTGAGCAACAGCACTGGTCACTAAAAATTATGTGATTTGAGCTGATTCTTGGCTAGGCTTCAGAGGGAAACCTGCAATGTGCTCAGTCATTGGGGGGAAGGGTCCATGGTGTGACAGTGAGCAGAGGCTGAATGGCGTCAGTTCTGTCCTGAAGGATTTGGAGACTTGTGTTTGGTCTGGACAAGCTTTGACATCCAAAGGAATCTGATCTGATACACATGCTTGCTTTCTTTCTTTCTTTCTTTTTTTTTATTGCATTGCTTTAAGTGGCAGTATCTAATCTCCAGCTGCCTATTTGAAATTTAGGACTGGGAACTATGATCTCCAGAGAAGTCAGCAAAAGTCTAAATGAATGACTCTGATCCCAAAGAAAGGGATTAGAAGAAAGTAGGAGATGGGGGCGGGGGGAAGGCTCAGTCATCTTTATTGTGTAAACAAGGCAGCTACTGGAGAATGCTTGGGACGGGCTCCCTCAACTCATCCCAGACTTTACTACCAATCAAAGGGTAGAAAGTGAATTCTAAATCCCATTTTCTTGGGAGGCCTGAAACTACTACACACTCCACCTAGTGATTTGCAATATTGGGCAACTTCATTGTCTCTGTGTCCTGATGTCCTTTTCTGTCCAACTGGGTGGGTGATGGTAGCGCCTCCCTCAGGGACCTGGGTGCTGGCCGACTGAGGCCGAGCATTGCCCTTCCTCCTCTCAGTGACCAGCTGGCCAAACTGCAGGAGTCAGGCACAATTGCTTCCGTTTGGTAATGCGCGTTCTGATTGTAAACTGTTTCTTGGAAACAATATTGTAGTATAACAAAGTATACAAAAACATTAAACAGTATAAATTGATCATGCCCAACATCAGCTCTTTTTTCACACATTTGCTTTTTGAAATATGAAATCTAGCATCAATCCTCAGTGATATTGGCATAATTATATGATTTTGTTTCTGAGAGTTTTCTTCTTATTTATGAGTGTCAAGTTCGGTTTCCTTTAACTAGTTTTGGTTTTACTTTTGGTTTCCTTTAACTAGTTTTTGAACCTTTATATTCTCATTAGCAATTTTCACCCAGAAAAGAAATGCAGTCAAGTGAGACTAGATTTGCTACAAATGAGCTACTACATATGGCACAGAAACTAATAAATATCCCAAGTGTGTTTGGAAGTATTTGTGAGAACTAACTGCATGGTTAACCTGAACAAACGGGCAGAAAATAGTTCTGTTAGCTTCTGTTTGCTCTGAGACAGAAACGAGATAGGTGTTGCCAAACCACCTTTGCAGGTGAAGAGTGTGGCCCCAACATTCACCCAAGCTTAAATTGCATTTCTTCTAGAGAAGATAGGAAAGCTTACAGGCGTCTAGATGATCCATTAGGATGGAGTTGGGCTGGAAAGTTCTAGCATCTTGAGAGGTCATAATGATTATGAGATAAAAAAGAGTGTGTGGGCACATCACAGAGTATACCAAATAAATGTAAAGTTTGGGTTGAGAATGAGAAAGTTAAGGTCCCCTAGGTTGGGCATGCAAGCATCTTCAGGTAACCGTGAATAGTCAGAAACCAAAGCAGTGTTATGGACTACTGGACTGATTTGCTTTCTGGCACAATTACTGCATATGTATAAAAGGCTAAAGGTGGGCATAGCATTCTTTAGGCTCATAGAGAAGGAGCATTAGATGAGAAACACTATGTGTCTGCATGCAACTGTCTCTCTACTAGGGCTTTCAGTATGAAGTCAAGGGGATGGGCAAGGGAACCAAACTCAGAGACAGCGTGGACTAATTTTTTATTTCACCTTGTTCTTAGGACCGTGGTTCTCATGCTTTAGTGAGTATCAGAATTACATTGAAGGCTTGATAAACCACAGGTATAGAGCTCCACCCCCAGAAGTCATAATTGGTTAGGTCTGGGTTGAGTCCTGAGGATTTTTATTTCTAATAGGCCCCGGGCAGATGCTGATGCTGGACCACTGATCCTGGGATACACGTTTTGAAATAATCTTTCTCCTGTCCTTTCTCCTTCCCAGAAGGGTAGATATGGTCTAGATTAAGAAACCTTTCTACTAATCAGCTTAAGGAAGTGAAGTCTCAACAGACTCAGAACTCCAATCTTTTGCTTACATACAAACATCTGAAATCTAGCAAAAAGTCTGGAATAATTAGAGATACAATGGAGAAACTTGTAGAGGTGAAAAAAATCATCTAGGGGCAGAGGGAGGATTTTAGCCCACATTTCTTAACAACTGATCCAAAACTCTATCTAAAACATTAGTACTTATGACTGGGAGTTCTGAAACCAGTGACTCCTTATGCCAAGAATATAATGAAAAGGAAACAACTACACTGTAACTCCATTCTAGAATAAACAGCAGGAAGTGAAATTACGTTAGGGAAACTGATGGCCCCTTACTGTCAGTGAGAACATTGACAAATCTATTTCAGAGACATTCATTTCAAGCCTGGACAAACTCATCTCTCCTTCTTGTCTTTTTCTTACCTGGACCATCTGGATGCATTCTGCTTTTCCATAGACTTCTATGTATGTCGAGTTGTTTCACTTTGTAAAATATAAAATATAAAAGCAGATTTCATTGATGAAAAAAGCTAAATTTACATCATCAACATCAATAATGTTCAGCCTTATATCTTGAGAGCTATCAGTCTACTTGTGATCAAATGAAATATTAACTTTTCTTTTCCCACATATAACTGCTAAAATAAGCAAATTAAAACAACAAAACAAAACAAAAACAAAAGCAAAAACAAAAAACATCCAAGAGGAATGGGTGTAAACAGGGTCTTTCTTATCATCTCTCCCTAAACTGTACCTTGGTTCATGCTTCCCCACAGATTCTCATCTTCTCCAAGTTTTTTTCCTTTTTTAATCATGATATAGTTTCCCAAGATAATACAATCCTAAGGGAAATTCTGGTGCCCGCTGTTCTAATAAAGCATTTATTTCACCTCTGCCATCTTGTACTTGGATTGGCAATGAGGTATAGTAAAAGGGTCCCTAGGACAAAGACCTAGAGACTTTGATATTGAGTTGGGATCTTTTGCTAACTAGTTCCTGCTAATTTACTATTTATTAGATCTTCAGTGTCTTCACTTTTAAGTTGTAATTAATTCCTTTGACCCCGGTCAGGATTGGGAGGAGGAAATTGTACCCATATAAAATTATTTGTAAACTGTAAATGCTATAAAAATGAAAGGCATTGTCATTAGTTCTCAATTATGAATCAGAAGAATACTTTTACTCTCCTTTGCTGTCCCCTGCCTCCCATCTGGACAACTTTGGCTTGTTGCCTTCCCTTTCAAAGGGATCAGAAATGCATTGCCCCGGTTTATTCCCCAGGAGCAATGAACACTTCCCAGTATAAGGAGCCACTTAACATACATGAAACAGGCATTGGCATGGAGCTCAACACAGACTTCCTGCATTGAGGTCCAGCCAGAGGGTGATGACTCATCTTATTCTTTTGCAGAATTCTCATGGAGAAAAGCATTAAGTTTTTTTGCTGACCTAAATTGAAGGAAAATGGGGTGGATTTTAGAAACTCTATAGGAGTATCGACTTGGTGCTGCATTACTTTAATGGGCCATAAGTTATCAAGGCAAGTGTAAACCTCACCAATAAGTCACCTTCTCTATTAGTGCCATGCAACCCACCAGGGAAAGAGATGAGAGCTTCACGTCCATTATTGATTTGAGTTATTGCGACAACCCTACAAATTAAGTATTGTTATTTTTACATCACCAGTGCAAAAACTAGATTTCATAAGATTGAATAGCTTGCCATAGTCACGCAGGCATTGAATAGCCAAGCCAGTCTTTGCCCACATCTTTGGGCTACACTAGATGGAAAGGCTATATAGTAAGTGGGTCAAAGTGCATAATGTGGGAGTAATCTGTGTGGGTTTCAGCCCCCATGTTGCAACTTAAAAGCAGTGTGCTTGAGAGTATTATCTAATTTATGTGCGATTCAGTTACCTTTGTTGTAAAAAGGGATGGTAGTATTTTATAGGGGTAATAGAAAGACTCCATGGGTTGAAACTTGCAAAAGGCCTGGTCCATAGAAACCCCTGATTCTAATTTGTTATTATTAGCATATATAGTAGTTTTGTCCTCTAAAGTTACTGTAAAGTTATCCATTTATTCAAGAAAGCTTTACAGAACATCTTCCGTGTGCCAGGTGCTATGCCAGCAATGAAAGGTCTTGGTGATGTGGTAATGACTAGGTGATGGCGTGATTTCACCTTTAGTTAGTTCAGAGTTTTGTGAAGGGTCAGAAACTATTACTGTAAGTTAAATTCTTCAAAAGAGTAATGATCATGCAGCAGTGAGGAGAAGGATGGAGAGATTAAATAGACTTAGCAGGAATCTGGCAAATCCTCACCAAATTGGTAGCTTTTAAGTTAGAACCTGAAGTTTCATTCAGTGTAACTTAAAGATTGAAATTTTACAGAGAGTCTAACCACATAAGTAAAGCCATAAGGCATACAACGATATGGCATCTTTAGAGTTTGCAAAAGGAGAAAAGCAATGAACAGAAGGAGACTAGAGGTAGAAATCCTAGTTGAGGCACATTGCAAGTCATGAGGAGAAATTCATAATTAATCCTAAAAGCAATGGAGGAACACTGAATATTTTTTAAAAATTTAATTATTGGGGTGGGGGGGAGGATCCGAGCTGGGGGAGGGGCTGAGGGAGAGGGAAATAATCTCAAGCTGACTCCCCTGAGCACAGGGCCCATTGTGCAACTGGATCCCAGGACCCTGAGGTCATGACCTGAGCTGAAAGCAACTTACTGAGCCCCCAGGCGCCCAGAAACATTGAATTATTTTACGCAGAGGAGTGCCACCATCCAATTTCCATTTTCCCTTTAAGCTTTTCTTTCTCTTTCACTCTCTACCACATCTCTTTCCCCTTTCCTTTACAAATAAGATTTAAGAGAGCTGATTGATTTCTTAGACAATGTCACTGATAACAATAAAAAGAATAGATGTGAAAGTGTCAAGGGGAAGTTGAAAGCTGATAGGCTACATAGGGGACTCTCAACAGATGAGAAACTGAGTTAATGACTCTTTGTCAAATCCTACTATGTACCAGGTATCATTTTACATGATAGGAAAACAGTACTTTAACAAACACTTCTGCCCTTCATGAACCTTACATTCTGATATAAGGAGATAGAAACTAAATCAGTGGGTACACATGTGTATCTGTGTGTGCGTGTGTGTGTGTGTGAGTGTGTATTTCTAATTTATGTATTTACTTGAGAGTGAGCAAAGGCAAATTGGGGGGGGAGGCCGTGGGAGAGGGACAATCTCCAGCAGACTCCCCGCTCAGCATGGAGCCAGATGGGGCTCAATCTCACGACCCTGAGATCATGACCTGACTGCAAACCAAGAGTCAGACACTTCATAGACTGAACCACCCAGGCACCTGCCCCTATGTGTGTGTATTATGTCAGATGCTGACATACTGTAGGTAAAATAAAAATTAATCAGGGAAAGAGGAGGTGGAGGGTTACAATGTTAACTGGTAAGGTGGCTGGTGGCCAGGACAGGTGTCCCTCAGAAGGTGCAGATATGATTTAAACAAAGACCTGAGAACATGAGGATTGATCCACATTGATATTTAGGGGAATAACATTCCAGCAAGGGAAGCTGTAAGTCCCTGGGGTAGAAATGGGGACTTTGAGCAGAACAGGATAACTAAAGTGTAATCAGCAAAGGGGAGGTTAATGGACTGTGGGGTAGACGGAAACAGATTGTGCAGAATTCTACAAACTGCTGAGAGAGTTTCGGCTTCTACTTTAAACAGAGGTGATGGTCTATAAAAGATGGCTCAAAGAATTTTTTAAAAAATACCATATACATAGGAAAAGACTGATTATTCTGCAACCACTAGTAATCGCCACAAGCAGCTCCAAACTTCCTTAATTGATAAATGTTCTGGAAATTAACAAAACCCATTTTAAATCTCTTTAACCAATCAAAACCGATGTGTCTCAGTGAATAATATCTTTTGCCAGTCTCTCACATCTGACAGTCGACCAAAGGGCTTAGTCCAATGACACATTCTTGAGTGCAGACAGACCAACAGTCTCACTACCAGTGAAACAGTAACACTCTCCCCCTTAGGTCAATTCTTTCAATACTTGGAAAAGTCTACCACTCTTTGAAATCCATACATATCTTAGTCTGACCAGCGAACTCTCTCTTACTTTAAGCAAGCAATACATTCAGCTTTGTGACTTTGCTTGTTAGATAGTTTGTTCCACAGGTTCAGTGGTGGTCTTGTTCTCAAAATTCATGAGGACAGGAATGCTACAGATATGACCTATAGACACTCTCCCTTATGTATTCCAGCCATACAGGAGTGGGGGCTGCTCAGTGCTCAAAAAACTCATGTCAATGTGGGAGATATGGCTGGGGGAGAGAAGTCTAACTAGAGAAGTGGTAGTTGAAGTGAGTTTATAAAACATTGAGGTGGTAGTCAGCAGAATAGTAATTGCATGAAGAGTGGAAAAGAAAATGAAAACTGAAAAATAACTGCAAGGTTTCTGTGTTGTTACGAATGGGTAGGTAGATGGGAGTTTCAATAATGGAAATAAGGAGCACAGGAAATAAAGCAAACGTGAAATGTAAAGAGGCTCTTTTAGACATGTTGCGTTTAATGTCCATTCAGGATTTCTTTTTTTTTTTTTTTAAAGATTTTATTTATTTGACAGAGAGAAACA
>CM053613.1:48992371-49014897 GCA_028646535.1 Procyon lotor | reverse complement strand
GCCCCCATTCAGGATTTCTAACTAGCTCTTGGGAATATGCTGTGAAGTATTTCACTGCAGACAAACTTGAACATTGAGGTCACAGTTCACACATTTACAAATCACTGAAAAGACATTTGCACTAATGAATGGAAGAGGGCACTGATGGATAGGTAAATGTCTGAATAAGTGAATAAAAGTATATGGGAATAAACCAATATTTGAAAGTTGGGCATGCAATTTTATTGTATTTAATTCCCACCAAAAATCCTGAAGCAGCTTTGAGGGTTAGTTTGCATATTTGCAAATGAAAAAAAGGAAAAAGAAAAAAAAAAACCATATTATATCAGCAGCACAGCCTCAGGCTAACTGAGGAAAAAAACAAAACAAAACAAAAAACACCCCACAAACACAAACCTGTAAACCGAGTTGTTAACTGACCTTTGCTGAATGTGCCTTCTCATACTAGGCAGCAGTAATTCTATAGCATGTCAGTCAGAATAGACTTGGACAGAGGAATCCAAAAAGATTCAAAACAGTTTTCATCTCTGTCTATCAAAATTAACAAGGGAAATAGCAAAAATGAACCAGTTGTATTCAGGCTGCCTCTGCAGCTTTCTGACGCTTCTCTTGTGAAGCAGCCCATTCCCCTGCTTTCCCCGCTATAAGCCAATAAATGTGCACGTGGATCTAAATATTCTTAGTGGGGAATCAGATGGCTGGTTTTTGCTAAGCTCTGGCATTTCTGTGAGCAAATTGAGTAACTTCTATATTGTCAAAGTTCTCACTTTTAAGACAAGTTAAGTAGCTAATGTTGTAATCAACCCAGGATTTTGCAAAACTCTGAAAGAGATACTTGTCAATCTCATCTTTAATATATTCATTCATTCAGCAAGTTTTTACTGAGTACTACCCCAGTGCTAGGTATAGGGAATACAGAGGTAAGCAAAATCATGCATGGTTCTTGCCCCCAGGTGGCTTAGAGTTTCATGATGGGTCCAAGGTACTTGTCAGTATTTACAGTAGCTAGATGAGTGCTGTACATTTATCTATGACAGTCTCGTTGACAATTTGCTTTATTGCCTTCTGGCTGAAATTTTATTCACTCAGTAAATTTTACTCAGTTAATCTCATGGTTTCTGTAGCTTAAAAACTCCTGTTGCCAGAATGCATGTGTGTAGGGGTAAGAGGGTAACATAGGTGCCCACGGCATACACCATGTCTATGAGCCCCTGGATTATATATGTAATTATATATATGAGCAGAGTGTGCCTAGTGTTTAGGAACTTGGACTCCAGGATCAGGATAAAATGGGTTTGAAACCTAGATTCTCCACTGACTGGTTATTTGGCTCTAAGCAATTCACTTATCCTCCGCAAAAAAACTTAAATTTTATGCGCCCTTTGGTGGGATCATTATATACAAGTTATGTGGTTCCCCTTACAACCCTGGAAGTAGATGTTATGATTCCTTTGGACAGGTAAGGAAACTGAGATTGAGAGCAGATTACAAAAGACTCAGAGCTTAGAACTGGTGGGTCAGGATGCAAACACAGGATTTTGACTTCAAGTCCAGCTTTCTACTTGTCATCGCACCATCTTTGTATCACTGGAATCTCATCTTTGTATCCCCTGCCATGCCCCACACAGTACCAAGCATTAGGTTGTGCCACTCCTCACAGCACTAATGAGGAAGCAGCTCTGCCCTGCTGAGGAGGAATCTGACCCTCTATCCAACTCTGTGAGCTCTGGTTTCCCTATCACAGGTGTACTTTTGCACACCAATTAATCTTCCCCTTCTCTGAATTCCAAAACTGCCAAAGCCTCTCCTCATTGTCAGCGGATATCTTGGAAACCTCATTTTCAACGTGTTTTCCAATAACAACAGCAATTATTCTTAATCATTATTTATACTAATTTGATGCTTGAGTGAGATTAAGTATTATGCCTGTCCTTCCTAATTTTTTTCTTTTTCTTTTTTTTCAAACTGTAAGTAAGAATCGATGTAAGGAATTGATGTCAAGTTTTAGGTAGCTATTAACATGACTAGGGTTATCTAACCTTATTACGTTGATTGTAGTTTCTCTTCTGTATCTTCCAGCAAACCCTCAAATTGATTTTAAAATGCTGCTATTGACCTAAAGATTCTTAACAACAGGAGGTTTAAATGCCTTTCATTGTTACGCTTCCTGCTTATAATACCAATTACTGTTCAAAGTTTGCAGCAGGAAACTTAATTCCATTGTAGATTTCAGTACTGAGTCAAGGACTCCTCATCTCCTATGGACATAGATGGAAAAGAGGGGTGACCTGTCATTCAGTTCCAACTGTCACGCCAGGAAGAAATCCCCTTACCCACATGCCTGTGGAGAGCCATCCAGTTTTTGCTCAGTTGTTGTTTGGGGGCTGCTAATTCAAAGAGAAACAGAGAACTTGGGCTGAGGGCTCAAAGGACCTGAGTTGAAGCCTTTCCTCTGCTACCAGTTGATTTTGTGACTTTGAGTGTAATGCCTGATCTATTTGAAGTCTCAGTCTCGCCATTTGTAAAATCAGGATATTAGACTCTATCTCAGGAAAAGTAGTATTTACCTCAAATAAAAGTCAGTGCTTGAAAAGAACCAAAATTTAATACATAATTCATAATTGTGTATATAACTGTGTGCTTGTATTAGTGTACGTAGTACATGAAGGTACATCTCAAGGACTGTAACCTTACACTTCAGCCTTACAGAAGAATTTTCCCTGGGGCTTCTAAGTCATGTATCTCTGATCTATCGGCCTTCAAGCTGTGCCTACCAAATATAAGAACTATGGCTTCTCCTTCTCTTCTCTCTCCTACCTTCTTCCTTATTTTTTTTCTTCTTTAATTTCATCATAGAAGTGTTCACTCTAGTAGCTAGAACTTTAGTTGAAAGAGGAGGAGCCCCACTAGGTCTAGCTTGAACAAAGAAGAGAATTAGTATGGGCTTTCACAGAGCAAGCACACTGTACCATTATTTTCATTTTTTTTTTCTGATAGTTGGTTCAAGTCTTTTCTTATGTTGCAGATTTACGTTCTTTATGTGCTAGAAAATGTATGTTCCTAAGTTGTGTTCCTTTGAGGCTCAATCACCAAGGACATTCTGCCTCCTCTTAGAATCTCAGCTAAAGTCACTAGTTACCCCACAGAGGATCAGGCACCCAAACAGCCACTGGTGGTCACCTTGACTATGCAAAAGGGTAGGTTGGGATGGGATAGTTTTCTGAAGAAAGATGATAGACGAAGCATCCTATAGACAGACACTACATAACTAAATGGTTATAGAAGTGTTCATCCGATGTTTCACTTTACCTTCTTTTAAAAACCCTGTCTTTCCACGAATCCAATTTTGTTTTGTTTTCCAAAAATGTTGTTATACACAGTATAAGCCTAAGTCCCATTCAGCATGATGAGTCTTTTAAAATCTATTTCTTTTTAGACTCTGATGTTTTCCAAGCACAAATACTGCATGCGCCACAATCATGCTATGGATTGAAGTTATTAGGTGGTGAAATTTCAGGGAGGCTTTTAAAGAAATGGTTCTGGCACTGGCCCTCCTGCCTGCATTTTGCTGTCCTCTGCTCAAGTGCCCTCATTAGACAGTGAGTCGAGCCTTGCATTGCACAGAGTTGCAGAGGCTTGTTTGCCCTTCTACTTTCAAAAACCTGCTAGATCAGCATAGGAGATTCTATTTCACCATCCTCCATGCTCAGTGTGGTCATGGAAAGGGTCAGAAGGCAAGGCCCAGACATAGCTGTGTGACCCTGTGCAAGTTAAGTAACCTTGGCGGCTGGTTCTCTCATCTTCAGAATGAAAAGAGATGGGCATCCTGGGTGGCTCAGTCAGTTAAGTGTCTGCCTTTGGCTTAGGTCATGATCCCAGGGTTCTAGGATCCAGCCTGTGTCAGCCTCCCTGCTCAGTGGGGAGCCTGCTTCTCCCTTCTGTCTACTCTCCACCTCCTACTCATGTTCTCTCTCTCTCTCTCAAATAAAAAAGAAACAAAACAATAAAAAGGGAAAAGGAGTTGACTTCTACTTAACTTGTCTCATTTTTGCTAGACATGTTAAGTGCTAACTTCACTCTAATCCTTCAAAATAGATATCAAAATTACTAAACCTTAGAAATCAAAAAGAATCACCAGCTACCAAGTAAAAAGAGCTCTAGGCTTCAGTCAGAAGGTCTGGATTCAAATTCCAGTTCTGCTTCTTACTAGCTTATTGGTTTAAACCAGAACAATTACTTTATATGTCTCATTCCAATTTCTTTTCTGTGAAATGAATATAAACAGACTTTCTTTGAAAGTCTCAGGAGAGTAACAGATAACCTGTTAAGCATCTGACATGGTGTCTGTCATGAAGTGAGTGCTTAAGAAATAGCTGTAGTGTTAATGTTAGTGTGCGTGCCTGTGCATGTGTGGGCATGCACATGTGTGTGTGTGTGTGTGTGTGTGTGTGTGTGTGTGCATATGTGCACCTACGCATGTGTGGACTCATATGTGCACCTATATGCCTATGTGAGTGTATTACTAAGAAAACAAAGCTGGCTCCTGCTGACACTGGCACAGCCCTGGAGGTTTTAACCACAAACCAAAACAACCAGTAATTCACAGCATTCGACTTTGTAACTTCTCTTAGGTAGCTCTTATTTGAAATGACTATTGTTTTTCCCTACCTATCAATACATAATATGTATGCTGTAGACAGTAACACAGTCTGTCACTATATCTCATTTTCAGTTCTGGAATAGGAGTGCCATTTATAGAGAGTGCCTTTACAGGGAGCCCTCATTTTCGAGGAGTCAAAAGTGAACTTTGAGTAGAGCTGTTCTATGAGCCACACTGAACCAAAAATATATCTCAATTTTGGTGAGTATTTACCTGGGCATGTTCTCCAAATGCAGTGATAGACAGATGGTTATTTTTCTCAATTTATATTGATCCATGTAACTCATTTAATTATTGATTAATAATTAATTTTCAAGGAATGAAATAGAAATTGAAAAAATGATACAATACCTCAAATTATTCAATTGGATATCATTAATTGAGCATTCAGTAATTATATCATGCCACATGAGTCCTTCCATAATACCTTATATGTGTTTTGTCTTTAATTACTGTCATGGGATCTTTGCTATAGATGGTGACTCCACTGATAAAGAAAAGTTAGAGAGGTAAAGTTTAGAATGTTTTCAAAGATTAGAGAACTTGCCCGAGGTTAGAAAGATAATAATGGCAGAGCTTCTTTCTCAGGTCTGTCTGGATACAGAGTTCTCAACCATGTTAAACAGAACCTCCCTGTATTGCGATAATCCTGGATAAATTGTATTCGGTCCTAAGACTATAATACCCCCAAAAAACAGATTTCTTGTCCTTAAGGAGGTTAGGCTCTATAGCTGTGTTACCCACTATAGTAGCATGTTGAGCAAGTGAAATGTTGCTGGTTTAAACTGAGACATGCTATAAGTGTAAAATGCACACTGCGTTTCAAAGATTGTACAAAAAAAAAAAAGAGTGTAACATACCTCATTGTTAAGTTTTATATTGGTTACATGTTGATATGGTATTAGTTAAATGAGATATATTACTAAAATTCACTTCATCTGTTTCTTTTTACCTTTTTTATTGGAAATTCTAAAATTACATATGTGCCTTGCATTTGACAGTGTGAGTTGAAGAGGCAAAATAAACAGGCAGTCTTAATGCATTTTGGATAGTTTCAGAAGACATGAGCACCTGGGAAAAGCCTCAAGAATCATGAAAGTTTCCTGAGAGAGATGTGAGCTACAAGTAAATAGTTATTACCAAGATTAAAAGAAGCAAAAGGTATTTCAGGAAAAGAAAAGAAAATATTTCATTCCAGAAGTGAGAAATAGCCCAGCACATTTAAGGAACATCAAGACATTCAGTAAAGAGCAAAGAGTAGGAAGACAGACGTGGCAAACGCCTCTCGGATTATAAAAGGAGAATTTTTATTATGAAAGACTGGGAGCTACTCAGTACTGGGGATCTGGAATATAACCAATTCCACATGTATCTGTGTTAGAAAACTTTTTCCATCAAGCTAATACTGGCCCTTTGATCATAGCCACCCTTGACCTTATTAAAGAATATTAAGGAAAGCTACTAGTAGTGTAATTGATTGGAATTTTGTACTTGTGTGAATCATATCTTCTGCTTTTTGTCAAATACGTTTCTTGGGTCTAGTTTTCTTTCTTTCTGTCTGTGAATGACCCAAGCATAATTTAAGTTCTTAAATCAGGTTCATGTATGTGTGCACACACACACCCACACACCCACACACATCCAAACAACCATTAAAATTGAGATGTGTAAAGATGTTGGAATCAATATTGTATATAATTCTAGAAGCTTCTCTCTTGTCTTCCATTTGAGTACCTTAGCACACACATTTCACTCCAGTGAGGAGGCATGCTAATACTCTTCTAAACCTGGGATAGGGCAGGACAAGCCCATTATTTCTCACAAGAAATCAGCAAAGATCCTGCTTTTTGGAGTGTCCTCCAAGAGGATACGCCTAATCGGAGAACCAAAAAGCTTTATGGAGAGGAGTCTCACTAGGAAGAAAAAAAGTCAAAAGATCAGGGTAAGCAGTTTATAAATACACACATTTTCTAAAGCCTTCTAAAAGAGTAAGTTGTTTCCCAATGAGTGTCCCTAAAGCACTTAATTCTTGCTTCCAGGCTATTCACTTATGTCATTATGTAGCAATTCTTTATGTTCTCACAATTATCAAAACACTTAGGACATCCTCATTGTTCCACAGGTCTTTACATGAGTGCAAGAAAACATGAATGGATGAATCAGGCAATCAGTCAACTAATGCGTTAAAATCCTAGCTCTCTCATCAACTTAACTAAGTATTCTTGAGAAAGTAACTAAATGTTTCTGGATCTTTTTTGTTTGTTTGTTTACAAATAGTATGGCCAAAGAATATCCTTGTAGCCTTAATTTTCTGTGATGCTATGCATTCAGGAATATAAATTTGCAAGACTCTCTTCTCTTCTTTAGCTCAATAATTAGAAACACACACACACACACACACACACACACAAGAAGAGCAGTAACACTAACTCCCTGTCAGATTTGAAATCTATTTCATAAGACAAGTATGCCAATGACTTTTCGCCCTTTCTTTTATTCAGAAACCCATCCTTTCATGAGTAAATAAACAGTTTATCTATCTTAAAAACTTTTTGGTTTTTAAGACTATGTTTTAAGGATATATCTTTAAAGCTATTTAGGTACTTTTTAAAATAGAAGGAGAGTAGAACTATGAAGTCACAAAAAAAGTCACTTTATTTCAAAAGACTCTCAAGAATTTTCTCAAACTATGTAGGCATATGCCACCTCTCTTCATGTTTCAGATAAAACCTAGAACACAAACATTCAATACATACCGCTTGAAAATATGTGAAATATTTAAGGTATATTTGAAGGGAAGTTTCCCTGTGTTTGTATGCCGCTTTCTAAATTACAGTGTATTTGTGGAGTCCCTAAGTAAGAGTATTTTCCATTTTCACTTATTCTTCCCCAAAGTTCCTTGGGATAATTGTAACTAGCATTTACTCAAGATCAACTTTAGAATAAATAAGTTACTTTCTCCAAGACACAGGCTTGTGAAAAATATCTTAAGTCACTCTTTTTATATTGACTGCTTCCAAATTCAGAACTAAAGTTATTTTATACACTGCAATTAAGTTGAAATGGTGATATAATGGTTTAATACCTTTTATGAAATTTCCATAATTCTGACATATCACATATTTTCATGCTCTGAAAAACTCTAGCACAGTAAATTACTCTGAGAGTCACATAGCACTTATTTTTTTTTTATAGAACGGAAATTTCCATCAAATTTATTTATCCATTCAGTGCACATTTACTGATCAACTAGGATGTGCCTAGATGCTTTAATATAAAGATGAATACTAGAGCTTCTGCCTCCAAGATTGCATAGTCTCACTGGGGATGTGTGTGTGTGTCTGTGTGTGTGTGTGTGCGTGCGTGCACACGCGCACGCACACACAGACATGCACATGCACATATCCATACCACAGACACAGAGAATATTAAAATAGTTTGTTGGATAATTGATAGAAATTCATAGAAGTGTAGAGAACTGCATTATTTAGAACCTTCAGAGAATCAGGAATTAAGACAGCATTAGATATAAAAGAGATATATTGAGGGAGGGCTGGGATAAACCTTTAGATCAGGATACAGGTCTGATGCCTGTGGAAGGAGAGAGAAAGAAGACTTGAGATAGGAAGCATCTCAAATTGCATCTGAATTCTAAAAAAAGTTCATTCAGGACCATGGGGAATCCTCAAACCAAAGTATTTCAGTCGAGGAGTCCTGCTTTTTGTTAGAATGCACCTGCCTTTATATCCCGTGTATGTTCTGTCACTGGCTGGGAGCAACTTGCACAAAGCATGACCTTGACAGGAATGCACCTGTGAATCGAAAGGGGCAGAAGCTGTGGCCATCAGTCAAGCAAGCTCCACAGAGCTGGAGATGTGAATGGCTCATTTTCCTGGTTGATCTAGATACTTAGTCCATTATAGGCAATTAGTAATATCTGCCAAAAAGAGATGTATATCTCTGTGATTTAAGAGTGGATACAGAGATGCTCAGAGGAGGGCTGATAAGGGGCAAGTTATTCCAACAAAGAAGTATAGTTCAAGTTAAATCAGAGGAACACAAGAGCTGGTTGTGGAGTCAGTTATTAGCATTTTGGTATTGGTAGAGCATGAAAAGTAAATAAAGCAGGAAGTGGTAAAAGATGAGGCTGGTGAGGTCAAGCAGAGGCCAAATAAAAAATGAATTTATTTTGCAATATAGTTACCCAGTGGGAATTGAGGAGCCATTGCAAGGATTCAATCAAGGAATGTCATAATTATATATGAATTTCACTAAATCAGTACAGTAGCCGCTGAGAAGGATAGACAAGAATAGGGAAAACTAGATCCATTTGGAAACTGTTTTAGTAAGGTTAGCACCTGTGAACAAGATCAGGATGTTCAGTTATCCTTAATGGTCAAAGGAATGACAAAGACAAAGGGTACATGATATAGTTAGGATGTAAACCACATCAGATGTGATTTTGGAATATGAAGAAAGATTCCAGGATGACTTACAGTGGTTTGTCTCAGTTATCTGGGTGGATGATGATATTTATAACCAATTTGAAAAAAAAAAAAGCAATACAGGAGTGGTATCAAAGAATGTGTACAATGTGACACAGTCAGTTGAATGAATACAGGACTTTGAGTAACACTAGTTTCTTAGATGGAGAGAAGAGAAAGAGCTCATAGAAGAGATGTCATTAGGGAGATATGAGGGGACTTTGGACATGGTAGAGATATAGTATGTATAGCAGCATTAGGTTTCAAGAAGAGTGGAGTGCACTGTGGTAGACAGTGCTGCTGCTAGAGCTGCTGGTACTGCCTTGTGAGAACTGATTATTACATTTTTAGGATTTTACAAGCCAGTTGTTAAGTGTAGCCACTACTAAAAATTGAATGATATAAACTTAAATAATTTTAAAACAGAGGTAATGAATATTCACATCTTATTTTCTAATGATTTTACTCAATTTTCCTATTATCTGCAATCTCAAGGTTATTTATGTCTCATATCTGTAGTGAAGGGATACTATAAGAGTGTGCTATTGAATTTCTCTTTGCAGCTCCATATTCAGTGATATTATATTGGGAGCTTGAAATCAGCCACACTAGGAATATTTTTATTATGGGAACTGACAAATGCTCCAAGTAAAGATTGCTTTATCTTGTTTTCTTGGAGAGCCCTCTATTGATGGGGATCTGGACATGGGTAGTCTAGAAGTACACTCTCAACCTAGATACATGGGAGCAAATGGTAGTTCATTGGATGCAACTGTTGCCTTAGGGCACTGGGCTTCATTCTCAGGAATGAATGAAGATCAGCTAAGAGAGATTTGAGTTTGCTACAGGCTCAGGCAAGTGAATCAATAGGAAAGAAGAGACTAAAATTACCCTAAAGCCTTGAAATCATTAAAATATTGTGGATAAATGAGCTATCCTGTGTAGAAGAGGAGTTATTTGTTTTCTGGTCTTGGAGAGAGCACAAAGTATGGGTATAGATAGTACGGTAGGAGTGAGGTATTAGTAGAGAAATGAAGCAAATGGAGTATCACGTCGTCAGGTATCCCCAGTGAAGGTGGAGGCTTAAGTCATCTTCTGGAACTGAGTTAAACCAGTTGGAATAAAAGTAACTACTAATAAGCATAGGGAAAAGGACTGATGGGCATTGCCAAAGACTCAAGTGAGAGCAGAGGCCTTAAGAATATGTTGGTGTTCATCTGAACAGTTGGACTTCTGTGCTGAGGTGTATGTGTGGAGAAGGTAGACGACAGTGCTCTTTAAGGTTAGGGTGTTTTGAGTGAGGGGTGGTGGAAAGACGGGGATGAATGGGATTTGAAGGTGCTCGAGTCAGTGAAGCACCTTCTGACACAGGACCCAGATTGACAGAGGATTTGGAGTAGCTAAGAAAGGTCAGGAAGAGATTAAAAGCCCTGCAGAGAAGAGATGGTATTTGACTAGACATTTTCTAAGAAGCCATGGAAACCCTGGTCTGAGCAAGAGCAGGTGCCAGATTGCAGACTCCCAGACAGACGTGGTTGTTCACAGCCATGAGAGATCTGGTTAGCTTAGGGGGTCCTGTTATGTCTGTAGAGGGCAGTTCAGGTCCCTGTTTCAGTTTGGGACCTGTGTCACAGAAAGGACTAAAATGCAGGCAAAAGAAGCCCCAGTGAGAGGAGAGAAGAGGACTCCCCTGAAACAGATCATCATGGAGCTGGGTTCCTAATAGTCAGATTTTGGCCCAAGTTTGAAGGAAGTGCTTATGAAAGGATGACTGATGTTTGTGCTTTAAACCTTGAAGTGGCCCATGACTATAAATGCCAGATTCTAAAATCAAGTAAGTGAAAATGTAGACACACACACACACACACACACACACACACACATTTTAAAAAAAAATGACTTCATAACTACACATTAGTTCAGAATCTTGAACTTTAGTGGTCCTATCTGGAATAGGGTATCAGGGGAACCAACATTTGCAACTCTTTCAAAGCTTATTGCCCCCTTAGAAATCAAGCTGGTAGCATAGGAAATTCAGATCTGTATGCCTGGCCTGCTTCTCTCATTAATTATAATTTAAATAAATTATCTTTTAGGACTGATTCCTTTCTGGAAATAAAGAATTTGAATGACATGACAACCTTGTCTAGGGATCCTATGAAGTGAAAAAAACAAACAAACTCAGTCTCAAGCAAATGAGATTTTATTTTGTTTGTTTTGTTTTAAGATTTTATTTATTTATTTGACAAAAAGACAGAGAGGGAATATAGACAGGGAGAGTAGGAGAAGTAGACTCCCCACTAAGCAGGGAGCCCGATGCGGGGCTCGATCCCAGGACCCCAGGATCATGACCTGAGCCCAAGGCAGATGCTTAATGACTAAGCCACCCAGGCACCCCTCAAGCAAGAGAGATTTATTTGAAAAGTACAGAGTGAGTTGGGAGAAACAGAGGGAGAGATGAAACATGAGAGACTGTGGACTCTGAGAAACAAACTGAGGGTTTTGGAGAGGAGAGGGTGGGGGGTTGGGTAAGCCTGGTGGTGAGTATTGAGGAGGGCACGTATTGCATGGAGCACTGGGTGTGGTGCATGAATAATGACTATTGGAACACTGAAAAAATAAAGTAAAAATTAAAAAAAAATAGATTAAAAAATATGGGAAAATTTTGTCAACCGTAAGGGTGGCACGGCTGCATCTCAAATCATGAATTTCTGTGTGTGTATGTGTGTTTGTGCATGCATGTACCTGTGCCTCTGTAGCCACTTGTCTCTCATTTCTGCCACTCTTTTTGGCTCTGCTTCATTTGCCCTTTCCCTCTGCAGATTGTTTTCTTCCCCTCCCCCACTGACTTTCAGTGACAGACATTGACTTTAACCTGTGAACCTGCTGGGGCATGATGGCTCCAGTTCCCAGAATCCTTTGTACACTTCTTTTCTTTAGATTCCTATACTGAGGAGGGAAAAAAAAATCTCACTCACTTAGCTTGGATCAGGTGCTTAAGATGTGGCCAAAAATCCCTGCATGCAAACATGCCTGAATAGAATCGTGGAGTCCCTTCCCAAGAAGGAGGCATGGACTGGGCACACTCCATCAACCTTTCATATAGTAGCCTTCAAGCCTCCTTTATTTTCTAAATATTTACAGTCATTTGACTCTTCAAACCTTTTCATAGTTTTTTGCTAAGTTTCTACTAGATACTCCTAGATGTATTATTCTATAAAGCTCTTTAATACATTGTCTTTCCCTGTTGCAGATCACATCTCACAAGTTTATGGGCTCCCTTTGTTGCTGTCCTCTGTGTAGTACAGGGTTCATCTGGCACAGAGTCTGTGTGATGTAAATGCGGATTGCTGGCCTCATAAGCCCTTCCTTCACATGCAGCCTCTAGAGCCCTGAGTCCTAACAAAGACTTCTACTGCCCTGAGCTCCTTGATTTCAAAATACTCAGTTGGGTAACCATATTCACTGGAAACACATAAATTATATGTGAAGACTGGATATGTGTCAAGCCATAGCCAAAAACAACAGAACATGAGCATACAGACAACTGGTGAGAAAGCCACAGAGAAAAAGCACATGGGAAAGTTACAGGCTTTGAATTCTGCACCAGCCCCTACCTCTCCCTGACCTTACAGAACATTGCCTTTTTCTCTTCTTTTCTCTTTTGTTTCATCAAAATGGCCACAACCATGAGTAAAAACAGTGCTATTGTAGAAGGAATCAGAGGGTGATCTGAAAGTGCAGGAGAAGGACCCCTAAGCTAGCTAGGAGTGGGTAGGGATGGTAGGGAAAATAATCCAGAGGAAGAGGCCAGAAGTCTCTGTATTTATTATAACATATGAAATGAGCCTTCACTACTGAAGCTAGAGACAGAAATCATAGGACCTGGGCATAGTATTTAAGACATGTTTTCCCTGTGCCAGATTTCACAGGACATGGAGTCACCTTCTCCCCATTTCCCCACCTCTCCTGCCCACTCATGTCTATCCTTCACCCCTGCAGGCTGCTTTACAACAAATCCTAGTCTAGATGAAGAGGGCAATCTCCCAATTACCCAGACTCCCCATGGGCAACTCCGGTACAAGTTCAAGCTTGCTTCTTGTTCTTAACTTGATAAATTCTGACAGCATGTCAGCTTTGTCCTCTCTTCAGTAGCCATCAAATATTGATGGGTGGAGCAGGTGTGCTTCCTGGGGTGCAGATAAAATGATGGTCTGAACTTGAGGTCCTTTTCAAGAGCATAATTCCCCTGTCCTCTGGATGGAAACATGGAGCTGTCTCTCTCATGTCACATTACGGTTCTGGAATGACAGAGTGATAAGCTGGCTCCTGATGACAACTGGCAAGCCAATGGTGGCACAAGCTTCCTTAAGGCCTCTGCAATTCATCTATTAAAACAGAAGTAGAAATATTCCCTCTAGGGTTTCTCAGCCAGGGCAAGGATCAGTCTGTCCAAGGCACTGCTTGGAAATGCATGGGATACTTCTGGTTGTCTTGATGAAGAAAAAAGATTGCTGTTGGCATTTAGTTATCGGGAGGCCAGAGCACCATTCCTCACTGTGGAGAATTGCACTGGAGAAAATGCCAATATGATTTTGTAGCTAAACTCTGCTCGATCTCCTGGGGCATGCACAGCAATGCCTGAGACTCCCTTTCTCCCACCCCAGATCCTGAAGAGGTCACCAAGCCTTCTGTGAATCTATCCTCTAAATCAATGGTCTTGAAACCATTTGATTCACACACCCTATGGAGAATTAAGAAAAATAGCAATATATTCCCTCGCAGTTGACCTCTACAATTTTTTGTCATAAATGTAAATAGTTGCAAAGGTTGTAACTTATAGCATATTGTAAAAGACTAACATTTAAATGTAAAACTGTTACATCACTCTTCTAAAATGTATTCAATGGAATCTAAATACTAGGGTGATTTTAATACCCATCATCCTCCATTTTAAAAATACGTGAAGAAGCTCTTACATAATAGCAAGAAATCTTCACTTTGTCACTTCTTTCCCTTGTTGTATTTCCAGTCTACTTCCCCCCAGAATTATATCTGAATATATTTGTTATGCTTCAAAGTCTTTTATTGATCAACCTGTCAGACATATTGGAAACAAAAATACGTATGTAAGTTAGATTACTCCCATTTCCTGGGACATAAAATTCTAAGTGTTAATTTTTTCTTCTAGATTGAGTTATTATTACGATCATCATTCACACATTGATCAAAACAACATACATGCATTTTTTAACATTAGCAAATAATTACTAGAGATAAAAACAAATTTTTACTAGAAGCACATCTCAGAGAAATGATTTTTTTCAATTAGTGCACATATCCATGGATGAGTATTATTTAAGGATAGAATAAAAATTAAGGATAGAAAAAAATACGATTCAACATCACTTTTCTTATTTTTCTGTTTGTTTTTCAAATGTAAGCACTATTTTCACATATGTAAGTTGGATGAGAATAGACAGATTTTGTTATAGCAACTTTCCTGATTTTTTAATTTCCTTTTCATTAATATCCCAAAGATCATAGTGAGATCTTTCATCAAAAGTCATTTTAATGATACATAGTTGTCACTTTTATTAGACCTCTTTGCTAATGTCATTGAGAGCAAAAGAAGCACCCCCATTGCCAAAGGGTTTATTTTATTTTTTAAATTTTATTTATTTTTTTAATTTAATTTAATTTTTTCAGTGTTCCAAGATTCATTGTTCATGCACCACACCCAGTGTTCTATGCACTATCTGCCCTCCTCAATACCTACCACCAGGTGCACTCATCTCCCCAACCCCCTCCCCTCCAAAACCCTCAGTTTGTTGCTCAGAGTCCACAGTCTCTCATGGTTCATCTCCCTGTCCGAATTCCCCCAATTCACCCTTCCTTTCCTTCTCTCAATGTCCTCCATGTTTTTCCTTATGCTCCAAAGGGTTTATCACCTGGGCTCTGGACTTTCTCTTCTGCAACTCTTTACCAGGCTTTTTAATTGTCTTTCTTTTGGTGGCCCTGAGGTGTTTCCTGGTGGAGAAGGAGGCTAGGGTAGGTGAGGGGTCTCATTTCTTTTGTAGAGAAAGGTGTTTTCTCAAGGAAAGGAAAAATAAGAGAACATACCTGATGTCTCCCTTACTCCAGGAGTTTGCTTAGACGGTTGGGATTTAGGAAAGATCTACAGGGAAGTTGTAACAAAAATATCTGTGTATTCTAGTGCCTCTCACAAGTTTTTTTTGTTTGTTTGTTTGGGTTTTTTTGGTCACCCAAGGATATACAAGCTGTAGTTTAAAGTGCACTATGGTAAATAAGTATAAAATAATCCACTCTCTTCACTTTATTCTCACAAATTTTGCTCTGTATAGACCTTTGTCATCTCTCATCCAGACCGGGAGTTTTTTAATATACTATGAAAAATATAACGTGAACTATGTATGTAATTTTAAATTTTCTAGTAGTCATATTAAAATGGTTTTTTTAAGGCACTATTAACATTTATTTACCCCATCGCATGCAAAATATTATCATACATAAGAATTAATAGTGATATATTTTATATCCCTTTATATATTTCTTTGCATTTAAATCTCTGAAATCCAGTGCATATTTCACATTTATAACACATCTCAATTAAAATTAGCCTCATTTTAAGGGCATAACAGGCACATGTGGCTGCCAGCTACCCTATCTTACAGTGCAGCTCTCTCGTGAGATGAAAAACGCCTACATGTCTCTTCAATTTTAAAGGACTCTCCATTTTCTTTGATACAAAGTCTGAACTCCTTAACATGGCCTACAATGCTTGATGAAGAAGTCCCTTTTATATCTGTCTCATTGTTCATCACTTCTCCAAGTTCCAAACACTGGAATAGTCTACGCTCTTCACACCCACTTCTGTTTCTTATTTGGTACTCTTCTTCGCACATCCTGTCCTGTGCCGCTTCCACCTTCACCTTATTCTTTGAGGTTTAATGCTTGACACAGAAGCTGGACTGAATAAAGACATTATTTAGTGATTAAGTTACTTACTGAAAATATCTACCCTATAGAGGTGGGGGGGGACAGCAATTACATTTGTAAAAAGGGGGTAGGAATGGTTGTGGGAGGACACATAAGATGTCTCCCTTTGCTTAAATGCAAAGATTAAATGCTGCTCTAGCATTTACAGGGAAAAAGAAACCTGGCTGAGCAATTATGTCACTTCCCTTATCAGCTCAGAAAGCAGCCTGTGAAAGGAAAATGAGGGGAAACAGGAGAATGGTACCTCCCTCCATCTATATAAGCAAAACAGCTTCTTCAGCTCAGCTTTCCCAACAAGCCATTCGAAGCAGGTTGCAGACTATCTCTAAAGCATGTAGTTATCCCAAAGGGAAAAGTCACAAAAATGCAAGTTCCCTTGACTATGCTGATATCTGTAGAGATGAGACCTCTCTCTCCTGATTTTTAGACATGATCAACGGTCCCAGTATTGAAAATGGATAATAAGGACTGTGTGGCAATCTCCTTCAGTTTGGCCATTTATATCACAGAGAGCTTTGTTCAAAATTAAGAGATGTTATCATTCTGCAGAACTGGCCATATTAGGGTCCCAGCTCTTTGAATAATTAAAACACCCATTCCATGGCTTTGAGCTTTTGCAGGAACCCTAAAATTTCAGAAAGCTGTTTGTTGCTGCTTGTTCTTTGTACCCTGTTGAGAGCAGTGCAGCTTGAGGTCAAGATAGTTGTTAAATTCATCCAGTTTCCCATCTCATAGTACACAGAAGGGGGTGATAGATAAATATATATTTGTTGCATTAAGTTAAATTAAGTTTAGATTACCTAATGATTACCTAATACGCAAGTGCTTAAAAATACATATCTAGGAATAGGAAAAGATGTGTAGTCATTTATTAAACAAACTCTTGAGTCATTAATATGTGCACAGCACTGTGCTGGGATTTAGGGTTGTAATGATAAATTAGACCATTTCCTTACTGGGAGGATTTTAGAATATAGTGAGAGAGACATACCTGATAGCAAAGAAACTCATGTAGTATTTGTTAAATAGTAATGTAATTTTGGGATTTGGTAGCTATAGTCTGGGTAATTTTATTGCCTGAAGCCTATGAATGATCAGCACAAAGCAGGTGCACAATGAATGTGGGATGAATGGATACTTGGGATTGTGACTTTTTTTTTTTTTTTTTTTTGCCTTTCTTTCCGTAATGTCAAACATAGTTCTCTGTTTTCAGAAGGCCCAAGTGAAGGGAAGAGAGAAAAGTTGAGAGAGAAGAACAAATTTCTTACTTGATCAGGCCAACATTCCAGAAAACCCCCTCTTTCTGTACTTTTCCATTGCAAAATTTAACTTAAATTCACCCTTGCAAAATGCCAGATACCTCCCACCAGAGTTATTCTGTAGGATCCTTTTTGTTTCTAAAAGATTTCTTGGGAAAGCTGAAAAAAAATTGTTTCAAGAGAATACTCACTCGTGTTCTTCTACCCCAAGGGCCTATACAGGTCATTAGACTCAGAGACTACCTGGGAGATACTGAGGCATTGGGGAGATCATGACTTTGGTATTTGAAGAACTCTGCCCATAATTAATTTGTGTGCAACTTCATGTTTGCCTAGACCATGTCCACGTGTGGCCAGGGAAAATAGAATATTTTGCTAAATTTGCTATTAAATTCCAGAGTATTTGTTTCCCATCATTATTAATTACTCTGATATTTGTGAGCAAACAGAAGTTTTTGTCTCTCTTACCTAATTGAAATTTCATTATAAGCAAACAGAAGCTATGGTAAGTGCTGTGAAATGTAAGCCTGATGATTCACAGACATGTACCTTGGGGCAAATAATACATTATATGTTAATAAAAAATAATAAAGTACTTTATTATGGAAAAAATAAGCAAACAGAAGTATTGGAAATAACCCTTTATGTATGCACATATGCAGCTACAGGCTTTTAAATCATTTATTCATTTAAGAAAGGTGATTGAGTTATTTCTGGGTGGGATGCAGTATGGTTGGCACTGATGAAAGGGGTCTACACAAGATCTAGCTGAGATCCTACTATGTAGTTGGCCCTTTATATACACACACACACACACACACACACACACACACACACACACACACACTAGTGTTAAATCCTAATTATCGTTAATAGTTATTATATTTTTATCAGCATTTCAAAGGGAGGAGCCAAAGACTCAGAGAGGTTAAATAATTTACCCAAGGTCACACAGTAAGTGGTTGAGCTAGAATTTTTAACTTTTTGCCCAACTTTAAAGTACGATTTTTTAACCAATGACCTTGCTGTGTCAAAATGGTACAAAAAGGTAAGTGATAGTTCTTATCCCCTTGCAGCTTCCTTTTAATCTAAATCAGATGTTCTCAACAGGTGGCCATTCTGTGCCCCCAAGGGACATTTAGCACTGTGTCAAGACATTTTTGACTGTCATGACTGGGTGTTGCTACTGGCATCTAGGGGATAAAGGCCAGGGGTCCTTCTAAACGTACAACAAAACATGGTCCAAAATGTCAGTAATACACAAGAGAAAAACCCTGATAGAAGTGAGATTTGAAGATACCATATTAGCTAAGATTTTTTTAAATCTAGAAATTTAAAAAAGTTCCTACTTTATGTTTTTAAAGAATTTTTAGAAGCATGTTTAAATGTCTTGTGTCATTAAAAAAGGAGTTAAACAACCCAAAGCCTCTGGATTGGAAGGTTGTTTTAGGATCTCAGTAATAGGGATTTCCAGACTTTTCTCCCTAAAACACTGCCACAAACATGCCTTGCTCAGCTCCTAAGGCATTTATTCTCTCCCTCTAGAAAAGAAAGAAGTCAGATTAGCTTAGTGTGGGTCAGATGACTGTCTGCATATTCTGGCAAAATGTGGCCTACCCATGTATATTAGAGAGCATTTCCAGAAAAAGCAGCCTCCCGAAGATAGGTTCACCACCAACCTGTATCCATTTCCTTCTGATATGAGGCAGTAAGCAATGTCACTTAAGAATATAGATAATATATGTCATGTGAGTTCTAGGTAAGAGCATATGGATCTTTCTTAGGTTCTCAGTGCCAAAGATTACTTTGGCACTGTTACTTCCCAAAATCTGTGGTGGTGTTTGGTTTCTGACTACATGATCACTCTAAGCTTCACTGCAGTTGGGGCTTGACCAGATCTTTATATCTGAGGCTGTAATTTAACTGCTCATGATCCTACATCTTTTTCAGTTGAGCTCTTTAGGAAATGGAGCCTTTGGTCATGGTCCTTAACTTGCTTGCAAAGCTGTCAACCCAATTCTCTCATCCCAGTGTCATTAAGTACCACAATTTTAATTCAGATTTGTATTTGGCAAGTGTTTATAGAATATCCCTTATGTTCTAATCACTTCGTGTTAATGTTAAATCCTTCTGTTATCTCCCAGTAACCCCTTGTGGAAAGTAAGTTTCCTATAAGTGAAGTAACTCCCCTTATGTCATACAGTGAGCAGAGGAGCAAAGACTCAGATGCAGATACACTGGGTATTGTCTGTTATTCCCTATTACCACCTCCCTCCTCTGTCAGTGTTCAGTCCTGCCCTGTCCTGTGCCCTGAACCCCGTCCCTCCTGACAATCTCAGAGGTTCTTTGCTCTCTGGTGTCTGGTAGGGTTTGGCGGATGGGAGGCAACCACAGGAGACAGGCTAGTAAAAGGAGGGAAGAGTTCAAGTATTTTCTCCCCTTCCTCCAAGACATCTGAGACCTGGTTTTTACAAGTACTTTCACCCTCTGTGACTTCAGTTGCTGATAGGCGAAACCAGATGCATGGCTCTGGTTCTCCCAGGTCCCAGGGACCTCTCTCTTCTTCCCTTGACCTCTCAGAAGTAGTTGTGAGAAAATACCCTTACTCTTACTCGTCCTTCCCTGGACACCTGAACATCCTTTATTGTTCTATTTAACCTAAACTGTATCTATGAAAATTGTATCATCTTTCAGTTCCCTTGACTTATACCCTCTTGAGTGGAATCCTAGCCACTATATTCTAGTGTTTTGTTTGATATATTCTAATCCCTCCAAAGATGAGAGTGAGTTGTTTCCCTTGTAGACTGCCTTTCCCTGGGACTCCAAGTGGAGAATGAGAGCCCCACCAAAGTATCTCATTTTAAGTTAGGCTATGGCTAGAATTTGAGAGATACAAGTCACCAAGAATAACTTCCTAAAAAAAATCACTTCCCAAATTTGTCTGATGTCTTTTAGCAATATTAGTGGTCCCTAAATGACATATATATATATATATATATATATATATATATATATATTTCCATAAAAATCCAAACTGAGTTTATCATGACTGCTAGAAAGCATAGAGCAAAATTTAGTAATCAACTACATTAATTCTATTTGTTTATTTTTAGAGCATTTTTATTACCACTTCACTATTTTATTGCCATTTTAGCATGTATTGTATATGTTTAATACATTTCATATGCATTTTGAGGAAAGATGGTTTATATGTTATTTATAGTAGAAAGACAACTTGGTGAAGGCAAAAGCACTGGAATTGGACTAGAGACCTTGTTCCAACGTGAAATTGCAGACCCTCTTTAAAGTTAAGTTTTCTCATCCAGGAAGGGGTACCCAAGAACATCCACAGGGGTAGCACAAAGATGGAAGTAGACTATTATGGTGCTAGCACAGGCTAGTATATCATAGGTACTCCATAAATATATACTGAATTGATGAATAAATGAAAGATAGATAATAGAAATTCTTCGAAAATTAGAGGACATCCCTCCATATTGACATCTGATAGATATCCTTGCTAGTTAGTACCAACATATCCAATGATTTTCATATAACCAGAACTCATAATTCAAGAGCATTGGAAGGCTCTGGGACTGAAGAGATATGACTGTGCTTCCTGGATGGCTGGAAGGAGGCCAGGGAAGTGTAAAGGGGTAGGAGAAAGCCCACCTGTTAACTAGGGATCAAACTCAACATCTCTTCACTTGTGGAGATTAGCAAGAACAATGAATACCAAGCCAGTATATCAGAATCCAGACCAGAGAGGGGTGTGTGTGTGTGTGTGTGTGTGTGTGTGTGTGTGTGTGTGTGTTTCTTCCAGGGTTTTTTATTTACTAGCCTATGACCTTGGGAAGTTATAAAGCTTTTTAAGTGACAGCCTTTATTTTAGCTTTGATGTCTAATCTGAAAATGGAGGTAATGATAACATTTATAGATTTGCTGTGAGGATTACACATGAAAACGCCTGCAATGTGCGTAGTAATCTAAAAGCCACTGCAGTTATGGTTTTCTTAATAATAAAAATACAGTTCCAGGCCAGAGTAGTACAAGACCTAAGTTTGACCTCATGCAAAGTCCCCAGATTTGCCCCTGACTTAATGACAAAGACACAGAGACCAAGGGGCTGTGATAGAACTGAGACGTCATGATGCAGCTTGAACTGAAACCTGAAGGAATGACCACAAATTAAGACGGAGACTGGGACAGAAGGCTTCTCAGACAACATCCAAAGCCACCAGGAGTCTGTTGATATGGGAGGGAGTGAGTGCTGCCTAGAGAAGAGGTTGAGGCCAGGGCTGGAGGATGCCTGTTAAAAGCAGGTTTAAGAATCCACAAAAAGCAAGATGACTAATTCTGTAGAGTCTATTGAGAAAGAGGATTTTAAAATGTTTTGTTTATATTAAAGAAAGACCTGGCTATATTGTCTAAATAATGAAAGTTTTACAATAAATATCTAAACAATGGCTAAGACCATAAAGACACTCTTTGGGTTGTGGTTCCAGATCCTCAGTGTAGATACCTGTGCTCCCCCAACATGAAAGTGCTCTCAAGGACACACTTGAGAAGCTCTGATTTAAAAGACATAGGTTCTGAAATTCTCCTTTTTGGTAGGGTCTTTGCCTGGTTTGGGGATCAGGGTAATGCTGGCTTCATAGAACGAGTCTGGAAGTTTTCCTTCTGTTTCTATTTTTTGAAACAGTTTCAGGAGAATAGGTATTATTTCTTCCTTGAAAGTTTGATAGAATTCCCCAGGGAATCCGTCTGGTCCTGGACTCTTGTTTTTTGGGAGGTTTTTGAACACTGCTTCAATATCATTACCAGATATTGGTCTATTCAGGTTGTCAATTTCTTCCTGTTTCAGTCTTGGAAGATTATGGGTTTCCAGGAATGCATCCATTTCTTCTAGGTTGTTTAACTTGTTGGGATATAGTTGTTGATAATAATTTCTGATGATTGTTTCTATTTCCTTTGGATTAGTCGTGATCTCTCCCCTTTCATTCATAATTTTGTTAATTTGGGTCCTCTCCCTTTTCTTTTGGATGAGTTTGGCCAGTGGCTTATCAATCTTATTGATTCTTTCAAAGAACCAACTTCTGGATT
>CM053613.1:48945556-48991871 GCA_028646535.1 Procyon lotor | reverse complement strand
AATCTTGTAACACTGAAAAAATAAACATATTTAGGGTAAAAAAATGTCAGTGCTAGTATTGGGAGGGTTAAAGGATGTAACTTTGGAAAGCTCTGTGTACCTGGTCCATAGTGGGTACCACATTAAGTCGGTTATTTCCTCCTTCCCCCCTCTTTGTACATTGTTATAAAACCAACTGGAAACCAGTGCTACCTCCCCTGTGTGTTTCTTTTTCAGCAGCAAATCCTTGGCTCAACTTTACTGTGTTCCATGGCTCAGTAGGTGAGCGCTGGGTGCAACAAAAAATTATGAAATGCAATCTGTCTCTTTAATAAAAACAGGGAAATTACAAACATAAAATTCATTCATAAAATACAGAAATAATTAGTTCCCTGCACTGTTCACAATATCCTGTTTCTAAAGTACCCTAAACCAGAATATTCCGTAGAAACTCATGGCATTTATTGATCTAATTTATAGCCTTTTATTTGCAAGAACCATAGATTATCAGGACTAGATGATATTAGCCCATGAAATCTGGATTCATCTAATACAAATACAAATTCCATTTATTCTCCACATGTTAAGCACCCAGTTTTCTTTCAAGTTCAAATGAAAATGCTGCAGATATTTACAGGTTGGTATTTATAAATGCATGAAGTAAAAGGTGCAATGAATAGTACCTTGTTACTTCAAAAAAAAGTTCTAAATGAAGCTCAGAAGAGGTGAATTGAGGATAGTTAAATGACTGTGCTGCTTCACCTACGAGGTGATAAAGTTAAGGAGCTCATTAATCCCAGCAGGGTTATCAGTTACAAATTCAAGAAAGAAGAGATAGTGCAATCTGCTGCAGAGAATCAGGCACACCTGGGTTTCAGTCCCAGCTCCACCACATAGAAGTTGCTTAAGTGTGCAATTTGCAGTTCCCAAGTTGACAAAGATGGGCATAATAATCCTTGCTTATAGGGTTGTTGTTAAGACAGAACAGCAGATGTCTGCACAGTACCAAGCATGGGGCCTGCACATGGAATGTGTTCCATAAATGCTGCTTTCCTTCTTTTAAGTAGATTTTAATAAAATCGGGGTGATAGATCATCTATATCATTTTCCAAGTTTTTTAAGCCATAAGATTTCCCTCCCCTTTCTTTTCCCACATGAAAACATTATGTGAAGACTTCTGCTGAACAAAAGTTTATGTATGCATGTGTATATAGATGTACACACAAACATATATATATATATATATATATATATATGTATATGTATACATGTGTATGTATATGTGTGTGTGTATATAATTTGTTTAAAGATTGTTGAATGTTAAGGAGTGAGGATGCGGGAGCACCTGGGTGGCTCAGTTGGTTGAGTGTCTGCCTTCAGCTCAAGTCATGATCCCAGGGTCCTGGAATTGAGCCCCGTGTCACATCAGGCTCCTTGCTCAGAAGGGAGCCTGCTTCTCCCTCTCCCTCTGCCTGCTGCTCCCCCTGCTTGTGCGCATGTGCGCTCTCTCTCTCTCTCTCTCTGTCAAATAAATACATAGTATCTTAAAAAAGAAAAAGAGTGAGGATGTGGAAGCTGAAAATATTGGTAATATAATGAAAAATACCTTTTCAAGATGGGGAAATGTGATGGATCTCACCACAGCAGCAAGATTGGCTCAGGCTGCTGTGGGCACAAGAGTGATGGGGACAGTCAGGTGCCAGAGGTATGAAGTGAGAGGAATGGAAACCCATTGTCCCACTAAGGAGACGCTTACCTGTTCTGAACCTCAGGTTACTCACCTGAGGACTAGATTCACTGAGGTTCCCACTTGCTTGTGTCTTTATATAGTATACTTTCATTAACTATCCAAACCTCATATTTTAACACGTTAAAAACTTTCTTCAACTGCTCTCTCCACCTTTTTGCTCCTAAGTCTAATGAAATATCTAAATGTGGTCTTTCATTAGGATCTGATAGCACATACAAGTACCCAGTCCTCAATAAAACCATTGTCAAAGAAATTATATTGGCTCGATTCCATTAGTATTTTATGTAATGATCTTTATCAAGAATGTCAGAGTTCAGCCTTTTCATATCTTTCTTACCAGTCTACGAAATATACTATTATACCTTATTATAGTATTTTACTACTTTTACCCCCAGATTTACTCAATATTTGTTTGGGTGTTTTTTTTTTTTTTTTTAGATTTTATTTATTTAACAGAGAGAAACACAGCGAGAGAGGGAACACAAGTAGCAGGAATGGTAGTGGGAGAAGCAGGCTTCCTGCGGAGCAGAGAGCCCGATGCGGGGGCTCGATCCCACAACATTTGGTTTTGAGGGGTATCTGCTGTCCTGCCACCTGTCAGCATAGGTGAGACAGACAGCAGTGCCGAGCTGAGAAGATTCAGGGGAGAGGTCAGAGTGCTTTAAAACGAGTCTCTCTCTCTCATCTCTGTCACGCTCACTTCATTATCTCTCCTTTAAAACTGTGCTTGCGTAGAAGAAGAGAAAAATGTGTTGATATAGAATGTCAGAGTCAGACATTAAAAAAAAAAAAAAAAAGGTTTCATATAACACATTCTAACCCATTCTCTCGCTTGCTCGCTCACAATAAAATGAGTGCTCTTTGAGGGGAAAAGTGTTGGTGAAGTATATTAAAAATGATGGCTTAAAATGGGGGCTTTCGAATTTATAAAGAAAAGGAAACATTATAACTTGACTTAACATTCTAAGGAAGATGAGCGCGCTTTGAACTCTGGCCCACCAGCCGCTGAAGACAGGTGGAATCCAGGAGGGAACCTGGCCACACCGGGCATTTATTAGTACCTCACTTATGTAACACTGCAAGTGGCATTTGAATTGCAGATTAAATGTTCTCTACAGTTCTGTTGATTCTCTAAATTGTGTCAGTGGCTTGAATCATCTGCCTTTTCATTTTCTGAGTGGTTTCTAGAAAATCCTACCTTAAATGACTTAAGAAGAAAGTCTTCCAAAGACAAAAATGGAAAAAGCCAAGGTTGGTGGTATAATAACCATAATAGTAACAACAGCACTGCTAATTTTAACAGTGACAGAGCTCTTCAAGGAGCAGCATGATGGATTCTGGACTTCAGAGTTGCGCAGACCCAGGTTGGAATCCTGTTGTGACCTTGGGCAAGTTATTTAATGTTAGCTTCCTTTTACATAAAAGAGCAATAGAAATGGTTATCTCTAGGGTTGTTCTGATAATTAAATATGATAGTGTATATGCATTGCTTGGTATTAGACTAGATGATAACCATGAGCACTCTTTGTCTTATTTTTATATTTTATGAAGATCTGAATTGCAGATGAGGAAACTGAGACACAGATTTTAAGTTATACAGTTAAGAAGAGGTAGAACCAAATGTGAATTTCAGACTTTCTGCTTTATCTCATTCATTCTTTACATACCATCACAAAATGGTTCAACATAATACAGTTTCTCTACCCACCTAAGGTTCATCAGCAATCCCTTTTAGTGACTCTCAGATTAGAAGAGTAAATTTAACTGCACTTCCTGGGAACTCAGCAGATTCTAAGAGACTTTCTAAACACAGTAAAACCTAGCCAGAGTGATATAACTTGGCCAAAAAACTTCAATAAAATAGAGGATTGCACTGTTGTGAGGGTGTTAGAATGACCAGCATGAGCCATCTGTTGAGAATATGGGCAAATGGACCATTGACTTATGTCTGGTTTTTCATTATGTGTGACACATTATTACAAGATTTTTCTGTAGTTAAAAAGATAACATTGATTTGGTATAACTCTGACAGCAGTAATAATACTATGGCAGGGAAAATTCTCCCTAACTCTGAGAAACACTGCTTTACCATATAACCTCGTTGCTGGGACCCAACCCCTCAGACTACATTTTGTAGCATCCCTTGCACTCTGTAGTGCACACAGGAAGACTACACTTTTTCTCCTTCCTTCTGCATCTTTTGCATGTTGGCTGTATGACATCTGGCAGGTAGGATGAGTGTCAAATAGATTCAAATAACTTACAGGCCAGGTCTTAGAAAAATCTCGAACACTTCTTCAACCTGACTTTTGCTTTCTCTGGTGACCATCGAAGGCACAATAGGGACAATATATTGATAGGACGGGAGAAGACAGCGTCCTGGACTCACCACTTAAAGAACTGTGGGCAAGAAGAGCCTACAAACTTCTACCAATGAGACTCTGACTGACAGACAACCCTTCATGGGGTTAGACTTCTGAGATTTGAGAGGCAATATGTTTCCACAGCCTAGCCTATTCTGTCCTGGCTAATCCAGCAACTAACACTGAGCACTGACTATATATAAGCACAATGTCGAGCATTCGACATATCTAATTTAATCTTCAAGACGGAGATAATCAGTGTTACTATTATGGCCATTTTTCAGATGAGAAAAATGAGTCTTAGAGAAGTTAAGTGATGTGCCTGTGATCCAAGAAGCTAGGAATGGCTGAACTAGGGTTTGAATTCAGGTCTGTGTCTGTAGAATCTGCCCACATGATGAGTAGGTAATCTTTCCACATATGAGGTAAATAGATCATTAGCTAGTAAGTAGGAGATCTCAGTAGAGAGTCTGCTAATCTGCTCACCAAAGGGCCTGGGCTGTGAGGTGCCTCTGTGGAGAAGGAACAGAGCACAGAGCACAGCATGGTGGCAGGCTCCTCAGAGACCACCAAAGTGGACCCAGGATATATGCAGGAGCTTGTTTCCAGAGAAAATGTTGTCTTCAGTGATGCGACAGAAAAACTGCCATGTGATCAAGTTTATGAAATGCTTCTGTGGGCGGGGAAAATCTACTGAACTAGATAATTAGAGGAGGTAAGAATAGGGTTTGTGAAAATGTGTCCTGAGTGTCTTCTTTGATATTTTCAGTTAATATGGGATTTTTATGTCTGTTGGACAGGGACAGACACAGGATAGAAGACACTCATTCTCTTGTTATTACAGTGCCACAGTTCAGGTCAGTGCTGCCAATTTCATGGCAGTAATTCCTTATGGCTGTGTGAGTTGCCTGAGAGGACATTTTCTAGACCAGGATAACTGGAGAAACACAAAGTATAAATTACTGGTTTACATTTTTAGAAATCTGTTTTTTGTTTAGTTTTGGGTAATGACTTTTATTGATATGTGTGTTAGATAGTAGCTACATTTATATAGAAAAAAATAATAGACACACAGGTACATGTATAGTATATGTAAATATATTGTGTACATGCATGTGTATATGCAAATATATCATGCATCTTCTACATACACATATGTACGTACACATGTATGCATATGTGTGTGTGTGTTTGTATGTGTATAGTAGCTAACATAACCTTGAAAATACATTATCTCTAATATGAGGAAAAAATTTAAAAAGCTCTCAGGGACAGATGTCTCTTAAAATCTACAAACATAAATGCATAGTTTAGCTCACTGATAAAAAGCTCTAAGAGGTGGATATAGATATAACAGCAGATGCTGTTTAAATAATTGTACCAGTTTCCCAGAAAAATTTTGAGCATTTACTAATTACTAGTAGCCTGATACACGATTAGAATAAAGTTTAGAAAATATTAACAAATACACAGGTTATCTTTCCTTATGACATTAAACTTCAGTTCCCGTTCACTTTTATTCAAAATAAACAAATATCGAATGACATCCCTGAGCATTCTACTACTTGGGAAATTAAAAAAGGAATTATATAGCATTCCTGCTCAAAAGGAATTAACAATCTAGTCGGCAGACTGATCACCATTGGTGTTTAATCTGCTTGTTTTCCTCATTCTTTTTGGTGGAGAAAGGTTAGTTTCCCACCATGGTGCCTGGCATCCCAGCGATAAACTATCACTGACCTCTCGATAGTAGGCCTCCAAGCTCTCCAGACTGGAGACTCAAATGTGTCTGGCTTGCAGCACACCAGGAAAAAGATGTTAATTCACTTCTTAAGATGGCTAATTAGTTGTGGAATACTCTACTTCGTCCTTTCAATGCAAGGGAGAGTTGGTTCACTGCTGATTTCAAGAAGGATTTTAAGCAGTTCTTCTGTGGAGCTATTGCGGAGGCACCTTGTATCTTTCAGATCTGGAACGTGAAGGAGGGCAGCAGTGTGCGTGCCTTTCTTGTGTTTCAGGGTGACACTTTGAGTTAGGGAGACAACTGAATTTTGGTTCATAGATTCCTTGCTCTGGACAGTGTGTGGGTGGCTTACAACAGCTTTCTCCTCTGGGGTGAAGTCAGAAGTAGACTGCAGGATGAAACTATAATATAGAGAAAGCCATAAACAATAACTGTTCACATTCTTAATGTCATTTATTATTTAAATGGCATAGAAACTAATCCCTTTTGCTCCCAGAAATACTTGACTCTTGCCCAAATGTTTTCTAAATTATTTGAAATGATCTATCAGACATGATTTCCATATTAATAGATTCAAAGTATAGCTTAGTTTATAGGTAAAAAGAGTAGTGGCTTAAGTTATAAATGGGTGATCTTGTATAAGTTATCGTATCGAAGTCTCCCTCACTTTAAATCTTTCAACTTTTTTCATAAAATGTAATTAGTGTTTTAAAGATTACATATACAATATACTAGTTATCTTCTTATCCATACTTCTCCCAGTTAATGTTCCTTTAAAATGTCATTTATTGGTTTCCTTCCCATAAAAGTTTTAAAACAGGAATCTGTACACAGAGATATATAGGATGTGTTGTGCTTTATAATCATGGTGAAACATCTCAAAGTGTGGTCCACAGACCTGTGGGTGCCCCTGTGACCTTCAGGGATTTCATGAGATCCAGACTGTTTCATAATAGCACTACGTACTAAGCAATAGTTCTCATAGTAGCAAACCTTTTAAAGTGTATGACATTTGTCCTGATGGTGCAAAATCAGTGGTATTTAAAATTGCTGACCTTTGGTATGAAGCACTGCGAGAGCCCCAGACTGCACAAGGGTCATGGCGTTCCCCAGTACTACTGTGAGTTTTACTTTTAAAGCTGATTTCACTGAATAATATCCTTGAAGAAATACTGAAAGTTATTAATTTAACAAATCCCGAGCCTAGAGAACACATACTTATTGTTATTCTGTAGGATGAACTGGATACTGACGTAAAGCCATCCTGTTGCAGACGTAAGTAGGATGTTTGACATGCTACCGGAAGCATTTGATTGTTTGAGTTATGAGCTGAAATAGCCATAAGGGACAGCATTTTTATGTGAAAATGGGGTTATTTACACTTGGTTGCTTGGTAGACATAGACAGATTCTGGAAAATGAAAAAAGTGAACCTGTCACTTTAAGGAAAACAACTGACAGTGTTTGTTGCCAATGATAAAATTCAAGCTTCTAAATAAAGTTAGAATTTAGGAAAGTTGTATTCACCACCATAAACTTGACAGTTTTCAGTACTAAACAACTTTTCTGTTGAGATCAGGGTGATACTAGCAGATGCAATTATTTTTATATTGTGTAGTGAAATGCATCAACATTTGGAAGATCTGCATAACTCAGTGAATTGATATTTATCTAACTGTGAAATGCATAATATAAAATAAGGGGTCAAAGACCCATCAAAGTGTGCAATAGACCAGGAGTTTTTATATAACACAAAAAGTTCATCAACGTGCTTTCAGATACTACACTGCAAGTAACTTTTAAAAAACTCCACTTGTCACATTTGGGTGCAGTATCAATTATCTGAAAAAGCTATTGAAATTGTCTCTCATTTTCCAACCGTGTACATTTGTGAGGCTGGATTTTCTTCATATAGTTCAATGAAAACAACATATCAAAAGAGCTTGAGTGCAAAAGCAGGTCTGAGAACTCACATGTCTTCTATTAAGTCAGACATTTACAAAAAAGATGAAAAAATGTTAAACAAAGATACTCAATTGAATTTTATTTGTTGTTTTGTAAGACATAGTTATTTTTTATAAAATTACATTATTCATGTTGACATAATAGACTTACTGTTATTTTTAAATGTATTAACAAATTATTTTAAAATTCTTGGTTTTAATTTCTAACATAGTAAATATTGATGATATAGACCAAATAAACAAAAGTTTTTTGGAGTCCTCAATAATTTTAAGAAGTAAAAGCCTCCTGAGGCCAAAGTTTGAGAACTGCTGCTCGAGAGGACTTGGAAAATGTGCAGACAGGGGTGAAGTCTGTATATAATCGTTATAATAGTTCTGCTATCTATTGACTGAATGCTGTGGCTGACTTATCAATAAATATTGTGTCATTATCAATAAATATTCATAAAATTGTTTTGCCATTTAAAAGATATAATGACATAATAAATATGCCTATTAGTAATGTGGACAAAGCCAGGAATAAAAAAAGCATAGACCCAGATTAATTACATCAAAGGAAATTGCTAATATTGTCTGTTTAAATCATCCCAACCACAATGGTGGTCGCTTCCAACTTAAACATGTTAAAAGTACCTTGTGTACATTTTCTGTAATCTTTTTAGTCCTTCTTTCATTTCTTTTTTTTTTTTTTAAGATTTTGTTTATTTATTTGAAAGAGATGTGGGCAGAAGGAGAGGGAGACAGAGAAGCGGACTCCCCACTGAGAGAGAGCAGGTGTTGAGCTTGATTCTAGGACCCCAAGGTCATGACTTGAGTGAAGGCAGATACTTAACCAACTGAGACACTCCTTCTTTCATTTCTAATGTCTCAGAGAATAACTGCCTCCTAGAGCCTTTACCTCAGGGATCAACAGGGAATCTCTTACCTCCTATACACATCTCCTACTTCTATTTCCTGTATTTCTTTGTATTAATCCAAAGATAAGCAATGTATATCCCTTATGGGCAAATACAACGTGTTTCATATTGTTTGTGTTCCAACACTTTCTACCACACTTCTTAGTCCATTCAAGCGGCTGACAAAAATACCATATTATGAATGGCTTAAACAGGAGACATTTATTTCTTACAGTTCTAGAAGGCAAGTACAAGATCAAAGCACCAGGAGATTTGGTGCTTGGTGAAAGCCCCCTTCCTCGTTCATAGATGGCACCTTCTATCTGTGTCCTCATATGGTGGCAGGGGCCAGGGAACTCTGAGTTCTCTTATAAGATCACTAATCCCATTCATGAGGGCTCTTCCCTCATGACCTCATTACATTCCAAAGGCCTGACCTCAAAATAACATTACTTTGGGGATTAGATGTTAGCATGTGAATTTTGAGGGGACACAGACATTTCCTACAGAACACAGATAATCAGTATCTGTGGGATTTAACTGAAATAGCTGATAATATGAATTACTGCAATAGAGTTATGATTGATTGTAAAGGTCCTGAACTAAAGCATAAAGATAAAAGTACTTTGTACTCTTCTTTCCTTTCCTCCCTCCCATCTACCTCATCATCAACCTGCCCATCCATCCCATGTATATTCAACATTAATATGGAAAACTTTATTTAAATCTAAAATGCAGTGATTATAAAATGCATTATCAATTTAACCATAGCTTAGAGGAGACAGATAGGGAAAAACAATATAAAACATGATTCTTACAAAATGAACCAATAGTAGAACCAATAAATGAACATTTATCTACACAGTTACAATGTTTTTTTTTTTTTTTAAGTATGACCATCAGAATTTTGTCTAAACCTTCTTTGCATTGAGCCCAAAGAATTTTATGCATGAATCACTTTTAGCCACCAACTGGTGCACAGTGTCAGTGATGACATTTGGCTTCCTTTAACCTCTGCTTGTCATCCAGACCATTTTGTTGTATTTCAGACTGATAACATAATTTTGAGCCAAATAAAATACCTGGGTTTTTCCACATTTGGATAAACTTGGCATTTTGAAATTTCTGTAACTTGGATTATATATTCTGGGAAGTGAATAGCTCTGTTTCCAAGTCAGCCAGAGGCTTTTGACAGATAGATGTTATGTTCCTGAGTACTAGTCCTTCATGATGCATAAATTGGTCACAATAACCTCTCGTAGGGTTGAAAATACCTTTATCTATTCTCAGAAATTTGACAGTTTCTACTAACTATAATTGCAATGCCTGCTGTATGATAGACAATCTTTGACATACAAAATAACTTTTTATTTCAATGGAACTTCGTAGTACTGTATAATCTTTTTGAAGACATTTTAAATGACAATTAGGGATCCAAATTTAAGTCAAAATTTAACTCTGTGTAATGCTAACAATCAAAGTAAGCCAACTTAGGTAACAACAGTATGAATGTAACTAACTGGTATATGCAAAGGCAAAGACAAGAATGTCACCACATTTTTCTGCCTAATGGCTGCTTTTTTTTCTTTTTCACAAAATATTCCATATTCCAATATTAGATATTTTATTTTTTTTATTTTTTTTAAAGATTTTATTTATTTGACAGAGAGAAACACAGCTAGAGAGGGAACACAAGCAGAGGGAATGGTAGCGGGTGAAGCAGGCTCTCTGCTGAGCAAAGAGCCCGATGTGGGGCTCGATCCCAAGACTCTGGGATCATGACCTGAGCCGAAGGCAGATGCTTAATGACTGAGCTACCCAGTCGCCCCCCAATATTAGATATTTTAAAGTGTGAACATTGGACATCTTTAAATAAAGACACATACATATACATAAGTATACGCACATAGCATATATGTGGCCTTCTATAGCCTATATAATTTAAGCTGCATATAGCATATAGTTAAACTAATCAAATGGGTTTGTTCATAGTTACATATCATTAATATTACTGCCAACTGTGAGCATTGGATTGTTCTCTGAAAAGTAGCACAATTGTCAGTAACAGTATTCTGAATAAGGATAATTGATTTTGTTTCATCAAAAAATATTCATCTATCTATTATTTTTCTGATAAAACCCCTGATAGAATGTTTTTGGGATAAACAGCACTTTTGTACATGGCCTTGTTAAAGAAAAAAAAATATTCTGACACTTGTTAAAACAATAAAGATGACTTTATTAAGCACTATTGCAGTAGATATAGAGACTACTGCAATAGCATCTTTCACAGGGTAGAGAGATTGAATTCTCCTCAAAGATAAAGGGGATTTCTAGCTAAACTGACCTGACCATCTTCCTCTAGGTAGGCCAGAGTGATCAGACACTACCTGGAGGATGAGGAACCTGACCCGATATCAGAGTGATCAGATATTGAGGCCCATAGGTAGTGCAGTTGGCTAAGTGTTCTACTCCTGGTTTCACTCAGGTCCTGATCTCAGTATCGTGAGATCAAGCGCTGCAATATGCTCGTGCTCAGTGTAAAGTGTGGTTAAGATTCTCCCTCTTCCTCTGACCTTCCCCCCACACTCTCTCTCTCACTCTCAAATAAATAAATACATCTTAAAAAATGATCAAATCTTGAGGATAAGGGGTTCTGGCTGAAGTAGTAGTATTCTTGCTAAAATTGACTAATGCAGTGATGGACACAGAGACAGAAGTCCAAAAGTCGAGGCCTACTTGGGAAGAGGATTCAGAATAGCCTGATTAAGTCTCATCAAGGACAGACTATCAGCCTACAATTAGGGGAAAACAAAGATGGTCAAATTACATTGACTAGTAATGCAAGGCAGGGTTTCAGTTTTGTAGTCAAACTGCGCGGAGGTTAGAGGGTGTAGAAAGCAGAAAGAAAAGCAAGGTTTAGATGGAAAGAATGAATCAAGGTGATGAGAGGTTGAAGCCCATGGAGAGGCTGATAAGAATTGGAAAAGTTTGCATTCCCCACGGTGGAAATAGAGCTTCAGGGAATTTTAATTTTCTTTTTCTTGTTGTACAACATATACATCAAATGCATATTTCTGAAATGTACAGTTTGATGGATATGGATATATTCATCTGTATATACTGCGTGTGTGTGTGTGTGTGTGTGTGTGTGTGTGTACTCATATAACCATTGCTGAAGCCGAAATAAGGATGTATAACATTTTCAGTGACTAAAAGGCTCTCTTTTGCCACTTTCCAATTTGTAAACCATGAGAGGTGCCCAGTACTCTGACCTCTATCCCTCAAGATGAGTTTGCAAAGCATTTTACTTACTTTTAAGTAATATTATTAAATATAATGGTACAAGTTGACATGAGCAAGATGGAGCATTTTAGGACATCTACACTTGTTATCTGAGAAATACTATAATAGCTATGTGTGTATGTATGGAACAGTTACTCTTGTCTCCTCATTCCCCCAAATACTTTAGTTAATAAGTCATAGGTAGATAGATATAGATACAGATATATGATATATGTATGGCTATAGCTTAAGAAATTGAAGAACAGATATAAAAGGCCCAAGGACACACAACTGTTAAGTGATAGACTCAGGATTTAAATCCAGGCAATTGGATTTGCACCAGAGAGTTTAACCAATGTAATATAGTCTACTAAAAACATTGAACTAGTAGTTTGTAGACGAAGATTTCAGTCATGGCTTTAAGTATTCACATAAGGACGTTCCAAGCCATGGGCAATCTTTACATCTCTGTCTTTGGTGGAAAAATCAGAATTTGCATATAGCTCCCACTGGTATAGAAGCTTATGAGTTTTCTACAGCAGATATAAAACTACTTGGTGAGAGTTTCTTACATAGGATAGGATTTTCTATCACTACAGAATAGTTTAGCACTATGACGTTTCACCAGCTGGTTCACTTATATGGAGTTTTGCTACACAATGCCCCCAGGAAATCCAATCAAGAAAAGTATTCACGTACTGCAACGTACTGCAAGTACTACAAAAGTATTCCTGATCTTATCCCAGCTCCAGAGATGATTGTCTAGAACCTGTAAGGTTGCACATTGACAAACTTACCCTCATCATTTTTACTTAGTTACTTGGAGACCAAATTGAGTGGACTTTTGTATCTGGTAGACTTTTGTATCTGAAAGTGATTTTATTAATTTTTTATTAAAGTATAGTTTGCTCACAGTGTTACATTAGCTTAAAGTGTACAACACAATGATTTGACAAGTCTGTATATTATACTATGTTCACTGCAAGTTTAGTTACCATCTGTCACCATACAAAACTATAACAGTATCATTGACAGTATTTCCTATGCTGTACTTTTATCCCCACGATTTATTAATTCTATAACTGGAAGCCTATATGCCCCACTCCCCTTTGCCCATTTTGCCCATCCCTAAATCTTCTCTCCTCTGGTAGCCATTGGTTTGTTCTGTTTATGGGTCTGTTTCTACTTTTTGTTTATTTATTTGTTTTTTGTTTAGGTTCCACATATAACAGAAATCATATGGTATTGTCTTTCTCTGACTTATTTCACTTAGCCAATACTCTCTAGGCTCATCTACATTGTCACAGATGGCAAGCTCTCTCATTTTTATGGCTGAGTAATATTCCTGTGTGTGTGTGTGTGTGTGTGTGTGTGTGTGTGTGTGTGTGTGTGTCTGGTGTGTGTGTGTGTATGACATCTTTCTTATCTATTCATCTATTAATGGATGCTTGGGTTGCTTCCATATCTTGGCTCTTATAAATAATGCTGCAATAAAGATAGAGAGGCATGCATCTTTTAGAAATAGTGTTTTCATTTTCTTTGGGTAAATACTTAGTAGTGCAATTACTATATAGTGTAATATTTTTAATTTTTTGAGGAACCTCCATATTGTTTCCCACAGTAGACTGCACCAATATACATTCCTACCAATGTTTCACAAGAGTTCCTTTTTCTCCATTTCCCCTTTAACACTTGTTATTTCTTGTCTTTTTGTTTCTAGTCATTCTAACAGGCGTGAGTTGACATTTCATTGTGGTTTTGATGAAAGTGATACTATTATGCAAGGTTATGTTCAAGAAACTACATCAGTGCCATTCAGGGCTGTGCTGCCTTCCACCTGGGGCTGGCTTCCTATGAATTGTCCCGGTTTGATAATTCAAGTAATTGTTGTCACCATCCTTCCTGTCCTTATGCTTCTATTATCCCAAACACCGTTCTTTAGAAGCAGGAAACTCCTTACCACTTCTAAAGACAGTTCGTAAATTGTTTGTATTGTAACCTATTTCCTACTGATTATTGTATAGAAACAGATACAGGATATAAACTTGGGAAAGTGCCAAAGGTAATGCCTTACAAAGTTTCCCCTCACCATTGTTTCTTTCTCACTTGTGGGTTAGCCCTCATTCTCACTAATAGCCAAAGCCTAATAAAATATAACTTCAGCCTTCCATAGTTCAGTATGATTCTGTCCTCTAAGAAGGTCATTTTCCCATACTTCAGGTTTTTTTTTTTTTTTTAAGATTTTATTTATTTGACAGAGAGAAACACAGCAAGAGAGGGAACACAAGCAGAGGGAATGGTGGAGGGAAAAGCAGGCTTCCTGCTGAGCAAGAAGCCCGATGCGGGGCTCGATCCCAGGACCCCGGGATCATGACCTGAGCTGAAGGCAGATGCCAAACGACTGAGCCACCCAGGCGCCCCCATACTTCAGGTTTAAAAACAAAAGTGTGATAGAATAGAAATGAGTGGGAACATGAATCTAATGCCTTGTTCTCCCCCAAACAAGAGTGCCAGCATATGGAAACTTCCAGGCTCATTCAGGAAAGTCTTGGCCCTTTTGTCAATTCAGAAAGCTTGATATGAATAACCACCACAGTAGTAGGCAGACAGAACACTGAACCAGGAGTCAGGAGGCCAGTGATATAGTTTGAGTGTTGTTCTCTTAAAATTGTCTTTGGCTTATTACCCCACTATATCATGTTCTAGAACATAACTATGTGTCCCACATTCTAGATAGGAAAATTGAGGTACAGAAAGAGTACTCAAAGTACTTGTCTAGGATCATGCCATTGGTAAAATCTTACCTAGTTTTAAACTCAAAAGGCTCTGCTATTTTCTTATACATCCCATACTACTTTCAGTATACTATGCAGTCCCACTTCATTTAGTCCTTAATTTGGCAAAATATCCATTAAGTACCTACTATGCACCAGGAACTATGCTAGGTGCAGGGTATAAAATAATGGAAAGTGTAGATGTGGTCATTGACCTCAAGTGAAGAGCAAAGATAGACAGTAGCTAAGTAATTATCTGTACAAGTTACTCACCAATGGGCAAGGGAGGTCCATTGAGCTATGGAAATATGTGATAGAGGAATATGAGCCAGAATGATAGGGTCAGAAAAGGCTTTCTTGGAGAAGTAACAACTGGACTGACAGTTGAGGGATTAATAGGCAAAGTGTGAAGGGAGGCAGGGAAACAGTCTGGGCAAAAGAATAGCATGCGCAAAGAAAGAATGTGTGACAGGAAGAAGCACTGATGTTAGAGGACTCTGAAAGCCAAGTGCCAGTCCACAGAGGTCAAGAATAAACATGGGACAAAATTAGGTTTCAGAGGTCAGTGGGATCAGCTTAAGCAGGGCTTTATAGGCCCATGTAAGAGTTTCAGTCTCTCCCCAAACTGCAGGAGAAAATTATTTAAATGTGTGTCCCGTTTAATGTGGTCAACTTTGTTTCAAAAAGATCAAGAAATAGCTAAGAAAAACATGAAGGAAAACAAAACTTAAGGATTTACAGCGCCAAATATGAGGGCCTACTATAAAGCTAAAGTAATTGAAAGTGTGATATTATTTCAAGGATAGACAAAATAAATCAATAAAACAGAATAGAAAGCTCAGAATCAGATCTACACATTTAAAATCACTTAATTTATAACAAAAATGACATTGCAGTATAGGGGGGTAAAAATTATCTTTTAAATAGCACTGTTTGGTATACACACATACACACACACAAATAGAATAATGAAACATAACCTCCTACCTCTCCCCACACAAATTGAAACTCTAGGTGGACTATAGATCTAAATGTGAATGATAAACCAATAACAGAAAAGAAGCTAGGAAACATACACACACATATACACAGACACATAAGAGAATATCTTCATAAACTTAAGTAGTTGGAACATTTTTGAGCAGGACATAAAAACATACTAATTATAAAAAGGGTGCCAGCAACTTACAGTTTTTTGATTAAGAACTTTGAGTCTTAAGAGAGTGAAAAGGCAATCCAGAGAATGTGAGGAGTTATCTGCTATACATAAAAAAGGACTTGTATTCAATATATATTGACTATTCTTATATATCACTAAGAAAAATATAAATAATTCAAGAGAAAAGGCAGGACTAGTTACTTTAGAAAAGATGCTAAAGTCATTAATAATTAGATAATACAAATTAAATCCAGAATGCATTACCATTGGTAATTACTAAAGTGGTTAAAATGAATAAGACAAATAATGTGAAGTGTTGACAAAGATATAGAACAATTTGAAATGGCATGCAGTGCTGATGGGCGTGTATGTTGCTATAACAACTTTTTAACCTTTGTAAAACCATTTGTCACCATCTACTGAAGCTATACACATGCAGACATTATGATTCAGTAATTCCACTTCTTGGTATGTACCCAACAGGAATATGTACATATGTTCATCAAAAGACAAATACAAGGATTTTTCCGGTAGCACTATTTTTAGTTGCCTCGAACTAGAAAGTACCATGTGGTAAGTTGAATTTGGGGCCCTAAGTATTTATCCTTTCCTGGGTCTACAGCCTTTGTGATCTGACTTAGCAGTTTTGACCAATTCTGTGGACATAGTGCACACCCCTGTTCCTTGACATTGAATTTTTCCATGTGGCATGCTTTGGCCAGTGGTGTATTAGCAGATATGAATTTATCAGAGACTAAAATGCTTCTCTGTGATTGAGCTTGTTCTCTCATACTTCTGCCATTGCTGTGGCAAGAAAATGATCCAGAAGCTCATTAGTCAAAAAACGATGAGAGACACAAGGGAAGAATAATCCAGTAACTCACAAATATGTGGCTCAAGGCAGAATGAGTCATCTCAGTTAACGGTGACACTGATGTGCTCCTCCCAGAGGCCCTGAGGTATCATTTTCATTAGTTTCCTTAAGTCAGTCACCTCATAACTTCCCCAAAGTGTTAGCTCAGCTCTACTACCCTAGGCTTAAAGAAAATACTATCAAGAGGTAGAAGTATTGCATGCCTGGAAAATACGTATCAAATCATTTCCTGAGTAGCCACGTGACCCCAGGTCAGTCTTGCTTCCAAAGTTCCCACAGGATTAAGTCCAGGATATTGGAAAAAAAAAGATCACAGGTTTGAAATCAGACAATTATATGGAATAGTCTTCCAAGCATCACTTGTTAGCTGGCTGTGAGCAGATCTTATCATTATTTTGAATCTCAGTTTCCCTACATTTTAAAATGAACACAATGCCCCCTAACTTGAAAGATGTTTACACACATTATCTAAGCATTCCTTAACTATACCCAAGACATGATTATAGTGTCTTCTACTTTTACATCCATAATCTATTTCCTTATAACAACTCTGGCCCATACACATTATTATCTTCATTTTATGAAGGAAGAAACTCAGAACAAAGTTTTCAGACTTTATTTGTAAAGCATTTGGGTTTGCAGTATGGTTAGAAATAGGAAACCAACTGGAACATCACTGTAATTGTCCAGGTAGGAGGAAGTTATGAAGTAAACTAGAGGTAGAGGGAGGTGAACAGATTCCAGGACATTTGTAAAAAAAAAATGGCTGAATTTGGTGACTGACTGGACATTAGAGTAGTATGAAGCACAAAGGAGGAGATTGTGACTTAATTCCCCAGGTGTTTGGAGGTACTGTTCACTGAAATTGGGCACGCAAGGGGGAAAACAGGTTTGTTTTTTTTTTTAAGATTTTATTTATTTGAGAGAGAGAGAGGGTGAGAGAGAGAGCATGAGAGAGGAGAAGGTCAGAGGGAGAAGCAGACTCCCCATGGAGCTGGGAGCCCGATGTGGGACTCGATCCCGGGACTCCGGGATCATGACCTGAGCCGAAGGCAGTCGCTCAACCAACTAAGCCACCCAGGTGCCCCGAAAACAGGTTTAAGGGATAATGACAAGTTTGTTTTGGGGCATATTGAGGGGGAAGTAATTGTGGTGTGTCCAGATGGAGATGCTTGAAAGGCAATTGGGTAAGATCTCAATCTTAGGAGAAACATCTGAGCTAGAGTTATAGAGTTGGAACTTATCCTTACTTAGTTGAAAAAACCAGTTCAGAAAATATACCACTTTAGTTGTATGTGCTTCAGTAAAGCACTTAACCCTTCTGAATGCCAATTTCTTCATCTTTTAAATAAGAAAAATAATGTGACTTACACTGTCAAATAAATTCTGATAAAAGTTCAATTACATAACATGTGTAAATAATTTGTAAGCTTTAGCGTGCTACTTAATTGAAAAAATTATAAGTCATCATAAGCAGCTGGTTGGAGCAAACCTTCCACAGCTTCTCAAGTCTCTGTATCCTAGTAAGAGTTACTGGTAGGTTTGTTTTTTGTTTTGTTTTGTTTTATTTTGTTTTAATATTATTATTTGGGGGTTATTCTAATATTTTTAACAGCCAAATCAGGGCAAAGTAGATAAAAGGTAAAGATACTAACGAGTTAATTTGTACTATTTTCTAAATGAAAACTAACATTGAAGGCACACCCAGGCAGCTTTATCTTTTAAAAAAAAAAAGAAAGAGGGGCACCTGGGTGGCTCAGTGGGCTAAAGCTTCTGCCTTCAGCTCAGGTCATGATCTCAGGGTCTTGGGATCGAGACCAGCATCGGGCTCTCTGCTCAGCAGGGAGCCTGCTTCCCCCTCTCTCTCTGCCTGCCTCTCTGCCTACTTGTGATCTCTCTCTCTCAAATAAATAAGTAAAATCTTAAAAAAAAAATTAAAAAAAATAAAAAAAAAGAAAGAAGAAAAGAAGGAAGAAAGACTACAGTTTCATGTTGATGTGATGGGAGAACTGACATTTGCCAGGGTTGGTGATTGAAAAGGAAATGTTCTCTTTCTTGGACATCTTCATTGTGATAATATTCTTCTAGGGAACTAAGAGAATTGATTTACTGTTAGCAGTAGTAGTCAAAACTATTATATGTTGGAAGATACCTGCCAAAACTAAAGCGTGTCACTGTAGAATGCTTAGTCTGAAGCCCTTTTAAACACTAATCAGAGAGCAGGATCAGTTGTCTATCATGGCCTCTCCTATCTTGTACAGTAAGTAGACATCTCCAACATAAAAAAAAAAGGATATTTTTGGGTTGTCTATAACCAAGGGCATGTGTTTCACTCATTCAGATGTGTGTATCAAGTCATTATGATATATATATATTTTTTTTAAAAAAAGGAATGCCTAAACATACATCTGTCTTACCTGGCCTGTAATGATAATCCATTATTTCAGAATATTATTCCTGCAGGTCCCAAACCTTATTGCAACCTTAAGATACAGGTTCTGTCTCCATAACTTGGCTTTGTTTCTGCAGATTGGATGGTAATTCATTCATATATGTACAGAGTCAAAGGGCTTGGAAAGTCAATCTCTTTCCTGAATTTAATTCAATTCTACCCACATGCATCAATTCCCTTTTTGCATCAGGTCCTAAACTACTAAAAAAGCTATTGTCATAAAAATCTCAACTAATAGGGATGATTGAGAGGCAGAAATGGGAAAGTGCAAAGCATGCTTGGGGATCAGTGACTGTGCAAAAGCTCCCAATAGAGAGTCCTGAGGAATCACTGCACAGGTAGGTGCGAGGAAGACTGGAGAGCATCACGGATGTGAGAAAGGCCTGGACTGAGATGCTGGCTTAACCCTTACTAGCTGCATAATTTTGACCATAGTAAAGCTCAAACTTCCTAATTTATAAAACATCCATCAACAGCACCATTGCCACCATCGTTCTCATTGCTGTTATCCATGTGGTTATTGCCATCATCATCCCCAACAGTATGCCACAGGATTTTTACAATGTCAGTGAGAGGATACATGTACTATATAAGCCTGGTGCCTACAACCCAGAAGGCTGACTGGTTCCTTTTCCTTCATCTTAAAGGCTGGAATGAGATTTTTATGTGTAACATGTTTGTGCATGCTTTGAAAGGATGCTTCCTATTTGTCGGGCAAGAGGGAAAGAGAAATACGAAGAACTAGGGGCAAACTATAAAACCTGTCCATCTCCAACTTTGTTTTAGACACTCCACATAAAGATCAAAGTTCCACATAAGAAATTAGGTAATCGGGCCAGCCTTTTAAGACCTGAAAGTAGCAAAGCGTGTCAGCAAACTTGAAAAATGTGCTGGGGATCTTGGGGGTATTCTTCAGGGTGGAGAAGCCTATTTGAATATTTCTGTTGTTGTTGCTTTATTTATTTGGAAAAGAAATGAAACAAATGTGTTAGAGAAAATAACAACATCATATTTGGGTTATCTTGGGTAAGACCTGGTGATCAGATTGAAAGCTGCTCCTGGCTACAGGCACCTTCAATAGCGAGCTGTCTTTCCTGATCTGTCAGTAAGTGTCACTGGAGCTGGTTTCATCTGAACTAGGGACAGATCTGAGTTCCGCCTGCCATGGATTGAAATCACCTTTATTATCTGAGCTGTCTATCTGGGGAGTGTGCTGTGTATTTGTGTGTGTGTTTTCCTTTCCATCTCCCCCAGTCCATTTCCAATACTGAAGGTGATGTAGGAACTGATAATGGAATGACCTTGAGGCCAAAAAATGTGGAGTGAGTAACGTTCAATAAAATGGACTATGACAGGTATTTCATAAAAGAGGTTTGCGACAGATGACTTTTTACAAAGAAAATAAACTAACATTGCTTTGTTGTTCAGGTGCCAAAGTGATTTGCTTTTCTCTGCTCTAGCAGATTCTGATTGACTTTTTTTCTCCTGTGAAAGATGAGGAAAAAGAAAGAAAAAGATTGCTCTATGTGATTTATTCAATAAGAGGGCAGACCATTAATAGATTTTTTTTCTAATTTTGCTACTTCTATTAATGCTAATGGAAGAGAACTTCAATTTACTTAAACTTCAGAAATAATAGCCATCATAATTCTCATAATATTTATTGAGCACTTACTATATGCCAGTTGCATTAGTAACCACTTTATAGACATTATCTAATTAGCACATTAACTCTAGGAAGAAATTAAGACAAAGGGAGTATAAGTAATGGGCCCAACATTTAGGAATAAAATTGAAACTCTGACTCACATATCTCTGAAACCAAAAATCTGTGCTTTTAAATGAGGCTTTTTTTTAAATTCCTCACTAATCTCTGCTATAGGTACTTACTGTGCTAGTATGAGGAATGAAAAATGGAACAAGAGAGAGATCCTAAAAATAAAATGTTATGGGAAACTACAGCAAACCTATATACATCAGAGTGGTATAGCATGGAGTGGGAAGAGCGGGACCATAGCAAATAAGAGGACATTGGCCTATAGAAAGACAGGTATCAGCATGCGAATTAAATCAACAGATGTTGTGAGGGAATGCAGATCCACAAAGTGTCTATATTGTCTGAGTTTTTTCAAAAGCAGCTAAAAAAATCCATATTTTTATGTGATCTTGAGAAGTAATTATCAATCTATCTATGTATCTATCATAAAGTATTATACGGGTGAAGATAAATATGTCTATGAGACAGATTGAGCTGTTGGTCCTCTAGTAAATACATGTAGAATAGGGAAAATATTGCCTACCTGAAATTAGATTGACCTAGATTTTATTTCCACATCACCACTTACTAGCATTAGAAAATTGGGCTAACTCAGTGTCTGAGTGCCAGTTTCCTCATCTGTCAAATATAGAGAGTGTGATTAAATCTATTAAGTTTATGGAAAAGATTAAATTAGATAAAATAGGTAAAATTGATAATACAAGTTTAGCACACAGCGGGCAGTATTTTTTTTTTCTCTTCCATTATCCAAACTAGAGAAATACTGATCCAAAAAAGCAACGTATTATTTGTTTGGGAGTGTCTAGAATGACTTACAGAGAAAGTCACATGTGAGATGAACCTCAAAAGAGTGGAATTATTTGAATAGATAAAGTTGGAAGGAAAGTAGCCCTTGTGGAGATAATACTATGAGTAAAATCCAAGTGCTGAGATTATTTAGGAAGTGTACAACTCTAGATTGAATGGTATATATAATGGCATATAGCTTGATGTAAGCTCTTGGCTGGAGATTAGACTTGGAGCACATACTGTGACCATGTTCTAGAAGACTTTAAAAGTCAGAGTATGCAATAGAATATTGATCATGAATGTAATTGAAAACCACTATTATGATGATGATGATATGATAATGAATTATTTATAGAGTAGCATGATCACATGGACTTTAAGAAGATTAATTTTATAGCACCACAAACAGTGTTTGTTAGGGAAAGACCAGCAATGGAAGAATAGTCGAGAGGTGCCTCAGCTGGTTTAGGATACGGCGAGTAAGCTACAATTAATGGAAATGGAGACGTAACTCTAGATAAAAGTAATCCTGAGAAGTTAGTGGGAAAGATCCTAAGAGTTAACTCTCTTGGTTGTTGGAATTGCTGACTGGAGATGGAGGACAAGAAACAGAGAAGGATCAAATGTAACTGTAGACCTGGGAGGACACAGCAGTGAAGGAACTTTGCACTCCAGTTGGACCCAAATCCTTATTCGGCTTCTTGCTGCCTGTGTGACCTAGAATAAGTTCTTCTACACTCGAGTGCCAGCTTCTTGTGTCAAGTGAAACTAGTCATGCATAGCTCTAGTGCTATTTTGAGAATTAAAGTGGAACATTTAAGTAGGATAGCCCTTACTTACAAGCAGATTCTCAATAAATGTAAGGACACTATTTCTTTCTTCACACCTAACAGGTGGCTCCTTGTAGCAGGATATAATTTTCTTTTCCTACCACCATTGTCTCCATAGAAGATGCTCAACCCTTCCATCACCCAATTGCTCCATGGGTTCCTTTCCAAATCAATAGAGGGCAGCAGGGAGCTGAGACCAAACTTGAGTACCTCATTCATTCCCTCAAGGAATTTCTCAAGAGGCCTTGTTTTTTGACTTGGCTGAGTCCCGTGTTCCATTAAAAGCACCTAGAGCTTTATATATACTTAATAATTAATAAACTGAATTTTAAAAATAAATTGAATTTTGGTTTCATATTTTGGGGGAGCTTTGGACAGTGTTTCAGAGAAGTATATCAAAGTTTAAGAAACCAGGAATCCTAAAGGAAAATTAGATATCAGATGATTCCTATAAATTTGTATACCACCCAAACAGAAAATGTGCTTATTTAAAAACTTTGTCCTTTGAGCTCTTACACTGTGAGCATAAGAATCCTGATCTAAGTTAGTCTTTGGGTAGAACTAGTTGAAGTGCTTTCTTATGAAATCAAGAAAGATTATAAAATCCTACTTAATGTAAAAATTCTGTAGAGTCCCCAAAGGCCTGGTAGTAATGTCAGAATAATGTCACCAGGTGACTCGATGCAAATTCAGTACATGCACACACATGAAATGAAAAAATACAGCAACCACCCAAACGCTCTGATTTGTATCTTCACTCCCTATTCATGGAGGAGTTAATGAATTTCACAGCCCAGAGTATCTAGGGGAAAAGGTTACTGTGTTGTTCCAACTCAGAAGCTCTTTTATTGCACTGACTCTAAAAAGTCTATGATCACTTTCTGTGTCTTACAGTGCCTTTCACTGGACTCCCTTTAACTGTGTTGATAAACTAATTTGCAAAAAAAACCCTCTTAATTTCTTTATCTACAGTTGCTCAAGCTTCAGATTTGAAATACAAATCCTTGGTGATTGCATTTCCATAGTGCTAGCTCCCGCTGTGGCTTACTTGTTTTTCTGTTTGTGCAGTGCTGGAACTCAAGGAAGATCCTTCCCTAGAATGTACTCCACACACATGCTCGCTGCCTTTTCCAGGAATAGACTTGTCTCTTTGCAGTAGTTTGGTTATTGAGAGAGAGATTGGCATGAAAAAGATGAGTTTTTTGCTCACTACTATCTATAAAAGGCTTTCACGTGGCAAATAAATGAATAACTCACAAACTAGTTCAGACATTCTCCCCAAATACCCACTCAAGGACCTATTTCATGCCCAGTTAGGCATGAATTTTATTAGGATTCTGTATAGACTTCAGAACCCTTTCCAGCTTAAAGGAGGCGACCAAACACGAAGTAACCTTGTGGTACATTTGTAATTGTTGGAGTATCTGCCATCGGTTCAGGCATATGGCTGCTGCCTTTCATCCATTCTCCTGCTGTCCAGTGGGGCCAGACATGAAGGGAGAGGTCCCATGAAAAGGTTTACATCTGATCAGACTCATCTCTTGGGGTGGTGTTGCTTTTCACATCTGTTCCTCTGGCCTGAGTCATTGGCAGTGACCAAAGGATGGAAAATCCACTCATCTGCTTTGGCAGCCAAGAGGACAGGGAGAGAGCAGCCTTCCAACCAGCGTAGGCCGCCAACTGGCAGAAGGCTTCACTTCTCCTCTTTAGGATACCGAGTTATACCTGGCAGGTAAATAGTTCTCAGAGCACTGCTACAACTAACAGCATTTGTTTTCTTTTTTAAAATATCTTAGTGTAGTAGAGGCATTACTTGGATAAGATGTCTCAGATGCACTTGTGATGGTGTTATTTATATTTTAAAAAAATAATAGCTAAAATTATTAGGTGCTTACCATGTAGTGCACTGGTGGCTGAGCACTTCAGTTACTGTATCCTGTTTAATCCTCCTAATAGTGAGGGAGCTAGAATTAACATACCCATTATTCGGAAAATAGACTTAAAGAGATTAAATGAGTTGCCTTTGTGTTTACTGTGATGATGTGTAAATTTTTAAATCAGTGTAGCATTCTAGTGGATGCTGAAAGAGCTGCAGAATTATGTAGGAACCCTATACAGTCCTCAAGGCAGATGCTGGTATGTACCCGTTATACTGATGAGGAAACTGAGATTATAGATATGTGAGTGACTTGCCCCAGATTTCACTGCTAGGAAGTCTTGGAGCTGAATTCACACCAGGTCTTCTGATTTTAAGTGCATTTTTCACCCAGTACAGCCAGTGGAACTTTCAAAGCTTTTCTAAGGTGAAAGGTACAGAGAAGATTCATGGCTAGACTGCATATGTTAGAGGGATCATGGATTAATTTTGAATCAGACCCATTTACCTCTCTGAACCAGGGTTTCTTCCTCTTTAGAAACAAATAAATAAAACGGGAAAAATACTTGTAAAGTCCTGATGGGGTTTGGCAGTGGTTTATCAAAGTTTTTATCCCTATTTCTGGCATATAATAATAGACACTCAGAAAGTAGGAGCCTCTTCCATGTTTAATTTAGGTGAAAAGGAAGTCAGAAATAATATGAATGCACTCTTAGTGATGGAGGCTTTATTTGTTCATTTGCTCATTGACTATAAGTGCAGTGGTACTGGGATCTTACCAAAGCTCCATTCCCATTTCTCCCAGAATTCCCCACATTTATTTTGTGGACGAACGAGGCAAGATTTTAAAAATGCCTTCCTCTCTCACTGCAAGAGAATTGCAAGACACGTTCTCAGGCAAACATGTTTTAACAAGTAGGGTCTATTACTCAATGTATCACTCAAGATTAAGTATAGAAAACAGATGTTGCACTAGATATTTTAAGTGAGAATGGATTTTTGTGTGTGTGTGTGTGAAGAATCAGAGGCTTACAAATTCATAACATAGTTTAAAGGGGAAAATCTAACCTGTGACTCCAAGAAAGATCCCAAGTAATACACCTAACCTAGAAGGAGGCTGCCACCTCTGGGGTACCTCTAGAGTTCTCCCACACCTCAAACTTGCCTTCACTGCTTGTCTGCATTGCAGACACCCACAGGATAGAGAAAGTAAACCTGTATCTACACACCAGGGAAGGAGAAGTCAGGTCAAGGACATCTCCCATCGTGGTTGCCTTTGCCTTTCCCAGCCGCCCAGAGAGCTGAGCATGAGATTGCTGCTGCAGAGAAACTTCATGTTCCCAGTGTACACTTTCAGAGACAGTCAAAAGAGAGAAGAAAAAATGCCTTCTGTCTCAATTCTGTCTACAGATTTCAGGCAAATACCCCCAATACAACTTTACAATCAGAATGCTGAAAATACTGAAATCTAACAAATGTAGTTTGGGGCTTAGTTTTTGAAGTTCTAAGAGGGGTGTCTGGCTGGCTCAGTCGGTAGAGGATGCAACTCTTAATCTCAGTAGTGTGAGTTCAAGCCCCATATTGGGCACAGAGCCTACTTTTAAAAAATTAATTAATTAATTATAGATGATTAATTAAATTTTAAAGAAATAATAAACTTCTCCTGAGAGAAATAATCTTAGATGGAAGTTGAGTGAACATACACATCCTCAGTGCCTTTCTGTAAGTGAATGTCCCTTTTCTGGACCAGAGCCTGGTTTATGATATTCATGTGGAGGAATCACCACATATTATGAGAGTGATTTCATTTAGTTGACCATCAGGTTACTCACTTCTAATGAGAAATTAGAATCCAGAGTTTTTATTGTGAAGGTGACATGGGATTATATATAAATTACCAAATATAGGGCTTGACATACCATATTTCCTCAATAGAAGGTAACTTTATACACAGTATAATGCCTATACAGAACTTAACAAAGTATGTTGTATATACTAAGTGCTCAGTAAAAATATGTGTTGAAATTATGGATTGAATTATTTTGGGGAAAATTATGTTTCAGGATCCCCCCCCCAAAAAAATGTGTTTCAGGATTTATTCTAAATGCTTATTTACCGTATATCATGTAATCTTCTATGAGTTAGGTCCTGTCTTCATTTGGTTTAAGCAAGATAAGTAATCGTATGTGAAGATATAGAAGTCACAGCAACATCCTGAATAATTGACATTCCTTATCGCATTTTGGGGTAACTCACATCATAAATGAGCATGTGATTACAAACGTAGACCATTCAAATTGAATGCCAGCTGCTGTTGACACATCCATCCATCCATAAAGAGAAAAATACTCTACCTTTGTTAAAATAAGGTGTTCAGGGCATGGGGTTCAGACATGCTTGATCTTTCTGAAGGTTCACTTTGAGCCTATCTAATAATTTAAATAACTTGGAGAGAAAGTGAGCAGTTATCAGCTAGACAGTAGATTTGAACAACAGCAAAAATTTCCAATATATCTATCGGTGGGGACTTCCAGAAGCCAACCCACTGCCTGTACTTTGTTGAACTTGTGAATTAGGACATTAATGAAGCCATTGCTAGATTCATTTACTAAGTCTTAAAACTTTGATGCGTTAGGGTTAATGGGAAAAACTTCATCTGTATGCTTTCTGTGGGAGCTGAAGAAGCTGACCTCTAACGTATCTTTTTAACACAGGAACTAAATTTGTAAGTCTGACCCAAGAGCCCATGACTCCATAACCAGGTAGTGAAGTTAATACCCAACCACAACTTTGTCCAACATAGTGGATTGCTTTGCTCTATGAGCTCAGCATGGCATAGGAAACAGTGAGAGAGTAATGACTTTGGTTTTATATGGACCTGAATTATTTCTTATCTTCCCTACTTCTTTGTGATCTAACATCTCACATCCTCAATGTCCTCCTATGCAAAATGGCAATAGTTATCTCCTAGGTTATTATAAGGGTTAGCATTTTTAATGTTTATAAAATGAGTGGTATGGTAATGAGCATATAGTTAACAATGCTGCTGTTATTTTTATCAATAAGATGAGGCAGTAAGTTTATTGAAATTATTTTTGCCTGTTTCAGTTAGGATTGTATTCAATACTTAGTTAAATTTTCAGGTAAATGGTAGGGAATTCTTCTTTAAAGAAACTCTGAGTACATTTTTGTTTGAGGATATTTAGCTTGGCAATGGTGGGGAAAGAATGCTCAAATCAATTGGCATGCACTGGTCAGAATATAGTAGCTAAATGAAAAGCCTTATTTTCCTTTTCCAGAGTAGTATTTATCTGGAAACAGTTTGCTATTTCACATTAGCAAAATATCCTACTTTGGTTAACATTTTAAAAAAGAGTGAGTGGTCCTATTTGGACTGTATCACCTCCTTAATGAAGTCCCTCACCTGTACTCCAAACTGTCAAATCAGAATTAATGTGTTCTTTTAGCTCTCTGAAAGTTGTAGGAGTACAGAGGGAGCATATTCTAGAGGGAGTAAGGTAGAATTAAGAACTGAAAGACTTTAGGCTGGAGAATCATCTTGGTAGTTCTTGAACCCCTTTAAGCCAGTTTCTTTGCCTATGATAGGGTGATAAAATAAAAGTTGGTTTATAGATTTTCTGTGAGAAGTAAAAGTAAGCCAGTGTCTCTCACAATGATGTAGGTAGTTGTGAAGTTCAGCCTCTGGAGTCCAACAACTGGCGTTTGACTCTCTGCTTCAGCACTGACCAGCTGATGCACCTTGAGAGGCTACCTAACTTCTCTGTAGTCAGTCTCCTCATGTGAAAGAAGTAAAGAGGGGGCAAGTTTTATGATCCGTGGGATACTAAGAGGATTGTTAAGGGGATCAAATGACATAATGCACATTACGTATTTAAAACACTTCCAGTAAGTAGGCAATAAATATGAAGTATGGCTGTAATTGTTTTGATAAACTATGTTGTCTTCATTATGACCCTCCTCACATTGTGCTAAATGATGACTTCCTTCCATGTCTGTCATACTAGCTAGATGACAAGTTCTTTGAGGACAGATGCCGTGTCATATTTATCTTTGTCATGACAGTATCCAGCATGGTGTGCTGCACAAAATAAGGGCTTAGAAATACTCGATAAATAAATAAATGATGTTTGGATCATTTTACGAAGGATTCAGAGTGAGTGAAATGACACATTCACTGCACTTTAGCCTTTGTTGTTGATGCTCTGTGATGCCTCCGTCTCTGTGACATATGCTGTGAGATATAGGAAGATTGAGTCTAACTGTGTACTTGCCTTGAAAATGCTTATATTCTTTAATTGGAAGCTAGCAAGGAAAGAGATCACTAAAATGTGTAAAAGCTCAATGTTATCTTAAGGTACTTTTCATATCTACAATTGCTGTTTAGGAGCTCATATGTGTGAGCTCAAGTAACACACGTATCTCTTCTTCTGTATGAAAGTCAACCGGGAAGGGAATAAACGGCATGGCTTCTCATCTCTAATAGCCATGTATTTGCTGTATAACCTTTGGTAAAATAATCAGCTTCCCTTGGATTAAATCATTTATATGTAAAACAATCTGTGGCTTGATATCTTTAGTCTTTGTAAATGTCATTCATTTCAAATGCCTTCACTTAGATATCTCAGAATACTTTTCCAATGTGCTTTATTATAATGCATATTCAAGAAATAAATATTAGGTTCTATCTTGACATTTTTTGCTTAAAAGCTTCCAGTTGTTTTTCTTATGCACTTAGAATAAAATCCAAGTTCATATCTTGGCCTACACATGGCTGCATGATGCAGACCTACTGGCTACCACTCTCCCCTCTGCTCAATGTTTCCCAGTTGTACCAGTATCCCTGCTGTTCTTTCCAACCTGACCAACTCTGCTTATCCTTTCTGTTTGAATAACTCTATCCCCAGATCTCCACGTGACTCCTTTTTCCCTTTTTTGAGATCTTTGCTCAGATGACCCCTCCCAAAAATTTTCTTCCTTGACCACTATGTCTATAATTGCTCTCACTTTACCCCTTTACACAACTTCATTTTTATTCATGAATCCTTTCTGTTCGGAATTTATCCATTTATCCAATGCATGCATGCATTTAACAAATCTGTGTTGAGTGGCTCATCTTTGCCTTGTTTTGAGAAGCTATGGATGCAATAATAAACAGATGAGGCACAGAACCTGTTCTCAAAGAACTGCGTCTAGTAGGAAATACAGAAAAGAAGGGACAGGATGTTTCAGTGATTTAAGATCTACCATGGGGTGCACGAAGAGTGCTGTGGAGACAAGAAGTGAGCCCCAGCATCTGGCCAGTGGTTTGAAGAAGGCTTCTTGAGAGAGTGGTCACTAAACTGACACTTTAATGTCGGGTGGGGATTACCTCAGTGAAGAAGATGAGGAGAACACTACCTGAGGCAGAATGAAGACCAAGTTCACAGAGTCAGAGAAGGAAAGGGAGTATTGACACTTTTGAAGAGTTGAAAGCTGCTCGATGTGGCTAGAATGTTGTGTTTTAACAGAAAAGAAAGTGAGGCGAAGGGAAGAAGTTTCAGATGGTTTGAGATGTAGGCCAGATGGACCATACTGGTGAGTCTAATGTTTTTGCGGGAATAGTAGAAATCATTGACGAATTTTAAAGGGAATGATTTAGTAAGATTTGCTTTTTTTAAAAAATAAGATTTATTTTTTAGTTATAAGATGTCAAATGGACTGGGAGGGATAATGTTCAATGAAGATGCTGCTGCAACAGTACAGGAGAGAAACAGTGACAGCCACAGTGAGGAAAGTAGTGGTGCAAATGGTGAGAAGAAAATGTGTTTGAGAGAAAGAGGCACATGGTCGATGCTCCAAAGTGAGGCACAAGAGAGAGATAGGGATCACAGAAGACACCAGCATTTCTGGTTGAACTCATGGGAATCATTTATTGAGGTGCAAAACACCGGTTGATAGGTTAGTTTGGGTAGGAAGAGGATGTGTGACATTCATGTAAGACCTCCAAAAGAAAATAGGCTAGATAGCTCTAGTTTCTCTCTCCAGTTACAAATTATTGCACGTTTTTATGTTGAAGATGTAGATGCTTTGTGTCTTGAACTTATCTTCCTCTGTGCATAAACTTGTATCATTAGTGCACTGATCAAATACTAATTTCTTTATTTGCACACATTTCCAGTGAATATTTGAGCTCTCTTGGAATTTTGAAGCTTATTAGTTAAACAGATTGATATATATTATAACGACAAGGCACCTAACCTTGTTAGCCTTCAAAGATCTAATGTAAAATAAAATAAAAACAGAAATGATGGAATTTGAGGCTAGAATAAATACATATAAAGCACAGTTAAAACACCTAGCAGTACTGTAGTTAAGGATAGTGGGGCATGTACCCAAATACTGCCTTACTATCAAGCAAGTAAATTAAGGAGCTGGTTATCACCATTTCAGATATTCTACTCTATTTTCCCGGTGAATGCATTCATCTTTGCCATTATCTCTATCATCATGGTAACTAACTGTTACTGAGCAAATCTGTCTGGCATTTTGCATTATCTCTATGAATCCTCAAAATAGTCTTATGAGTAGACGCTATGTCATGCCCACTTTAGAGATGAGAAATCTGAGACCTGGGAAGTACAAGTATATTGTATAAGGTCAAAGATAATAAGTGGTGTATGGTGATAGGTGGTGACTAGATTTATTGTAGGAATTATTTTATAATGCATACTAAATAAAATAGTAAATTGTGGCATTTGAACTTAAATCAGGTTTATCTATATTATTTTGTATTAAAATTCTCATAGCCCATGTAAATGATGTTACAAAGAAGCCATTAAATCTAATAATGTATAACATCTCTGATTGCATAGCCTCTTTCATATATACTTAATCATTTAATTCTACATAAGAGGCAGACCTGTAAATTAGGAAGGAAACAATGTCTCCCTCAGAGTGTTGTTAATATTAAATAATTTTCTACATAAAAGGAGGCAGGCATTGACTGGCATAGTAAACACCGTCATCATTTTTCTAAATTTTCATATGAACAAAGGAAAACAAGCTATGTAACTTCCTCAAGATCACACAGTCAGTGATGATGGTAGAGCCAGGATTTAATCCTGAATAAGTGGTTAAATGACCTTTACACAGAGGCTCATCTTAAAGAATTGGCTTCCTGGGTAATAAATGGCTCACATTTGGTGGTCATCAGCAATGACAAAATCCGAGTTTTATTATTGTTGTTTGTTTCTTTGATGATCACCGCATAATAGAGTTATAAAATCATGTTAAATATATTTGAATGTGTATCCATTGTGCTAGGTACTCCGACTCAGAAGTCTAAGTAAAATGTAATTCACTCAATGACTTACACACACACACACACACACACGTAAAAATGTCCACTTATGAATCTGAAATGCAGTTTACAAAGAAAGTTCACAAAGCTGTGAGCTTTATGGGAAAGGGCAGGCATCTGTCTTATACATAATTGGAATTCACAACACAGTATAGTACAGTTGTCATGCATCTGTTAAAGGCCAAAAATTTATTAGAGCAAATTAGAAATTATAGACATTCCTTTTGGATAAAGGAATCTCTCAGGAATATGCAACATCAGTGGGAGAAAACTGTTAGAGAAGGAATATTGAAGGCAGATCACAGGCAGTGACAGATCTTTATGCTCATGTAATGCTCAGTATTGCTTGAGAATAATTTTATTTCTTTGCTCTTTTATTCAATAAATATTTCTTAGTGCTTACTATATGTTAGGCAGTGTTCTGTGTAATGGAAATGAATACACACACACACACACACACACACATACATGCAAAGTCCCTGTCTTCATGGAGTTTACATTTTAGCAGTCACTAACCTATCACTTCACTTGTTATTGACATCCTTAAAATGGGAATAATACAATTGACTGTATGGGGCTTTTGAATAGTCTGAGGACAGCCATGTGTAAAGCCTCCGTATACACTTATAAAGTGTCATACAAGCATAACGTATGTGTTTTCTGATCTGTAATATAGAGAGAAGCTTATTTTCTCAAGCTACCTTACGGGTTAATGGTTAGGATAAAACATATACATGACAATATTGCTACTGGCTTCTTTATATTTAATAGCTAATAAGTTGCATATGCCAAGACTTTAGAATGTGTCATTCAAGTCTTACAACCTGCCCATTATTATGTGCTTCATCCCGCCCACTAATTCAGTAAGTGAACTCAGGCCTGTGTCATTTCATCTTGTACTCTTTATCACTCCGTTATCCTGACTTATGTAAAAGAAAAACCGCTTTGGAATAAATGATATTAACATAACTACGCAAAAGTGATATTAGAACATTCTTTCTTTGTGATGGGAGTTCTTCAGTCTAGTGTGTACAGGGGCTGAGGACTAGATAAAATAGTCTTCTAACGAGACCACACTGCAGAATTAAAGGCTGGCATCAGGAACCCTCATTTTTATAGTTATGGTTACAAGTAACTTCATGGGTAACCTTGGGCATGTTGCTTAGTGGAATAAAGTACCAACCCCCAAACCTACCAACCTGAGCCATCTTTTTATAAAATGAGAGAAGATTACTTCTAGCACTGACAATGTATGATTCTATTTAAAAAACAACAATGATGCATAGTTTGAAGTGGATGGTATCAAGGTTTTTACTGCATTGGGCTTAGCTCTGCAGTACCCTTGGCCTTCATTTGCAGCAATTGTGGAACAAGAGGATGAGGGCAGTCAAGTGGAATCCAAACGGAGGCCCACATGGGGAAGTATGGTGGGACCAGCAAGCCAAACACTTGTGTGAAAAGAGCTTATCAAACAGAGGCCCGAGCTAGGCCAGTGTCCAATCCCCAAGGAAGCTCCATCTTGATCTTCAGCATGGTGGAGTCAGTGTGAAGTTCTGGGTAACCTGTCTGGCTTGGAGCTGGATCACAGGTGGTTACCAGAGACCCAGTTGCTAGAATTCTGTCTCTGGGGAATAACGACTGTCAAAGATGAGCTAGGTCCTGGGAGTTATTTGAAAGAACGGAAAAACTGATCAGAGTCTGAGATATAAAGTCAATCTGTAGAAGAACAAGAGTAGGAAGTATTAGTGAAACAATGGAACCCTGGATAATTCTGAATAGCTTACTAACACCAATAAGCAAGGGATTCTCGCCTCCAAGTGCTGGAGGGGCTGCTAATCCACCTGCACTACTATTCAGACCAGTACTTCTAGTCTTAATAGGATTAGGACTGTTGGCCTCACCGATGCATTCAGTTCGATTTATGAATCCATGCTTTGGCACCAAATGGCCTGAGTTCAACTCTTGCGTCTACCATGAATAACTAACTGTGGACAAGATATTTATCCTTTCTATACCTTAGTTTCCTCATCTGTGAAATGAGATTGATAATAATAAAAATAATTAAAATAACCCCTATCTCAGAGGAATTTCCCCTTTATTAACAAATTAATCATGTGGTCTCAATACTTAGGTACATAACTCTCAGAACTGTCAGCTATCTTTATTTTCATTCTGTTTAGTAAATCAATGAACAGAGAAATGAAAGAAACTAATAGTGTTCAAAATATTTCCTAGAAACAGTAATTATTCACATGTTTTTTTCCTTGGGGGGTGGGTGGAACCTTGCATTATAAGAGGAGCTGCTCAGAGATCTGAATCAGTTTATTCCCTTTTGTTCCCTTCAACTATACACCATGGCATCAATGAAACAATTATCGAGTAGCTCTTTTATTTTAGACCATGTATTATGATGTTACATAAGACACTATCTTATATGGGAAGCTTTAGGCATTTACCAAGGTGTGTATTTGGGAAGGTGTGTTCTTGGTGCTTGGGCATATGAATAAACACAACAGACAAAAATCCCTGCTATGGTGGAATTCTCATTCTAGATCTATGCTCACAATCTAATAGGGGAAAGATTCAGTAAGAAATAAATTACATTATCATTTAGCAATAGGTCATGTATAAGGCAATCCCAAGGAGTGAGAGATTTACTTTGTAGTTGAAAATGGCTTAGAGAGAATTGGTTCCTGAAAAGGTGCCATAGGAGATAAGCTTTGAAGGATGTGTAGAACTTCACTAGGTAGCCTAGAGAGGGGGCAGGCCCTTTCTGGAGTAGAGCAAGTGGCATGTGTGAGGTCACAGTTACTTGAGAATCTACACAAAGTCAGAGCAGGTGATCAAAGACAAGGAGCCAGGATAGGTAGCCAAGAAGAGAAAGGAAACCAATGGGGGAGAATTAGGGAGAGAAAAGAAAAAGAAAAGTAATAAACTGAGTATCGGACAGCCTTGAAGGTCAACTCAAAAGAAGTCATTTGAAATTGATTTAGAAGGCAATGGAGAGCCAATGGAGCAAATGTGACAGGAATTGGGCAGCCACTATCAAAAAAGCTATCAAAATGTTCGGGGATGATTTGTTTTTAATAAACTTGTGGTACTCTCGGCCTGTGATTCCATTGTCCTCGGAACGGTCATAGATTTTGTTGGTTGGTAATTTTCCATTAGCTCCCTAATTACTGATGCACTCCAAGAGGCATTCTCTTAGACAGATAACTGCCTGATTATGGGAGACTGGGCTGATTTACAGTGTTTGTGAATGTCCTCTGCTTCCATTTCTTCCCTGATACATTTAGGACTTTTTTTTTTTTTTTTTTTTTTGGCAAATCCTAAGAAAAGTATTAGAAAAACTGGCATTTGTAATAGGTTCATCTTAGAAACATCTCTTGTTTTTCCTTTAGAGTTAGGTTTTGCATTCATTTCAGGCTGCAGTATTCTATGCTTTTGTAGATGTCTTTCAGTAAAGTATCCTCACTATTTGAAATCCTCACTCTGTATTTTTTTAAAACTAAGTCACCTGTTCCAAATTGTAATATAACCACATTCATTTGTTCATTCACCATTCCACAAACAGATTTTGAGTGCCTACTAAGTTCTGGATTCTCTTATATGCTCAGAAAACCTTGATAGAAGATAGAATATTTTCAAAAGATCTATAGTCTTGTGGGACATGAGACTAGGAAGCCTGATATTGTATTTGCTATAATAGATCTGGTGCGATGTGTTTGAAAGCACAGACCTAGGCACCTAATCCTAGAATGAAAGAATTGAGGAAATGGCTCTGGAGGAGGTGAAATCTCAGAGTTTGCCAGGTGATGAATGAGAGGCTGGGCATTCTGAGTGTTCTGGGCTTGCTGGTGCATGCAAAGCCAGAGGCCCAAGAGAGCCTGTTCATTCAGAAATTCACAAGAAGGATCTGGCCAATAAGGCTGACCTAGGGTATAATAGAGGAAGGGATAAAAATAGACTCAAGAGGGAACTAAGAATGAGATTCTCAGCAAAATTAAATTCACCCTAAGGAGTTTGGTTTTTATCCAAAAGGAAATGAGGAGCCATTGAATTATTCTATCAGGGAAGTATAGTGTAGAGCTGGGCATTAGGGCAGTCAGTCGCTCTGGCTTCTCTATCTTTCCTCCGATCAACCTGTATTTTCCTGTCCAAACCTATCATCAGCTATCAAAGCTGGATCTCCCGGTGGACAAGGGCTCAGTCTCTTTGCATTCCAATGCCAGGGATTTTTCTACCAAACCTCAGCCTCCTTCTTAGTGAGAGGCTTCTGAACCCCTGCTGATTGTAGAGCCTGGGAGATTCTGAGCTGCTGATTGATTTGATTTCATTCTACTGTAGTACATGTAATTTCATGCTTCCAAGTCAAAGACATTTTCTGAAAATTCTCCAATCTCCCCAAATTACTTAGCTTTATATATTTATTCCTGGCCTCATTGGACTCTAAATAACCCAGTTTGGGAGAAAATGCTTGGCATGTGAAGCTCTGGTCATCAAGATTCACCAATTACTTTGATGAGCTTTTTCAGACTGTTAGAAGCTGTCCCAGTAGAAGGAAAAAAGTTAAAGTTGGGCATGTTTTCAGACCAGAAAAATGCAGTTTTCTTGGGTTACCTATATACTTTCCTGCAGAGAGAATGGGGTTGATTCTTCTTAGCAATCAAGAAAAATACACGTTAGGAATAAAGTGGCAGGATGCCTCTAAGAATTTGACAGATAGATGGTAGGTAGGTAGATAGATAGGTACATAGGCTTTTCAATATAATAGGATATACTTCAATAACATTTTAAATTAATCAAAATATAATAAAAAATAATCAAAGGAAAACATTTTCCAAATCATATCATTGTTAATATTTTCAAGAACATCTTTTAATTATGGACATTGGGGAGGGTATGTGCTATGGTAAGTGCTGTGAAATGTGTAAGCCTGATGATTCACAGACATGTACCCTGGGGCAAATAATACGTTATATGTTAATAAAAAAATAAAATAAACAAAAACGTCCTTTAAGAAATCTATGTATATCTAAACAGTGACATAGTTCTAGAGTTACAGAAAAATTATAAAAAATCTTACAGAGAGTTCCCATACACCCCAGGTTTAGTTGTCCCTATTATTAAATCTGATTTTTAGTATGGTGCATTTGTCACAATTAATGCACTGATAAGATACATTATTAAAGAAGTCCATATTTTTTTCAGGGTCATTTAATGTGGTTCTTTTTTGTTGGTTTACCTAATTTCTTTGTCCTATTTCAGAATGCCATCCAAAGTTCACCATGTTTATATTCATCATGCTTCTTTAGGCTCCTTTTGACTACAGTGGTTTCTCAGAGTTGGGAAACCTTGATAGTTTTGAGGGATTTGGGTAAGGTATTTTGTGGAGTACCCCTTGATCAGGATTTGTCTAATTCCTTTTCTAATGATTACACTGGGATTTGGGGCTGTGAGGAGGAAGACCGTAGAAGTAAAATGCCATTTTCATCCCATTCTATCATACTAGCAACATGGTTCATTACTATTGATGTTAAATTTGATCACTTGGTTGAAAACAGTATTCTTCAAGTTTCTCTACTGGAAAGTTACTGTCCCTCCCCCATGCCTCTCACCCCCTATTCATATTGTAGTCTTTGGACAAAGTTATTTGCAAGGCCCTCACAGTTAAAGAATGAAGAGATAGGCTCCACCTCCACGAGGGTAGAATATCCACATAAATTATTTGGAATTCTCCTAAATGGGAGATTTACTTTTTCTTTCTTATTAATCAACTCTTTCATTAGTGTGTACTTATGAATATTTATTTTATTATACCCAATGCTACTTTATTTCAGTTTTGTCTTTTGTTTCTTTTTTTTTTGTTTGTTTTCTCAGATTGTTCCAGCTTTGGCCATTGAAAACTCTGTCACTTGGTTCCCATGTCCTTTTGACTTATCCCTATCAGTGTGTATGTGTATGAGTGTGTTTGTGTATGTGCATGTGTTTTGACACTTTCTTATTTTCTGGCATTACAAGATGCTCCAGGCTCATTTTGTATATTTCTAGCCCCAGTCCTAGAATCGATTCTCTCCCCAAAGGACCCTGGCTTCCTTTATGGGAGAATGATGTTATAAACTAAGTTCTGAACAGTATGTGTGTCTGGTGCTAATGGAACAAAGAAATATATGTGCAGTAGAGAGAGTCAATTATCATATGGATTCACTTATGTGTAGAGCATAAGGAAAAGATGGAGGACTTTGGGAGAAGGAAAGGAAGGGTGAATTGGGAGAAATCTGAGGGGGAGATGAAACATGAGAGATTGTGGACTCTTATAAACAAACTGAGGGTTTTGGAGAGGAGGAGATTGAGGGGTTGGGTGAGCCTGGTGCCGGGTATTGAGGAGGGCACATATTGCATGGAACATTGGATGTGGTGCATGAATAATGAATCTTGGAACACTGAAAAAAAAGGAAATATGTGTGCATATAATAACCCATGTATATGTCCATATCTGTAAATACTTTTATACATAACAGTCTGTATTAGTTTTATTAACCTAAACATGAGTTCATACTGATGTCTCCATCTCTAATCTGTTACCACATAGATCTTCATAGTCTCCTCCTCTTTCTCATGTGTTTTCTTTCTACTCTTAACTGTAAGAAACCCAACTCTCACTTCCTTCTGTCCATTTTCTTAATTGTTCAATTCCAGTATACATGCAGAATGGTTTCAGAACTGTTAACCCCCAACCTCGTGTAGAAGAAACTTTATCAACTGTAGTACAGTGCTTATGTACAATTCCCTGCTCTTGTCATAATCTGCTATTTCTTAAATAAAAATAAGCAGGTTGAAGATACTCTTTCAAGTCAATAAATAAAGCTCTAAACTGTGACTCCAGTATATATGTGTAGGCCGTGTTTAGGTAGACTGTGTCATGTTCTGTAAGGCACTGTAAGACTTTTGGCATTTTCTCTAAATGAGATGAATAACTACTGGGGAAGGAGAGTTCCCTAAATTTTTAAGATCAATCTGGCTATCATATTTTAAATAAACTGAAGGGAAGAAGCCAGACAACTAGGAGGGGGCTATTGCCTTTAGCCAAGAGATGATGGCTGCATGGGCCAGGGTTGTAGCAGTGGATTATAGAGACAAGGCCATATTTCAAAGATCAGTAGGATTTATTGATAGATTGACCACGGATATGAGAGAAAGAAAATCAAGGAAAACGTTGACCCTATTTACTAGAAAGACAAGGAGATCAGCTGCTGACATGGGGCAAATGGCAGGGGCAGGAGAGTTTTGTTTTCTGTTGGTAGGAAGTGGTGATGACCCAGAAATATGTATATGTCATGTTAAATTTGAGATCTTGTGATTATATTCAAGAAGAGATCATCATTGATCAGTGGGTGACCACCAGGTAGAAGAGATCAAGTAATTTATTTGTAGTAACTAAAAACTGATTAGTGTACCACTGAATAGATCTTTGGAGCCAGAATATTCCCTCTACCCCAGGTTCGAGAAACCAAGTCCATCCCTTCTTCTTCACCTTCATTTGCCCTGTTTGTAAAATCCACCCATTCCTATCCAGACTGCTGCTCAAGGTAGACTCACTGAGATGTGTTGCTCACTGGCTGAGGTGGAGTCCCATAACTGGGGCATCTGTAGTGCTACTGATACAGCTCAGCCTCATGAGTTGAATTCATCCTCTGTTTTTGGCTTACCTCATTCTGTCATATCCTCTTTTCATTTTATCTGTTTATATGTCACAGACTTAACACATTCTGCTTTTACTGACATAGATCTTTTCCCTTTTCTAAAATTTTCCTTCAGGTCTATTTTGCCTAAACCCTACTTGATATATTTAAATTTGGATGATAGGATTTTTTTTTAAATGATCTCTTTACTATTTAACATTGGTTAACTTGGACATGCCATTTGAACTATCTGGCCTCAGGGTTCTTATGTGTAAGATGGGGCTGATGGCACTGTGAGTGCTAGTAGCAATTGATGCTGTATTTCAGTGTTTTCAGATGATTTCACATACATGAGTTGATTTTCACTTAATTCTGTGTGACAGGTATACATTCCTACTTAAAAGTAAGAAACCAATAGCTCCGAAAGTTTTAGAAACTTATACAAGGTCATTCAGTTGTTCAACCAACAAACATGTGCTTCTTACATATTAATAGACTAGGAGCTGTTCCAGGTGTCAATGACAAGGAATAATGGCAGACACACTCCAACTGCCATGTTTACCTGCGGTAAAAGATACAGGTACAGGGGTGCCTGGGTGGCTCAATCGATTAAGCATCTCACTTCAGCTCAGGTCATGATCTCAGGATCTTGGGATGAAGCCCCACGTTGGGCTCCCCACTCAGTAGGGAATCTGCTTATCATTTTGCCCTACCCAACTCATGCTCATGCTCTCTCTCTCTAATAAATAGTTTTTAAAAAGACACATGTATGTATAGAACATTGTCTAATGCAATACAAAAACCATCAAGCATTCTACCTGATGGATATTTTGCAAAAATTTGAGGTATAGTAAAAAGCCCTTGTATAGGTCAAGTAGCAGATATTCAATAAATGTCAACTAGTACAAGTATCATTTGAGCAGTGGCATTTGAGGTAAGCATAATTATATCAGTTGTTATTTATAGAGTGTCTATTGTGTTCTATCAGTATTTTTAAATATTCTTTTCATTAGAATCCTTTCACTGCAAGCAATAGATACCAATGAGCTGGCTCATGCAGGGAAGGGGAGAACTTATCATAAAAGATACAGAGCTCTCTGGTGAAACCAGCTCAAGGGCAGGCAGGCAGCCAAGCCTCACAAAGGCAGCCGAACCAGAAGTAGAGAAAGTTATAAGGAACCCAGGGACTTTCCTCTCTAACTCTGTCTCAGCGTCTCTCTGCACATCTGTACCACTGTTTTATTTTTCTGCATATCAACTTTCTCTGCTACTTGCTCCAATTCTTGTTAAGTGTCCACTGTCTGCCTCTTCAATTTTAGTTTTGGTTTTTGTTGTTGCTATTATTATTGTTTGTGGTAAAGTTTTTATTTTCTGTGTTTTTTGTTTTTGTTTTTGCTTTTGTTTTTCATATATCCTTCCACTCAAAGGTAAGTCTATAAAATAAAATAAATAAAATAAAATAAAACAAAATAAAATACCTTAAAGATAAGTCTAAAATGAATGAACAACTTGCAGGCTTAGGTCCAATCTTCTAATAATTCACCCCTGATTGGCCCAGTTTGGGGTCCACCCAACAGACCACTGTCTGGGACACAAATAAATATTGAAATTGTGCTTCTGCAAAACCAATTTTATCAAGAAACAAAGGGTTATAGTTTCCAGAATAGAAGGATATGTCATTGTGATCAGAGCGTATACCTTAAAAGGTTGTATGGTTTGTCTAGGCTCCACAAGACCCCCTGTAAGTTAGAAAGGTAGAAGTCATTTCCTATTTCACAGACATGTAGAATGAGAGTCGTGAATTCATTCCTTCAACAAATACATATTGAATGCTGACTGAATGCCAGGCATGGAGCTAAGTGGTAGGGAATAACAGTTTTAAATTTTAAGATCACTCTTTATCAGGTATTACAGCCATCAGATAAATTGTTATATGACACACACACAATTTACTTTTAATAGGGGTTATGAAGAAGTGCAGGGCCTATGAGAACATAGAGCAGAAGAAATGGGCCTATCGTGGTAGCTGAGGGAGCATAAGAGAATATCACCCTGTGGAACTGAATTTGAGTTGAGCTTTACAAGATGAGTAGGAATTAGTTAATGAATAAAGGACCAGGGAGATTTGCAGGCAGATGGAATAGTATGAGAAGTCGGAAAATGCAACATAGCCAGTGTAGCCAGAGTCCTAAAGAGAAGATGGGAAGAATGATAAACGATTAGTAGTTGAGGTGTGCAAGGGCAGAAACATGAGTAGTTTAAGAAATGTGTTCTTTAGTGCAATTGAGAACCACCTTTAAATCTTTAAATCAGAAGAGTAACATGATGAAATTTTATGTTCTATAAAGTCACTTAGGCTACTGTGGGGAAAATGGATTGAAAGAGGGTATGAGTGGATGTAGGGAAATAATTCAGAGACTATTTAAGTGGCACAGGAGAAAAATGGGAGCTGAGACAATGGGAATGAGTAGTAAGGAGACAGAATAACACAGACTATTGTCTTTATTCTAATTTGACTTTATGGATGTGGCTCGTTATGATAGGCCAAGGAAAAGCTACCAAGACACAGGAACAAAAGTTGAGCTGGTCACCTGATTCCAAGTTTGATCCCATCTTCTGGGACAGAAAATGCCTGAGATAATGGCCATTTTATTATTTCTTATCACAGAATGATATGGAGCCAGTGAAAAGGCAAGTCATAGACAGCACGGTGTGTAACGACAGTGAATCAAGAAGGAAAGAAAAAATTTATCTCTGGGGACAGAAAATGTTGAATTCAAATTCAAAAGACAAGATGTTTTGCATTCCCTCAAAAGTGTTTTTTTTTTTCCCTTTGCTTCTGTATTTACTTTACCATGACACATTATGTATACACACAGATTCTTCATAAAAGAGATACCACTTTTTTTGTACTAAAAGAAAGCTTTTTTTTCCAGTTTTTAAAAGAAAAGCGAAGATGAAAGACTGAGAAAAAAAAAATTATTTGCCAACCTACAGGAAGCCCAGGAGCAGGCTGATGCAGGAGCACACACTATACCTTTTATTTTGTAGCGATAGCCAAGGTTTTCATCTCTGCAGGGATCTGCTCAGAAATTCCCCTCATCTCTAATGAAAGCATTCCCACTGCTGAAGCCACTGTCAGAGGAAAGCGATGAAGGGGAAACTGCAGCTCCAAGGGATGGAGAGGTGGGAACCCTGACTTTGCCCAACTGTCCATCCTTCCCTTAGAAGGTGGTGGTACTTCTAGGTTATGTGACTTTGGGCAGATTACTTAAGCTTTTGGTGCCTGAGTTTTCGCCTTTATGAAAATGAGCATACCGATAGCACATTCATTATAGGGTTGTGTTAAAAATAGAATGGGCACCAAATGAATGATTATTGAGATGGTGGTGATAAAAACATTATTTTTTGGTTCCAGATTACTTTACAGTTCAGAAAATGGTGGAGGGAAACGTGCTGTCTCAGAGAAAAGGCCCTAGTCTCTAAGATGAATTTGTGGTCACACATAACTCATAATCCATATAATTCATTACATATAATGTAACTAAAACCCTAAGAAAAAAGAGGTAATTAACATGTGGTAACCAATCCTCTCCTCTCATTCCCTCTGGACTCATTTCAGTCAGATATCCATCTCTATCCTTCCATTAAAGTAGGCCCAACCAGTGTCTCTGATAACTGCAAAGTTGATAGTCTCAAAGGTCATTCCTTGGTCTTGGCCTTACTTGTTCTATCAGCAGCATTTGACATAGGTCAGAAATCTCTGTTCCTTGGAACATTTCCTTCACTTATCTTGTTAGGACATGAATCTTTCTTCTCTTCTTCACACACTTTCTTCTTTGCTGGCTCATCATCATCCCCTAGATCTCCAAAAGTTGGAAGATCTCAGGGCTCATGTCTCAGTTTCATCTCCTTTCCATCTGTGGTTCCCCAGCTAATGTCATTTGGTTATGCAGTTTTAAATATTACCTATAGCACTCTTTGGTTTTTTGTTTCCAGGTCAGGTCTCTCTTCAGAACTTGATACTTCTGTGTGCACCAATTGCTTATTGGACCTCACTATCAGCTGTCTGACAGAGATCCAACACTGAACATCTTATTCCCACTATTTCATAATCTGGCTCTTTCCACAATCTATCCCCTCTTAGAAAATTTCAATTCTGTCCTTCCAGTAGCTCAAGTAATCTTTGAAGTGATCCTTTATTTTTCTTCTCTTTCTCTCACACTCTGCATCCAATCCATCAGTCATTATTGTGTTCCAATGTACAAAATAAATCAACTTCTCACCAGGTTTATCTCTACCACTCTGGACCAAGCCACTACCACCTTTAACCTTGGTCATTGGATAAGTCTTTTAACCTAGTTCACTGCTTCCCACTTTGCCTCCTTCTGTCTATTTTCAACACAACATAATAATTCCTTAAAATTTAAATTTAATCATGGCAGTCTTCTGCCCAAATTTCTCCAGTGGGTTTCTACGTCTTTTAGAACAAAAGCCAATTCCTTATAAAAGCCTGTGAGACCTCTGCTGTGTCACTTGTAATACCCTATCTCTTCCTCCTCTCCCTCTTCATTCTGTTTCAGCCACATTGGTCTGCTTGGGCTACTTCTATATCAGGGCACTGAGTTCCCTGCTCTCTGTAGGACTTACTCCTAACCTGGCCACATATCTCTGATAAAATTTCCCACTATGGTTTCCCCACTTTCCTTGCAGTGTCCATGTAGAGAGAGAGAGATCTTCCTCTCTTTAGAAGAGCATTAATCTCATCGTGGGAATTCTACCATCATGTCCTCATTTAAACCTAGTTACCTCCCAAAGATCCCTCTCCAAACACCATCACATTGGGGGTAAAGATTCCAATCTATGAATTTTGGGCTTGGGGCACAAACATTTAGTCTATATCAGAGTCTTTACCAATATCTTGTATTCCTTATCAGATGGCAAAGGTAGAATCTAAATATAGGTTAAAGATGCTAGTGCATATAAAGGGTCCTCAGAAAGTGGAAAATTGGACTATAATAGCAGGAAAAGGATGCTACACCATTTGGCTTGGAGACATGGATTAGAAAGGGAAGAAAGATTAAGGTCAGAAGACCAGAGAACAGCATTGAACAAGTGCCTTTTGTTCCCAGACACAGTGATGGGCACAGAGATGCAAACATGAACACATGGCAGCCCTCAACACAAGGAATGTGACACCTCAAATGAACATGTTGCTAAATAAACATTTAAGTATTGAGATGGAGATATTAGAGAAAGGGTGATGTATTTTGAACCCATAAAAACTTTTTTCTTCATTTTTGCCTAAAGTGTTGACCTTATAATTTATATATATAAATTATAAATAATTTATAATTTATAAATTATAAATAAATATAAATACGTATACATACACACATAAATTATAAATAATATATATATGTGTGCATGTGTATATATACACACACACACTCTGACATATAGCTATTACACTTGGGTACAAATCCACCCTAAACTGAACTGGTAATACCAAAAAAACCCCATACAAATGGGTTTTTGCTAGGTTAAGATGTACACCACTTTTTTTTTTTTAATTTGAAGGTTTGATTTGAATACTATGTATGCCCATCCTTATGGGTGGGTGGATGGATGGATGGATGGAAAGATAATTAGGTCAGTAGGAAGGTAGGTGGATGGGTAGATGGTGAATGGATGGATAAATAGATGATGAACAGTCCTCAGCTTCAAGATGTCCCCACCCTAGTCACAGAAGCAAACATACTAGTCTACACATAACTCCCCTAAATATGACAGTTCTCTAGTAAAGATACACATAATATTTGAGAGTAAAAGAAGGAGCTCCAAGTTTCTCCTTGAAACTGTGAGGAATGGATCTAGGAGGTTTCCATAAAGGAAATGATTTTTGGGTTCAGTCTTTTATGGGGAGAGTTCCAACATATGGAGATGAAGGATGGACATTTCAAGCAGAGAAACAGCAGAATTAAAGGACAAGTGTGAGTGTGCTTTCAGGAAAGCTGAGGATCCTAGCAGGGCCTTGGGACGAGCTTGGCAGTCCTGGCAGGGGGGAGAGGGCAGAGGCTTCAGAGGCTAAAGAGCTTGGCCTTCATGTTGTTGGACTGCAGTCCCCAGTTCTCACAAGGTGCCAACAACAGGTGACTGAAAAAGCCTTTGTTTTGGGACACGTTGCACATCAGCATCTTAAATCTGCTGAAAAGTAAGGAAGCTATTTAACTTACTTTTATTCGAGCATTTTCCAAAAATCTTTCATACACACAAATATTTCTTTCTTCCCCTTTCAGCATCTTTTTGACTCCTATAGAACATCATTGAAGGGAATTTTTTGGAATGGAGGGGGTGCAAAAAAGGCTTTAGGCAGAAGCAGGGTCATTTGTGCCTTTTTAGATGTCACTTTGGTTCCAGTTTGGAGCGTGGAGAAGAAGGCTTCAATTTGGAAACGAGGAGATGACAGAGAAGCTGTCACAGCACTTTAACTGGAGAATTGAAGTGGGATTTTGGTGCTGGTGACAGCAGTGGGCAAAGGGGCATATGGGCAAGTTTTAGGAGGTGCTGTATTGAGATATGATCATTTACAGGCTTTGGGGACATGGAGAGGGATTGCGTGTGCCTCTTGCGTTCTAATTTGTGAAATGGGTGAACGGTGGCGCCATTTCACAGAATGAGCTTCGGGTGTGGAGAGGACTATGATGGGAGATGACAGATTCACCTTGAGGCCCTCTGGTTAAAGGTGCCTGTAGAAAAAGA
>CM053613.1:48917195-48945056 GCA_028646535.1 Procyon lotor | reverse complement strand
GCATCCTCGCCAACATCTGTCATTTTTTATCCATATTCTTAGCAAGAGGCTCTATCCTCAAGGACGCAGAGTGGCTGGTGGAGTTCCAGTCATCACATACACAGTTCAGGCAGAAAGAAGAAGGAAGAGAGACACAAATATAATAATCTACATACTGTGTAACTAGATCCATTTAAGAAGCCTTCCCCAGTGACATACCTAACAGCTCACCTTTGTGTCTCATTGACCATCTCTAGATGTAAGGTGACTAGGAAATGAAATCTAGTATTTTCTTGTGATATATTGCTGCCAAAAAATGCAAAGGGGTAGGTTTTCTTGTTTAAAAGAAAGAAGAAAATGCATAAAGAAGAGCAGTCTCTGTAGTATGAAATTCCACATTTTCTGACTCTCTTTGGTTGAACCAATTTCAAATCCATCACCAGATCCTCAATAAGTTCTTGAAATCGCCCTTCTGCCAACCAGCTCTGCTCTTCTGGAGCAGGCATATTGCCTTCTCTTCAGCACTTATTTGCATTATGCTTGTCTTATCCTTTCTCACTCACTTGGCTCATTTTTGCCAGCTTTTGGTGAGCAAGTTCCATTTTTTATTAGTTCTGTGTTGTCCTTTGATCTCTCTGAACCTCAGCGTTGGACACCACCCCTGGTCCCTTATAGGAACTCAGGAGAAACGGAGTGTAACCCACGGTTCTCTTTCTTTAGGATATCAGAATTGCCTGGAAGGCTTACAAAAATACAGATGGTTGGTTGGGGCTCCTGAGTATCTCAGTTGGGTGAAATGTCTGCTTTGGGCTCAGGTCATGATCCTGGGATCTTGGAATCGAGCCCTGCATCAGGCTCAGCAGGGAGTGTGATTCTCCCTCTATCCCTCCCCTTGATCATGCTTTCTCTCTCTCTTAAATAAATAAATTAAATCTAAAAAAAAAAAAATTACAGTTGATTGGGCCCCATCTCAGAGTTTCTGATTCATGTCTTGGTCCATGGCCTGAGATAATGCATTTCTAACAAGTTCCCAAGTGACACTGCAGCTGGGCCAGATCTCACACTTGAGGAATCTTTGTTGTAGGGACCTCCTACCCAGTCTTCTCTCTCACCAGATCCCAGGGTACTTTCTTAGTCCATCGCTGGCTGGCTATACACCTCCGTCCTTCCCCACAGTCCCCACACTTTCCTCTTCTCTGCATTCTGACCTTTTTCCTCTCAGTAAAAGCATCCCAAATAAGTTGATGATTTGTTGGCTGAGCCTTGCATTGTCAACGGGAGATGGGCTGATGAAAGTCAAGAACATAGTTTGGATTAATTGCACCATATGTAGTCACCCAGCCTCCCCAGTTTCAGCCTTTGCCACCATGACCTTCACCTACATTCTTCCTTCTCCCCTTTGCTACCATGTTTGGAGAGCCCCATGTTCACTCTCCAGTCAGCCCGCAGAGGGTTAATTCTCCTCTGGGAAGTTGTGCTAGCCCTGATAAAGGCTGTTCATTGCTGGGAGAACACACAAATCCTCCCAGTGAGAGGTTTGTGAAATATTTCAGTTGAACTAAAAGATTTTCTCCAGGCCAGTAATTATTGTCATTAACATTTAGATAAGTTGGCTGTTCCCTGCTCTGTATTTCCCTGTGTTCCATTCTCTCATACTGGAGTAAGATAGAGAGGACTGAAGACTCTCAACCCAAATGTTCTTTGCTCATAAGGCCGACTGCCTCATTGAGGATGGTTTTTATATCCACACAGCTAGCGTCAGCCAGCCTTGCCCCTCCTGCTCCCGTGCATTCTCCTGCTGGGGCCATTGGTGGTCCTGAACCCTCTTCCTCCTAACTCATCCCCAGCTAAAAAAAGTTCAGCTCTCCTGTTTCTTGTGATCAAAAATTTACTCAGCTGGGGCTCCTAACCAAGGTGGCTTCCTAACACCTACCCCAGGTTCCATCTGTGACAACCAGACCCCAGAGCTGAACTTTGAGCACTCACTTTACTCTCAAAACTCAGCCAACCTAAATCTCCTCCCAGGCTTTTCAAACACCAGTATCTGTATTCTGTGTTTCCCGCTTAGCTTTATTTTTTCCCCCCAAGTAGTTACTCAGGCTTAGATATAATTCTGGCCAGTGTGTCCTTATCAGAAAGCCTTAATCTAGTGGTGCGCAATGGACTGTGGAGTCAGACAAAATGAGTTTCATTGTTACATATGTTAGGTGCAGCAGGCTGAGAAAGTGGAGATTTGGATTCAGACCTGCAAAGTGGAGACAGCAGTGTACACACAGACTCTAGTGGCCAGCAGGTGTCAAAGGGAACACACCAACCCTTGCAGGAAACTAGCATTACCTGGGCAGCTCTTTTGGGTCACTTCACAGATTTACAGATTTGCAAGCAGGCCTACTAGTCTGTAAGTATGAAGAGCTGTCTCATTAACTTTTAATTGCCCACCTTGAAGTGGGTGAGCCTCACTGGCTCCGTGGCCCAAACCCGAGTAATACTGTCTACATTACATTTTTAGATGTTTATTTTTGATTTGTATTTTGAAAGTGTTCAAATCTACAAAAAAGTTGAAAACGAGATAGTACCTTTCTTTTTCTTTTTTTCTCTTCTTTTTTTTTTTTTTAAGACTTTATTTATTTGACAAAGAGACAGTGAGACAGGGAACACAAGCAGACGGAGTGAAAAGCAGGCTTCCCTTGGAGCAGGGAGCCTGATGTGAGACTTGATCCCAGGACCCTGGAATCATGACCTGAGTCGAAGGCAGAGCCTTAACGACTGAGCCACTCAGGCACCCACCTTTCTTTCTTTCTTTTTTTTTTACCTAGTTTCACCAATCATGAACATCTTGACACATTGGCTTTAAACATCTCTCTCTCAGTCTCTCTACAGGCCACATGCACACACACGCATACACAAACACACTTTTTAAAAAAATATTTTCTGGGGGTGCCTGGGTGGCTCAGTGGGTTAAAGGCTCTGCCTTCAGCTCAGGTCATGATCTCAGGGTCCTGGGATCGAGCCCCACATTGGGCTCTCTGCTCAGCAGGGAGCCTGCTTCCCCCCCCCCCCCTGCCTGCCTCTCTGCCTACTTGTGATCTCTCTCTGTGTCAAATAAATAAATAAATAAAATATTTTTTTTAAAAAGTGAATACTGAACAAGATTGCCCCTGGTTCATGGAGAATATCACCCTCAGGTCATAGCAGATTTTGAGGCCACAAAGCAGTGGGGTCAGGGGCCTGGAGATGTGTGGGTTCAAAGTTTAACTCTGCCACGTGTTAGTTTGTGATCCTAGCCACATTAGGCCTAGTTTCTTCACAATGCTGCTGTGTTGAAAACAGAACAAAGCAAACAAAAACATATGTGTTATAGTATTTTGAACAGTGTAAAATGCTAAACAAATGTTTAGGAGGCTTATCTATGGATATTCATGCATTAATCAGCAAGATAGCCTGATTCTATTTTAGTTTAACAATTCTGTAATGTCAAGCGCAGTGGCTAGTCTTCTGCCATTTCCATAGAAATCCCTGGCCTTTCCCACCTCTTCAAAATTTCTTATGCCATTCCCTCTAACAAAATGCCTTTAATCTATTTTTAAATAGATTTAATCTATTTAATCTATTATAAATGCCCTAATCTACCTATTCCAACATCATGCTGAAATATCACTTCCTCTGGGAAGCTTTCCTGGATATTCACTTACAGAGAAGACACTTTTCCTACTCCAAACACCCTTGGCACCAATTTTCTTCTGTCTTCCTGACCTTCCAGTTACAAGGTATTTTGCTGCACCAGGTATCTTATACGTGAAACTAGATAGTACTTGAAAGCAATAATTGTACCGTTTTTGTCTTTAACTTTAGTGTTATCCTTTACCATTGACTTACAAATACTTAGATTACAGATGTCTTTCAATTATCTTTTAGCTTTAAGTAACAGAAACTAGGTTCAAAATGGTTTAAATCACAAGGAAATTTATTATCTCATGCAAGCAGAAGCAGAACATAAGGAAGGCCCCTAGTGAAGGCCCATCACTGAAGACCACCGAGCTTGCCAACAGAAACTAGATACATACATTTCCTTGTTTAATTTAGCACATGTAGAAAGAAAAAGGAAATCTCTCCCCTAAACAAGGATTATTGCCCTGCCCTTCAACCAGGTTGGGTCAGTTTAGCTGAACTATGTATGTGTAGACCAATAGCACTTGCCACAAAAATGTCATACTCTTGAAAGAGAATTCTGGGGAAAAGAGGGGATAGGATTGCCGTGATTGGAGCCCCTGGGTGGCTCAGTCGGTTAAGCAGCCAAGTCTTGATTTCGGCTTAGGTCATGATCTCAGGGTCCTGGGATTGAGCCCTGCTAGGTCTTCCTGCTCAGCAAGAAGTCTGCTTAAGGATTCCCTCTCTCCCTCTCTCTCTGCCCCTCCCCCTGCTTTCCTTCTCTCTGTGTCTTTCTTTGTCTCTCTCTCTCAAATAAATAAATCTTAAAAAAAGAATTACTGTGTTTGATTTAGACTTTCAATAATGTCTGATAGGACTTTCTGGAATGAAAAAAACACTCCATCCTTCACTGGTCAGCACAGCAGCCACAGGCTACATGTGGCTCTTAGGTACTGGAAGCCTGTAGGCAAAATCGAGAAAGTAAAGGTTTTATTTTAATTAATTTTAATTAATGTAAATAGCTGGTGGCTACCACATTGGACCAAACAGGAGAGTGATCAAGATACAGCCTGGAGCTGGAGATAGTCACCTTCTCCTGAGTGAAATGGGCTTTAGCAAGCAAAGGGGAGGCACGAGTGAAATTTAGGTTCTGCTCAGGAGGGAACAGAGGGAACTGGGCTCTGACTGGACAAGCACATCCTCTATTTTGTTGCCAAAGTGTGGTCCATAGATCAGAAGCATAGTTATCAGCTGTTAGTTTGCTAGAAAAGCAGAAAAAATAGGCCCATATTCAGATCAAATGAATCAAAATCTGTATTTTAATAGAATTTCAATCACTCGACATATAGCTCATGGTTTCACATAAAGGTTCTTTGTCTAAAGGACCTGGATTTCTTACCTGACTATCATAACTAACTCTTAGTTAGGCAACTCCCTTAAGCTAGGTCCCAGTTCCCCCATCTCTAAAAATTGTGTAATAAAACTTGCCTCTCAAGGTCATTGTGATTTTTTTAAAATGAAACGTTCATGAAGTGCTTAGCACAGCACAGAACATCCATATATGCTTATTAAATCATGGTTTTGCTGGCCTGTCCTCAAAGAGACATCATGTCTTACGCGTGGAGAAATCTCCAGCCCTTGCCAGGACTGCATGTAATAGATGTTCAATAATGTGGGTTGAAATAATAACAGAATGAATGACTGATTCAGTGAATGATTAGCTAGTCCAGTGCCTCCCAAATCATCGATGGGTCAGTAGCATAAAAAATTATTTTTGTGAACAAATAATTATTTCGCATGTAGCACCAGATCAATATTTGATTTTCCTATTTTGATTTAAATAATTTCTTACCTTGAGTCTTTTGCCTAGAACTTCATTCTTAAGGATGAAGGGAGGGAAATTACCTATTTTTTTCTTTATAAGATCTTCATTGCCAGGCTCTTACTTTATAGGTCACTGAAAATGCCCTCTATGTCCAGGCACTGCTGTCTCTGAAACCATTTGTAAAAGGGGAAGGCACTTGTCCACACCATACCTTAGGCACTTGGCCAGGTGCTGCCTAGTGGCAGTCCTCACATTCCTGGCTTTCAGGCTTGCTTAAGTATTCAGGCCTTTGACCTCATCCTCATACCTAGACTCTGATGTTTCCAGTTTTCCATAGCCAGATTAGAAACTTGTCCAGCATATCCTTGCCCCCCACCTTGTGAGACAGATGCCATTCCACTTGGCAGTAACATACCATATACATTCTTGTGAAGCTAGTAAGCGGAGAACTACTGTGAATGGCCTGGTCTTGAGAAAGAGAACAGATTCTGCCCCAGATGACTGGAGTTGGCAGAAGGCTTTGCCAGTAACCTGGGATATGATCTTCCATCTTGAGTGACTTACAGTGTCTTTGATCCTCCATGTCCTTATCTGTAAAAGGGGTCAAGAAAAGAAACAACTTCCCCCCCAAAAAAAAACCCATTGACAATGTATGAAAATTATAACATTATAAAAACCGTTAGACATTTTCTATTTCTATTTCTTATTGTTCCTGTCTAGCATTCATTTATTCCTACAATTATTTACACACATTTATTGTCTACCTACTATGTAGGCGATTCTATATGATGCCTTAGAGTTGCCAAAGTAACAAGAGACATAGTCCCTGACCTCAATTAAATGGCAGTCCCAGATGAGACATAAAAGGGAGAATTGCAAGCACAAAGATAGGACCAACCAGGAAAACATGAAGTTGTCAATAAATGCTTTCTAAAAAAGCAGAAATCAAAGGTGTTTCTTGAGAGAGATGATTAGAGGCTAGCCAGACAAATGAGGGTGGAATGATATTCCAGAAAGGAGTGTGTTAACACACAGAACAGTGTGTTAACAAATATTACCGATTTTGCTTTATTTAAAAAAGAATTATAAAACATTTTGCCTATTTTAAATAAAACCCTGAAAGTATAGACTTTTAATTCCATAAGGGGCTTTTTGTCTGTAACATAGTCTACTGCGTTTACTTGACACCTGACAGAAGTGAAATTCAGAAAAATGCCCAGGCATCTTCAAGGTCACACGGGCTGTTAGTAAGTAGCCTGACAACTCCCAACACCTGGTCCTGACCTCGCTCCCTCGCGTCTCACTGCTCACTGTCTCCAACCCAAGGTGACAAGTTAGCATTCCTAGTCACGTAGACACTCTGGCTACAGCAAACACAGGTGAACAACCAGTACTCCTCAGCTGCATCTAGGTTATTTGTCAACAGAATCTGTGTAATGGATGTTTGCTATGAGGAAGAATTTTAAAAATTAGATCTGGGAGTTCTTGGCATATTCCCACCTGGCACTGTACTCACTTACCCTCCCAGAACTCTCAGGCTTAAGAAAAGCTTAATTAAAATCAAGTCAATGGAGAGCTGTCTGAGAAACTAAATAGACAACACAGTAATAAATTAGGCTTTTTATCTTTCTCTCCCTTTTTGCTGCCATGCTCAGACCAACTTTTGATTCATCTATATGGGCCTATACACATATATATTTTTTCATTGCCAAGCTTTCTTTAATTACTAAGTGTGTATGCACCAACCAAGATGCTCGATATTTTGAAGAACTTAATTTTTTTGTGTAACTGTGATATGTCTTGATACTAGAAGAAAGGGTAGATTACTGGACTTGAAATTCGGAACGTGGGTCCGAGGCTCTGTGCTAGAGATAACCACGTGTGCACGGTAGTGAAGTGATGCTTCACAGTACAGCGTTTGGCCATACCAGTGGAGCTAAAACCATTAATTTCCTGCATTTATTCTAAGACCTTCCTTTCAACCTCACTTCCCCTATCAATAAAGCCTGTTCCTTTTCCTTACCAAATGATTGTTAAAAAAAAAAAAATCACGATCTCATGTGTATTTTGAAATATCACTTAAAATGTAGGAGCTGGTGGCAGTATCTGCCATTTGGGTTGGGAGAGGGGTATGGCAGAGTGCCATGAACTCTTCCAGACTGAGTGGCCGAGAAGAGAGGAGGAGATGATGCTTGAGCAGAATTCTGAATAAAAGGATCCAGCCGTGGGGCACCTGGGTGGCTCAGTGTGTTAAAGCCTCTGCCTTCAGCTCAGGTCATGATCTCAGGGTCCTGGGATCGAGCCCCACATCGGGCTCTCTGCTCAGCAGGGAGCCTGCTTCCCCCTCTTTCTGCCTGCCTCTCTGCCTACTTGTGATATCTCTCTGTCAAATAAATAAATAAAATCGTTAAAAAATTAAAAAAAAAAAAAAAAGGATCCAGCCGTGTGAGGACTGAGGATAGATATGCTAGGTAAGGAGACCAGTAAGTTTGAAGACTCCCCAGACACTTGTGAGCAAGGCATGAATGAAAAGTGAAATGCCACTGATTGGTGTAATCGGTACAGTGATGGAAGATTTGAGAGGTCTTTCATGACAGAAGATTTGACAAGGTCATTCATGAAGACAATGGTAGGCAGTCAAGAACTTACTCTAGGGTAATGGGACCCCACGGGGAGATTGAACACAACATTTTCACTTGTTATGTGTCTTCGAACAAGTTACTTCTCCAAGTTTGCTGCTTCTTCTGTGTATTCTGGACATAATAATGCTCATCTTGAAAAATGACGTTGAGAACTACATTCACGGGGCACCTGGGTGGCTCAGTTGTTAAGCGTCTGCCTTCGGCTCAGGTCAGATCCCAGGGTCCTGGGATCGAGCCCCGCATCGGGTTCACTGCTCGGCAGGAAGCCTGCTTCTCCCGCTACCATTCCCTCTGCTTGTGTTCCCTCTCTCGCTGTGTTTCTCTCTGTCAAATAAATAAAATCTTTAAAAAAAAAAGAACTACATTCACAATTCTGCATAATATATGCAGTACTTGACCTCTGCATATATGACTGACTGTTGCTGCTGCTATGGATCACATTGTCATCGTTATCATTAGTATTATCTGACCTCTGTTAACTCCGGGTATAGCTGTTGGGAAGAAAGAAGGGTAGCAGAAGAGACTAGACAAGAATGGCACAAAAGATCGGTACCAAGAATAAATATTTTATTTCCATAAATTAAATAAATCAGACTTAACTTTCTTTGTATACATACTTCATTTTCCTTCTGGTCATTGGCCTACCATAGCCTCTGACTTCAGAAGCTCCTTTTTAAGTCTGAGGTGCCTGGGGTGGCTCAGTCTCCTATCTGACCCTTGGTTTAGGCTCAGGTCATGATTAAGGGTCATGAGATCAAGCCTCCCCTTCAGATTCTGTGTTGAGCATGGAGCTACTTAAGAGTCTCTCTCTTTTCCCTCTGCCTCTCCCTGACCTGCTTGCATGAGCTCTCTCTACTATTTCTCTCAAACTAAATAAATAAAATATTAAAAAAAAAAAAAAAAGGACGAAGCAGCAGCAGCAACAGCTCCTGTTTCAGTCTATGTCAGGTGGCTCCAGACATCTGAATTACTCTGCTTGCAACTCCTGGTCCATGAATCTGTGGGTGAGGGAGGCAACTTCTCTGTGAGTGTGTGCCAAGCACCCACATCACAACACAGGAGGGCAGGCAACCCTTCTGGAAGCTGCTGGAGCTGATAAGTGGTCTTGGATGTGGATAGCAGGTATTTGGACTCATCTCTCTTGAAAATAACAGTAATAAAACAAAACACATTTACTTCAGCTGCGTTCTCAGTATGTTCTTTGCAGAGGATGCCCATAAGCCTTGCCTTAAGAGGGAAAACCAGAAAGGTGAGCTGGGAGTGTTCCAGGTCTGATAACGTCTCAAGAATGCTTTGAAGAGGCCATGTTTGCTTTCATCTTACTCTCAGAACAAACGGTTAGGGATCTAGTATGTGGACAGAGGGATCTTGACTAATAATCCTCCAGTATTTCTCCACTTTCTTTCTTTCTCCACTTTCCTCTCTCTTATCCTCCATTTTTGTCTCCTTCTCCCATGCTTTCTCTCCTTCACTCCATTATTCTCTGATGTTTTTTTTCCCTTTTTTCTTTTTCTTTCTTTTTTTTGTCTGTGTCTCAACATGGACACTGACAACTTATTAAATTCCAGCTAAGAGCCAGAGATTTTTCTGGGCACAAAAGATACAAACACAAATGGCACTGAACAACTACAGACACACAAGGAAGAAAGCATCCTTTGGTATGTGGTTTTGTGGAAACACAAAGGAAGATGAGTTGATCTTAATTGGGGCATCAGAAAGGATTCATTTTGTCAGGTAAGGTAACTGAAAGACACAGACAAAGTAGTTAAAGACATTTTAAGCCGAGGGAAGAGCAAGAACAAAGGCACAGAAATGAGAAGCACCAAGATGTATAGAGGTGAGCCTGAAAGTAGGCCAGTCAGGGGGCTTTTCAAGCCACATTGAGGAGGATGGACTTTATAAAGGAAGGAAGGGTGAGTCACTAAAGGGTTTTAAGTGAGGATATGATATGATCAAATCCGTGTGTTAACAATACCATTTATGTGGAGTGTGATATAGAACAGGTCCATTAGGATTCTATTATATTGTTGAAATGAGAGTCGATACGTATCTGATAAAGTCATTGACTTAGTAGATGGCATAGTGACACAGATAAAGAAGACAGAAAAGACAAATGTAGTAAGGTGGCAGAAGCTTTAAAACTCAACATCTGCTCATATGGAAGAATGAGCAAAAGGAAATGGTACAGTATGATTACAAATTTTCAGACCTTAGTATTTGGTTGAATATTGGTGATGTTCACTAAAACAGGGATGAGGAATAAGGAGCTTCTGTACTAAGAAGGAAGGCATTTGGGGTTGAAGTACCTGTGGGACATCTGTAAACAGATAACTTTATTGATCTGAAACTCCGGCAGTCTGATTCCGTGTTTGTAATGGAGAGATTGCATTTCGTTGTTGTTTTAATTAGAAAATGTATGTAAATCTCTGAGCAGTCTAGCACATAAACACTTCTAAAATATTAATTATTCCTTTCTTGTCCTTTTATATGCCTGTAGTGCTCTGTTTGTACCTCTTGAGGATCCTTGGGGGCTGCATGTCTTCCCTGAGAACTTTTATGAAAGGGTTGCCTCCTGGAGTGAAACCCTAAGATCAGCCACACACAGAAGGTCAGAGCAGAGATAAGTAATCGGCACTATCTTGGCTCCTGGGCTGGCCTAATTTAAGGTGAACATATCTAAAGAGTACTTCTTCATGTTTTTCCTTATCAGTAACCAGGCTTTGTTCTGTGAATTCCTCCAGCCATTAATACCAGAAGAAAGGTAAGGGCCAAGGCCACAAAGATAGAGGAGGTTAGTGGGAAGGAGGGATGGAAGACTTGGAGTTCTAGGTGTGATGCCGCAAGGAGAAAGATTGAGAGGTTCTTTAGCCCGCTTAGGTAAGCAGTCTGACTCCCTCAAAGAGCCCTCACCTAAGAGAGGCTGAGCTGAGAAGACAACAAAGCAGTCCCCAAGAGGCTATGGGAGAATAGAAGAGATAGGCTGCCCCTCTTCCCTGCTCTATCCCGCCTGGGGGAGAAGGCAGCAAGGAGAGGGAGAGGCCTCCAGGGAGCTGTCTCTGCAGAGAATGCAGGAGCCCCAGGGATTCCTAAGTGACCTAGGGCAGTGGCACCAGAGGTGTCGAGAAAAGGGTGGCTGCTCAGGGGTCTGTGGCCAGAATGAGGCAGTAACTCAGTATGGGGGACCTCAAGACAAGAGACAATCATCCAGCACTACAGATTTCATTCGTAGATGCCAATGCCATGTGTAATATAAAGACATACGTAATACTTTTTTTTTTTTTCAATTTTTCTGACCCATTCAAACCAACCACACTTGTAAGATACTAGTAAGGACACCCGCCCCTCCCCCCCCCAGACTAGAAATCCTCCCGCTGTTATCATGGGGTTGCAAGACCTTTCCCTGCACCAAGATGGCTTGTCAGGGAGAAAGTGGAGGGGAGGAGACCCTTTGGAGGAGAGAAACAGCCCCATCACTGTGCTTGGATATTGAATTTGATCTGTAGTCTTTCCAAAGAGTAAGTTGAATGGAAATAACCCATAGTATTTTAAAGAGGAAAGCAATGACTATTAGTCTTGCCCTTTGACCCCTCCACCTCTAGGAATAAAAGCTTGTAAGAATATTTTGGTCAGTTATAGGAAAAATAACAGCAACATTCTTTTGCAACCTAGGGGTTGCAAAAACCCCTAGGTTATAACTGGATACATTTTAGGCCCAGCTACACAATAATATATTAATCAAATCACAACAGAAATGTGAGATTGTAAGCCCTCGGAGGAGGCAGAAAGGGCATTTAGATAACAAACATTCTGGGGCAGTCAGAGGAGTTAACTCAAAGGTGAAAAGATTCTCAGTATAGAGGTACATACATAGGCCCCGAAACTTTCAAGTAATTCTGACCCCTTTGTCAAGACCATCCCTACAGTTGAACCCCACGATATTCCTTGGTGCTAGCCAGCTTCCAGTTCATCTTACTTCCTTATTCAAACTCCATGCCCACGGGTCACCTTCTTGATCATCTGTTGACTCATCAAGTCTGTCTTCAGGAAGTTGTGTTCCAGTCACAGGACGTTTGGATTCTATCATTCATGGTACACTGAGAAGTGGGCTCTGATTATGAATTTGTGTCCCATGTAGCTTGACTTCAGGGAGAGAATTTGTTGGTTATCCCAGTGCAAAGTTCCTAATCTCAGGAAGTTCTATTTCTCAAACTTCTCTCCACCTCTACTTCTTCCAGCCTAGTCTAAACCACCTGTCAGTCCTCACCTAGACTGCTGTATTACCCTCTGGTCATTGTTTCAGCTCTGCCAAATCTTTACAGCTAAACGCAGATCATGTTACTCTCCTGCCCAAAATGCCCCAGTGGGCTCACAATGGAAATCAATTTTGAACTCTTCACAGCCCCATGAGGGCCTTCAGTTCTGGCCCCTGCCTATGTCCATATCCTCGCTCCTGTCTGTCTCTCCCTCATGCATCTCCTCTGCCACATTGTCCTTTTTCCCTTATCCCCACATCTGACTCCTTAAGGCCATAGGACTTTGCCTTTCTCCCCTCTAGTGTCCTAATCCCAGGTACCCTTCTAGCATTCATGTGTCTCTTTGAGTGTCATCTCCTCTTCAATTCCTGACAAAGCTCCCCATCCCCATTACTTCTGAACATAATATCCTACCACCGTCTTCTTTTTTAAAGCATTTATCACTGCATAAGATGTACATTGCATACTTATTTTTTTACACCTCCACTATTGTTTAAAAGCCTGAGAAGGCTTTTTAAGTTTACTACTATACCCCTCACTCCCAAAATAGTACTTGGCACACAGAAGGAGTTCATTGAATACTGAATGAATGAATGAATGAATGAATGAATGAATGAATGAATGGGTGGATGAAGAAAATTAGCTTTCTGATTCCAACCCAGGGTAATAGAGTGAGCCTGTCTCTAGTCCTCTAAGCCTGGAATAAGATCGTAGAATATAGCTAATAGAGAAAAATGGATTTTTCCATTTTTCTTACCGTGGAGTCAAGATGGATTTGAATGCTGAGACTTCCTCATTATGTGACTCTGCATAAGACCTAACCTTGCTGGGCTTTTGACACCACTCCTTATTCCTGTCTATACAGTTCTATGACTATCACATCTGTGGTGCCTAGTGGACGCAGAATTTCTCGAGACAAGACTTCGTTACTAAGCACAATATTTTGCTAATAGTATATCCTCAGAGGATTAGCTCTTTAACTGATTTCCCCTCCTTATATTCTTCTTATCTTTATCTCTCTCTTTTGCTATAGAGGCATGCATGCACTTAAATCCCCTGCTTCTTGTCTTTACCACTCTATCATAAAGATAGTGAGTATCAGAGAGTTGGGGAAAGGTAGTGCACTTAGAGAGTAAACTATAGACTCAGGACTGCATTTGAATCACAGCTCCCCTAATTTACTCTTTGTGTGACCCTGCACAAAATGTTCAACCTCTCTGGCTCTCTCCTCCTTCATATATCAAACACGGATGACACTAGGTACTTCTGAGAGCTGTAGTAAGAATGAAAGATAATATATGTAAAGCATCCTCCAGGTGCCTATTAACCAGTTTAACTTCCTTCCACATTCAAGAATTCCAGATATGGTTCCATGGGTGGTAGACAAATACGTGCTTAGGAAGCTCAGACTCTAAAGCCAGATTGCCTTCACTCAAAGCCTGTCCTCATCACTTAGCAGCTCTCCTGTACGTGTCACCTAAGCTCTCTGTGCTTCAATTTCCTCAATAGTAAAAAGGGAATAATAGTATCTAGATCAATAATAATAGTATCTAGATCACAGCAATTAGTAAATTCTAAACAGACTCATGCATACACATTTGTCGGTATTAGTGGACATGATGTCCCTTTTTAGTTGAAAATATGTTTTAAAAAAAAGCCCATCAAGATATTCTTATCTCTCTACATGCTGGAAATTCGAGTCTCCTCCTTCAACTTTCCCCCTCTAAAACCTCTTCATTCCCTCATCCTTCAGATTATTTTATCTCTTTAATATCTCATTGAAAAGTATGTCTTTCTCCTCATATTCAATATATCTTTGTGTCATTATGAGCTGTAACTAGAGGATCCAGTCTGTGTGAATGATTCTTTATCAAATAAAGCTGAGTTACAATGTACTCTTGGGAGCAAAACCTGAACTTTGGTGGTTTTTCATCAAATCATATTTATTAAGATCTTATGTTCCTAGCAATATGCTATTCTTAAAAATATTTCAAATATAAAAATTCCACAGCCCCATATTGAGAGAGGGCTTAAAGGGAATGCAAGGAACAAAATGAAAATAGTTGTCGTGTTATAGCAATGACCATGCAGGTCATTTAATTAATTTTTAAAATGATTTCTGTGCGGTTGATACATTATCTGATTATTAAATTGGGGAAAATTTATATTTCTGAATCTCTTACTCAGCTCTGGTTCTTCTAAAAGAATAAAACAAGGCAAGTCTTTTAGTGTCTCATTATGCCAAGTTTTCTCTATATTTAAATTACTATCAAGTAATACTTATTTGCCAGTCATTATTTTAAAAGGTTACTGGGATGAATAATTTTTGAAGGAAAATGCAGTTGCAAAATAAACATTGCCCATCATTCTCCTATTAAGTGTATGTTAAATGATTTTTAAAAATGTATCATTGTGTTAAGCCCCCTGCAAGCCTTGCTTCCCATAAAAAATAGTTCTCCCTAGTTTATCTCTTGGAGAGGAATTACAGTTATTTGTGTGTACAGAATTGTTTTCTATATTTCTGTTTGCCTTGTGAGGTAGAGGAAATAATATAGCGTTGAGGGGTCATGGGGTTCTGCCTTTGAATCCTGACTCACCACTCACTTGAGTTGCCTTGGGTGCATTTCTTGATTATTCCAAGCCTCATGTTATCTGCAAAATGGACAAATAATCCCCTACTTTGTAGGATTGCTGTGAAGATTAAAGATAACAATGTATCTAAAGCACCTACCTCACAGAAGATAACCAATAAATGGTAGGGGGTTTAAAACACTGCATATATTAAATTTTGCATAAAAATGTAAACACCTGCCTGCTTCCCAGGAAACCTCATTTGAGTAAAACACAGTTATACAATACAGCTAATGTGAAATAAATGGGATAGAATATATGTGAAGGAAAAAGGAAATATTGTAACAAAAAGAGCTAAGTGTTCATTCCAGCTCTCAATTTCCAGGCAGACAAGGCAATAAACATAGTTTTCATGAACTAACAGAGGGAGGATGTCATAGCAGAGAGAGAAAAGCAGTGTCTTGGTAAAGTCTTCTAAACCATATTTAGCATGAGAATCCTTAAACAAAGAGAACACAAAAAATACCTTAGGAATAAATAACAGACTACAGACTAGAAGTGTGTCTGTAGCATCTGATTTTGCCTATTTTATAGATAAAAGAACTGAGTCTCAAAAGTTTAAGCAATAGACACAAGATTACACTCTGCTATGTGGCAGAGATGAGATTTTTGTCCCAGGACTTCAGCTTAGTGTGTGTGTGTGTGTGTGTGTGTGTGTGTGTGTGTGTGTGTGTGTGTGTTTTGTTTTGTTTTGCCTTTAAGACTGCACAGAGGAAAAAAAAATCATAGACATTGTTCTCAGGGAACTAGATTTTAGAGAATGAAGCTCTACATAGTTTACCTTTCATTAAGATCCCCAATTTTATGAAATAGGTCGTCGTGTACCAGTGGAGGGATTTATTTTTAAAGATTTATTTATGTACTTAGAGTGAGAAAATGTGTGAGAAGGGGGAGAGGCACAAGGAGAGAATCCCAAGCAGATACCCCACTGAACGTGGAGCCCGACACCTGTTCGATCTCATGACTCAATGAGATCATGACCTGAGCTGAAAACATGAGTCAGATGCTTAATGCACTAAGCCACCCAGGCACCCCAAGAGGGATTTGTTTTTAAAGATCTAAATGCTGACTTTCAATTGGGGGCTGATCCCACTATTTGAAATGTTAGATATGGCTGCGATCCTTTTCAGTTTGCTTCATGTGGTTCCTGAAAAATCTGATATAAATAAGTAACTATGTACAAAAGTTCAGTCTGCAGGAATAGTTCACTGTACTAGAACATGGCCACGAATATCAGGCATTCAAATGGATAAAGCTTCCATTCCCCCATTTAACATAAATGTATTGAGTGCTTGTGAAGTTGCATTTACATTTATGAACATGGAAGGAGACAGAGTGATGATTTAAATACAGCAAACACTTTTGAAGACATCACAGTGTGGTCAGAAAGTCTGATGGATAAACAGGTACCAAGTGTTGTGATGAGTGCCAGATGCTTTTAGTTTTAACTTAGCAGAATATAGGTGGCCCGTGGTTTCAGCAAAACAAAATAGCCATCAGGGACATCAGGTTGGGTTGCCCAAGAAGCAGACTCTGAGATTGATTTTAACTTGCAAGAGCTTATTGAAGTGTGCTACTGGGATCAACATTGTGGAAGAGAAGGGAAGAAGGCAGCATCTGGCGGAGGGAGAAGTTAAGCTGTTGTGAAGGCCCAAGGACAACATCGGCAGACCCCCATGGGGAGGCCGATAGCCCTCCATAGCCGTCCTGTATTGTGATGAGAAGGCTGGGATTTGTAGCCTTTGTACCCATCGGTCACGGAATATAGACCAACCTAGGAAAGGGATGTGGCCTTAGGCAAGGTAGCTGTGCAGCTGAGATAATCCTCAAAAGGACTGAAGGTGGAAAGCCACCTGCCAGAGACCTTACAACAGCAGGGGCAATTGTGGTCCCTCCAGACATCTGGGTGGCACACCCCAGCAGCCACCACAGGGACCTGGACCCTGCATCCTTCCTTTCCACTGTCCTCAGCATGTTGGGTTTTTGTTCTCGAAAGATCTCTTAATGCCCACAAGATCCTACCTGCCTCCAACTATGACATTCCTACACAAGAGCGTGCAAAATAGGGAGGAAGAAAAGGGACCATCTGCTCATACTACTCTCTCTTCAGAGAAAGATATTTCCCAACGGGTCACCAGAAGGATTCTGTTTGCAGAATTATGTAAATTATTATGTTACATAATATTTACATAATGTAAATATTTACATTATTTGTATTGTATACAAAAACTACATTATGTAAATATCACATAATATTTACATATTATGTAAATTATGTTTACAGGTCACTGGGCACAACTGCTGCCAGGACACAGATAAGGTTTGTCATCCAGGAAGACAGAAAATGGTCATTGGATACTGTTATGGACTGTATCTCCCAAATTTTAAATATTGAAATCTAATCCCCACTGTGATGATATTTGAAGGAGGGGCCTTTTGGAAGGTCATTAGATTATAAGAGTAGAACCCTCAGGAATGGAATTAGTGTCCTTGGAAAAGAGGCCCTTGAGATCTCCCTCACCCCTTCTTCCATGTGAGGACACATGGGAAAGATGGCTACTTGTAAACCAGGAAACAGACTTTCACCAGACCCTGAATCTGCCAGCACCTTGATAGTGAACTTCCCAGCCTCCATAACTGTAAGGTGTGAATATTTAAGCCACCACATCTATAACAGTTTGTTAGAGCAAACAACTGGACTAAGAAAAACAGGTCGCAGTGCAACTGACCCCAGTGCCATAGTGGGTTATCCGAGTTGCATTGGTGATTTGCAAGTGGGGTCCCCCACAGCCTGCCCTGTAGGACAGAAGAAAATATTCAGGTGGTATCCATTTAAGGCTTCCTTACTCATGTTTCTTCCCAGGGTTGTCGTTCTGAGGCAGGCAATTCTGTGAAAGCTAACATCGCTCAGCCTCAGTTTCTTCATCTTTAAACTTGAAATAATCATAAAAAATAAGGCAGTTATAGAGGTATGGGAGATAATGGAGTTGAAAGCATGCTACAAACTTAAAGAATTAGGAAACTGGTATGTAGAAATAGTGAATGGTGTTAATAATGCCACCTACTGAAATTCATTAGTGTAAATCCACAAAAACAAGAGGAGCTTAATACAGACAGATTTCAATAAAACATGCCATCAATTTGAAGACATGATAAAAAAAAAAAACACACTCATTAAGACTTTTTTGTGCAGTGATCTTTGTCAAACAAATTTGATCCTGTTTTCTTCTTGGTTAAATGTTTTCAAATAATCCACAAGTCTTCTTGTTAAATGTCAAGCTCTTCACATTAGCAGACAGAGGTTTCCTGGTCATGCTGTTTTCCCCTCAGTTCCGTGTCTCCCAGACCCTCAATTTCCTCCAGCCACAAAGTCCCATGGTTCCCCACATGCATCAAATCTCTTCTCACATGTTGTCTTTCTGCCTCAGATGCCCGCTCCACACCTGCTCACCTGCTGCCTCTCCATCCTTGACACTGCTGAGCCCTCTCTTCATTTCTCATGCCTCCTTAACTTTCCCCCAGATTGAGATGCTGGCTCTGGAGCTTGCCCTGTGAATATCACTGTCATAACACACTCTACACTTTGTCATTTTCATTTTTGTATCAACATGAAACTCTGATCGCCTTGATGGCAAGAGCTATCTGATGGCAGGGGTCTGGTTTGTCTCTGCCCACCGAGTTTGTACTGTGTTCTCAGTACCTGTGTGTGTGTATTGAATGAAGGCACTGCATGCCTCGTCTCAATATAGTTTGTAGATGTCCAGTGTTATTAGGGTCATGGGATAATCAAGTCAGATTGCTTGAATTTGATCCTGGATCTGCCATTTTCAAGCTATATGACCTTTAGCAAATAGGCTTTCTGTAAAATTAAAAACCCAATAAGAAAGGCTAAATAAGAAAAATTATGAAAGATACCCAGGAGTGCCAGGCACAAACAGTCAATAAATGTAGTCATTATGACAATGATGATGATGATAGGAAGAAAGCCCATGGATGTATATCAAATCCCTCATCTCCTCTGATATTAGATGTCAAATACTATTTTGAATTATTCTTTGACTGCAAGAATGTATATGAGATTCTTTATATTATATTAGACTTGTAATAAGAGATCGTTAACTATTGATTAAAAATAAATAGCTAATATATATATAACATATGTTATGTCCCAAATAATGTTGTACAGGATTTCATATACATTAACTGATTAATTCTCTTCAATCCTTTGGTAGCTACCATAATTACTCCCATTTTTTGTAGCTAAGGAAACTGAGGCACATAGAGGTCAAATGACTTACTCTCTGGCAAGTGGCAGCCCAGCTCCAGAGTCTTTTCTCGGAGTCTTTTACTCATTATGAATGAGTAAGACAATGAATACATCTCATCAGTTTAACACACTCAGCCGAGGGATCTATTCATCCTCTTTTCAAATCCACTGTAACTTAAATTTATATCTGTCTTCTTTTTTTTTTCCTTGAGCAACATTTTACATGCTTCTGCTTTCAGTTTCCCCACAGATATACTATGAAGTAGAAATGAATTGCATGGAATGTGATGCTAGAACTGAAAAAGTCAATGTGTCTACATCTCTGTGTTTAGCAATTAAGAACATGTAGATTGATGTATTAGATCACACTGGTCTTGTTGTCTGGGGCCCGCCCTATAGCCAAGAAACACTATCAGCATTCCCACTAGTGAGGTTCTATAGGACCCTGGGCCAGTCTAATCAGGTGAAATGTTTAACTACATCAGCCAATAGCAGCAAAATCAAAGAGTAAATTTGAAGCCTGGTAGGGATCAGAAGCCAAAGAATAAGCTGGTGAAGTAATAAAAAGAAGGATAAAGTGTAGCCAGATATAGGGAAATGAGGCAGGTGTTGGAAAGCCATAATAATCCATAATCCGTACACTGTGAAGTGAACAGAAGCAGATCAGAGTAAGTGGTACTATTGAGACTGCTGTGGTGATTGTTTTATTACGTCTAATTAAGACATTAGGGAAATTTCCAAACATCCCAGTTACCCTTAATAACCCTTTACAAATTTGTCTTCAGTGAACTTACCTAAATCACATCTTAAAATGTTAACAAATTTAGGCAGAAACTGAATGTTGAAAGAGAAGAGAACTTACAAATCATCTAGTTATCTTTTTCATTTTAAAAAAAGTCAACTTGGCCAAGAAGTTGGCCCATAATAACTCAATTAAAGTAATATATTTTACAAGATTGTAGCTGCTATAGAAAGTCATATTTCCTCTTACTCATCCTAAACTTAGTGTTTTTAATTTTCAAAGATGTCCCCCACCCAAATCTACTTCGGGAATACTATAATTGAGTAATAAGTCAAAACTCCCATACAGATCTAAACTCCAGTCTTCCATGTAAAAAGTCCTTAATTTATGAAAAATGATTTTCACCATTTCATAAAGAAGCCATCCATTCACAAATGAATGATTGAATGTGCATAATGAATTTCAGTTGAATGAATACAGAGTGGCTATAACATTATAGTTAGTTTGGGATTTCTAATACAGGACTTCAAAGTGTGTGCTCAAGTAGAGACAGTGCAGGGAACTGGGTTGAATTGTCCAATACAGATTTCAAGCTCTTTCTAACAGAGATTGAACATGTTGGCATCATGAGCTTTCCAGTGTGATGTACTGAGGGCAGATATTACATATGTAATATTCAGGGAAAAATGCTTAACGTGAATCTAAACTTGGAGAAATAATCAAGCAAGTCATAATAAGGTATGTTCTGCAAAATAAATGAGCTGTACTCTTTCAAAGTTAAAAAAAAAAGAGTTTGGTTAACTTTAACATTGAAGGAGATTACTGACATTACTGATGAGTAAATTCACTGTAATTTGTGATTGAGTTTCGGGTTAGGAGAAAAGCTATAAATTACATTATTGAGACAATTAGATACATTTAAATATTAAGGGTACATTAGGTAATGAAATTGTATTGAAGTTAAATTTCCCGCATATGATCACTGTTTTGTGGTTATATAGAGCCTTCTTGTTCTATGAAAATACATGCTGGAGTATTTGAAAGTAAAGTTTCTTTATGTCAGCCATTAACTCTAAAATGGTAGGCCCCCCCAAAAAAATGTAGGTATGTGGGGATGTGTATGAATGTACACACACACACACGCACACATGCACACTGTAAAGGCAAACATGGCAAAAGTTAACAATGGTTGAGTCTAAGTGAAAAGAATATGGTTGCTCACTGTACTATTTTTGTAATATTTATTTATATTTGAAATTATTTAACATAAGTTGTTTGAGGGGAAAAAAGAAGGCTTAAAACTCTAAACCATGTAGAAAACGTGAAAACTGCACATAATAGGCAGTTAAGCAATATGTTGAATAAATAAAGGATGATCATTTTAGACATATTCTTCATACTCAACTCTGTATTCCTCCCCAATCATTTAAAAGCCATAAATACCATCATTAATAACTTCTTTGGATTAAGATGTTATCTTATTCCAAATCTCTAGCTAAGATGAAAATATTATTGGAAAGTTCAACAACATGTATTTACCCTCATTTTCTAGTTAAACCAATCATTTTCTTGTCACAATTCTTAGAAAAATTACTTAATATTTTCTTTCTTCAATTTTCTAAACTATGAAATAGGGAAAACAACTCACTTTTGGCTGTAAATCAAATAATTATGAAGATTAATTAGGGTAGTATATTAAAATGCTCACAGTTAGCACTTAATGAATGCTGGATATAATTATTGTTAGGCGTATGGAAATTATGTTTGCTTTCCTGGTACATTCGAAGGCTATATCCTTGCCATGTTTTCCATATTGCTTCCCAATATAATCACAGTATGACAATGATGGCTGAAAAATAGTAGGAATGCTCTTGTGCCCAGCAATAACAGAAATGCTTCACATACATGCTACAATTTTATTCTTGCAGACTTTTGTAGGTTATATCTATTATTAACACTTTTTTATGAGAAAAGGTTCAAAGTAGTTAAGAATCTTACTTAAGTAACTTAGGTGAAGGAGCCAAGATTGAATCCCAGTCGATCTGACTCCACACCAAGGCCCTTAACCAGTACAGTATTTTGGCTCTTGTTCTCTATTCATTTTAGCTAGGTAAGGCTCCTCTTTGAACCTCTCTTAATGTACGTATTCATTGTGCCCATTAAAGCAACTCTATTCAAGTCATATTTCCACAGTAGGTTGTAAATATAGATGTTAAATGATAGAGGAAAAATAGATGATTTAAGAGGATGGGCCTTAGTTTAGAAAAATAAATTTCTATGCAAGTTTGGACTCTAGTCCTTTCAAGCGCATAACTTTGACAAAGTCAGGTACTTATTTTGAGCAAGGGTTTCTTTCTTTTTTTTTTTTTAACAGTTTATAATTTTTTTTATTTTTATTCTTTTTATTAACATATAATGTATTATTTGCTTCAGGGGTACAGGTCTGTGAATCATCCGTCTTACACAATTCATAGCAAGAGTTTATAATTTTAAGATTTTATGTATTCATTTGACAGAGCAAGCACAAGCAGAGGAAACAGCAGAGAGAGAGAGGGAGAAGCAGGCTCCGCATGGAGCAGGGAGCTCAATGTGGGGCTTGATTCCAGGATGTTGAGATCATGACTTGAGCCAAAGGCAGATGCTTAACTGACTGAGCCATCCAGGCACCCATGAGCTCTAGTTTCTTATCTGTAAAACAGAACAACTACAATTCTTATTTACTTACTAAGGCATGTGTGTGGGACAGGGAAGGGTATGGTAAAAATCATACAAAATAATGGTTATGAACAACCTTATAAACTATAAATAATTAGTAGACACCTGGCAGGCTCAGTTGGTAGAGCATGTGGCTCTTGATCTCATGATTATAAGTTCAAGCCCCGTATTGTATGTAGAGATTAGCTAAAAATAAAATCTTTAAAATATAAATAACTATATAATACTAATAACAAAATATTTGCCAAAGGTAAAATATGCACTGAAATTGAAACAGTATGTCACAAAAAATGATCTGATAAAAATGTATACATGTATATATTTTATATATATGCCTACATTTGTATTCCATATATATTATAATGTACACTTATATAGATTGATGTATAAGAAGGATGGATGATAGATAGGTAAAATTAATATTTCTTTGAAATATTACTTATTGGGTAGTAAATATTAATTATTAGGTAATAAATATTAGGTAAATATTAGGTAGATAGATTATCCTTCTGTAGCTCTTATTCTTTGAGGTTCAGTACCCTCAGTGGTATAATGAAAATTATATTATATCTCAGAGATTGCTGGTTGTAAGAATTACACCCCCAAAAGCAATCAACAGTGCTTAGCAAAATTTCAAAAATCAGTATTGGCCCAAATAAATGCTTAATTGGAATCAAATTCACTAATGCAGTATAGTGTTATAAGGTTATATAAATATATTTCTTATGGTACCACAGTGTTTATCATAATGTATATTGGTTTCCTAGATACTTGTAGGATTTGTCTCTCAGGAATGGGTCATTGGCAAGCAAATTCTAAAGGTGGTCAAGGACATGGAATGGCAGTCTTGGGACAAGAAAATGATGTTAGCTTTTTATCAAAATAAGTTTTGAACCATCTTTCTGCAGAAGTTTAGGTATCTATAATGTTCAATTACTATAACTCAAAATGTAAGGGCAGCTGTGGTTTCCATTTTTAGCAAATTTCAGTTTATAGGTGGGGAAACTTTTCAAACAAACCCATGTTAGCAGTCATCAGAGGGCTGAGGTTCCAGGCTTCTAAAATGATACTCCAAGCAACTTGAATGTGTTGAATAAGCTTCTCCTCTGAGTCTTTCCTTACCATTTTTCCAGCTGCAAACAGAGATAATCTCACTGGCCCAGATCAGAAATCTACTCCAAAACCAACTGACTATGGCCAGGAATGCAGGGATAAATTCTTAGCAATTTATTATCCCTATTACACTAAAGGTCCAATAATCCTGGAGCGCAGGAAATATGTAAATCATGCAAATACTACACTGCACTATACTACTGCTAGTAACTACAGTTTCTTAAAAAAAAAAAAACTCAAACAATTGAATAAATTTTATTAGAGAAACTGGTGACAGACTAAGAATTAAAATTTCTTATGCTTTATAAATACCTGTGTGTGTGTGTGCTCACATGTGTGTACAAGTGTGCTACAATGAGTATAAAATGGTAGAATATTTTAGAATTATAGCTTACAAGTAAATCTCATCTGTGATCGACTTCATCAGTGTCAGTGTTATTTCCTTGCAGATGGTTTCCATTTGCCAGAAATTAACGGGAACAGAATGTACTATTGTGGATGATGAGTTTCCAAAGATAGCTTTTATGCCACTTGGCCAATTGGGCACCCCACCTTGGCCCTGTTGGGCTTATTACTGCCATTCAGACATCTGAAAATCTCTTGACAATTCTCCTCCATACCAAACGGAGCCAGCACTTTCAAATGGATCTCATTAGACTTCTTATAAAACTACTACACACTAGAAAGAGTTTCCATCCCACAAGGGTTTCTTCATTCGAACTTATCAAGCCTCTATACAGTTCTGTTCCTGATTAGCAATTTGTTCTCCTCAGAGCTTTAAAGATACACCTCTATATCTCTGTAATTTCAGCCCTTTCCCATTTTCCCTTTATCGGCACATTCAAATGTATTTTACTCTTATCTTGGATCTGTCACTCAGCATATGTCAACTTTAAGAGCACTGGACTATAGCGGTGACTGTCAGTAATGTTTCAGCTTAAAAAAGGAGAATGGGGGAAAGTCAGAACGCATGCATCAGATCTCAGAAAGCTGCCTGCCTTGATATATGGCATCCTAGTATGCTATTCTAAATTATTTCCATCAGACAAGAAAATGTCAATCTACACTCTTGTCTGGGAGGAGCAAAGAAATTTTCTTTGACCATATGCTATCAAATACCATGTCTAATCTAGCCATACCATGTTTTGCTTTTAATATTTCTAAAGCTTTCATTTAAAGCTCTTTTTTTTTCCTGACTCTTTCTTCCTAAACCTCACATACTAAGCCCCACATTTTTTCAGTAAAGTCTTCCTTAAAACCTTGCTTTCTGTCTGATGTATCCAGCCCTTCATTCCCTTTACTTTCAGTCTCTGGGCAAATCTTTCCTTCATTTCTTTGGAGGTTCTCACCATGCATCTGGCTCCCAAACTCAACTGTAAGCAACCTGATTGAAATTATTGTCTGTGTCAAGGTCTAACACATACATATATAGCCTAGACTGTGGTCCTTAAATTGTGCTTATTAAATCCATAGTTGGATGAGTAGAAAGCTGGATGATTGGATAAATAAATAGCTATTTTGTTTGTTCTTTTTTTTTTCTGAAAGCACATGGGAAGATGCCTACATATGGTAGGAACTTAATAAGAAGTAAAAAAACAAACAAACAAGTAGATACTTAGTAAACATGAGTTAAATTGATATCCCAAATATGAGGATATTTCTTTAAATAGAAAATATATTTATTTTATGAGAAAATATAAAAGTCTTTTGAAAGGTTACCTATTATGTGATTTAAAAAGTAGAATGTAGAAGCAACAAATAATGATGTATGAATTAATAGGAAATGAGAGGATTTGAGAATATCTATTTACATCTTTCAGCTGAGAAGGAGTTGAGCTTTGACTCATATAAAGTAAAATTAGCTCTTCTAAAACTGCAGTCAGGGTGACATAAAATAGCATTTCCTTATTCAATGATCACTTTTAAAGGAAAGCCCAAGATACAATAGATCACTTCATATTCACTCTGTTAATTGGTAGCTTTTCTCTAGCTACCTGTGGGTTTGGAGTCAGAACAGTTTGTATAGAAGTTTTGACTCTACTACCAACTAACTCTATGGGTAAGACTATGTTGAGTGCACGTGTTAAATAATCAGATACTTACTGAGTGCCTGCAATGTGTAAGGCAACATACAAATTCATTGATTCTTGTTTTTGTTTTTGTTTTTGATAGTTGGAGGAAGGTTTTTTAAATTTATTTTAATTTTTTCAAGTTTTTAAATTCCAATCAGCTAACCTACAGTCTAATATTAGTTTCAGGTATGAAATTTAGTGATTTGTTACTTACATACAACACACAGTGCTCATCACAGCAAACGCCCTCCTTAATCCCCACCACTCATCTAGCTCATCCCCCTGCCCAACTCCCCTCCGGCAACTCTCAGTTTGTTTTCTATAGTTAAGAATCTGTTTTCTGGTTTGCCTCCCTTTTTTTCTCCCCTATGTTCATCTGTTTTGTTTCCTAAATTCCATATAAGTGAAATCATATGGTGTTTGTTTTTCTCTGACTGACTTATTTTTGCTTAGCATAATACTCTGCAGCTCCGTCCACATTTGTGATCATATGTGGTCTTGGGAAAGTTTCCTAACCACTCTGCTCCAGTTTTACCATCTGTAATGTGGGGAGAATATATCTTCATCAGGTGGTTTAGGAATCATTGAATTTGTGGCTGAGTATACAATGGGATATTACTCAGCCACAAATTAATGGATTCTTACAACTGCCTGATGAAACTTGCCTTTTCCCCATAGTACAGATGGTAAAACTGAAGCACAGAGTGGTTAGGAAACTTGTCCACCATCACAAAGCTATAAAATTAGTTTCCTGTTCTTGCTTTAACGGATTACCACAAACTTGATTAATTTGCTTAAAACAATGCAAATTTATCATGTCACAGTTCTGGAGGCCAGAAGGCTGCAATTCATTTCTGTAAGCTCAAGTCAAGGAATTAGCAGGGCTAGTTCCTTTTGGAGACTGAAGAAAATATATCTCCTTGACTTTATTAGCTTCTGGTGGCACCAGCATCCCTTAACTCATCACCCCTTCCTTGCACCCCTTAACCTTTTGCTTCCAACATCACATCCACTTTCTCTTCCATGTCAAAACTACTTCCGTTCTCTTCCTTAAAGGACACTTATGATTACATTTAGGGCCCACCTGTATAATCTGGAATGATCTCCCCATCTCAAGATCCTTAACTTAATCACATCTATAAATTCCGTTTTACCACATAAGCTAACGCAGGTTCCAGCGATTTGGATCTGGGTATATTTAGGAGACACTCTTTGGCCTCCCATAGCCACTGAGCTGGAACTAGGATTTTGAGAATTCTGGTACTATAGTCAGTCATTTCACTAGTGTGCCATGCTGCCTCAGATAATGGGTGCACCTTATCAGACAATAGGAATTATAAGAGAGGATAACCTATTCAGTGTAGCCTAATAAGTGTAGGGTAAAGTACCTCATGGAACTCAATGGCAAGGTGCAGTGGGACCTCAAGAAAGGCCCAAGTACATGTACAAGGAGCCCTTAGGATATATACTTTGAGGATTGTCTGCATGTCTTACCCATTTTACTCTCTTCCTCTGTATCTTACCTTTCTCTGCTTTCTACAGTTCCCATGGCAGGAAACTGTCAGTTTCCTGGCAGGAAGCACAGTTTTCCATGTTTACATTCCCTCCACCCCACAAAACACAAATGTGTCCCTTCTCCTTTTCTTGTAAGTGACCACAGTGCTGACGGCTGGATCACATAGTACAAATATGGGTTCCCAGTGAAGTGAGATCAGAGCTTGAGCCAATGATCACAGAACATTTTTTTTTTTGTAAGAGGTGAAGCTTGAAAGCTGAGCAGCATCCAAAAGTGATTTCCCCAGCTTTCATCTGTAAAAGCTCCCTAGAAGCAGGGACTGTAGACTCTACTTTGTGTTGACATCCAGGAGAAATGTGACAGCATTTATTTGATCTAAGTCTGTAAGAAATTACAACAAAATTATAAAACAACAGGTCCTGTGATAGGCAGGGAGAGGCCCCAAGAGCTTTTAGCTC
>CM053613.1:48906594-48917095 GCA_028646535.1 Procyon lotor | reverse complement strand
TCAGGGCACAATTCAAGGCCTTGAGAGATACAGGACACCATGATCCTGAGCACTCATAGCATGACAGCAGGTACTTTGAAGTGGAAGCAGGGTACTTGAATCAGATTTTCAAGCTGTGCAGCCCCAGTGACTAAAGTTAACAGACATTTGAAAGGCTAAAATTGGTGGGGCAGTTTCAATATGACATCTATTGATAAACCTAATAATAATCATAGAGGCAAAGCAGATAAAACAACTATTGTCACTGCTGTGCATTAACCAGGAGTCATGGAATGCCACTTTTTCAGGTTCAAAGCCATTCTCAAACATTGAGTATTAAACAAATAAGGATGTTCTTAGAACTCACAGTAAGGACATTGCATGGGAAGGAGAGTTTAAATATGAATTACCTGGAACTATACAGAGCAAAAAAGGGCAACAGAGCTTATTGAAAGTACATAAATTCTGGAGCAAGTAAACCTTTGCATCCTGTCTCCCTCACTTTCTAGATTTGTGACTTCGGGCAAGATATTTCACTTTTTGGAGACTCCATTATGAAGTAATACCTGCTTTGTAGGGATATTCAGAACACTACATGAATTAATGCAAGTAGTATCTGACACAGATTAAGGACTCAACCAAAATCCTTTCATTCCTCCTTTTTCTTCTGCTTCAACCACTTTTGACTGGACTCCATATTCACACCCCTCCGAAGACTGGCTCATGCTAACCAGCTATAACCGATCCACCCATTCTCAGCTGACCCAAAGTTACTCTTCACATGTGTTGCTCAAAAAGCAAGTTAAACAAGAATCAAATGTTTAATGCAGATCCCTTCATTGTCCATATGTTCTGAAAGCCATTGACCCGATTCCTCAAACTGTTGGAAGAAAGTGCTGATCTCAGTTTTAGGTGGAATTTCTGCATCCCAGAAAACGGGATGGCATAGTCTTAACACAGGCCATCACAGGCAACAGAGACTGTAAGGACATTATGTTTCCTGCCCCACAAGGTGACTGGAGGGAAGCCTGTAATCAGAGATGGAAGAATGGTGAGAGTGAATTCATTTAATGAGGACACAGGTTGGGAACATGGGAGTTGGAAGCCATGAGAGACTCAGTGCGATTACAAGGCAGGCAGAGGTGGGAGGAATAGTCACTGGCATGGAAGAAAGAAAGGAAATAGCTAAATGATGTTTTCTAACAACTGTGACAGGACTGCAGAAATGCAGACAGAAGGACAGTTTGATTGTATAATAAAAAAGAATAACATATGTTCTACAGTTAATGAAAGCGGTTCTGAATTTTAAAATACACCTAGCATGCAGTGTACACAAATGACATTGGGTAGATGTATTTACATAATAATAATAAAACGCTACTTATTTATCATATACTCTCAGTGCCCGATACTTTATAAAAACAATTTCAGATGAATTAGAAAATAAGAAATTAAGATAGGCAGAAAACGATATATTAGAAAATAGAGAAACAGTAAAACTGACTAGTGAATTTAAGAATTGGTCTTTTTGAGAAGCAAGCAATCCAAAATTGCAGAAACTGCAGTGAACCTAAAAAATATAAAGAGGAAAGTACAAATCTATAGCATTTGAAATGAAAGGATAAGGAGTGGTTTCACAGATGTCAAGGGAATAAAAATAATCCTAAAAGTTATTTGCAAGGCTAAATAATACATTTCAACATCTGGCTGAAATGAATGATTTTCTAAAAAAAATATTGCCAAGAGGGATGCCTGTGTGGCTCAGTCAGTTAAGCCTCTGCCTTCAGCTCAGGTCATGATCCCAGGGTCCTGGGATCAAGTCCACATCACGCCCCTTGCTCAGCGGAGAGCCTGCTTCTCCCTCTGCCTGCCGCTCCTCCTGCTTGTGCTCTCTCTCTCTCTCTCCCTGACAAATAAATAAAATCTTAAAGAAAAGAAAATGTTGCCAAGATAAACTCCGTAAAGGACAAACTTAGCAGTTGATAAAATTGAGAAAGTTATTAAAGATCAGCCACCAGCAGTATACTGGGGTTGGCTGGCACTGGTTTCTGGCACCTCTCTCCCACCTCCAAATACAATGAGATCATGAGAATACACTTGAAATCAGCCACTGTGAGAGGATTTACACTATGGAAATGAGCAAATGCTAGAAAGAAGGACCACTTATTAAACATTTGCTACTAGCACACCACTGACTGTAGTCTTGAAAAATGTCAGGACTAGGGGAACTGACTCAAATGTTCAAGGAACAGACATTTCGGTAATTTGCAAAATGTTCCAGAGCAGAAAAGAAAAGCTCCCAAATTTCCGTTTAACGAGCCTTACAAAGGAAAAGTGAAAGGTAGATCGGGAAGAGGATGAAAAGCAGTAGCAGGAAGAGGAATGAAAGAAATGAGGAAAGGAAGAGAGATAGAAAGTGAGGGAGTGGTAAAGAAGAGAAAAAGGAGAACAAGGGTAAGGAGGAAGGAAGGAAGCTGCATTCAGCCTTTCTTTTCCTTCTTCCTGGTTTAAAAACTCCGTAAGGATAATCATCAGTTTTGATTCCTTGGGAAATAGTGTCTCCCTTGCACTCAGACAGGTGCATTAAAGCACCAGAGTTCGGACATGGCCCAGACTCCCTAGTGAGGAGGCGGATAATGAAGTGGATGAAAAGACCCCAGCTCTGAGGGTTGCGGTGGGATGGCCAAGTGCTTGCCAAGTCAGTCAGGGCCACCAGGGTCACAAGTGCTGGAGCTCACCAGCCAGTGGAATGTGCTGCTGTGCTTCTCAATGCAGCTGGTAATTGTCCCAGAGGGGTCCGGGTTAGAAACAGGGGCAGGGCTCTTGAAAGTAGCTTTTAGCAGCCTGAGCTGGCCAAACCCTCCCAAGGAGACTGGGAAACCAAAGTAAATAATCTTTCTTAAACCAAAGAAGTCTAAACCAAAGGAGGAATGAGGAAAGGGAGAGGGCTCGGGTTCCTGATTTGTGTTCCTCTCCCTCATTTGACCCGACTACCACATTCGGGCAATATTAGATGTTGGGCATATATCACTCTGTTGTTTCTGGATGTTGTACTCCTCAGCATAGGGAGAAGGAGAGAGGAGGAACGGAAGAAGAGAGCTCATAGGAATTACACCGGTGCTTTTCTAATAGTAGTGCTGATGGTCATAGGTCGCATTGTGGTTGTAGTTATTGCAAACCACCCATTCAAGCCTATTTTGACTAAATACTCCAGGTACGAGGCAACAAAAACAAATGGGATAAGAGCTATATTACGTGTGTCAGACAAAGAGAAAAGATGGAAAGCTTTCTAGGAACATCTCAAATCTTCTCAAAAGCTTTTGAGAGGAACTCTTAGGAAACTGGAGAGGCAAGAAAAAGAGGAAGAGAAGCAATATGAAAAAGAACGTTATGAGACCTTACAAATTGTGAACACTTTTCCTAGGTGCTTGTTCTGAACTGAACCGTGCCCTCCCCAAGTTCATATGTTGAAGCCCTAACCCCCAGCAAGTTAGAACATATGGAGATGTCATTAAGTTAAAATGATGCCAGGGTGGGCCCTAATCCAATCTAACTGGTATCCTTATAAGAAGAAATTAGAACATACAAAAAGATACCAAGGATGCATGCACACAGAAAAAGAAAAAACAAAAAAACACTGTGAGGACATAGCATGAAGGTGACCACTTGCCAGCCAAAGAAGGAGGCCTCAAAATAAATCGAACCTACTGACACCTTTATCTTGGACTTCTAGGGTTCTAAATTATGAGAAAATTAATGTGTATTGTTTCAGTCATTCAGTCTGTGGTATTTTGTTATAATAGCCCTAGTAAACTAAATACAGTGTGCAATAAAAATTTGTATAAGGAGGGAAGGAGTCAGGGAGGGATGGAGGAAGACAGGAATGCAGGAAAGCAGGAAGGGAGGGAGGAGGGAGAAAAGGAGGAAGGAAGGAAAAAAAGGGGAGAGAGATCAAATCTGGTATGTCCTTGCTTTATTAAGGTGGTAAATACTGTAATTCACTCCTAACTACCTTACATCATTTTATAAGCCAGTATTTCTGAATGTGGTCAAAAGTATTAAAATTAGGGGGGTTGGGGTGGGGAGGTACATTCTAGAATGTGCTTAATTTTAGAGGTTTAAATGAAAGCAATTTTTCATTCTTGTGTTTCTGTCTTCTTACATAAAGGATTATTTAGTGTTGCAGTATTTGTAAGGAGTCAGGGCCTGCCTTGTTGATGCACATGTTATTTGGTCCTCCCTGCATTTATCCATATCTTCATACACAGTCACACACACAGAGGATGTTACTAGATATACAAATAATCCTCAGGATTAGCATGCTGCCTGCTTACTAAAAGCTGGATGATTTAGCCATTTTTCCATTTACCTTTTCGTCTCTTTCTGTTCTCTTTTCTAAGGGGGAAAAAAAAGTAAGATTGCAATAATATTGGTTAAACATGTTTCTACCTGGCAAATTAAAAGGAAGATTTAAAAATCATGAAAGCATTAGTAACTGGTTATGTATATGCTGAACATTTGAGAGTGAATCAGAAAACATAAAGATGCCACAATGACTGAAGTTGAATAATAGGTTGCTAAGTATAAAGAGTCATCCAGACCAGGCCTTCAAGGGCTCATTCGCTCACTAGAGCATTGCTCCGAAAAACTCTGCAGTGATAATGGAGTGACTTCCCAAGAAGAGAGACAACCAGAAATAGAACTAAGAAAAATAAATAGGTACTACATCATAATGAAGTTGCACGGGGGCCATCTCTGGCTTCCAGGAACGGATGCCTCCCTTAGGGTCCCATTCAAGTGAAGAGGCCCAGCTGTAGGAATCACAAGGCTTTTGACATTTCTGAGCCTCTTTTTCTATTCTATAAAATGGGGAGCATCATATTTATTTCACAGGATGTTCAATAGATACTGTAGGGGAGGAAAAATAATTTTCTTCTATTCTTCCTAAGTTCTCGGCTGAGCCCCTCCTGTGATAAAAAGACAGATTCACAGGAGATAAAAAGAAGTATGTATGTACATATATACAGGATTCCTGTGATGATGGGAGACTCAGAGGGCAGTCAGACGATTGAGGCTTATATAGGACCCTGAGCTGAGGAAAGGGATAGGGGCCTGGGCCTTCCAATGGCGGGAAGGTAATTCACTGGAAGCCAGAAGAGGGTGTTTGGTGCACAAAGGTTGGCCTGCCAGCAGATGAGTCTGGTAGGGTGGGGGCGGTGGGGAGGGGGTAGCGATCTCTGGTAACAGCTCCCTTCCCAGTGCAGGCCCCTTTTCTAATGTAAATTTTCCTTATGAAAGGGTAACTTCTCTGCTTCCAGAGCTTCTGTGTCTGCAGTTTCTCAAAATAATCAGCTCAAAATAATCCTGATGCCAAAGAGACATATTTTGGGGTGATATATTCTGCTACCCTTCAATAGAGATGTGATAGGGACTCGAAAAGCACTTTTTATTAAAGTGTAAAGTGCTGTGCCTGCACGAGACAGTGGTGGTGGTGATGACAAGGAAGAAAACTTGATGGGATGGTGGCATTATCTTCAGAAATCTGAGTCATCATCATTCCTGGAACTGTCTCTGCTCCTCCTACCCCCACACGCCCCCCTAGCTCCAGCACTTTCCAAAAGGATGTGTTGTCAACTTTTTCCACCCCGCCGCCGCTCTTCCTGCCCTTCAACCAGACAAGCAAGGTGTTTCTCATTTGCTGCTTCCAATGGGAGTTGAGGCCTTATTGATTTCAGGCCTTTTCTTTCTTCTTCTTCTTTTTTTTTTTTTTTTTGTTTCCCCTTTCCTGCCTTCAGAAACACTTCCTTCTTGAAGTATTCTTCAGATGCTCAGCTTTCACACCATAGCAGTGAACAGTTTTAGACTCTAACTCCCATTATCTTTGCTTGCAAAGCAGAGAAGTGAAATCCTGGGCATTAGTGATAAGGCAGAGCTATTCACCCAGTCATTGTATCTCCTCCATGTTCACTGCCACAGGCCCTCAATATTGCCAACATTCAAGGGAAACCACAAAAGAAAGAAACCTGTTCCTAAGGACTGAATGTTTCTGTCCCTCCCACAAATTCCTATGTTAAAACCTAATCCCATCCAGGCATGCTGGCAATTGGAGGTAAGGATTTGAGGAGGTGATTAGGTCATAGGGTGGAACCTTCACAAATGGGATTAGTGCCTTTATGGAAGGGACTCTGGAAAATTCCAGAGCTCCCTCTGTCAGGTGAGGGCGCAGCAAAAAGATAGCTGTCTATGAACCAGGTAGCAGGTTCTCAACAGACACCAAGTCTGCAAGCACCTCGATCCTGGAATTTCCAGCCTCCAGAACTATAAATTTCTCTTGTTTAGAAACTACCCAGTCTGCTTTGTTTTGTTTTTGTTTTTGTTTTTTGGTTAGAGCAGCCTGAATGGACTGAGACATGTATGAATGCCCCATCATCCACATACACATTCACAGAGCGCTGACTATATGCCTGATTCTGCACTCGTGCTGGGAAAGGCAGGTAGCTGCACAAGACCAGACAAGCGAATGTAAATTCTCATGGGGAAATGGGACTTATATGATATCATTTCAATTTGGGGCTCAAAATATAGGAGAGAAAGGTAGGAGCAAAGTGTTTCTGAAGCACCAAGGAGGGAAGGAGATCTTCTTGCTGAGATTAGGGAAGTGTTCATGGCAGATGTGAGTTACTAGGGGTGAGCCTTGAGTTTGGGGAATGTTTAGACTTGGTGAGAGCAGGTGAGAAGGTACGTTTTAGTTGGGATGAGAAACTTGGACATTAACTCTAGGTCGTGTCTTTGCTGGAATAGAAGGAACCAGAGGCCATAATAATGACCATACACTTTTGACTGAAGCAAGTCATTATTCTAAAAAATGTAATGTATGTTTACTGTAATCCTCATAACAGCTCTGCGGACTAGACATCATTACTATATGAACTTAAGATGTGAGGAAACCAAAATCACACAGCCCCCTGACTGCTGGAGAAGACTATTTCTCCCCTTTGGACTTATATGTGCAGGTACCGAGATGCAGCTCTATTAATGGAGAGATATACAAGATGCTAAGGGAACACAGAGAAAGCCTACCCTATTCTACATGGGAGAGGAGTTGCAAAGGAGGCAGAATGAGGAAATAGAGAGGGTGAAGTAGAATTCTGAATCTACATGTGCAAGAGTTGGCACAAACACAGGATTTAAGGTGAATAGTAGAGCCTTCAGAACAGCCAATTATGAGGATAAGTGGTGCATGGCAAAGTGTGAGATGGGGCTCTAGAGTTGCACATGGTCCATCGCAGAGAGCTTCATATGCCATGTTCCAGAGTTCAGCCTTAATTTTAAAGAAGGTCTAAAAAAGGGGCCTAGGGTCACTGGGATGGCAAGGAAGAAATAGATTCCAAAGACAGAAAGTTAAATGGTCAGGACTCCTTGAATACTTAAATGGGTGAAGTGGAAGAAGAGATAAAGTTGAGAACGACTGCGACTCTAAGACGTCTAGCCCTGAAGACTAGTTAGCTAAAAGAACTACCATCCAAATTAGAAGTTTTCAGTGACAAGAGTGATAATCATAGCCTCGTAATGCGTCTCATTACCTCTAGTCTGTTTCTGCCTCAGTTCATTTTTTATGTTGTCTAACTTAGGAAACTATTTTTGATGATGCTACAGTTGCATAATAAAGTTCACTGTTTCTTAAAAACTTGGCCTTGGGCGCCTGGGTCGCTCAGTCGTTAAGCGTCTGCCTTCAGCTCAGGTCATGATCCCAGAGTCCTGGGATCGAGCCCCGCATCAGGCTCCTTGCTCGGCAGGAAGCCTCCTTCTCCCGCTACCATTCCCTCTGCTTGTGTTCCCTCTCTAGCTGTGTTTCTCTGTCAAATAAATAAAATCTTTAAAAAAAAAAAAAAAAAACTTGGCCTTGCGGGGGTGAGAGATGGAGAGGTAAAGAGAGGGAGTGAGGGAGAAAAAGGAATGTTCAAGTCCAATTTTAAGCAAAGGACTGAGGCTTCTTATATTAATCTGCATTTTGCTGTACTTGAAAGTAATATTAAAAATAACATCAATTCATAGTTATCAGGTCCTTATTAATAGTCCAAAAATTATTAGATACTTTTCACAAATCATTTCATTTAATCCTCATAATAATCCTCTTAACCAATTTATTATATAATTATCCCCATTTTTCAGATGAGGTTAAGTAATTTGGTTGAAGACACATATGTAGTAAATGGTAATTCTAGAATTTGAACAAGGAATTTTGGCTCCAAAACCATCCTTCTTCCACTGTGTCATGAAAAATGCATTTTATAGACACACTCAAAGGACAAAAAGTTTACGTTTGTCTAAGTGTGGAACTGATTTACAGAGAAACTAGAGAGAAAATGTGCCCTACTATACTCTTCATAACTCATGACCCAACTTTGACAAGGTATGAGGACTGATTGATTTTCACATGTTGACTGTATACTCTCCAGCTGTACAAATACAATTTCTGGAACCCTAAGAGTAGCCCTAAATAGGTTCCATTTTTCATTTTGTAAAACAAGAACTTGGTGACTACTGAATAGTAAATGTTGACAGTTGGGCAGCAGAGTCTTAGAGCAACAGCACAGAAAGCCCAATTGGTATTCTCAAAATAACACTGGACCAGAGGGACTTTACCAAGACTGAGGCAACTCATCTAGCCAGTGACGTCATTTAGAGGATGACTTCCTAAATGCCCATTCTCCTTATGTTGTTTCTTTTCCATTATCATCAATGTGAAATTCTGTTTCCAGCTTGGTCTTGATACCTTCCCCTCTCCACTTGACTTATAGGAGCTCCCAGTGACAGCCCTGGACACACCCTCTTCTTGGATCACTGGCACTATCCAGTACCTAGGTACCATTTTCCTGGCACTGACCTCTGGCATGTGCTTCCCATTCAATACTGTGCTAACTCAGTGCAATAGAATACAACTTTGTTGGTGTAGCCATAATGGGAGAAAATGTGGTGGGAGCAGGGATGCATTGCCCAATAGATCTTTACTGAATTTGTATACATAGTTACCAACGCTGTTATAAATAACAACAGTAACTACTGCTACCACCACCACCACCACTTCTATTACTGGAATAATACTAACAATTATTGGCTTTTTTGAAAGCTGCAGTGTACCAAGCACTTTACATACGTCATCTCATTTAATCATCCATCTTCTCTCTGATTACCTGATCCAAGAGCCTAGTCTCATGCGCAACAAGAGATACTGCCTGCCACAATCCCTCTAGGCTTGGATAAGATGAAGCACAATATGCATAATTGAGAATGAAAGAGAGGGGCAGTTCAGTGCAATGAACAATAGGAATTAAGGCCCTAAAGAGAAGTTTGTGGCACATTAGGAAACCATAAAATATTTCATTAGGATAACTTAAAAAATAAGCCAGGTAGAGACATGTATATAAGCACACATACATAGACTCTGTTCTGGGGTCTGTAATTTCTTCAGGTTTAATTAATCTGGTTCATGTTTTGGCTCTCAGAATCGAACTCATTTTTTTTTTTTTTTTTTAAGATTTTATTTCTTTGACAGCGAGAAACACAGCGAGAGAGGGAACACAAGCAGAGGGGATGGTAGCGGGAGAAGCAGGCTTCCTGCCGAGCAGGGAACCCGATGTGGGGCTCGATCCCAGGACCCTGGGATCATGACCTGAGCCGAAGGCAGATGCTTAACGACTGAGCCACCCAGGCGCCCCTCAAACTCATTTTCAATCTCAGTTTTACCACTTCCTGGTCAAAGGACTCCCCACAGTTATTCAGCCTCTCTCGGCCTTAATTTCCTCATCTACACAAAGTGCTCAATCATGTCTTCTTCCAAGGATGCTGTGAAGATTGAGATGAAGTATGAAACATGCCTGTCAGAGGACGTGGCACACAGTAGGATCTCAGCAAATGTAAAATGTCAAAAATGCTCCCTGCTCTGAGGTTTGTCTTGAAGCTTATGTATAACTTAGGAGTGAGGCTGACGGATGTTGAGATCTAATAAGTGTAGACCCCTTTGTCCTCTAAGGAGAAAATGTCAAGGAAATAGGTAAGGGCTCTGAGGAACAGCTGTGGCATATATGAGCCTCCCTGAGGAATCACATGCCTCCAAGAGCATCCAGGTGTTGCCCAGGTGACATCCTGCCAGGAGACTGCAAGAGCATAAGGGCCCTAGGGTTCCCACTGCTTCCGCTGCTCCTCTTCTTTGTCTGGATGCTCCTCTCCCACAACAAACAAGACAGGGAAGGAGAACTAGCTCGTGCTTTCCAAAGTTAGGTGTAACTCTCTTTCTTCTGAAAGCAAATACTGTGTGTCCCCTCTATGTGCATACTTAGTAAGGTCTTCCCTCCCTCCCTCCCTCCCTCCTTTCTTTCCTCCCTTCCTCCCTCCCTTCCTTCTTTCCTCCCTCCCTCCCTCCTTTCTTTCCTTCCTTCCTTCCTTCTTTCCTCCCTCTCCCCTTCCTTCCTTCCTTCCTTCCTTCCTTCCTTCCTTCCTTCCTTCCTTCCTTCCTTCCTTC
>CM053613.1:48850911-48896414 GCA_028646535.1 Procyon lotor | reverse complement strand
AAAAAAAAAAACCGGTCTACTGCATTTTAGCAGACAGTAAGAGATTATATAACATATTATCTCTCTATCTCCTTGGCTACCAGGAGACTCAGAAGCATTTTTAACATTCTTCCCTGTAACAGCCCTCCTATTTAGAGTATCTTGATTCTTCTTCTTTTTTATGACTCAAGGTCTATTTCTTTTCCAGAAAACTTAACATTTGACTTTTTTTATAGTCTTTCTCAAATCCTTTATGGAATGGGCTAGAATAATGACCAGTAAAATAAGATAATTTGACTTTTTTTATAGTTTTTCTCAAATCCTTTATGGAATGGGTTAGAATAATGACCAGTAAAATATGGTACAGTATTTAAACTGTATTTTAAAATGTTTAATTTATCAATCTAGTAAAAGTCACTATTTCTTTTGAAAATGACTAAAAAGTCATTTTCTTTTTGCATGGTACCCTCTGGGTATTGAAAACACAGCCTTTAATTAGAAATTAATGTTGTCAGAGAGAGAAATATACCATATATTGTACAAATATTCCATATATTGTTAGATTGCTTTGCATGGTATTATTTAATTTAGTGCTACGGAGAGTTTGAGGATATCACAAAAGACTCAGAGATTCCCTCGGTCAGAAAAATCTAGAATAGCTACATGGGGATGTATTGCTTAAGAATGTGCTCAAGATCAGGGAGTATTTAAATAGGGCAAAGGAAAGATGGCAAGAGAGGTAAGAACCTACTTGGTTTCTAGGGAACAATTAATCTTGCTTTAGCAAAGATTTTTTTAACATTGTCTAATCATTGAAAGCAAGATTTCGAAGACTTGAATGCAAGGCTGAGGAATTACTGCTCTTTATATAAATGTAACTTGTGTAAAATGTAGGCTAAAATGGGTAGCTCCTCATAATCCGTGGCCCTTTAAATAGAGCACCTACCTACCAAACTAATTGCTGATTCTTAAGTACCCCCAGGCTGCTCCTTGGGTGCCACAAATAATTGAAAGACCAGGTAATCAAAAATGATTAGTGTGTAGAACACATATACAGCAGAACTCCTGGAAACTATTTTGAATTTACTTTTGATGAAGTCCAAATTTTTTTGAATATTGACCATTCAAAAATATTCCTGTTTTTATGGGATGTGTATTTGTGTTGTGCCCAGGTTGGTATCCCTCAAAATCAAGGTAAAATTCATGTTCTCAGTTGTCCAGAACTTGCTTTTTTTTTTCTTTGTACTATTCCAAAGACTTAGTTCAAAAAATTTAATTGTTTGTTTATGGAATTTTCTTTCTTTTTAATTCATTCTCTCTCTCTCTCTCTCTCTCTCTCTCTCTCTCCCCCCCCCACCCCTCTCTCCCCTCCCTCCCTCCCTCCCTCTCTCTCTCAGGGGGTGAGGAAGCATTAGATATCAGTAAACTTATTTAATGCACTAGAGCAGTTGATCATTTTATCTATTCAACGCATAGAGTCCCTCAGATATCTGAAATAATTATACCTGTTTTCTCCAAGGTAAACAGCCTTCGTTCATCAACTATGCCTTATGTGACATTGCTTTGAGCTGTTGCCCTCATAGCTATCCCTAGACACCCATTAATTTTCTTTGAACACATTCCTATTGCCATATGCATATACTCTTTAAAGTACGGAAGTCAAATCTGACCACTAAAGAAAGCAGGGTCATCCCCTCTGTTATTCTAGTTATTATTTATTCATTCACATTCATTCATTCGATAAATATTTATTAAGCACCCATTATACACCAGGCATTTCACCTAACAGATAACTGTATCTCCTCCCATAGAGCTTACAACCTGAGGGAAAGAAAGATATGAAATAAAGAGAATCGTGCATGCAGTGACAATTATGTGAAGGCTGCTTTGAGAGTATGGAAGAGCTGGAAATGTGGAGGTCATTCCTTAAGGAAGTGATTTTAAAGTTGAGACTGAAAGAATGCATAAGAGTTGAAAAGATGTAGGAAAAAGGAGGAAAAACAATCTAGTTTTCGGATGTAATATGGTGTTAAACTTTCTGTGCCTCAGTTTCCACATCTGTAAAAAGGGAATGATAATAAAACCTATCACGTAGACTTAAGGGAAGTAAAGGAGATAAAGGAGTTAGAAGAGAATCAGCTTGATGATGGCGATGGGGATGACTGTTATTCTGCGAACAGCAGTTGGGAAGGCCTTAAAGGAAGGCATATGCTAGGCTTGGTCAATAAGTTGTATGGAGAACAATGTGTCTGGAGCCCAGAGAGATGAGTGTGGGTGGCACATATCAGAAGAGTGGGAAGAGAGGCCATTTGGACCCATGTGAAATAGAGCAGAAGCTTTGTGGAAATGGATCTGCCTTTGACAGAATGAAGCATACTCTTGAAGAAAGAGCACAGTGAACTCCCATTCTCTCCAGCCTACCCTTGGCTCCTCTTGCTTTTTATGTGACCTTATAATGGATCACATATGGTTATAATGGGAATGCTGTGAAGTGACTTTGTGATTTTGATTTGGTGATGTTGCTTCTTTTCATATTAATTTGTTCTTTAATTGGGGTGATGCCTAAACCACATGAGACAAGGGCCCTCTTACCCTTTGGAATTACTGTCAACCTTTTTTGTGCACGGGCATTTGTTGGTGTTTCAGTTTTCCTTTTCCAAGGAAGGAGCTATACACAGTTAACTCCTTTAATCTTGTCTCACCCAGTTAGCCCCATTTTCTTAATCATTTTTGTTCTTCCTCTCACTATTCCCTTGAAAATTGCTTTATCTCATGGTCAATTTATCACATAGCCATTTAATTTTTACCAGGCACATAAACCCTTCGGTGGAAATAGCACTGAGAAGCATATTTGCACTCAGTGAAGCTCCTGCTTTCCTAAGTATATTGCTCACTCTTGCCTTATAGATTGGCTTATACACATAGCTCAAAAAGTTGAGTGCAATTAGCAGGATGTCTGTGTGCTAATGGCATTGTCATCTTGCCTATTCAATCTGAGGGGAAGAGGGACCTATGTGGAGAGTATTGCTGTAAAGAGAACCTGGACTCTACCATTAGGCAGACCCACCTAATAGCTATGCAGTTGACTCAACCTCTCTGAGCTAGAGGATCTTCTGTACTGGGTGGTGGTTATGCAAGTCGTTCTAGCATCAGACTTGCAGGATATAAATCTCACTCTGTCCCCTGCCAATGCTGTGACCTCAGCTAAGTGACTTACTTGCACTTTGTCTTAATTTTCTTTTATATGAAATGAGGATAATGACCATATCTCTGTGAAAGGGTGTTGTGAAGATGAACTACAGAGACCTCACAGCCTTGTAGGAGATGAGAGTTCTTTAAATATTCAAAATTATTTTGTGTAAAATGGGTACAATAAAATTGACCTAACAAGGTCATTATGGATTACCTAGCTATCTTAAATTTCATGTTTCACTAAATATAATCTTTCTGTCTTCCACATATATTTGCTTTCATGAATGCACCATGTAGAGTTAAATTAAAAAAAAAAAAACTAAAAAAGAAAATCATCAGATGATTAGTGGAAGATACAATTGAGTACTTACCAGTTCCTTGGAGAAATGATGGCTTCCTAAGGTTTGAAGCAATATAAGAAATCACAAAGGAAAAGACAGACATATTCAGTTACATACAATTTAAAAATGTATGCACAATGAAAAAATACCATAATAAATAAAAGAGAAAACAACAGATGGAGAAAAATATTTCCCCAGATATGCCAAAAGAAATTGTTATACAAATTAAATGAGATGATATATATGAAAATGCGGTTAATTATAAAACATAATAAACATGTTCATGTTATTTAGAATCATGGTACAGTGTATCAAGCAACTAAGTCTTATGCACCAGGTACATATATTTACATCATTCTGATGCTAAGTAGGACCTCATTGCACTTAAAGTTCCCCCTAATTCTATAGTTTAGGGATGATCAATACCTTAATTAATGGGAGAAATACCATTAATCTTGTGTCATCCCTTTCCTCATAGCTCCTTACTAAGTTCTAAGCACCCAAGTTTCCTTGGGGCTCTCTTTATTATTGTCCCATGTCAAATGCAGTCCTTCTACCTCAAATGAATCTACTCCACAGATGTTTTGAGTATAGAATAAGGAGCACTTGGAGTGTCACAGAAGGATACAGGATGTCATTGCAAAGCGTTTGCCATCTTTTTCACACAACCCCCACACCCCCACTCTCCTTTCTCCTCAGGAACAAAGGCCTTATCTTACTAAGGATGTTTTATTTTCTTCCTTTAAAGCCTTGAAGCCCACCTCAAGTGGTCTTATTATGATAATTTCTGGACAAAGGAGGCCCTCTTCCTGAGGTAATTCTTATATTAGCCTCTAAGAAGATTAGGTTTTCTCAATTTAATTATGTATATTATTTTAAATCCTCACAAAAGTCTTGTAAGTTATGGCCATTCTTGTATTTTGTGTACGAAGAAATGGAGACAAAGAGAAATGAAGTACCTCCTCAAAATTAGACATCAGGAGGTGGCCATGTGGCCCTAATAATAATGAAGGCAGTGATATGTAAGTAGTATATACATGAAAGATATATGTGTAAATAAATTAAAGAAAATATTTAAATCCCAAATGGCTTGAATGATCAATTCTTATAATGAAAAATGGAAGCCCTACTCCTTTGCTTCTATCAATATAATACTATTATTTGTCTCACTGATAATTACACTAACTATAATAATAACATACAAGTTGAGTGATTATGTACCAGATACCATTCTAGAAGCTTTACGTCTATGAATTCACTTACTCCCCACAATAATCCAACCAGCTAGCCACTGTTATTTTTCCCATTTTATGGGTAAGAAGTAGAAGCACAGATTGAACAGCTTGCCCAAGCACACAAGGTCACAGGGACCTGTAATTCGGTACCTTCTCATAACCTCTGTGCTAACACAAAATAAAAGATTCACTAGCACTTGCAGTTGAAAGCCTTAAAAATCATGCCATAGCAAGTCACAGTTTTACATTCCTTAAATTTAGGAAATCTTTCCTTTAAAGCAATGATACTAAGTACTAGTTACATTGTGATAAAACTGCATAGATGCATGTAGTGAGTGGTCCCGGATACTTGGCCCTTTTGGGAGACAAAATATGATTCATCATCTTTCACATAATAATTTATCTTTGGGGAATTTATTATAAAGAATTATATACATATAAATTTATTTAAATTTTTGTGTATCAAAGATATAAGCCATGCTACTCATTGCAGCTTATGTGCCTGACAACTGGGTGAATAAATTATGGTACACCAATGCAGTGGAATATAATGTGGCCATTAAAATTTCAATTATAAACTGTATATTTACAGGGGAAATTTGTACTTATAGTGTTAAGTAAGAGATATCAATGAATGAGTGTATATGTATTATCATTACTATTTAAAAATATGTATACTTATGGACAAAGACTTAATAATCAGTACAAAATATATTAATTTAAACTGATGAAAAACAAGTGATTTTTAACATATTTATTTTAAAATTACTTTTGTGTTATGAATTTATTTGCCTACTAAAATACAATTGGTTGACAATATAGGGAATCAGAAGGAGGATATGACATGCATTATTCATGGCCACTCTGGATAAGGAGTCTAGTCTTGGAGAGAAACCTAAAGCCAAGCTTGTAGTCAGCATAGATGCTGCAAACCTCCACAAACCAAGAAACTTTTCCAGCCACCCTCGATTACTTGGTGTGCCTCAAGCATTCCTCTCCAGAGTGCCTTTATGTACCAGGCGTTATCAAAGGAAAACTGACTAGTTCAGTTCCCAGTTTCGTTATGAATTGCTATTCTTCTGTGTCATCATTATGATGGCGTGTGTGGTATCATTCAGATGTGTTGGAGCTGGGGGGAAATTGAGAATCCCTATAGAAAGCATTAAGTCATCTTACCCAGAAAAGTTCTTGTCCGAACTGCATCTCTCCTCCAAGTTCCCACGTTGTCCTGCTTTGAGTCATGAAATGTCTTAAATATGCACTGTTTTCTCACATAGGTTAGGGGCTCCTTGAGGACAGATAGGACCTAGATCTATTCATTTTGGCATCACCAAGTTCTAGTGATTTGCTTAACTTGTCCCTCCGATTCTGAGTGCTTTTCCTTCTCTTCACCTGCTAAGGAAATCTCACTCAATCTCCTAGCTCTGGTTGGAAGGTCACCTTTTTGTGGAGGTTGCCAAATCTGGTCAAGCAGAGAGAGGAGTTTCTGCTTCTTACTCATCGTAATATTCTGCACACACTCTTTGCTGTATTTCTGACAATGATGTTTCATTCTACAACAGCAATATCCTGATAGTTATTGCCAATTATACAGCTTATTCACTTGGTAAATTCTTGAATATAACTACATAAGAAAGAAAGGGAAAGCCTTTACAATTATTCCATCCCCTACTAAGCATCATTTATATAAAGCATGGTTTATATGTCTCTCTTGATTTTACCAGGTGTGTAAACATTTATTACACAAGGATTCTTACCAAACATGCTGTTCAGTAATGTGTTTTTTTTCTCCCTACGTAAAAATATACTATGGATAATTATTCATCTCAATTCATATAGATTTAGTTTATTCTTATGAATAGATTCATAGTATTACATAGTATTGAAGCACAGTAACTTATTTAATTTTGCATTATGGGATATTGAATTCAATTAATCAATTATATTCATTTATTCTGTTGTATTCAGTTATTCACTGTTCTTAAATACTATAGGGAACATTTTTGCATATATATTTGTCTTCACTTGTCTATTTGTTTTAGGACAGATAGAAGTGAAATTGCCATATAAGCCCATACTTATATTTTAAATTTTAATATACAACATCTTAATTAACTAATGTAATTAATTAAGTAATTAAGTTAATTAATTTAAAATTTTAATATACATTGCCTACCAGTAAGGGTATAGCAGTTGAAACTCCCCCATGAGACTTTATTAAAGTCCTTGGTTTCATATACCCTTGCCAGCACTGATTATCTTTATATACTTGTCTTATTCCCCCACCTTCCTACTAGACTGTTTTTTTAGAGGGCAAGGATGGTTATTTATCACTTCTTGATATCCAATTAGTTTTATTTTTGATACACATGAACATGTAGGTAATGGAAGGCATTCTATTTCTAAAACAAATGTAAAAATTTAAAGTGCCAAATTGTGAAGTAGATTCTATATACTCTACAATGTATTTGATGGAAGGTTTTAGGGACACTAGACCCACAGAGATGGCAGATGTAATTCTAATTGTATGTCCTATCACTGTACCCTAAGGCAGGATACACAAACTTTTGGAACCTTAGTTTCTTCTTCAGCAAATGAGCACAATAGTCCCTCTAAAATTCTTGTAACAGCATTAATGTGAAGATTGAATTTAAAAATTGTATAAAATTTGCTACTCTCCATGAGGTTGGAAAAACAGCAACATTACTATCAGCTGGGAACTGATTATAAATGTAGAATCTTGAGCTATTCCCAGACCTATTGAACCAGAATGTGCATTTTAACAAGATCTCCAGGTGATTCTTATCCAGTGTAAAATTTGAGACACATGTATGGAAAACATTAAGTACAACATCAGGTACAAACCATCTAATCAATAATATAATGATGATGGTGACGATGATGTGATGTATATAAAGTACTAGCACTTAATTAACGATAGTGTAATTTTTGTTAGTTTTTCAAATTTGGCTTTAAAATAACAATCATGGGCTTCTGCAAAATGCTGCATTTCCTTAATGTATGCAAAAGTTCTATTTTGGGGTGTTAAGTGATGTGCTGTGCAGTGGAATGAATATGATGTGCACTTGGCAATTCATTTGGGAGGCAGTGGAGCATGGACTTTGGGAACCAGAATGGGCTGGATTAGAATCCTGGCTCTGTTTCTCATTAGCTGGCAGGTTCTGAGCAAATCACTTAATACTCTTGAGCTCCACTCTTTTCAGTTGGTTGCATTGAGACTTTTAATAATTTACTTGGACAATACCATGAACGCAACTTGGCATATTTCAGGGGTCAGGAATAATATCTGTGGAGAGTTGCTGTGTGATGATGGATGGTGTTTTAAATGCCTTGAGTAGTGATTTACTACTTGGGAAATCCTCTGAGCTAAATATTTGTTATCATCCCCATTTTATGGAAGACTAAATAGTCTCAGAATTAGATTAAGTCAGTTTGCCTAAGTATATAAACCCCAATGGTCTGATGTCACAGCCTAATCTATTCATCCATCCCTCCCTCCCTCCATTTCTGCTGTTCTTTCTTTCCTTCCTTCCCTTTCCCTCTCTCTCCCCCTTTCTCTTTCTCTCTTTCTGTCTGTCTTTTCCACTTTATAATGCTGTCTTCAAAAAGCATTCCTAGGGGTACCTGGGTGGCTCAGTGGGTTAAAGCCTCTACCTTCCGCTCAGGTCATGATCTCAGGGTCCTGGGATCAAGCCCCGCTTCAGGCTCTCTGCTCAGCAGGGAGCCTGCTTGCCCCTCTCTCTCTGCCTGCCTTTCTGCCTACTTGTGATCTCTCTCTCTGTCAAATAAATAAATAAAATCTTAAAAAAAAAAAAAGAATTGATGCTTGAGCTGAGTTTTAGAACAAAAATAAGAGTCCGCCAGGTGCCAATTATGATTTAACATTCCAAGTAACTTTTTCTTTTTTCCTCATATATTCTCTACTTTTCTGTTTTTTTCTTCTCTTTCTCTCTCTGGAATTTATTTCTTGATCATCTGGTGATACCCAGGAGCTCAGTATTTCTTCATCAGTGATGCTAGCATTACATCAAAGATTATAGTCTGAAGAATACTTCTGTGCTCCTCACTGTCTCATATTTGACAGCGCTCTTAGTTGCTTTATATTTCCTTAACCTAGAGATAATAATACTTAACATGCTCATGTTTAATAAGTACCAGGCACTGTTCTAAGCAATAACTACTTATTTCAGTCATTCGCTATAACAACTCAATGATATAAGGGCTATAGTTATCCGTAATTTACAGATGAAGACACTGAGGCCAGAGAATTTATGTTACTTGATCAAGGCTACACAGTTGATGAAGCTGACATTGAAACCCAGACAGCCTTGCTGTAGATTCTATCCTTTGAACTGCTATACCTATTGCTTCCTTCCTGACTTGCAAAACAGTATTGAGAGATCTGTAAGAAGGTGCTAGAACAGCCATTTTACAGTTGAGCACAAATTCTCAGAGTACTATATGATTTGCCTGAGTTTACATAGATCGCTAGATGCAAAGTAGGGATTAAGAACCAGGTCTCCAGGGAGCGCCTGGGTGGCTCAGTGGATTAAAGCCTCTGCCTTCAGCTCAGGTCATGATCTCAGGGTACTGGGATCGCATTGGGCTTTCTGCTCAGCAGGGAGCCTGCTTCCCCCCCCCCCCCACCTGCCTCTCTGCCTACTTGTGATCTCTCTCTCTCTCTGTCGAATAAATAAATAAAATCTCAAAAAAAAAAAAAAAAAAAAAAAGAACTAGGTCTCCAGTTGTTAAGCGTCTGCCTGCCTTTGGCTCAGGTCATGATCCCAGGGTCTTGGGATCGAGCCCCGCATCGGGCTCCTTGCTCGGCAGGAAGCCTGCTTCTCCCACTACCATTCCCTCTGCTTGTGTTCCCTCTCTCGCTGTGTTTCTCGCTGTCAAATAAATAAAATCTTTAAAAAAAAAAAAAAAACAGGTCTCCAGGTTAAAAGCTTAGCTGAATCAGAAAGACAACTCAGGAAAAACAGCCAGAGAGAAAGTCATGAAGGAGTTTGAGTGGAAACAGATCTGCAACATGCCCAAAGAGAAGGGCCAGCTGGATTTTCTGTTAGATTTGATTTGTCAGTCATGAGTGAAACAGTCATTATCCTCCTTCCCAACACATCTATTCTGCCACTAAACCGTCAGTAGGATCCTGCATCTGGAATTGTTTGACTCTGAATTTGCAAAATAATATGTTGTTCTTGTTTTTGTCCTTTAATTCAGTGGCTTTTCTGCTTTTCTTAGCAGTCTGTCCCTTTCCTTCACATTAGTCCACTGAGACTGAGCTAAAAGAAAAAAAAATAACCCTCCAATGATTCTAGCAGTGTTCCTTTTCTCTGTGGTGCACTATTAACGTGTCATTTCTATTTTCTAATTATTCACTCAATTGTTTCTTTCCCTCTTTTTAAAATCGACTCTCTTCCCATTTTCCAGATCATGTAGCTTATAAATGCTTTCCATTTTTCTTTGATTCTGGGCTCTAATTTGTTCCCAAAGTGCCAGCTGTCAGCATTTTGAAAATCAATGTTTGATTTTAAATATTAGATCTTGCCTTTGTCTTTTGGTAAAAAAAAAAAAAATAACTGGGTGTTCATTTAGAATTAATAGGAAAAAAATTTAATGTATGAATCATTATTTCCATTTAATCTGACTTTATTTTTTGTGTAAAGTAAGCAGGGAGGATATTATCTTTTTTCATAGAGAAAACCTAAGCTTCCAAGAAATTAAGTAAGAGAAATTAAATGAGAGGCTAAAAGAAGAAAGCTGCCATTCTACTCAGTCTTCTTATTTCTTTTTCTGCGTGATATAGGGAGAGAAAATAAGCTAGCACTTGCACTTGAATTGTCACTATCCTTCTTAGTTTCTGTGTAAACTTGAGCAAACCAAATGCCTTTTCCTAGTTGGTACATGTATCAGGTGGAGTAGAGGTGATTTAAAAGTATATTGCCCACACTTGAAAACAAATTCAGTATGGGAAAAGTTAAATACCTAGAGTGCTTCTGGTTTGATCAAGTGGATGGATAGTGCTACTTTTAATAGGGAGAATGAAGGTGAGATTAGCCAACTGACATTTGATCTTTTGAATCTGAGGCTCAGCAGACAAGTTGGGTTAGAGTTGTGGGTTCCATGGTGTCTCTGTTGTTGCAAATGATGTATTGCCTTCTCTTGAGTGACCAAATATATTCCTTAGTCCAAGGAGATGCCACTGGGCTCTTCAATGTGCTTCCTTTAAAATATTCCATTACAACTGTATTATTCCATCGAGTCCCCAAGTTACCTTTGTAATCCAAAGGATACTATACAATGCAGTTATAATAGTGCCTAGTAGCTGCTGCATGCTTAGTAGAAGTAACAAGAAAAGAGTAAATTGGGTATGATTAGGGCCACTGATCACAAAACACACAGTGTATGGAGAAAGCAGTTGTATTGAGTATTGGAGTTTAAGAGAAAATGGGCTGGTATGGTAGAAAGCATATCAGGGGACCCCAACTGAGTCATTCCCCTCTTCTGTTTGTAGGTTTCCCTCTTCTGTTTGTAATGCTGAAAATGAGGGGCTGGACTACAACTGTCCTATGTTTCTCGTGGTCCAGGAGAGGAGCTAGTACTTAGCAGGTGCTGGTGTATCTGGGGCCTCCATGACATGGGACAATGTCTTTGTCTCATTTTCCCTTTAATAAAAGGATAGAGACAGTAGTGATTTTATGAAGACACAGTTCCTCCTCCCCTGCAGAGGGAGAGTGAAATATTAAAAGACTTTATTATTGTGAAGAACCAGATAACAAGATAATCAGGACCATTAAAAATTGACAAAGCACCAAGACTAGATGGATTACATGGCATCATGCTGAAGGCAATGACAGGGGAATGGGAAGAGCCATTGGCAGAGATGCCTAGAAGATTAAGAGAACCCACAAGATTAAGAGACACAAGCATTCTCTGGAGTCTGAAAGCCAGAACCAGGCCCATGTATGAAGGCACTATGATGCTAAAAGGTACCTCATATTATACTTCCCCAACTGGATCTTCTCTGTGCTCTTGGAAGACCTTCTCTATCCCTTCATCATGGCATCAGTAACACTGTTTCTTACTGACCTGATTTTGTCCCCCAAAAGAATATAGGCTTCTCTAAAGCAAAGCATTACTTTTTTCATGCCAGGCATGGTGAATGGCACAGAGCAGACATTCAGCAAGTTTATGGAATGTCTAAATAAATAAACAAAAGAAGTGGGGGGGGGTGTCAAGCTTTGGCCTCAGTTTCATAGAAGCTCCCTTAGAGACCTATATATTTTGGGGAAGATATTTGTAACACCTTTCTCAAATTAAACATCTTAAAGAATCTTTATTTCTGCAAGAAATTGGCCAGAAGAATCCTATTCTTTGCAAGAAGAATCCTAAAGGGTTCTAAAAACAGTATGAGCTTTGCAAAAGAAATTTGAAAGAAAAATCACATGACCAGAGAAAGCTAGCTACTATGTGCATGGGGCCATTCTTAAAGGCTTCATTTTTAAGTGCATTCAAAATGTGTGACTAGGGGCGCCTGGGTGACTCAGTGGATTAAAGCCTCTGCCTTCGGCTCAGGTTATGATCTCAGGGTCCTGGGATCGAGCCCCGCATTGGGCTCCCTGCTCAGTGGGGAGCCTGCTTCTCCCTCTCCCTCTGCCTGCCTCTCTGACTACTTGTGATCTCTTTCTCTCTGTCAAAGAAATAAATAAAATATTTTTAAAAAGATTAAAAAAAAATGTGTGACTATACAAACAGTAAGTGTTGTGACTAGTTGACCTGTCTTGATTTACAGAAGAGGTAAAATTCCAAGAGGTTGAGTAGATCATAATCATGGAGCACAGAAGACAGATTGGGACTTTACCCAAAGTGTGTCTAAGTCCAGAGTCTATTCTCTGTGCATTATGTCCAAAGCCTCCCAACTTTATGAGACGCTAGTATTGTTATGCCCCTGGCAATTAGAATCATTTCAGATGGGGCTCGTGGTTACTACCCAACTTCGTTTGTTATATGTATCAAATGATAGTGGGTGTAAGAGTGCTATCCTATGAGCCTAGCTTACAAGTTCTGAACTAAGTCCCTGTTCTGGAATTCTGACCACTGTCTCTCACTCAGGCCTCTTCTTCATTATAGGTGCCTAGATGGAACTCTGACAGGAGAGAAGGAAGATGCATGACCATTCCCATGGAAAAAGGGGAAAATTGAGATTTAGAATATATGTAGCACCCCAAGGTCATATTGGCCTAAAAACAGAAAAGCCTGGGGTGGATGCACAGCCACCTGTCTCCTTGTCCAATATCATTTCCAGTAGTCCTCAGTTCAAAGCAACCCTGAGACATTACAGATTTTAAGGAGGGTGGGGGAGCACCTGCTATAGAGATAGATTGTCTTGGATCTGTATCCTGACACTGACACCTCCCAGTTGTGTGACCTTGGACAAATTGCTTAATATCTCTCAGGCTCAGTTTCCTTTCCCATGTAATGAGGGAACTAATACCTACCTCACTGAGTTGCTCTGAGAATTAAATGAATCTGTGAATTAATTACCTCATTCTCTGCCTTGTACCAGAAAGGACTCAAGGTGGCTTACAAGGACACAATAATATGATTTAAGAATGGGGAAGAAAAGAAATAAGAGCAAGACGGGCAGATAGGGGACTCAGTCCAATACAATGGCTAAGAATAGGGACCCCATTTTGCTCAAAGGTGTCTTGTAGCCAATTTCAAAGGGAAACCTTGATAGTTACATTGTTTGCCGTGTTCACAAAGTAATAACAGACTCATTACTTATAGGGATCATGGCTATATTTAAGATATAATACATATCTTATGTTCTTATATTTAAGATAGAATGTATACTTACATATATTCTAGGTTCTAGGCACTGCAGTAGGCAGTGGGGTCAGTACTAAAAGGCAGACACGACCCTTGCCCTCATGGAGGTGAGCTTTCATAACTTGATAATGTCAGTATGATGTCACATCCGTGATATCATCTTTACCTAAAAATGCAAAGAATAAATTAGTTGCATCAAATTTTATATGTTATGCTTTTAGCAAAGTGCCTGACACACAGAAGCTGTTTAATATTGGGTTGTTCACTTATTAACATTTATTAATCTATGTTCATGCCTATGTCTTAGGCACTGGGGATATGCAGTGTACAGAACAAACATCCTGATACACCTCCTACTTGAGGAGAGAGATAATCAATAAGATCATTAAGTAAAATATGTTATAGCAGATATTGATAAGGAATTTGTGATAAAGAGTGCTGAGCACAGTTCAGAGAGAATGACCAAGCTTCCCTAAGAAGGAAATTAAGTTAGAGTCCAGACTTGAAGAAAGAAAGGGAGGGAGCCGTGAAGGTTCTAGAGAACATCCCAAACAATGAGAACAGTGAGTACAGATGCCAAAGGCTGACCCAGGTCTGGCAGAATCCGTGCAGTGTTAAGCAGAATTCTTTCAACTGAAAGTAGTGGAAATTCAACTCCAGACAGGGTAAGCAAGATATGTATAAGAAGGAGACTTGCTTGAGTGGTGCATAGAATCTGAAAATGAGATGTAGGACAGCAGCCATTCTAACTCGGGAAGTTCCAGGGCAGAACCAGGCCTAGCCTCCCGGCAGGCTTTCTCCCTCTTCTCTTCTCTGGACATTGGCTCTGTCCTCTTGGGTTTTTTCCTCTATCCACATGGAACATGACATTGTGGCAGACAATTGCAGCCACATTCTTCCAGCCTTGGAGCCAAGCAGTGCCAAGATACACTTGGAGCCAGAAAGATACACTTTTTCCTGCCTGCTGTTGCATAAAAAAAAATGCCCAGGCCCAGAGGTCACTGTGGATGTGAGATGGGACATTGTATGATGGGCTCAGCCTGGGTTATGTGCCCATCTCTGTGGTCTTGTTAACAAAATCTGTCATTATAGGGCGCCTGGGTAGCTCAGTCAGTTAAGTGCCTGCCTTCGAGTCAGGTCATGATCTCAGGACCGTGGAATCAAGCCTCCTGACTGTTTCTCCTTCTGCCTCTTCCCCTGGCTTGTGCTCTCTCTCTTGCTCACTCTCTCTTGCTCTCTCTCTCTCTCTCAAATAAATAAATAAAATACTAAAATATATAGATAGATATGTGTATATCTATCTATCTATGTATCTATCTATCTATACATAGAGAGAGAGAGAAAGATCTGTCTTCGATAAGAGGTAGAAAAAAGGGATCTGGGCTCACTAAGACCATAGTCACCAAAAGGTCCTGCTCGAAGTAAATGACTTGCCTAAGAAATGTAGTTCATAAATGTCACAATAGAGACTAAATCCTCCTACACTATCAGAAGTGATTAGCATTCTAGTTAATGTGATGTATGAATAGGAACTTGGATTATACTCTGTTCTTGCTGATTTCCAAGAGATGTTTTGCTGTTTCTCTCATCTGTACAGAGGACATTCTGTTCATTGTCATATGCATATAATGATCCTATAATCTAAAATGCTTCATGCTTATGATGCTGAATGGTAGACTATAATTTACCTCCCCTTTGTTGTCATTAGAAAGTGCTATGAGATTTCAAAACAATTGAAAAAGTAGGCCACAAGTACACAGAAAACATCCAATAATGCACAAGTTAATTTTAAGCACGGTCATTTTTGATGATAACAATAATTATGATTGAGAAGTAATTTAAAGAGCAAAAGACAAAAATGCATGTTATATAGTGAGGAGATTTTTGTGAGATATTCTGGAGCAAATGGGCATAAATTTATATAATGAGATGATAAGAACTAGGGGCGTATTCCCACACTGTGGTCATTTTAATCAGCGTATGACCATCTGCCCCAAAGGATAGACTCCATCAATATACGCACATGTCCTCTGGCTCTAAGCCAGAAGGAAGCACAAGCAGATGTAATGGCTGGGGAAGGGGGTTTGAGCCTGGGATATTTATTTCCCCAATTCGGTTCCTACAAGGATACCTCTATCTCTCTCATTCTCTCTCTTGCTCTGGAAAATCGTTCTTTCTTTATAGACTTTCAAATCCATGGAGCTAAGGGTGGTGGTGGTGACGGTTCATAGGTGTTATGAGCCCCAATGCACTTCCCTAACCCCTGGCCAAACCTTTGTAAACTCTGTCTTCATTAAACTCATTTCAAGTCTCCCAACTTGAGGGGCTATGTTTTTTCTGTTATAGTACACTAACCCACTCCCCAGAGTCAAATTCTTACTCTTGCTCAACTTGTAGGTACATTATAACGGTATCGATCCTGCTTATCTTAAATGAGGTGCGTCTGTCATCAGACCTGCGTTATTTCCTTGTGTGTTAACCTATGCATTTTTGGTAATTCTCACTCCTCATCCTAATATGCTCCCTGAGCCTTCATGGCTGCCTAATTCCTCATCTTCAAATCCCTTTCTAATGCCACCTCCTATAAGAAGCTTTCCTTGATTCACTGTCAGATTCAGTCTTATTATCTCCTAGACTCACACAGTTCTGTATCCAGTCTCTAGTGTGGCACTTATTTCTGCTCTACAGTTGTTTGTTTGTTTTTTTTAATGCACATCTTATCTTCATTAATTAGCTGCTTACTTCATGCCTTTAGGATTCACTTCTCAACAAGAATACCTTGCACGTTTAAAGCATCCAGGAAATATCTGTTGATTGGAAGATGAATAGATTGCTAAATTTCACTATCACTTAGACAGTTAATATTAGACATTGACTCCCAAATTTTCATATCATGCCCATTAATACAGCTAACATCTCTGGAGGACCTGCTACATGCTAATAATTGTGCTAGGTGCCAATTATTTCATGCCCATAAGTAAATCTACAGATAGAAATCATATATTCATTGGTCCTACAAATTCATAAAAATACCTCTCTTAATCTAAATTTTTAAAATCACCTATGCAAAAATGTATAGGGTCCTTAGAACACATCTTCAGTAACCCTCCACTCTTGTTTCTGCAAGCAATGAAATTAATTATACGTTCTCAATAATATGGATGGTAACTTCAACTTAAATACAGTTTGCACCTATATAAAGATATGAAACCTTGCTGGCTGTAAGAGAATCATGTAAGAAGCTTTAAAATGTAGACAAACTCTTGTCTCATTAGTCCTCACTCTATCCCCAGGCCTGTTGGGTTGGCATTTGGGTTGAGAGTGGTGACTAATTTGAATCTTATCACTTTCCCCCTTTCTACCTTTTATCAATTATGACTCCATTAACTAGGCACTTGTCCAAGGACTGGTGTTCAGGGACCATTGTTTTAAAGTAAATTTTAGTCATATGGAATCCTTATGAAGAAAATAGGAGGCTTTTTTTATTTTGTTTTGTTTTGTTTTTTGCTTTTAATGGATATGGAAATGGTGGTTCCAATACATTAAGTGAATTAGAGAAAGAAATAAACAAGCATTTTGCTGAAGTAGGAACATTAAGACTGAGTAAACATATTTAAAAAGTTTTAATCCTGAGCATTAGCAATATGGCCGAATAGGAAGCTCCAGTCTCTCTTTCCTCCAACAGAGAACCAATATATGGATCAGTTCCTTTGTGAAAAATCCAGAAAAGTTAAGAGGTATCTGTACCTTTATGAAACCAATCATGAAACCAGCTGTATCAAAGTCCATAGGAAAATTCATGACATTTCTTCAGTTCTACCACTAAGTTCAACATGGAACGAATGGAAAAAACCCCCCAACTCACAACCTCTCCCTGTGGAGGGAAAATGTGGAAGCATTTTTCCACTATTTCACATTTTCAGAGAACTGTCTAGGGGACTTGTTTCTGTCTCATTCATCCTGGAGCATTGGATCTGGCATAGTCTAGATGCCTAGAGTCTTATGAAAACAATATAGAACAGGGCAGCCTTCTGCTTCTCCTGAGGATCCAGAGTACAGCATATAGAATCTGTTGTAGCTTGGTGGCATATTCTTCAGAGGGAAGAGAGATAAGAGTAGAGTGTGTATCCAATGTTCTGGCTTTTCAGGGAGCTGTCTGGATTCTGTATTACCTGATTCAGAGTGCTGGCAGGACCCAGACTACTCTAGAAATCTGAGGGCCTCTGAGAATAAGTGTTGGGTGGCTTGAGCATCTCCAGAGAACCTGGAGTTTTCTCAACAGACACCAGAGAGAGCAAGAGATTACAAGCTCCTAAAAAAGAAAACTGACAAATCCTTCTAATTGGGAATTTAGCAAAAGATGAAAGAAGATGTATCCAAAGAAAAGGTTTGAGTGGCCCCCAGAATATTTAGCTGGGTTGATTGGTGAAGGTTTTTGGGTTTTGGTTTTGATTTTCCTGTAAGAAAGCAGGCTATAAATAGTGGGAAAAGTGTTTGTGTGTGTTTTCAAATGCAAGGGATCCAACACAAAGTAAAAGGCACACAAGGAGACAGAGAAATTTGACCCAAAGGAACAACAGCAACAAAAAATCTCAAGAAACCATCCCTGAAGGAGAGGTATTTTAATTACCTGGCAAAAACTTCCAAAAATAATTATCATAAAGATGTTCCGTGAGTTCAAGAAAATAAATACACAAATAGATACACAAATAGAATGACAATATCAACAAAGAAAAAAATATATAAGTCTAAAAAATAGCAGAGATTTTGGAGCTGGAGAAAATAATAACTGAATTGGAAAATTTAGTAAAAGGGTTCAATCACAGACTTGATCAAGCATAAGAAAGAATCAGCAAACCCAAATATAGGTCATTTGAAATGATCTAGTGGGAGCAACAAAAAGAAAAAAGAAAAATGAGTGAAGAAAACCTAAGAGATTTATGGGCACTATAAAATACACCAATATATGCATTATGGGAATCATAAACGGAAAAGAGACAGAGAAGGGGTAGATGCTTGTTTGAAGGAAAAATGGCTGAAAACTTCCTAAATCTGGGGAAAAGAGTGGACATCCAGATTTAAGAGACCCAAAGGATTCTAAGCTGAAACTATTTGTGGGATTTTTTTTTTTTAAAGATTTTATTTATTTGACAGAGAGAAACACAGCGAGAGAGGGAACACAAGCAGAGGGAATAGTAGCGGGAGAAGCAGGCTTCCTGCTGAGCAAGGAGCCCGATGTGGGGCTTGATCACAAGACCCTGGGATCATGACCTGAGCCGAAGGCAGACGCTTAACGACTGAGCCACCCAGGCACCCCTGTAGGATTTTTTTTTTATTGTGTTAGTCACCATACAGTACATCATTAGTTTTTGATGTAGTGTTCCAAGATTCATTGTTTACATATAACACCCAGTGCTCCATGCGATATGTGCCCTCCTTAATACCCACCACCTGGCTCAACCAATACCCCACCACTCCCCTCAAAAACCTTCCATTTGTTTCTCAGAGTCCACAGTCTCTCATGGTTCATCTCCACTGCTAATTTCCCCCAATTTATCTTTCCTTTCCTTCTCCTAATGTCTTCCATGTTATTCCCTATACTCCACAAGTAAGTGAAACCATATGATAATTGACTCTTTCTGCTTGACTTATTTCACTCAGCATAATCTCCTCCAATCTTGTCCATGTTGATACAAAAGTTGGGTATTCATCCTTTCTCATGGAGACATAATATTCCATTGTATATGTGGACCCTATCTTCTTTATCCATTCGTCTGTTGAAGGGCATATCAGCTCTTTCCACAGTTTGGCAATTGTGGCTATTACTGCTCTGAACATTGGGGTACATATGGCCTTTCTTTTCACTACATCTATATCTTTGAAGTAATATCCCATAGTGCAATTGACTAAGAGGAAACTAAAGAGATCCACACTGAGACACATTATAATCAAATTGTCAAAAGTCAAAGATAAAGAAGGATTTTTTTAAGCACAAAGAGAAAAGAAATTCATCATGTACAATGGAGACTCTATAATGTCCATTCAGGAAATTTCCCAGCAGAAGCATAGCCAATCAAAAAGGAATGTAATGATATATTCAAAGTGCTGAAAGAATAAAACTGCCAACCAAGAATGCTAAACCTGGCAAAACTATCTTTTAAAAATGTAAATAGAGTCTTTCCCAGAAAAACAAAAAGCTAAAAGAGTTTATCAACATTAGGCCCACTTTACAGGAAATGCTAATAGGAGTCCTTCCAGTTGAAATAAAAGGACATAGGCAGGAATATAAAAGCACTTGCAACTATCAAGCTTGCTGGTTAAGGTAAATATATAGACAGATACAGAATATTGTAATATTGTAATGTCAGTACATCAACAACTTTTAACTCAGGCATAGAAGTTGAAAGACAAAAGCATAAGTAATAACAATAGCTATAAAAATATGTTAATGAATTCACAATATAAAAAGATGTAATTTGTGACATCAATAACAAAGTGTGGAAGGAGAAGCAATAAAAAAGTAGAGTTTTTGTATGCAATTTAAGTTGTTATCACCCTAAAATAGATTTTTATGTTGTGTATAAGTCCTATGGTAACTACAAAAAATAACTACAGCAGATACACAAAAGAAAATGAGAAAAGAATAAAGGCATGTCACTACAAATAAATCAATAAAACACAAAGGAAGATTTCGAGAGAGAAAACAAAAAAGCTACAAGATAGAAAAGAATTAACAAAATGGCAATAGTAAGTCCTTTCCTACCAGTAATTAAATGTAAATTAATTAAATTCCTCATTAAGAAGATATGGAATGGCTGAAAAAGACATTCCATACAAATGGTAATCATTAAGAGAGCAGGGGTGACCATGCTGATACCAGACAAAATAGTCTTTAAGTCAAAAAGGATCACAAAAGAGGTCCTCTGGGTGGCTCAGTGGGTTAGGCCTCTTCCTTTGGCTCAGGTCATGATCTCAGGGTCCTGGGGTCTAGCCCCAAGAGCATTGGGCTCTCTGCTCAGCAGGAAGCCTGCTTCCCCCTCTGTCTCTGCCTGCCTCTCTGCCTACTTGTTATCTCTCTCTCTCTGTCAAATAAATAAATAAAATCTTGAAAAAAAAAATAAAAAGGATCACTGAGCACCTGGGTGGCTCAGTGGGTTAAAGCCTCTGCCTTTGGCTCAGGTCATGGTCTCAGGGTCCTGGGATCAAGCCCCACATCGGGCTCTCTGCTCAGCCAGGAGCCTGCCTCCCCCTCTCTCTCTGCCTGACTCTCTGCCTACTTGTGATCTCTCTCTCTCTATCAAATGGATAAATAAAATCTTTAGAAAAAAATATAAATAAATATTTTTTTTTAAAAAAAGGATCACAAAAGACAGAGGGCATTATGTAATGAATAAAAGAGTCAAGTCATCAGGAAGATATAACATTTATAAATGTTTGTATACTCAGTGTCAGAACACCCAGATATATGAAATGAACATTGATAGAACTGAAGACAGAATGGATAGCAATATGTTAATAATAGGAAATTTTAATACCCCACTTTCAATAATGGGCACAGTATTAAGACAGAAGATCAATAAGGAAACAGAGGACTAAAATAACACTATATACACAATGGAATTAGTAGATATATTAATATGTTAATACATTAATAGATATATTAATAGGACATTCCACCCAACAGCAGCAGAAAACACATTCATCTCAAGCACACACAGAACACTCTCTAGTAAACATACCATGTATGTCACAAACCTACATGGTATGTTTAATTTAGTTTTCAAAAAGGCTTTGTTAAAGTTTTAGTTAAAGTTTTTTTGAAAACTAAAATTATATGAAGTAACTTTTCTGACTGTAATGAAATTAATCTAGAAATTAGTAGAAGGAGAACTAAAAAATTCACAAATATATGCAAATTGAACAACATACTCTTGATCTACCAGTGGGCCAAAGAATAAATCAAAAGAGGGATTAGAGAATACCTTGAGACAAATTAAATGAAAACATAACATAGCAAAACTTATGGGATCTAAATTGGTGCTAAGAGGGAAGTTTGTAGTGGTATAAGCACCTGTATTAGAAAAGAAGAAAGAGGTCAAATAAACCCTTCTCCCAAGAAGCTAGAAAAACAAAAAAACACAAAACTAAGCCCAAAGTTAGAAAAGGAGAGGGAATTGGTAGAATAGAACAGAAATAACAATATAATAAAGTCCATATATGAAAATCTCACAGCTAATATCCTATTCAGAGGTGAAAAACAAAGCTTTTCCACTAAGAGTAAAGGCAAGGAGGTCCAGTCTCACCCCTTCTATTCAGAATAGTACTGAAAGTCCAAGCCAGAGTGGTAAAGCAAGGAAAAGAAGCAAAATACACTCAGATCAGAAATGAAGAAGTAAAATTATTTTGTTACAGATGACATAATATATTTTTTTAGGATTTTATATATGTAACAGAGAGAGACACAGAAAGAGAGGGAACACAAGGATGGGGAGTGGAAAAGGGAGAAGCAGGCTTCTCACCAAGCAGGGAGCCCCATGCAGGGCTCTATCCCAGGATCCTGGGATCATGACCCAAGCCAAAGGTAGATGCTTAATGACTGAGCCACCCAGGCACCCCTGAGTGACATCATTTTAAATGTAGTAAGTCCTAGAGATTCCATGTAATAATAAATGAATTAAAATTAAGATTAAGTTTCAGGCTGTAAAATCTACATAAAATTAGTTTCATTTATACACACTAACAGTGAACAATCCCAGAAAGAAATTAAGAAAACAGTACCATTTGCAGTAGCATCAAAAATAAAATACTTAGGAATAAATGAGTGGAAAATGGTATACCAAAAACTACAAACATTGCTAAAAGAAATTAAAGGAGACACAAATAAATGGAAAGACATTCTCTTTTCATGGATAGAAAGACTTAATGTTAAAAAAATGCCCACTTTACCCAAACTAATCTACAGAGTGAATGCAATTTGTATCAGAATACCATTGTCATTTTAAGAAAGAAATTCTAAAATTCATGTAGAACATAAAGAACCCCAAACCATCAAAACAGTCTTGAGAAAGAACAAAGCTGAAACTCTCACACATCCTAGCTTCAAAATATATCGCAAAGCTACAGTAATTAAAACAGTATGGAACTGACAAAAGGACAGGTCTGTAGACCAGTGGAACAAAATAGAGAGCCCATATATAGGGTCAGCTGGTATTTAACAAGAGTGCCAAACTGCACAGCAGGAACAGAATAGTCTCTTCAACAGTTGGTGTTGAGAAAATTGGATATCTAATCAACAAGAGTGAAAAGGCAACCTATGGTATGGAATGGGAGAAAATATTTGTGAACCATATATCTGATATGGGGTTAATTTACACTGCATATAAGGAGAACCTCACCAAAATAGCTAAAGAACAAATAACCCAATTTAAAAACAAAAAAAAAAAAAAAAAAAACCTTAAATAGACATTAATCCAAAGAAAACATACAAAGACCAATATAGAAGGTACATAGAAGGCCAATTTGAAAAGATGCTTAGTGTCACTAATCATTAAGGAAATGCAATGCGAACAAGAACAACAAAGAGATACAACCTCGCACCTGTCAGGATGACTATTGTTTAAGAACAAACAAACAAAACCAAAATACAAGTATTGCCAGGGACATGGAAATTGTAACCTTAATACATTGTTCATGGGAATGGAAACTAGTGTTTACTTTATGAAAAACTGGAGGTTCCCTAAAAAATTAAAAATAGAAATACCATATGGTTCAGCAATTCCATTTCTGAATATTTATCTGAAGGAAATAAAAATACCGATTTGAAAAGATACACGCCCCCTGCATTCATTTTGGCATTATTCAGTATAGCCAAGATGTGGACATAACCTATATCCATCAGTGAATAAATCAATAGAGAAAATTTGATATATACATACAATGGAATATTATTTAGCTTTAAAAATAGAGGAAATTCTGTACTATGTGACATCATGAATGGATCTTGAGACTCTAATGCTAAGTGATATAAGACAGAGAAAGATAAAAGCTGTATAATCTTCCTTATATGTTCAATTTTAAACAACAACAAACCAAGGTCCTACATACACAAAACAGATTTGTAGTTGCTGGAGGTAAGGAGGTGAGTGAAAGGGGTCAGAAAGTACAAATTTCTGATTATAAAATAATTAAGTCATGAGGATATAATGTACAGCATGGTGACTATAGTTAATAATACTGTATTGATCATTGAACGTTTCTAAGAGAGTAGATCTTGAAAGTCCTCATCACAAGAAAAAGTTGTAACTATATGTAGTGACAGATATTAACTAGACTTATTGTGGTGATCATTTCACAACATATACAAATATTGAATCATTATGTTGTACACCTGAAAGTAATATGTAATGTGTCACTTATAGCACTATTAAAAATAAAATAATATCTTTTTTATTATGTTATGTTAGCTACCATACAGTACATCATTAGTTTTTGATGTAGTGTTCCATGGTTCATTGTTTATGTATAACACCCAGTGATCCATGCAATACGTGCCCTCCTTAATACCCCTCACCAAGTTAACCAATCCTCCTAACCACATCTCTTCTAAAACCCTCAGTTTGTTTCTCAGAGTCCATAATCTCTCATGGTTCATCCCCCCTTCCAATTTCCCCCTCTTCATTTTTTCCCTTCCTTTTCCTGATGTCCTCCATGCCATTCCTTATGTTCCACGAGTAAGTGAAAGCATGTGATAATTGACTTTCTCTGCTTGACTTATTTCACCTAGCATAATCTCCTCCAGTCCCACCCATGTTGATGCAAAAGTTGGGTATTCCTCTTTTCTGATGACTTAGTAATATTCCATCGTATATATGAACCACATCTTTTTTATCCACTCATCTGTTAAAGGGCATCTCAGCTCTTTCCACAGTTTAGCTATTGTGGACATTACTGCTATGAATTTTGGGGTTCATATGGTTCTTCTTTTCACTACATCTGTATATTTGGGGTAAATACTCAGTAATGCAATTGCTGGGTCATATGGTAGCTCTATGTTTAACTTCCTTTTTTTTTAAGATTTTATTTATTTATTTGACAGAGAGAGAGAGATCACAAGTAGGCAGACAGGCAGGCAGAGAGAGAGGGGGAAGCAGGCTCCCATTGAGCGGAGAGCCCGATATGGGGCCCGATCCCAGGACCCTGAGATCATGACCTGAGCCTAAGGCAGGGGCTTCAATCCATTGAGCCACCCAGGCGCCCCTCTATTTTTAATTTCTTAAGAAATCTCCACACTGTTTTTCCAAAGTGGCTGTACCAACTTGCATTCCCACAACAGTGTAAGAGGGTTCCCCTTTCTCCACATCCTCTCCAACACTTGTTTACTGTCTTGTTCATTTTGGCCATTCTAACTGTGTAAGGTGGTATCTCAGTGTGGTTTTGATTTAAATGTCCCTGATAGCTAATGATGATGAACATTTTTTCATGTGTCTGCTAGCCATTTGTATGTCTTCTTTGGAGAATATCTGTTCATGTCTTCTGCCCATTTTTTGACTTGATTATTTGTTTTTTGGGTGTTGAGTTTAAGTTCTTTATAAATCTTGGATATCAGCCCTTTGTCTGTAGTGTCATTTGCAAATATCTTCTCCCATTCTGTCGATTGTCTTTTGTTTTGTTGACTATTTCCTTTGCTGTGCAGAAGCTTTTTATCTTGATGAAGTCCCAGAAGTTCATTTTTGCTTTTGTTTCCCTTGCCTTTGGAGACATGTCTTGAAAGAAGTTGCTGTAGCTGATGTCGAAGAGGTTACTGCCTATGTTCTCCTCTAGGATTTTGAGGGATTCCTATCTTAAATTGAGTTCTTTCATCCATTTTGAGTTTATCTTTGTGTATGGTGTAAGAGAATGGTTAAGTTTCATTCTTTTGTATATAATGGTCCAGTTTTCCCAACACCATTTAATTAAAAGAATGTCTTTTTTCCATTGGATATTTTTTCCTGCTTTGTTGAAGATTAGTTGACTATAGGGTTGAGGGTCCGTATCTGGGCTCTCTATTCTGTTCCATTGGTCTATGTGTCTGCTTTTGTTCCAGTACCATGCTGTCTTGGTGATCACTGCTTTGTAATATAGCTTGAAATCAGTGTGATGCCTCCAGCTTTGTTTTTCTTTTTCAATATTTCCTTGGCATTTCAGGGTCTTTTCTGGTTTCAGACAAATTTTGGAATTGTTTATTCCAGCACTTTTAGAAAATGCTGTTGGTATTTTGATCAGGATATCATTGAAAGTATAGATTTCTCTGGGCAGCATAGACATTTTAACAATGTTTGTTGTTTCAATCCATGAACATAGAATGTTTTTCCATCATTTTGTGTCTTCTTCAATTTCTTTCATGAGTGTTCTGTAGTTCCTCAAGTATAGATCCTTTACCTGTCCTAATAGAATGAGTCTGGAAGTTTTCTTTCTGTTTCTGTTTTTTGAAACAGCTTCATAAGAATAGGTATGGTGGCACATTGTTAACTCAGTCATTGGGCATCTGTCGTTGGCTCAAGTCATGGTCCCAGGGTCCTGGGGTTGAGCCCCACATTGGGCTCTCTACTTGACAGGAGCCCTCTCCCACTCCCACTGCTTGTGTTCCCTCTCTCACTGTGTCTCTCTCTATCAAAAAAATAAATAAAATCTTAAAAAAAAAATTCCCCAGGGAATCTATCAGGTCCTGGACTCTTGTTTTTTGGGAGGTTTTGATCACTGCTTCAATCTTGTTACTGGTTACTGGTCTATTCAGATTGTCAGTTTCTTACTGTTTCAGTCTTAGTAGTTTACAGGTTTCCAGGAACGCATCCATTTCCTCCAGGTTGCTTGATTTATTGGCATATAGGTGTTGATAATAATTTCTAATGATTGTTTCCATTTCCTTGGTGTTAGTTGTGATCTTTCCCTTTTCGTTCATGATTTTATTAGTTTGGGTCCTTTCTCTTTTCTTTTGGATAAGTCTGACCAGTGGTTAATCAATGTTATTAATTCTTTCCAAGAATCAACTTCTAGTTTCATTAATGTGTTCTACTGTGTTTCTGATTTCTAATTCATTGGTCTCTGCTCTAATCTTAATTACTTTCCTTCTTGTGCATGGGTTATGCTTAATCTGTTGTTGATTCTCTAGTTCTTTAAGGTATAAAGATAGTTTGTGTATTCAGGATTTTTCTATTTTTTTGAGTGAGGCTTGGATGGCTGTGTATGTCCCCATTAGGACTGCCTTTGCCATATCCCATAGGTTTTGGACCGATGTGTTTTCATTCTTGAATTGTTTCCATGAATTCTTTCAGTTCTTCTTTGGTTTCCTAGTTGACCCAAACATTCTTGAGCAGGATGGTCTTTAGCTTCCAAGTGTTTGAATTTCTTTTAAACTTTTTCTTGTGATTGAGTTCCAGTTTCAAAGCATTATGGTCTGAGAATATACGGGGAATAATCTCAGTCTTTTGGTATCACTTGAAACCTGATTTGTGACCCAGTGTGTGGTCTATTCTGGAAAAAGTTCCATGTGTGCTTGAGAAAAATGAGTATTCTGTTGTTTTAGGATGAAATGTTCATCCTAAAGGTCCGTCTGGTCCAGTGTGTCATTCAAAACTCTTGTTCCTTTGTTGATTTTCTGCGTAGAAGATCCCCTACAATTAACATATTATCAATGTGTCTCTTTATTTTGATTAACAGTTGGTTTATGTAGTTGGCTGTGCTCATGTTAGGGGCATAGATATTTCAATTGTTAGATCTTCATGTTGGATAGACCCTTTAAGAATGTTATAGTGTCCTTCTGTATCTCTAACTACAGTCTTTAGCTTAAAATCTAATTTGTCTGATATGAGAATTGCTATCATAGCTTTCTTTTGAGGTTCTTTGGCATGAGAGATTGTTCTCCATCCCTTCACTTTCAACCTGGATGCATCTTTAGGTTCAAAATGAGTCTCTGGTAGACAGCATATGAATGGGTCCTGTCTTTTTATCCAGTCTGCAGCCCTGTGCCATTTTATGGGACCAATTTGGCCATTCACATTGAGAGTGATTATTGAAATATTTTTAAGATTATTGAAAGATTAAAGTATGATTTTACTGTCATCGTGTTGCCTGTGAAGTCCTTATTTCTATAGATCGTCTCTGTATATTTCTATTCTATATCACTCTTGGGATCTTTCTCCTTTCATAGAACCCCCCTTAATATTTCTTGCAGTGCTGCCTTAGTGGTCACATGTTCTTTCAGTTTCTGCCAGTCCTGGAAGCTCCTTATCTCTCCATCCATTCTGAGTGACAGCCTTGCCAGATAAAGAATTCTTGGCTGCATGTTCTTCTCATTTAGTACCTTGAATATGTCTTGCTAGCCCTTCCTGGCTTGCCAGGTCTCTGTAGACAGGTCTGATGTTATTCTGATGTTCCTCCCTCTGTACATAAAGAATCTCTTCCCCTAACTGCCCTTAAGATGGTTTCCTTGGTTCTAAGGTTTATGGGTTTTACTATTACATTCTGGGGCATCGGTCTGTTCTCCTTGATCTTGGAAGGGGTCTTCTCTGCCTCTAGGACATGAATGCTTGTTTCCTTCCCCCAATTAGGGAAGTTCTCAGTGAGGATTTGCCTCAAATGTATCTTTTAGTCCTCTCTCTCTCTCCACCTCCTCAGGGATCCCAATAGTTCTGACATTGGAACATTTCAAGGCATCATTTATTTCTCTAATTCTGTTTTCATGGATTTTAAGCTGTTCGTTCCAGGCCTCCTCCTGTTCCTTCTTTTCTGTCAGTTTATCTCCGAGACCACTAATTCATTCTACCTTGTTTACCCTAGCTATTAGAGTATCTAGATTAGATTGGATCTCATCGATAGCATTTTTAAGTTCTGCCAGATCAGCTTTCATTTTTGCCCTTAGAGAATCTATGTTGCCATTGATAGTTTTCTCCATCTTAGCTATGGTCTACATAGCTGTCACCCTGAAGTCTGCTTCTGATATCTTGCTTATATCCATATCCATTAGTTCTGTGGCAGAGGTCATAGTCTCTGAGTTTTTCCTATGTCGGGGGTTCCTCCTCTTAGTTATTCTGTCAAGGGGTGGTTGAGGGAATGTACAGAGTCCAAATTATTGACCACAACCCAAGCAAGATGCACCTGCTTTATAGGGACTTTAGGGTTGTCGGCCTCCTGTTCTTCCAGCCTGCCTTCTGGGGAAGGGGCCTATCACACTGTTTGTTTCTCTGGCATCTCCCTGGTTTGGGGAGAGTTGCCTTACCCTCTGTGGTGGGGGATGAGTTCAGTGAAAATTGGTTTTTTGGGGGCTTTTGTTCTCTGGCGGCTTTCCCCCCACCCAGAGTCAGAGCACAAGTGACAGTATCCATACCTCTGTCTCGGAACAGAGATATTGCAGTCTGCCCCTCAGTAAGCTCTGCAGACCACACAGTCCCCACTTCTGTCTATGCTGCCACAAACCACAGAATCCTGGATTGTGTGCCCCACAGCAGCCCTCCCAGCCCTCACTTCCAGATCCAGATACATCTCTGCCCTTTGTGCTTCTAAAACCACCAGCTACCCCTAGTTTGCATGTGCACCCACACAGCTCCAGGTTTCAGTCTTGGGGGCCTGCCCTAAAGTCCTTTCTCCACTGCTACCACTGTGCAAGTCTATTTCTGGTCCCCAGGACAGGAGGGTTTTGCACTCCAGCAGCACATGATCCTGGAGGCTCCCTTCCCCTTCCATTAATTTTAGTTATCTGCCTGTAGAATCATGGCTCCCTGCTTTATACCTCAAAAACCAACCGCTGGAGATATTCTGTTTATAGAGATCTGGATATAGCTTCTTACATCTCAGGCTGATTTCGTGGGTGTTCAGAGTGGTCTCGTAGATAGCCATCTCAATTCAAACAGGGGACCTAGTTGAAATAGGGTCTCCTACCCACTGCCATCTTTCCCCCCTCAATAAAATAATATCTTAAAAATAACTTTTATTTTGATTACATATTGACATAACACTTTGGATATGTTGAGATAAATAAAATATAGTGGTGGTGCACCTGGGTGGATCTGTCTGTTAAGTGTCCGATTCTTGATTTCAGCTCAAGTCATGATCTCAGGGTTGTGGGATCAAGCCCCACATTGGGCTCTATACTTGGTGTGGAGCCTGCTTGAGATTTTCTTTCTCCTGGGGGGGTGGGAGTGGCCAAGAGGGATGGGGTGGCTGGGTGATGGACATTGGGAAGGGTGTGTTCTATAGTGAGTGCTGTGAATTGTGTAAGACTGATGAATCACAGACCTGTTTTCCTGAAACAAATAATACATTATATATTAATAAAAAAAAAGATTCTCTTTCTCCCTCTCCCTTTGCCCCTCCCAACCCCTTCTCTCCCTCTCTCCCTCTCTAAAAATAAATAAATAAAATAAAATGGGGAGTATAAACTAGTATTTTATAGCCTTTGGGTTTGCAAACAAGATTTCACATGTATTAATTCCCTTAGTCATTGCAGCTATCTCTAGAGGAAGATATTGTTTATAGTCCTCTTTTACAAATAAAGAAACTGTACCAGAGAGTGTAGTACCTTGCTCAAGGCTGTAACTAAATCTGTCCCAGGAATCAAACCCAGAACCCCTGAATTCTTTATACTAGTGATTTTCAAGTGAGCTTCCTTTACTAGCAGCATCAAAAAAACCTGAGAACTTGTTAGAAATGCAAATTATTTGGCCTTACCTCAGACTACTGCAGCAAAATCTCTGGGGCTGTGGTCTGATAGCCTGTGTTTCAACAATCCCACAAAATGACTCATCCTTGTTAGGAAGTTTCAGGCATGTTATGAGAAACAAATTAGATGAGAGATCTGAAAGGAATATATAAGGGAAAGACTAGACGAACCACAGTAGCATTATTTCTTCACTTCTTCTTTCTTTTCTGTTGTTTGTCCTCTGAAGGTGGAAATACTAAAGACTTAAATGTCAACAAAATTGACAGGAAATTAGGACAAAGAGCAAAATCACAAAATGGCCACCTTGACTTGCTACCAGTAATAACAAGAATCAGTGACTTGGCAATATTAGCAATTACTTTGTTTTCCCTAAATGGTTCTTGATTTTTCTTTCCATGTAAACAGTGATTATGAAATTGAATTCCCATAATTGTGATCAAAAAGTGGTAATGAAAAACTATTTTGTGTGAAAAAATACCATCTATTTACTGTAAGCACTGCTCTGTAGGGTCGATTCTGAGGGACTGTTGTATCCCCTTGGGAAGTTTCCTCCCAAAGACACCATTCAGTGAAGTCTGCTTTTTCCTCTCACATCTCAATCCAGTTCTTTGCATAAAGTGAACTCACAGGAACTTTAGAACAAATGAATACCATACCACTAACCACAGGCCAGGGGAGAGATGTTCAAATTCTAATTCCCCAGAGCTTCTTCTAAATGACTATTTCACTGTTTTTGAATTCTAATTTACCATCTTTGATGTCTTCTAGGGTTATCTACCAGCTTCCTGGTCATTTCTCCTCAAATTTTGAAATTTGAACTCATTTCCTGGTACTTGATTCATAATCTTACTCTATACCCAAATTCTTGTTATCATATAAGTTTTATTTTTACAAAGACTTAGGTTTTGTCAGTCACCCACACAACATCCTGTTAACTCACCATCTAAATGTTCCAAATTTCAATACTTCTGTTTCATACAACCTCAGCCATTACTACTTGCCTACCCTCTAGATCCAGACCTGGTCATCACCCAGACTTCTCTACTCTGTTGTATCAAATTCAGATGTTGCACTCTGTCTCCTAGTCTTCTAGTTCTTGTGTTGAATGATTTCGACTATAACCTCAATGATAGCCTCATGACATTCTAGTAGTTCTTAGTCAGTCCCTTTTGATTTCACTTGTTTCTTTTGAAGCTTATAGATTCACTCGATACATCACTTTTGTCTCTTGACAGGAAAGTGACAAGATTTAATGGGATTTTAAGGTAATGTGTCTAGTAGTGAGTAATGACATGCTAATGGACTAGTAGGAGAGGAGGCCAGGGTTAGAACACCAGCTGTTTGTGTACAATTTGAAGTATGGGTTTTTAAGATCCTACCCAGATTTGATGAGAGACTAGAACAGGGAAGTTAAAAAGGCTACCTAGGAGAGACCGTATGAAAGGAATCAACCATGAGCTCTCTGAGGGCAGCAACCTTCTTTGTTTTGTTCCTCATTGTATGTATGATTTCTGAGACTTTAACTGTATCATACTTAATTTGTTAATTCATAGGGATGTGATAAGGATTAAATGTGGATGGTATAAAGCTTCATAAAAATGAGTATTCTAAGAGATCCAGGCAAGACTTCTTACAATCTTGCCTTAAAAAGTTGCACAGTGTCACTTCTGGGTTCTACTGATGACAAGACGTTAGGTCCAACCGAGATTTAAAGGGAAGGAACCATACAAGGGCATGAGTACTGGGAAGCATGGTTCATTAAGGAGGGGCATCTTTACAAACTAGTTCAAAATTCAAATAAGAGTCTTAATAGAGGGGTGTCTGGGTGGCTCAGTGGGTTAATGCCTCTGCCTTCGGCTCAGGTCATGATCTCAGAGTCCTGGGATTGAGCCCTGCTTTGGGCTCTCTGCTCAGCAGGGAGCCTGCTTCCCCCTCTCCCTCTACCTGCCTCTGTGCCTACTTGTGATCTCTCTCTCTCTCTCTAGCAAATAAATAAATAAAATCTTAAAAAAAAAAAAAGAGTCTTAATAGAAATGTTATTTTTGTTCTTCTTGAAGTTCTGTGTAAAACAGAACACCAAACTCGTGCTGGAATGTCATCATGTGTAAAGAAGCTCATCCTGAACAGAAATCCCAATATTTGCGGGGTGCTTGGGTGGCTCAGTCAGTTAAACAACTGACTCTTGGTTTCTGCTCAGGTCATGATCTCAGGGTCATGATATCGAACCCCACATCAGGCTCTGCACTGGGCGTGGAGCCTGCTTGATATTCTCTATATCCCTCTCCCCCTCCCCCTGTACTTGCTCTTTCTTTCTTTTTTCTCTCTCTCTAAAATAAATAAAATCTTTAAAAATTAATAAAAATAATTTTAAAAAAGAAAAAAAAAATTCTAACATTTGCTTAACTTGTAAACATTCAGGGGAATCATAAAACACAATTTCTGACAGTCTTTTTTTAAAATCCTCTGTCCCCGATCATTCTTAAGCACTCAGAGTCCTGAGAAAGCCCCGCATTTCTTTACCAAAAACATCCTTTCTCTCATTGATGCTATGCTGTGTCCTATCACTCAACAGGTATTATCAGTTTGTGCTCCTGACATATGTAGCACCTTGAAGTTGTCCCTCTTGAAAGACATGTTTGCTTACCGGAATAATCCAAATTCCATCAAAACTAAAATTATTTATTATTATTATTATTGCTTGTTTTAAGGATAGACAGGCTGTAGCACAAAATATCTGCTGGGGCAGTGCATGAACTAAAATCGTAAAAATCATTGGTGTGGTAGAGTCTGACTGTATTAATATTTTTGCCAAACACTCTCCTGGCCAGGATGAAATTCCTCTTCAGGTCTGTCCTTTCCAGAGGGACCTGATCTCTCTACTTAGGCATGAATGACAGGAAACAAGAAATCTCCTGCCCCACCCTGCCCTGGGGACACAGTTATAGGCAGGGAAGTGGAAAGAGCATTGGGGGAATGATCAGGAAATCTATGTCTGATTATTGATCACTTTTATTGCCCTGAGTAAGCTGCTTAGATTCCTAGAAAAATGATTCCAGGACTTGAACATGCATGCATGTCATCTGCTTACTGGGGATCTTGTTTATATGTAGATCCTGCTGTAGTAGCCCTGAGTGGGGCCCAGGGTCTTACACTGCTAAGCAGCTCCACTTGAAGAGGATGCTGCTGGTTCACTAACCCTACTAGAAAAGCAGTTCTAGATCATTCTTCTCTCATTTGGGAATGGCAATAGCTTTATGTAATCATCTTTCTCCCACTTAGAAACAAAAACCTTTTTGTTCATTTTCTAAAAAAAAACAAAATCCAAATTTTTTTGCTACATCCCTTAATACAGTTGATGAAACTCTTTGAATCAGGTACAACCTCATCTCCAACTATGTCCCATTCCCCCTAAATCTACAGTACTCATCATTCTTCTTCATGCCACATTCCCACACACCTTGACAAGTAATCCTCTTCTTCTAGAACATACTGTATGGCCAGCTACTAGGCTGTGAGCTCCTTACTAGTTCAAATTAGCATCATGTTAATGTTTGTAGCTCAAACCTTAGCATATTGTAAGTATATACCAATTTTCCAGTAATTGTTTATTAAATAAAACTGGTTCAGTTCAGGTTCGCCTTCCAAAGCATAAGGTAAGTGTTACCTCTTCTATGAAACCTTTCCCAGCATGGCCAGATAGGGTGCTAGTCAGTACCTTGTGTGTCTTCTCATGTACACTTAAGTGAAGCTTAATATTTCTTTGTCTCTTCTAATGGATTTTGCGGTCCTTGAGTGCTGAGATAATGTCTTGTCCAACTCTGATTCACCATCATCTAGCACAGTTCTAAGCCCACAGTTTACCCTTAGTAAGTTTTTGATTAATAATAATGTATTAATCAATTATTAATCAATAATTAATCAATTATTAACATATTCATCAATTATTATCAATTAATGAACAAAAGAAAGAAGGTACATTTGAAGAGGCAGTCTTTGTTTTGTTTAAAAGAAATTCAGAATCACACACCTCCTGATTTCCATTCTGTGGGTAAATGTCTGTTTCCTTCTGTAACTTTTTTTGAGGGCACAGATGCGTTGTGCTACCCCCAAGAAGATTCTTTTTTTTTTTAAGATTTTATTTATTTGACAGAGAGAGAGACATCACAAGTAGGCAGAGACGTAGGCAGAGAAAGAGGGGGAAGCAGGCTCCCTGCTGAACAGAGAGCCCGATGCGGGGCTCGATCCCAGGACCGATCCTAGGACCCTGAGATCATGACCTGAGCTGAAGGCAGAAGCTCTAACCCACTGAACCCCCCAGGCGCCCCCCCCCCCCCCGCTGCCCCCCAAGAAGATTCTTAATCCACCTGTCAGGGCAGTCATACTGTGGTTAGTATCCAGTGGGCGGAGGCCACAGTAGATCAATTATGGCATTTGAGTTGCCTAGAGTGGGAGCAATGGTCTTGTCTTGCTCCGTGATAAGGAGAGGCTGTCAGATGGTTGACATGGGAGTCTGAGATGACAGCAGGACTGAACTGCCGCATGCAGAAACCTATGGAGAGAGGAAATTATAAGGAGGTCGTGAAACTCCTGAAGCGTTCCCTTTGGATGCTGTAACATGTAGCCTACATGGAGCCTACATTGACCAAATGAGTTACCAGAAAAGGAGAGAACCTAATAAGTACTGGACACCTACTGTGTGCTGGATGCTTATATCCATTATCTCATTTACTTCTCACAGTGATTCTGCAAGGAAAATATTGTCATAAAAGTTCTAAAAACAGTTACCATATAATAAGCACCTTATCCACATTCTCTTACTTAGTGTTCAAGCAGTATTATATTATACTCTTGCACCTCATTTTATAAATTTCTGTCTGGTATTTGCATTTCAACATGTGTCAAACTTATAAGAACTTTCTAAGGGTTAGTCAGGACATCCTGACACAAGGGGCTTTGCTGTGTCTCTTCATTTTTAGGATTACTTGTGGTCACTTTATTTCTCCCATAGCCCTGATAGCCTCTTCCATGAGCCTGTATCTTTTGAATCCAAATCAATTTGATCAAGGAGCGCCTGGGTGGCTCAGTGGGTTAAAGCCTCTGCGTTCAGCTCAGGTCATGATCTCAGGATCGAGCCCTGCATCGGGCTCTCTGCTCAGCAGGGAGCCTGCTTCCCCCCGCCTCTCTCTCTGCCTACTTGTGATCTCTCTCTCTGTTCAATAAATAAATGAATCTTTAAAAAATATCAATTTGATCAAAATGGTGATGTGAGGATAATATGAATTGAGTTGCTCCCTCAAGCAGCTTGCTGACTAATAGATAGTCAACACATTACCTTCATGAACAGCTGCAACCCAAGATAAAAAGAGAAATGCACTGAGATGGGCTTCAGGTACTCACAGAAGGGAGAAGGTAGGACAGTTGCACACTGGAGTTAGCTTTTGAGTCGAGGCTGCCTGAATGAGTGCACAGAATGAGGGCAGGTTGAGTCTTGGGGAAGAACAGCTTGAAGAATACCCCTCCAAAACAGAAACAAATTTCATCCTCAATGTAAAGGTAATGAAACTGAGGTTCAGAAGGGTGGAAGAAATTGGATCAGCAGTATGGCCCGAATTCAAACCTAAAATTTCTAATGCCAGAACCCAAGGTCTTAACCACCTGACTGGTCCCCTTCATGAATTAAGGTGGTTTCAGGGAATGGAGAAAAGAAGGCAACTGAGAAGAAATTGAGTAATAGTAGTAACACCAGTAGGAGATACTTACATAGCCACCTGCTCCTCTAAGCACTTTACATACGGTAACTCGCTCAGTCTTCACAACTGCCCTGTTTTACAGGTGAGTAAACTAAAACCCAAACAGGTTGAATCCTTTGCCCAAAGTCACATCTCTGATAATGATTTGAATCCAAGCCATTTGCTTCCAGCATGTGTTTAGAAATAGCAGTTGCAGAATGGGGGGATAGAGATGAAGAGGGATTCGTATCTTCTAGATGCACCAAAATCTTCCGGGCATGATTACCTCAGAACTGGAACCAAAGTTCTAACCTCCTTTCTGCTAAGGGTCTCTCTTGGATCAGAAATAGGATCCTCCCTTCCTCATTTTTCTCACTCCTAAAACAGGAAAAACTAAATAACACTTTCAGAAAAAAACTATAATTAGCATTCTTATCACTTGAATTCAAAACAAAAATTAAAAAGCCCCTGAAAGGACTCCTTTGAAATGAAAAGGAAACTATTGTAGATTTAAAAAAAAAAGTATGCTAATTAAAATGATTGATATGTTATTTTGTTAGTGACTCATGTTACCTTGTTATAGTTTCATTCATTTCTTGTTGACTAATGAGCTCATTGAAATAAAGAGAGGGATTTAGATTGAACTTTAATTTTCTTTAGGGTTTCACATATGTTTACATTTCATTTTAGTTGTTAAGCAACCCCTTAGTTTACTTCTATTTTCTGTTTTAATTTGAAACTAAAAAGACAAAGAGAAGAAGAACTTGCAGTCTGGCTGAGATACAAGCCTTGTGTGTTGGTGTGTGCTGACAGTTTAAAATAATGGAAATTCCCTTCCTTTAATAATAAACAAATTATCATCAAAGAAACAGAAACATTATTGGCCAAGTACGGTCACTGATAGATGGTGGGGGAAAGTCCTCAATACCAGCAACTTTTTAACTTTTTTTGAATATGAAAATAAGAGGAGTTAAAATGTTGGTCCTTGTTCTGTGTTGGTCCCTTTTTAGCCATTTGTACGTGGCCATGAGATGGCATCTCTGAGCCTCCACCAGCTCCTTTGTTATGTGGAACATGGGGGGGGCAGTGAGGTCCACAAGGGATGATGTGGAAGCATGCTTTAATATATGTCATAGAAATACATGGCCTTTTTAGTTTTATATCTGATTTTGGAGCTTTTCATCCATGGAAAAATAGGCAGTTGCAAGCTGTTAAGGAAGGCCCCATCTCCAGATCCCCATCCCCATTAATGTGACATTGTAGTGGAAAGAACAGAGGGTATAAAACTGAGGCACTATCTTCATATTAAAAAAAAAAAAATGTGTGTGTGTGTGTGTGTGTGTGTGTGTGTGTGGTCAGTCTTGCTGGGGGTTTATCAATTTTATGAATGTTTGCAAGGTACTAAATTTTGGCTTAATTTATCTGTTACCATTTTTTAAATTCATTGATTTCTGCTATTTCTTTTCTTCTGCATATTTTGGGTCTCATCTCAGCAATGTCCATACACTGAGTGGGACAGGACTCTAACATCCCCAGCCCTGGGCAGCCACTGATATTTCTGATTAGCTCTCAGTCTCACAACCCCTCCACATTGCTAGGCTCATCGTATCCTCCTTCTGGTCATGCATCTCCTCTCACGTGATAACAGTCCTGTACTTGTGTGATTTACCTGCTGCACAGTTCATTCATTCTCTCAAATACCTACTCCAATTCAGCAGCAACCCCAAATTTGGTTTTTGCCTCATTGGCCAGGTTGTCTTTTGGGTTCCACCTTGCTGTGCTGCAATCCAGAAAAGGCACCTAGACAGAAAGCTGGAGTGCCTCTTCGGCTCATCTCTCAAAGTGCATAGTCTCACAGCACCTATGTTCCGGTGTCTGGAAACAACAGTACCCTTGCATATTTTGTCCAGTTTTATAGCTTTTATTTTTCAGTGGGAGGACAAGTTTAGTGCCAGTTAGTCTGTCATGTTTAGAAGCAGAAGGGAGCACCATGTATCTAAGAAGTGGGAAACTTGGGATCTAGTTATGGATCACTTCCAATCTGTATGCCATCTTTGTTAGTTTATCTGCCTATTGGTATTAGCAACTATGTTTAATTTACCCACAGGGTCTGGGTGAAGACCAATTTAGGTAATAGTTGTGGAAGTGTTTTTGCACAATAAAGTATGTGTTATATAAAAGTAATGTGATATGGGGCACCTGGGTGGCCCGGCCAGTTAAGCATCTGCCTTCAGCTCAGGTCATAATTCCAGAGTCCCAGGATCAAGCTCCCATTTCAGGCTTCCTGCTCAGCGGGGAGTCTGCTTCTCCCTCTGACCCTCACCCCACTTGTGTTCTCTCTTTCTCACTCACTTTCTCTTTCAAATAAGTAAATTAAATCTTAAAATCAGGTGACATTAAGAGTGAATATTTTTCATTAAGCACAGATGCTTAAAAGGATGAGTCAATGTACAAGATGAAACAAGTATTTTCTGGTATTTCTGAAAGAGAGAAGGAGCAGGGGAATATCATTTATAATTAATTACTATGTGCCACATGCTATAGTTGTAACTTTGTTTATTCGAGCAACCTTATAATACACATGTTAATTCTATTCCCATTTTACAGATGAGGAAACAGACGCTCAGAGGGGTTAAATCACTTGCACAGCCAACAAATGATAGATACAAAGCCTGATCTGTGAATTGCAAAGCCTGTGCTTTGGACTTGTTTTTCAAAGATTTCTTTCTCACACTGAAGGGCTTTGTATAAACATCTAGACCAGATTGCTGAACCTCTCAGATTTGCCAACTGAAGAATGAAACATAGCCTATTATGGTGTCCTGTTTTCTTCTCGGTGCTGTATTTTTTTTTTTTTAACTTGGTGGAAGCTTATTGTGTCAATGGTTCTGAGGAGTGTGAGTATCACTAGTGGCAGCCGCGTCCCCAAACAACAAAGTCACTCATTTGTGTATGTGTGTGTATGAAAATGAGTACGTATGTGTGTTTCTGGAATTGCTTCTAAGTTAATCCCCTCCTTTTTTTACACCAGAAATCTGACTTTAAATAAAACTATTAAGTGTAGTGTAAACATTACTAAATTGGGATGTTAACATTTAAAAATTGTTCCATGCTTTTTTAATGTGTTTTGCTGTTTTCCCTGCCTAATTATCATTCTTCTCGATATTTATATGTTAACATGACCTTTTTCTGATTAAATAACTTTAACTGGTCTCAAGTGCTCACTATATCTTACTTATAAATTAAATTATGTTCCAAAATGATGAACGACTCCTATCACAAGAAGAAGTGAGGTGGTGGAAAGTGTGTGACATCTGTCAGAACCTCAGAATCATTGTTTTACCAGTAAGAAACAGAGAACCTAAGAAAGTCGACATGGGCAGTATTTGAATTGTTACCATGTAGGCACTGTGTTGGGAGTGATTTCATATACATCACCTCATTTAACATCCACAAAAATCCAACAGGGAAGAAATTGCTATCGCTCTCAATAGTAGTTGACTCAGAGGGGAAACAAGCTCATACAGCTCAACATGGAGGTAGTAGAGAAGGGCTGTGCCTCCCACCTCTTTCTGATACACAACTCCAAGCTTGCTTGTGTGTGTGTGTGTGTGTGTGTGTGTGTGTGTGTGTGTGCTGTAAAAATGGCATTCAGTGTCTTTTTAAGAGTTTTAAAAAAATATTTCTTTAAGAGAGAAAGAGAGAGAACAGGTGAGGGAGGGGCAAATAGGGAGAGAGAGAATCCCAAGCAGGCTCCATGCCCAGTGTGGAGCCAGGTGAGGGGCTCGATCTCACAACCATGAGATCATGACCTGAGTTGAAATCAAGAGTCAGGTGCTTAACTGATTGAGCCACCCAGGTGCCCCTAAAAATGGAAACTTTTTGGTTTTGAGAATTCTAATGTGGAAAACCGCATCCTTGGTGACTGTGGGGGGGTCTTCTAGCCCTTCTAGTTTGAGTTCTCCTTCTCTTGCCCCCCATCCATTCCATGGACCACCCCTAAATTATGCACTTTAATTCTCAAAATGGCAATTTCAAAATTGCAAGCCCCCTTCCAAAAAATAAGGATTTACTCTGATATAAGTAATCAAGTGGTCTGTGTTTCAAACTCTAATTATGAATCACCAGGGAGAGCTTAGAAATAACTTGAACAGAGGGGCATCTTTAGGAAGAATGTCCAGTCTCTCATGGTGACTACTTTTCATTCATACAGTATATTTGCCAAACCATCTTTATGCTACTTTAAAGCTAACTATATGTGATATATAATACAAAATGGATGGCTCTTTATCATTTTGGCCTCAGATTCAACAAACATTTATTAAATGCCAGTTACATGCTAAACCTATCATTTGTTTCCTTGTTTGTTATGTTACACAAATTTCTGAGGAGATTGGTGTCACACAGTGAAGGTCATACAGGTTTTAGAATCAGACAATCTGTTCTGCCCATCTAGGCTCTACTAATTGCTAACTGTGAGGCTTGCCATATTAGAGATAGAAATAGTGATAACTATCTCAGGAATGTGTTACAGAGTTCTTAGTGACATCACATCTTTTGGTATCAACAAAATCTTAAAATTCCATGATGAGAGCTATTTTTCTAGTAGGTCGCAGGTGCATTTCAGGGGCACTCGGCCTTTGGCTTTTCTTATTAAGCTATGTTGGAGTATAATCACATTACTCAGGGTGTCTTTCACTTTGCCTCATTCATTGTAACCATGCTTCATTGACTCATTGTCTTTGCTTTTGTCCACTATAAAGATCTGCATTCCAAATTTGGGCTTTTTCTTAAAATAGCTGCCCCCCTTTTTTAATGACCATAAACAAATCCCTGATACCTCTTCTCTAGACTTAATTCTACTAACCTCCTAAATTCTGTTTTTTAACCCTGGCCCTTGTGAGGTTTTTTCATGAATTTTCTTACACTGAGCTAGATACCATCTCATCTATCAGCTATTATCTTCAAATAGAAAAGTGATCTATGGATTCCTCATTTTCCGGGAAGAACGGACATTCTCAAGAAAATAATTTACATACATGTTTTATTTGAAATGATCATTTGCTAAACCTTTCTAGAGGCAAAGAAGGAGCTGGTCTATGACCCTTTTGTGACTTAAGACCTTTGAAGGCAGAAGTGAAGAACTTGTTACCACCTACAATAAGTTAGGTACACAAGAGTCTTTATCTTTCTCACTTCTCATAGCTAAGTTGAAAAGTAGGTAATGTTCCTCCTATTTTATTGCTGAATGTGAGAACGCCCTGGCAGTGGCGCTCATTTGTATTACTTGTATTACTTCTCTCTCCAAAAGTGAAGTAAATTAAAGGGGGAAGAGTCGTGGAGGAGCTGAAAGCTTTGCTACAGATTACCCAAATCTAGAGCAAAGAGTAAACATCAGAGACACTCCAAATCAAAGTTGTTTTATCAAGCCTGTCAATAGTATTTTTAGTGTGACTTAGCAAGCATGTGGCACCACAGAGCCTTTCAAGCACTAAGCCATTATTAATGCCCACTCCAGAAAAAGGAGAACAAAACAAAAAGGAGGAGTTCCTATTCTGTAACAGTCCATGGTCCCATCAGAACTGCCTACAAAGCTAATCTGGGAACTCAAAGCACTGTTAATTAGCTGCGGTAAAAATGATGCTGCTTGTAATCAAAACCATTGCGAGCCTTACAGAGTTAATGTTCAATGACAGCTATGTATATATATATATATATATATAGAGAGAGAGAGAGCGCACAAATGATCATTTCAAATAAAATATGTGTGTGTGTATACACACACACACACATATTTGTGTATATACATATATTTTTTTTCCCTACTAGGATTTTTCAAGAGGGGAAGAAGGAGAGTATTAATATTTATTGAGTACCATTGTATACCATATGCTCTTCTAGCGCATTTTTGTGCATTAGCTACTGATCTTTGCATGTGTTATTTTCCTGTTTTTAAACTGAGGAAACTATGTCTTTCAGAGGTTAAATAACTGGTTTGAAGTTACCAAAGTCTCATAGGAAGCAAATAATATAGTGGTCAAGTGAGAGAGCTATAGAGATGGGCAGGACTGGGTTTGAAACTATGCACTCCCTCTTTTCAACTATGTAACTGAGAAGAAGTTCTGAAACCCCTTGAACTTATGACCTACATCTTCAGCTACGAAGTAGGGATAATGACAGGGTAGTGACAAAGATTAAATGAAATAATCTGCATGGATTCACTTGACACTTTCCCTGATACATCATAAGTGTTGGGTAAACATTAACTAGTCAGTTATCAGGGAATGGTGATGGTAAGCATGTCAAAACTAGCATTTGTTTCAGATTGATTCTCAAGTTCAAAGTCATTTATCACATCACACAGTATTCTAGAACAACCTTTCCTCATCTTGGAAATTCTTTCTTTGCGTATATTAGGTAACTTAAAAGAAGTAACCAGTCATCAGTAATCTGAAATTGGCTTAGAAAGATGACAGCCTCATATGAAATCTGTTAAGTCCTTGGTTAATAAGTTGTTTTCTTTCCTAATTTCTCCCCTTTCTTGGTAAGTCTTTCTGTAGGTTGAATTGTTTTCATTCCCACAAATGTAATCTATGCCATTCTATCTGAGTGGAAACCCAATATAATAACCATCAATTAGACATGGGAAAAGAGACTGGTTCTTAAATTATGTGGAGACACAGTCCCACCATGATGGCAGACGAAGGTGGACCAAAGACTCATTAGCTCCAATTAGCAGAAGAGACTACTCTTCCACCTTTGAGAGATATAGGATTGGTGTTAGAGAAAGTCACACAGTTTACTTCTGCAAAGGAAAGGACTGGTAATCATGACACATGAGGGCATAATTTTCTTTCTTCATTTTCTGTATGAAGTTCATTCTCACTATGAAATCTCTGGCATGAACTGGCAAAAGCATGAAGCCAAAGATCCAAGGCCTTAATTGGCTTAAAAGAGGGCATGCTTTGGAGTTGTAAGACTTAAAACTGAGGTCTGGATCTAGAAATTTACTCATAGTATCACTTGACGCAAATCAGTTTTTCCTCTCTACCTTTGGTTTTCTATAAAATGGAGGACGACAGTAATAAAATGTAAAAATAATCCGTTTTTACCTCTCAGAAGTGTTGGAAATATCCCATGAAATGATGGGCATGAAAATGTTTTATGCTGATTTAGTCAATCAGCAAATATTTATTGAGTACCTATGTGTCAGATATAGTTAAATTCCAAAATAGTATACAAAAAGAATTATTTTTGTTGTGGTTGTGGTATTAGCCATGCCTTGTTTCCCAGTCACCAGAGAATGACCGTTGAATATTCATTCTGGTGCCTAAGTCCTATTTCTAGCTTATCTTCACAGTTTGGGAAAAACATTAAGCCATGTACCATCCCCTGAACATCCAAGTCCACTTACATCCAAGCTGATGTTTCTCTTTGAATACTTTTCCCTCACCATCCAAATCATGCCCATGCTTCAGAAACTTCTCTTGAGATTATACCCAGGTGAACTTAGCCCCAAAGCCATCTTCTTTTTTTGTCACATATACCTTTTCTTTGGGGGGCTTCTCAAATTTTAATGTGCATATAGATCACCTGGGGATCTTGTTAAAATACAGATTCTGGGAGTCTGCATTTCTGTGGATCACACTTTGAGCAGTAAGAGCTTAGAATGCTAATTCTGGACTTAAATTATTCATTGCCTATAATACACAACTGTATTTCTTAAATTAAAAGTTACTGGTAAATTCCCCTTTACAAATACTCATGTAAAAGAAAGTGCCTGGTGGTTTCATGAATAAGAGATAGGTGAGCTTAGATAACTCACATTGCATTCTTGGGTCTTGTTTTCTCATCTGTAAAACAAGCACCTGACCAGTTCCTGCCTCTCCTCTCCTTCAGTGCCCCTGTGAGGGGCTTCAGTGTACTACCTAACTGCACTATACAACCCTTCTTAAAAATCATTATTTTCCTTTCACTGATTTTACGTTTCCTTTTATTTTTAAGGCCCTTTGAAAGCTCTTTCTGCAGGGATTATCATGGAAGTAAAAGCAATGTCAAGAGGCAATTGGTGTTTTTGGTTGTCAGAGTCTCTGCTAAATTAAAGGTTAAATATTCCAAAATCAGGGCCTTCCAAAGGAAATCAATACCCCTGAGTACCACTAATTATTATCATCTCTTCCTCAAGTGCCATGTTCATGATGCATTTCTTTCTGTCTACCTTTCATAAATTTGCATCTTCTCTCTTCCTCACAGCAGACTAATAAGAGCACAGATTTTGAAGTCAGACATTTGATTGAATGTAGGCACTTTGACTGCAAGAGCGTTAGGCTTCCTAAGACAAAATTTCCTCATCTGGTAATCTGTGAAAAGGAATTAACAACAACAACAACAGGAGGAGGAAGAGGAGAAAGAAGAGCAAGAAGGTGGATAAAACTGAGTTTTACGGAAGTCAAACTCAACCAGACACAGTGTCTGGCTTGTAGCTGGGGCTTTGTAAATATGAATTCCTCCCACAGCTTGTCCTTAACCATCCTTTCCCTTTCTGTTTTTTGTCCTCTTTTCCAAACTTATTATTCTCCATTGGGTTTTGTTTACCCTACATTGTCCAAAAATATGCATGTGAATAAATGAATAGATAGGTAAAAGAATGAACTAGCAATATGAGTTATAGTTATAAGGGTAATTCATGGCATTTTTATTTTGACATTGTATCTTTTCAAATCTCTGAAGCATTTTCTGTATGTGTGTGTGCTTAAGACATTTTTGTAAGACATTATTTTTGACCTTTCTTATATGACACATTTGCCTTTACCTATCATTCTTGTGTTCTTAGGCCTTACCAGTGTAACTGAGAACTTCCTGAGAGGACAAAGTAGTTCTCAATCATCTCCAATGTGGAAATGTTGGGGTTGGGAGACAACAAAGAATTCTTAGGATGTCTTCAGTGCAAAAAGGTGGTCTCACTAAAGCATGGGGACAGGTCCTGTGGGCAGAAAGAGCCGCCCTGGGATTGTGATGGGTGACTGATTAAATACTTTCTAGTTGGGAGGGGGTTAGGAACCACAAATTCCTTCCGAGGAATTTGGAAGGAAGGTTTCCTGGATCTTGAGAGGATTAGCTATTGTTGGGAAAAGTTCATTTGTTACTGTTTATTACATTAGTCATGAGACCCTTCAGATAGATATCCATGGGCTACATGCTTGGAGTGAGGTGGTATGTTGGGGTGGGGGTAGAGATAAAGGAAGTTTCCAAAGGAATTTTTATGTGTTAAAGTAGACTTACAGGGTCCTGGGAGTTTCCAGCTAAGATTGCCTTTTGCCCTTAGCAAAATGTATCAACACAGAGGCTGCTGAATTCCCAGAGGAAGGTCACTCTGCCTGTTTCAAGGACTTGTCAATGGGCTATAAATAGTAAGGGAATTTAGGGGCACCTGGGTGGCTCAGTCGTTGGGCGGCTGCCTTCGGCTCAGGTCATGATC
>CM053613.1:48833428-48844477 GCA_028646535.1 Procyon lotor | reverse complement strand
TTGTTGTTGTTGTTGTTGTTGTCATGTTTTTTGTTTTGTTTTGTTTTGTTTTTGAGTTTTTTGGCAGCCTATTGCAACTAGCTGTACCGTATCATATCAGGCATGAAGAACCCTTGTTCATTTTCCCATCCCTTATTCCCTTCTGTAAACTGTGAATCACCAGATTTAAAACTAAGCAGTCTCTGAGTTTACATGTTTTTCTGTGTTTTCTTATACCCAGGATAAACACTATTGCTATGCACAAGAAAGCTTGAGTTACAGTCTTCTTGGACACTGATGGGAATGTCTAACTAAGGTAAAACAAAACTTATTTTAATTAAAATTTATATGTGACTAAATTTATTATTATTTGCTCAAGTGTTTGTGATTTGCAGAAACATGTCATTGGACAAGAGGGGTGGGGAAGGGTAGTAACTGGGGTGTTATCTTCCTTTATTCTTCAGCTTGAGCAAAACCTTGTGGATTAGAAAGTGGCATTCTCAACAGACTTCTGCTAGTACGGTCTATGACAGTTGGTAGAGGTGATTGGCATTAAATGTGTAGATCTTTTGGCTTGAATGGATTGGCTTTCTTCCTTGTATTTTTTGGTTTTGTTTTTGTTGTTGTTGTTGTTGTTGTTGTTTTAATCATAGTCCAAAAGAGAGGACTGAGCCTTTATTTGTAATGCAAAGGGAATGTCTAACAATTCAAAAATTCTTGCAGATCAAATTCCCTCTTTTTGACTGAAATCGATTTCAATTAAAAATGAGAACTATAGTTAAGTAAGCTTAAGTAAATTGTTTATTGGGTAGGAGGAAAAACTTTTCCTCTACCCTCAGCTGAGTACCTGGAGTTTAGGGATTAAATTGTCAAAAGACAGCTTAACAGGAGAAAATTTTTACTTATATGTGCAAACCCCGTACACATGGCCATACTTGCTGATGAGTGATTGAAAAGAGTGGTTTATGGTTTGGGACTTGTATGCCTAAGTTAGTATGGGAAAGAGAGTGGGAAGGAGAAGCTCCTATGGGGAGAACAAATTGGTTTCTGTAGGAAAGACAAATGGTTTTTTTGGGAGAACAAACGCAAGATAAGAAAGTTTGTGATAATCGTCGTCTATACAAGAATGAGGGGTCTTTCCATCTTCTTCAGAGCCCTAAAGCTCCCCAGGAGAGGGGATTTAACAGTAGATTTATTTTTGGTCTCTCTTCTGAGAGCTTACCCACCCTGAGGAGGGAGTTTATGGCTATCCTCATCTCTCAAAAATTTCTGCCGTTAGTCAAATAAGGGAAGATCCAAGAAGGGTGGCTTTTTTTTTTTTTTTTTTCATCTGTTGAATCTCAAATGTCTTCAGCTTAAAATAATCTTTACGCCAACTCTAGGGTTCCAAATAGGTCCCCACATCAGCTGTCAGAAGCTATACCTACATTAGTCTTTTTTGTGTTTTAACATTTCTGAGTCTATTATCTCTGTAGCTTGGAGTGATCAGCATTTAGCAATGTATGTGTAAAATACAATATTGTATTTTAACAGAAACTCATAAGGATCATTGGATATTCTATACTTTTTCATATTTTAGTCTTTTTTTTTCTTTAAAGATTTTATTTATTTACTTGACAGAGAGAGAGAGAGAGATCACAAGTAGGCAGAGAGGCAGGCAGAGAGAGGGAGAAGCAGGCTCTCTGTGAGAGAGCAGAGAGCCTGACACGGGGCTCGATCCCATGACCCTGATATCATAACCTGAGCCGAAGACAGAAGCTCTAACCCACTGAGCCACCCAGGCACCCCCATATTTTAGTCTTTGATCTTAACCATAGCTTATATCTAGGAGAGAAAATTCCAAAGGAAATTGTGTGGCATATCCCTGTGATGGTGACTCTTTCAGGGTGCCAAGAAGAGAGGGGTACTTAAGTTACCTCAGCTGATAGGAAATTATTTTAAAAGTACCTGGAAGAGTAAGGAAACAGAGAAAACCGTCTGAGCAATAACATAGGCAGGCATTATGAAGAGGAAGAATATTCAGCATATAATAGTGACCCAGATGTATAGCCCAGACTGTTTTCATCCTGCCGTACCTTTGTAACTGCCAAGAACCACCTCTGACTGTAGCCAGTGTTCCACACTAGCAACTCAGAGAGAGAGACGAGGCCTGTCCTCCAGTCCAGGTATTACTGATGTCTGCTTTTGTCTGTCTCGCAGCTTCTGTGCCATGCTGAAATGCACCACACCTCCATTATTACTAGGGTAGAAGGAATAGATTGGGGTGATTTGTCTCTACCCATTATAGGACATTCCAGTAGCAAGAGTCCTTTTGTGAAACGTCCTGTAGGTCCCTGTACTCTCTTATGTCCAAAATACAGCTCTTTGTCCATAGCTCTTCTATAAATATGTGGTCCAATGAATTGTGGTCAGGGTAACAAATCTACATGGTTTACACATGACAAAGTAAAAGAAATAGTCCTAGGCCTCTTTCCCAGGAAGGGGCTCTTGGAATATCAGGTGTTTGTAGAAAAATTCCCATTTTAGGGGGTGCTGGTTTTCTTTTCTTTTCTTATCTTTTCTTTTCTTGTTTTTAATTTAATTTTATTTTTTAATTTAATTTTTTTCCAAGTAAGTTAAATCTTTATTAACATATAATGTATTATTTGCCCCAGGGTACTCGTCTGTGAATCGTCAGGCTTACACATTTCACAGCACTCACCATAGCACATACCCTCCCCAATGTCCATAACCCAGTCACCCTATCCTCAGTTTGTTTTGTGAGTTTAGGAGTCTCTTATAGTTTGTCTCCTTCCTGTTCCCATCTTGTTTCATTTCCCTTCCCCACCCCCATGATCCCCCCACCCTGCCTCTCAAATTCTTCATATCAGAGAGATCACATGATAATTGTCTTTCTCTGACTGACTTATTTCACTTAGCATAATACCCTCTAGTTCCATCCACGTCATTGCAAATGGCAAGATTTCATTTCTCTTGATGGCTGCATAGTATTCCATTGTGTGTGTGTGTGTGTGTGTGTGTGTGTGTGTGTGTGTACACAACATCTTCTTTATCCATTCATTTGTTGATGAAAATCTAGGTTCTTTCCATAGTTTGGTTATTGTGGACATTGCTACTAGAACATTCAGGTGCACGTGCCCCTTCGGATCACATTTGTATCTTTAGGATAAATACCCAGTAGTACAATTGCTGGGTCGTAGGGTAGCTCTATTTTCAACTTTTTGAGGAACCTCCATACTGTTTTCCAGAGTGGCTGCACCAGGGGTGCTGGTTTTCCGATCCAGTCAGACTATTGATCACTGATTCCTCATGCATTGCAAGGCACCTTAGGAACATTAGCATATGGAATGGTTCTTGATTCTTATGTGGGGACATGACTGAAACCTGTTCAGCCTAGTCTAATTCCAATTTCCATTGACTAGGAAAACAGACACTTGGACCATACAAAATAAAAGGTAAGCTACAACTCTCTAAGGAGCAACAGAAGGGACAACCTAAGGAAAGGAGTAGTATTTAAGAAAGAACTTCAAAGGGATGCTTGAGAGAAGGGTCTAGGAAGTGAGATATAAATGACCCCAGCTTTCCTATAGGTCTAACTTTAAGAAGATGTGCTAAGAATCTTTGAAAAAGCAAAGAAGGAACAATAGAATGTCCTTTTCTACAACTCAGAGGTCCAGAGTCTGAGAGTAGCCATTAAAATAAAACTTTGATGATACCCTTGATTTATCCACCCAGAGTGGCCTCAGATAGGAGAGCCCTGAGTAGAAACACAAGAGACAGGAATGAGTCAGGGAATTAATGAGTTCCTAAAAGGGAAGTTGTTATAATCCACCTCCTCTCCCTCAGTCCAACCTTCCCGTGACTTAAAGTAATCTAAGATTGCAAATACTGCTGTTTCTCCATTTGTCTAAAGTATTCCTCTGTAAAAATCAAATAACAACAGGTTTTCTCTTTCACAGGAAAAAAAAAAAAAAGAAAGAAGTTAATGGATAAGATTTTCTCATTTTACTGCTGTTTTCTTTTGAACCTTTGGGACCTGCTGCTATTGGTCCTTCCATGTGCACCTGCCAGTGACCAAATTAATGAAAAAGCTGCAAATAATGTTAGTGGAAAGATTCAGAAATAGGTGATTGTGTTTAAGTCATGATGTATTTTTTTTATAGATTTGAATTACCTTGCTCTGGTTTTCTGTTGCATTTATAGACAGCAATCTAGTCATATTTTCTGCTCATAAAAGCCATATCTACTTAGATACTGGGATTAATGTGTCTTTTATATTAGGCCTGAGTAATGATCATGGTGTCACGTGATTTCCAGGTGTTTGCCACCTGGACAATGTACAAAACCACTGTTCAGGGTCAAAGTTTTCATGTGTGACTACAACACATGGGTATAATACTTGTTATTATTGATTGTGTTTCCCAGAACCTCTTTCTAAAGCACTTCATTAGAGTTCTTATTATAAAATATATAGTAGTTCTTCTATAATAGAACTTCTAAAATAGCTCTTCTTATAAAATATATAAGAAGTTATATGTGCCCAGGTTTGCCAGACAGAGAGCTAAGGCTTGGGATGTGGTAGGCTCCAGGTCACCCAATCCCACTGAGACACACGGTACGCTCAAGTAAATGCCAGCTCAGGGAGTTTCCCAGGATGCGCCCGGGGTGACTCCCTCTTCTGAGAAACTGTCCCTAGCCAGAGGACAAATGGATGACCTGACACCGCTCTTCCAAAGTGGAAGCTAAAAACACTACAAGATCAGTCAACTGGGCCTAGAAAAGGAACTGGAGAGGTTGGCGGAAATATTTACTGAACCCCTGGTGTATCCCTTAGGAATAAGGTCAGCTGAGGAGGAAGGTCCGAAGGCTGATATGTTGGATCTCAAGGACCATTTTTCTGGGAAGAAGGAGCCAAGTTGTCAAGAAGCCTTCAGACTAATGAACACGAATAAGGGTTCTCTACCACGGACATTTGGATGGTAAAAACCATGTCTGAATTCAGGGAACCAGGTTACCTGGAGGGCTACTGCCAGAAATCATGTTTCCAGAAACTAGTTGTAAAGAGAGGAATTTTATCTGAGTATCCAACCCATTGAGCTCCAAGCCAAAGTCCTTGAGAAATGGCCAGGTGTGAAGCAACAGAAACCAAATACAAACTCGTAAGTCTGGAAGGCAAGACTTCCCTTTAAGAAGACAGAAAGAAGAGGCAACACTGAGAGTCAGAAATAAAATAGCTAACATTTATGGAGCACTGACTGTGTACATGCCAGGTACTGTTCAATATTTGTATGTAATAATTCATTAAAATGAGAGTGGTATTAATATCATCCCTATCTTGCAGGTGCATAAACTAAAGCACAGAGAGTTCAGGTGATTTTTCAAGGTCACAGAACTAGAAAGCAGCAGAGGTAGAGTATGGCCTCGGAACCCATTTGTCCAGTGGCCACACTGTATTTATTGCCTCTACAGCTTCAGAGGACTTGGTTTGCATCAGGTCTTGAACAAATGAGGAGAATCCAGGATGATCCATCCAGACAAAATCAAGTGTTTAGTTTACGTCTTTGGCCCCGTGCATTAGGTTAATGTGCGTCAGCAGACTTCAGGTCGAACAAGGGGGCAAGAACCTGTAGGAGAAGCATCCAGTGGTTGGAAATTCCCTACTAGGGACCCGTTGCAGATTTGGAGCTTATCACAGCCCTGAGTGTATGTTTAGAGGGATACACTCTCTCTGAAGATCTCTCCCCTGTTTGCATTTTCTGCCACTGGAATATCTGTAAGGTACTGTGTGTGTAGGTCAGTCCCAGCAGACACATCTCATGGATGGCATCCACGAGGTTCCCACAGGAGCTGAGCTACATTAGTTTCCTGTCTGCCAGCGTCAGGGTATTCACCAGCACTGAGCTGAGCGAGCCTCTTGGCCCCAGTGCCCACAAACAGGAGCCATGATTCAATCACCTCCAAGTTGGCGCCAGGTGTCTTCAACCTTCACTTGCATTTCCTGGCCCTTTGTGAGCGCAGGGTTGGCTGAGCTGACCCTCTCTCACCCTTAGGAAACAGAAGGCCTCACAAATCTTTCTTTCTGACCTTGATCCCGGGAGACCATCTAGCACCTGAAATGCTACATGCAAGATTTTGCAACTCTTATCTTATCCTGTAGAAAAAGGCATTTGGTATTGTAGCAAAACTCTAACATCAGTCTAGGGAACACCGACTGATTGACCACCCTTTCCTCACCGGGCACCACTTTTGTAAATAAGGAACCAAAGAGCTCCCCCCACACCCAGCTTCCCCAAGCACATGCCCCTCTTACCTCCTCAGTATTCCAGCATGCAATCTCTTTTACCCAGAATAGTCAGGGAAGCACTGGCTGACAGATTGTGTTATTGCTTCTGATCCCATTGGTCACATCATGTAACATCTTAACTCCTAACCTAATTCGATGGATGCAGCTTGACAGGGCATAGCAGGGATGCTGGTCCAGCTTCCCGAGCTGTGCTTAAGACCCCACCTCCCTGCAGGCTACTGGAGCCTGCACAGCATTCAAAACACTTCAGAGTATATTTGTTGGTCAAAATAGGTGCAAGGGCAGCAGCCTATCCCTAATTGTGGGGTTAGATCCTTGGAAATAACTGCGGCCATGCTTGTCTTCTTGTCTTAAGGTATAAGATCTTACATCAGGACAAGAAAAAATAGCGTTTAGGGGACTGAAGTTATGGTGACCCTCAGAAAGCATTTCAGTTTTTCTTTTCATATTTAATAAAATCAATAAAAATAGCAAATTCAATAAAGAGAATATCAATGACATTTTTTTAAACATGTCCAATTTAAAATAGGAGGATTATACAATTCCATTCCGTGTACCATCTCTTCCCCAGGAGACACTTTTAGCTTATGCATTTGTTGTATTGTGTTCTGTGTTATAGACTACTGTAGGCTAGGAGAAATTTAGGTGTTTTTTTTTTTTTTTTCCTGTGTCTGGGCTTTGTCTAACTATTCTGAATAACCAGGGTCTTTCTGATTTAATGGTCAGGAGAGTTAGCTTCCTGGGTGCCACTTATGTGTCCCAAATGTGGGCTGAAAGCATCTGGTATCAGCGCCTGCATTCCTCCCGTACCTCCCTCCTGCCCGTTCAGGGTGTAAGTGGAGGAAAGTTACATTCAGTTACCTTTCCTCCTCTCTTAATGGTTGTTTGCAAAATGCATCATTCTTGTTCCCCTCCTAAAATAACTCTTTAACTCTTTCATCTTTCCTGACAACTCTGGAATCATCTAGAGATACCTAACGTTGAGTCCTGTCTCTGACATTCACTGGCTGCGAATTCTTAGACTAGTTGCTCAACTCCAGAAACATCAGTTTCATCATCTGTAAAATAGGGAAATACTCTCCAGTTACGCTGACTGGTCGTAAGGATTGAGTGGCCTGATGAATATAAAATGTGGAGCACAGTGTCAGACCCACGGGACTTGCTCAGCGCTGCTCATGTTGAGGAGCCATAGTTGCAATAGTGACAAGTGTGGGCTTTGGAAGGAGACTCGTCCAGGTTCGTTTTCCACGTCTACCCCCTACTGCTCTTGAGACAAAGCAAAGTTCCTTGTCCAAACCTCACTTTCCTTATATATAATACGGAACTATAGTACAGTGGGTCTTGCCATAGCAGGATAAGTGGTTCATAAAAATTCAATCATATAAACCAAGGAGCTGTGTTAATGAAATAACTGGAGTGAGACTTTACAGCCTGCTGGCCTGAAGTTTAAAGAGTCCACCTGGGCCTTCTAAACCCATCCAGTTTCTGACTGTTGATTTGGCGCCCTCTCTTGGCAGTAGTCCATCGCAGTGTAAATATTAATGGGGGCTATTCAGCATCATGTGGTTACTGGGACTTCCTGCAGTTAGATGTGGCCTTTCTTGTCTCAGCCTATTGAGCCAAGAGAATATTAGAAATTCAGGGATCTATCTTTAGAGTCCCTGATTTCCACACAGGGTTGACTTTTTTTTGACCAGCCCCACCTCCATGTGCATGAAATAAAAATTTTATCCAGTCTTTGTGTCTATCTGAAAATAGGGGTTAGGCAGAGGATGAGGTCTAATTATATATCAATTATCATATAGGTGAAATCCTGACTGGTATAATGTTTATTGGTATGTTATTTATATTATATATATCGGTATGTGTATATATGACACATTATGTATCATCTATATGAAGTTATTACCATGGGGCATTTACTCATAGAGCTTTACTATATCTTCAAATTTTTGTGAAGTTAAATGAGATTATACATTAAACATACAGTCTCATTTCATTTAGGCTACTCTGACAAAATACCATGGATGGGTAGCTTATAAACAACAGAATTTTATTTCTCACGATTTCAGAGGATGGGAAGTCCAGAATTAGTGTGTAATCATGTTCAAGTGAGGGCCAAAGCTGGGTGTCTTTTTACTGTATCCTCTGTATACCTACTGTATATGGTAAAAGTCTAGGGATCTCTCTGGAGCCTCTTTCATAAAGCTCTTATCCCTCTCATGAAAAGTCCACCTTCATGACTTAAGTACCTCCCAAAGGCTCTGCCTACCAGTACCATCACCTCTGAGGTTTGGGATTTCAACACACACATTTTGGAGACCACAAACTTTCAGACCATAGCAGGCACCTAGCACAGTTCTGGCATATTCTTATCAAATCATAAGGAATGTTATTTTTTTAAAATGTTATTACTGATAAATATATAACACACAGGTTGAAACAAAAGTTCTTGAGGTTTCTAGAAAAAAATATAAAGAAGTAAACTGACATAATAAGCCAGAACTGTCTCTAATAAGAATTACAAGTTGGGAAAAGATTACTGCAGTTCTACAATATTAGAATTCGTGAAATTTACCACCTAACATAAATATCTGCAGTTCATGAAACCGATTTGAATTAAATACATATGATCAACCCATAGCATTTTGGCTTCCCCAGACTGACAGCATGGCCATGTCTCTGACCTTCACACACCCCTCTGGCAGAACGTATGGGACTCCTTACCATATATTTAAGGCTTGATATTCATTTTAATAGCATTTCACCTTCAAAGAACTGAATGATTTTTGCCCGTGTTTATATATTCTGGATGAGTTCTGACTGTCAGAGAAGAAGGGGCAGCTAAGACAACAGGGAGCGTCTCTCCCATCACCGTCTTTCCTCTTCATCAGAAGATAAGCTTCACCAAAAGAAGGGACTGGTACCATCCTGGGTTTCCATATCTACATTGTTTGTGCTCAAAGTGTGGCAGCCACTGTAGCATAACCTTTAAATCATTCTTTCGGCAGTAGTTTTTGGTTCCTTTCCGTAGCACTGGTCTGGAGGCAGAAATGTAAAAGACATGTGGCAGTCTCTAATTTCAAGATGTTCACAGTCTGAATGAAAAAAAAAAAAAAGGTACATATGCAAACATGAATCCCACAAAGCAGAGGGTGGGCTGGAGAGGAAAGGGCTTACAGTTGGAGACCAGCAAGAAGCTTATGCAATCTTCCCAATGGGAGAAGGAGGGCAGGGGGTGCTGGACAGGGGCAGTGCAGTAGAAATAGATGGGGGTAGAGGAAATGTCTGAGTTGGGAGCATAGGGAAGAGTGGCAAGGGAGACAGCTAAGCAACTCAGAACATCAAGGCTCCACAGAAAGAATAGCTTTGGATTTTTCAAATCAAATTGGCTGCATTTCTCCCACTGTCAGATGTAATTCATTTCAACACCTTTAAAGGCATCTGCGGTGATCAGTTGCCTGATGCATTAAGAAACAAGCTACTGATGGGATGGATGTATTTTTAAATATTGTGTTCTTTTCTTTTCTCTTTGGTCCTGAAGCACCTTAGAAGTTAGAAGGAAGCTGTGAGTCATGTGCTGCCTAGCTAGGGAGGCTGGAGGAGGAGGATGCCATTGCCAGCTGATAGGAAATCAGATTTTAAGTCCTATTTGTTTTCCGGTGTCTCCATGATGTGACATTAGGAGATGATGGCTGCAGTTACAGAGGGACATTTGTTCCAATGATGTTCATAAATACACTTTGTTAGGCAGTTCTATCAAATCTACCTGCTTTTCCTTCCCTCTCTGAGGGCAGACTGCTTTTCAGCTGCTTGATTTCTCTCTCTGAGATGGGACTGCCGACTGAGAATCTGAAACTCAGTGTGGCACAGAATATTAAATCTACCTGCAGTATTTGTGTAGGAGGAAAAGGCAAGATGGGGACGGGGGAGGGGGGTGAAGGGACAGCTGAGAGAAGGCTAATCCTGTAAGACAGACTTTGCACTTGAGGTTCACTAGCCTGGCCAGGCTGGACAGGTGACCATCTAAGGCTGGCAGGAATGGAGAGCTGCTTATTGAAAGTTTGGCAGATCTTCTGTTATGAGTTGGGGCCTTGTTTTTTAGATCAGTAGTGATGGTGAATTCTTTCTTCTTGGAGTTCGCAGAGAACTATAGGAAAGAGGTCGTACAATGAGATTAAATGATCTTTCTTTATCTGTGCGCTGAGACTACTATTACTCGCCTAGTAGGATTCCTATAAAAGCAAATAACATGAAATGTTTTTAGCCCACCAGCTTCAGGCAGTCGCCAGCCTAGGGCATGGTCCTGAAGGATGTTCCTTTCCTTCCACACCTCTGCACACTCTCTGTGAATGCTTGGGGCATCAGATATCGCTCTACAGTGAAACCTAGTGTGGTGCATTGAAATATATACCTCGATGTGTAGAGGACTCCCTGGGGTTCTTGAGAAAATTCAGATTCTTATTTAGTAGGTCTTTATCAGGGCCTGAGATTCTGTGTTTTCAACAAGCCTCCAGGCAATATAGTTGCAAATGGCTCCTGGACCACACTTTAGTGGGAAGAACCTCCTGAATGGGGGTCATCGTATGCAGCAGGCAGGAGAAAGTGAAGAAAAGGCCTCTGCTGTGGAGTCGGGCCTTGCAAGAGGAGCTGGCACGTAAAAGGACAGTGTCCAAAGACTATATCCAGGTAAGCCAGGTGTGGAGGGGACAAATTCCTATAGCAGAGGAAAGTTTGTGTTGTTCATGGGACATGACTATGGTGAT
>CM053613.1:48809082-48825876 GCA_028646535.1 Procyon lotor | reverse complement strand
TGGTTTTAGGTCTGTTTCCCTGATGTGCACTGACTGCACTGGTGTGTGACTGCATGCTCACGTACTTCACTCCTAAATGCATTTTTTTTAGGAAAGGCTGTGATTTTTATTTTGCCTCCCTCTGTTTCTATTGGAGTGTCTCATGTATAGCAAGTATGTTTCTCAAATCTGTTGCATTACTTCAGCAAAGCAGTATATTTGTTGGAGAAAAGAAAAGCATTCATCCAAAATACTCAAGTAGTGGTCATGCTTAACAGATTATTTATTCTCTGCTTTCCTCAAATTCACATACCATTTTTCCTATCGAAGACCATTTCATAACTAACGTAAGCTGTAGGATAAAGTGCTTATACCTCAGCCTGAGATTCAAGGCTATCTGCAGCTTGGTCCCTGGTTGAATTTTCAGTGTCCCAGCACCCATGCTCAGCACATAGCACACCCTCAAAAATCAGTGGATTGTATGAACCATTTCCCATGATGCCCCTCAAGGAACCACTGGCCATTAGCTGAAGTAAACAGCCACATCCCGTGTCACCTTTACCCAGCACAACAAACATAGGTAGCCGTAAGACAAACTCCCCCACACACACCGGAGGCCCATGACTCATCCAAGCGTGAGATTTAATTTTCCGTGGAGGGTATTTGGCTATCTAGACATTTGTCACATAAAACTCTGCACTACAAGTATGGCCTAGAGCAAGAGGTACGCACTAGAACAGTGTTTATCTGGCATCCCAGAAAGATCATGCAGGTCCTGAAATGTCTGAGAACTTGGTTTCCTATGTGAAATACTGACGATTTCTTCTCAAAAATAAATTCTGTCGAAGGGTATGGAAGTGCGAAGGACAACAAGGAAGTGCTTGGTGAAATGGCCTGCAAAACAATGTTTTATTTTCTTCTTTCTCTAAAATTTACTCTTCAAAAACAAAACTTAGAAGAAAAAAAGATGTTTTCTTGGATATTTAGATCCATGTAAGTGTTCTGTCTAAATGTATGCCCAAGAATAAAAAAAGGAGGGTTTTTTTTGTTTGTTTGTTTGTTTTAAGATTTTATTTATTTATTTATTTGGCAGAGACAGAGATCACAAGTAAGCAGAGAGGCAGGCAGAGAGAGAGGGAAGCAGGCTCTCTGCTGAGCAGAGAGCCCGATGTGGGGCTCGATCCCAGGACCCCAATATCATGTACTGAGCCGAAGGCAGAGGCTTTAACCCACTGAGCCACCCAGGCGCCCCAAAAAAGGAGTTTTTATTAAAGCACTATGGTAGACTTGATAACAAATTAAGTAATCTTCATGCAATGAGAACACTGTGCAATCGTTAGGACTGAAAGTGTTGAATACTATGCACCGAACTGTGGCATTGTTTATGAGGAATATTAATAAAACACACACAATATAAACTGATTTCCAGTTTTAGAAATATGTGCATAATAAATCCATGCATAAAAATACTAGAAAGTTGAATATAAAAATGATAAAAGCCACTACACATGGGTGATAAGATGACCGGTCATTCGTATTTTCTTCTTTTTCATTCCTGTATCTTCTGTTTTCTGTAACAGGCACCCATTACTTTGTTAACACTCCTGGATTTCTGTGGCAGCTACATTTCAGTTTTTTACCTCCATCTTTTCTTCCTTCACTTTCTCCTCCCTCTTGTGGCCATGCTTCATAATAGGCCAAATTCTTGGAAAAACAATAAAATTTAGCCAAGAAATCAGTCATTTTGAAATGACTGTGTTTGCAGAATGCCTGACCATTTGGCAGAATACATCTGTGCTTGGGCTATTTCAGTAGTTTTTTTTTTTTTTTCAAATGGGTTTTGTGAGCCCCTCCAGAGACACCCATTTTCTTTTGTTTTTTTCTTTTGTTTTGGTTTTTGGTGTTTTTTTTGTTTGTTTCTTCAGACTCTTTTTATTCTCCTAAATTTTAGAAAAATCAAACCCATTTTAAGGTTCTTTGCCAAAGCAAATTTTTTTACTTTTATAATTTACTTATTTTTTTTTATAAACATAATGTATTATTTGTTGCAGGGGTACATTTTCTATAAAAAGGAATTATGACGCCTCGTGTGGCATTCATGGCTCTTCACATCTGTGTGCTCTTCACAGTCTGACCCCAATTCTCCAGATAAGTCATGCCCCAGTGTGGTGTGGATCCTTAGTCATCTTAAATTTGCTGAGGGCATTCCCTCTGCATGGAACATTCTTCCTCCCTCTTCTCTACCCTTCTGTCTTGCTCATACTCAAGGCATAGCTCGAATTCCCTCTGCTTTGAATTCTGCTCCAGTACCATTTCAGGTGGAAATCATGGCTGTTTTCCTCTATGATTCCTCTACATTTCCAGTGGTGTGTTGAAGCTGGCCTATAAGGTTTCTGAGAACCTATTGTTAAATATTCAATAATTTTTAAGTTGTCAGAAGCTTTTTATTATTTATTTATTTATTTTTAAGATTTTAGTCATTTATTTGAGAGGTGGGAGGGGAAGGTGCAGAGGCAGAGGGAGAGAGAGAACCCTCAAGCAGACTTTCCACTGAACAGGGAGCCCAACGTGGGGCTTGATCCCAGGACCCCAAGATCATGACCTTAACTGAAGTTAGATGCTTAACCAACTGAGCCACCCAGGCACGCTTTTGGAAGCTCTTTTAACTGGGAGCTTGAAAATTAGCTGTGGTGAAATATTTACTGTAGGGACGTCGGCAAATGAAGGCTTTATTTTCCCAGAGAGTCAGTTTCCCAGCACACCATTGCTGGTGTGGTTAATATCCATTCTTGCCTGTGTTATAATTAAAGAATCCTTCTGTCTTATGAAGTTGTGAGCTCACTGAGGACAGGGTCAATGTCTTAATTTTTCTACCTCTTAGAAACTAGGAAAACTGATATGTGGCAGATGATCAGTAAACACCTGTTGGAACAGATTGAGTGGCTTTGACATACATTCGCTAAATTACATTTGGAATTAGGCTGTAATCTTTTTTTCTATATCCTTGATATTCTTGTTTCTCATTTCCAAAGCTAACAAGATTTAGCTAAATAACATTCATTTTATTAACATTCTTAAATATTACAAAATAATTGACTTTTTCACTGTGGCAGTGATGTTGATTAGAATAGAAAACTCATAAGTGTATCTTTCTTTATTATATATAGATATGATTACTCTCGTATCTTTACTTCCAATAGCTTTGCTTAATAAAAAATCTAAGGAGAGCCTCAGGAAGGCATAATATGATTTTAATATACTTAGCTTCAGAGAACCTCTGATGGTTAATTAAGAAACTTTCATCTTTGAAGTAAAATTAGAAAAAAAACTTATTAACTAAAGGATGCAGGGTCAATCATAAGACAGCTTTCCTTTTGAACATTACATCTAATCAATCCTGAGAGATTTAAGACAATTATATTTTATCAGAAATGGAGAGAAATAAGCACCAACAGGGGACACTGGGTGGCTTTGGGCATTCTGTACAAAACAGTATTAGGAAATGATCAATCCCTTCCTAATCAGAGTCATTTTATGAAATGACCAAAAAAAAAAAATTATTTACCAAGCCACAGGAGTGAAAATTACAGTCTGTGGATTAGGAGGCTCAGCTTCTGAATTTGAAAAGCTGTCACATTTAGGCACATTCTCTCAACTAAAAGACAGTAAAAAAAAAAAAAATACACCATTTATCCATGCAATTGTTCATCTGTTTGTCAACATACCCATTTTTTCTGTTGGCTATAATAAAAAGTGAGCAAATATGGAATTTAGACCTGCTTGGGTTATAATACTGGCCCCACAACCCACCTGCTGTGTAGTGCTACACAAATTTACTGTGTGAATTTCACTTTTCCCCTTTTGAACAGGTATAGTGCTGACCTCATAAAGATCCTGTGAATATTAAGATAATATGTTTCATGTGTATTGTAGACACTCAATAAATGTTGTTGCTTTGACCCCTACCTCCTTCCATTTATCAGCATTCAAGTTTTTTATGAACACATAATATGCTCCCAACACATTGCCCTCTCTTTGAGACATTTTTTATCTACTTTGTAAAATCAGATACAGTAATGTGAAATTAATAGAAGACAGCATGTTGTCATAGAGGGAGCACTAGATTAAGAGAAAGGGAAACTGTATTCTAACCCCAGGTCTATCATTGATTTATCATGTAGATTTGAGCAAGTCCCCCAAACTCTCTGACCCTTGTGCATACAGCCAATATTTATGAAGTACCTATCCTTCACCAGGCATTCAGCTAGACATTGGAGCTATAGAAATCAGTAACCCATGGTCGCTGAGCTCAAAAGTCACCAGGTAAGTGGGGAAGACAGAGGCCTTAAAAAATAAATAAAATCTGATAAGCTCTATAGTGACGTTGCCTATCAAGTGACAAGGGGCTGAGGAGCATGGCCAGCTAGCTTACATTCATCTATGAAGGAGAAATAAGGCTGCTAACACTTGTCCTCTTTATAGACTTTTGTGAATAGAAAATAAAATTAAGTATATCAAAGCAATACATAACCTGGGAAGTGAAGTGATTACTCATTTTTAAGTGAAATATGAGATTATGTGGTATTTGTCACCCGTGAGTAAAACAAGGTATTCCCTTGTTATTGTTTTTCTTTGTGGTCAGCACATTGTAAGTGCTCAATAAATATGTAATGGATGTATACAAGATGTATACAAGAATACAGAAATACAGAAATTCAGGAAAGTGAGAGTCGGTGGAGGGTTAGAATTGTTTGGAAGGACTTCAAGGACTTGATGAATCTTGAGCCAAATTTAAAGCATAAAAAGGACTTGAAGAGATAAGGAGAGTATGCCAACAGATGGAGAACAGCCTGAACAAAGATTGATATAATTATATTATAATAGCAAATATGCCTTGGGTATGAAATAAAGGTCCGGCAATGTGGTTTATGCTTCAACTGTTACTTATGTAATCCTCACAAAAGCTTTGCAAGTGGAAATTGTTTTTATTCTCCGGTTTTAATTCAGGAAAGTTCATCGATTCACCATACTCACCTAAAACTTGAGTGTTAGAGTTAGAATTTGAACCCAGGCCGATTAGAACCAAGATTCAAAGAGTGAATGATCTGAGAACTATATGTAGTATGCATTGGCTGAGCTGGTGCTTCAGAATGCAGTCTTCCTCTCCTCATGGCCAAGGGCTCTTCCAGTTTTGCCATGGTGACTAAACTGCCCCTCTACTCACAGGCCCATCTCTACAGTTTAAATCCTGATCTCATCTCAGAAAATGGCTCTAATCTTTGTCCCGTATAAATCAGGAACCTAAGAATCGTCCTCAACACCTCTCTGCTCCTCCAACACCCACCCCATGTGCACACACAACACACCACCCTAAAACTCAGTGGCTTAAAGGGGGTAAGTATTTATTTCACAGGAGTCCAAGGATTGGCGATTTAAGTCTCTGGCCAGGAGGTTCATTTGGTCACAGCTGGGCTTACTTATTGTTTCAGAGTCATGATATAGAGTGGTGCTTGATACAGAATGGCCTTTGCTGGGATGACCAGAGTGATTGGGCTTTTCTCTTCACAGCTCATCTTCCTGTGGTGGGCACATTCTCACTGCCACGGCAGAGGGTAAGAGTCAAGGCAAGCCCACACAGGCACTTTTCAAATCTCTGCTTGCATTATGTTGACTAACCTTCCATTGACCAAGGCAAATGACATCTGCTCCTGACCCCTCAAGCTTCCTGTCACACCCTGATTACTTCGCCTCCTTGATTTCAGTCACCCCCATCCTCCCCCACTCACACCCAAACAGAGTTTTTCACATTTTCAACCCATCTAAAACAATTTTCTCTAATGGCTCTCTGCTCATTGCCAATGATCGTGCCAATCTCAAGTCATATGTCACTTGCTCATGAAAGTTGAAAAGGACAGATCATTCTCTAACAGGCTTTCATGACACCATATAATCCTCTTCAAAGCTCTTGTCACAGCCACAGTGTTATTTATATGATTATTTAATCTCTTCTCAACTGAAGTTAACATTATATGTAGACAGGAATCACACTTGTTTTTACTCGCCTTTGTACCCTCCCGGCTTAACTCAGTACCTGACACATATTAGGCAGTCTGCAAATATTTAATGAATGAAATAACAAATAAGTAAATGAATATAAGTAATAAATACTAAGAATGAATTTAAACATTTTTAAATTAAGAAAAATACATACATACATATATACATACATAAACAAAGCCACTTAGAATTTTTGTTAAAAGGCTGAGCTACTTAGCTATTCCTGAAACTCATCTTGCCCTGTACTGGAAAGAAATTAGTAAACCATAAATCTAAGCTGGTCATGACCTGAACAAGATTCTTCAGTGGCTCCCCATTGCCAATAAAATAGTTAAGGCTAAGATGGCAAAGTAGGAGGATCCTAAACTCACCTTGTCCCATGGATACACAAAGGTAAAAGCTGTATTAGTGCAACTAACCTGAAAAATGACCCGAGGACTACCAGAACATACTCTCTATAGTCATAGAGAGGAGGCCACATCAAAACCAGAAGAAAGGGTGTGGTGTAGTCCTGGTCAGAAACTAAACTAAGTGGCAAGACTAACTACAAACAGGAGGGAGAGCACAAGCAGGGAGAAGGGAAAGGAACAGACCCCACACTAGGCAGCCACCTGCACTGGAAAGACCAGTCTCCATAACATTTGGTTTGTAAATCAGTGGGACTTAACTTCATGAGTTTGTGCAAACTTCACATACTTTAAAAGTCAGCAGGAATAATTAAGGCTCTGAGTAAACCCCGCAGGACCACCCTGACCCACCCTCTCTGTCTGCCTCTCTGCCTTGTCCTCACCTAAACAGCACCCATTTGTAGTTTTCTTAAGCCAGCAACATCTTTCCCTCTACACTTCTATATTTGGTACCCCAACTGACCTTTTCTGCCTGATCAACTTCAAGTCATCCTTCTAGCTCTTCTCTAACGTCATTCTGGAGAAGCTTCCCCTAGCCTCCCATCACTGCCCCCAGACTGTGTGTATGGCTTCTGTTGGGTGAAAATAGCTTTAGGGGCACCTGGGTGGCTCAGTGAGTTAAAGCCTCTGCCTTCGTCTCAGGTCATGATCTCAGGGTCCTGGGATCTAGCCCCGCATTGGGTCCTCTGCTCAGCAGGGAGTCTGCTTCCCCCCTGCCTCCCGCCTGCCTCTCTACCTACTTGTGATCTCTCTCTCTGTCAAATAAATAAAAAATAAAATCTTAAAAAAAAGAAAATAGCTTTATTATAATCTCCCATTATTACAAGTCATCACTTTATACTCCATTATACCACGGGGTGTGCCCTTCTCTGCTCCTCCTGCCTTCTTTATAGGCTGATTCCACCACAGAAAGAAGGAACATTACCTTTACTTAGAGTGAGGTCAGTCACCTAGTAGATGTGTAATATCTGTCTGATGGGTGAATGGATAAGTGAATGGATGAGAAAGGACTAGCCACTTTCAGGTTTGGATTTAGGGAAAAGTATAAAGATCGCTGACTGCAGAAACAGAGATAGCTAAGCAAACTAAGGAAGCTCAGAATTCATTTTAGAACTGTTCTCTCTTCTCCAAATGCCTTCTTTATGATTGGGGAGCAAAACTAAAGTTACTGACTCTGGATTAGATAGAAAATTGAAGGTGACCTACTGCCTAAGTTCTCATTAGTCTGCAGTACACTACAAGGGTAGGAAGGGAAGAAGTATCCTGCAATGAGGCACAGTGACGGGAACCTATAATTCGGAGCTGGACTGCCCTGAATGTGCACCCCAAGTCTGCCACCTATTAGCAGGGTACCCTGGACAACCTCTCTGCCTGATTTTTCTTCTTAGTAAAATGGGTACAATAGTATACCCCAGTGGGCGTTTTATAAGGATTCAATGACATAATGTGACATGTTACTGTGTTACTTGCTGACGCATGGTTAACACTCAGTAAATGTTGGTGTACTTCTTCCCTCTCCCCCTTTTCTGTTTTACAGGAGGAACTAAAACATCTTAGGTTCACCCTCAGCACGGAATTGGAAAATGTCTCCTCCTTAGTGGAAGGAGGTCACTTCCCCTTTACATCCCTCTGGACCAAGTTCAGTATCATTAGCTACCCTCTCCCAGCCTTCCATTTTGTCAGTAGTTTGTGGCAGGATTTTCTGGTTTTCATTTCCAATTCATTTATTCTGAAGAGAACCTTTTAGATGAATAAGGGGGAAAAAAAAAAAAAGAGAAAGAAAGCTTCAACATCTATTCTGTCAGAAAGAGAAAGAAAACTCTTCATTTCCATTTTCTGCCAGAGAGCTGATTCAGCAAGCTCGCCACCTTCTCCATCCAAACTCCATTCTTTTTCTTTATTCTAGACCCTGTTCTCATTATCCACAGCATATCTCAGTCAGCAACTTTATCCTCGCCTTTTGAATACGGAGCAACCTTTTTACTCCCTCTTAGTAGTGATGACTTACTGCCAGTTGGAGTAAGGCTGCCCTGCTGGGTCCCACGATGTCACACCAGGCCAGCTGCAGTACCTCCTCGGCGTCCCCAACGTGGGATAGGGTTTGTCTCTGCCAACCACACACACCCCTGTTCCTGAGCCAACACAAAACTGCCTGGCCTTTGTGAAGACCCCACAACTGAGCAGAAGGCAGAGTCCTGAGTTAGTCTCGCTGCTCCTGTGATTTGTTGTTGACATGTGCCTCCCTGCCTGTGGTGACAGAGGGCTGCTGGGCTGACAGTAACCCACTTAGTCAATACTCTTAGCTGAGCCCAACTCAGCCCCAGAGGGTCCATAGCCTGTGCAACCAGCCTCAGTGAATCCAGATTCCTGCCTAGATTCCAAGCTAAGAGAAGGACGTAGGACACTGAGCTCCTTGCACAGTAGTTGACACGGCTGGCACACAGTTAGGAGGTGTTTAATGAGTAAATGAATGGCATGAAAGGAGCGGGGTAGAACCTATCTGCAGTAGTTTGGAAAAGTGACCGAATTTCTTTAAGCTAATAGGAGCACACGGTCTTCTCAGGGAAGAGAAATGACATTTATTCAACTCTTTTATGGTCCAAGAACAATTAGGGTATTTCATTTCACTTAATTGCTAAATGGCTTCATTACTTCACCTAATTCTCTCACCATTGATGTATTATCTGCATGCCCATTCCTCAGACAAAGAACAGAAGCACTGAGAAGCAGGTCACATACTTAAGGATGCAGAGCTGGGACTCAGAAGATCAGAAATTCAAATCTCTGACTCCACACCACCCCGCCACTTACAATTCATAATTCTTCCTTGCAATGGAACTACCAGTCCCTCTGCTCTTGGAAACTGGGGCTGAGAAGGAATGAATCTTTTCCTATGCTAAGTGACAACTTTTTAAAGAAAGCATTTACCTAATGTGAAATGAAAACATTTTCTTTATGAGAAATATGCAATCCATATGTGCGTTTATATTTCAAAGCCCCCAATTTACTAGGATTGCTCTAGGCTGTTTTTGTCAGAGTTTGAAAAATAGCTCCCTGTGATTTTTTAGATGTGAGTTAATATGGTGATAAGCACCATAAAGTCTCTGGGAATAACACATCATTAATTTACCTCAGAAAATAAGACTTCAGCGACAAATAAACCTCATAAGGGCTCTGTGGTTAAAGTAGCTTGGCGAGCAATGGCTATTTGAATTGAATGAAATTAAAGGTAAAAAGAGTGCAGCAAATGTAATAAATAATTATTTTATGCAGCCGAACAACATATAGCCTGTTTTATGAAGGGTCCTTGGACTAAGTGGAAGGGAAAAATAAATTATTGGAAATATTCCATTTTAGTGGGAGGCAACATTATGTTCTGGGAAGAACATGGAGTTTGTAGAAGGGCTAATTTAAACCCTTGCCTGGGCCCTAATTAATTGTTTGACTTTGCAAAAGTAACTTTCACTTTCAACACCTTGATATCTTCATCTGTAAAATGAGAGAATTGAATTTTAGGATCCTTCCAGCTCCATTGAAACTTAACTTTCTAGAATTCCAAAGATTTTATGCCACATAGTGATGAGAAACATGAATATGTTCTCAGAGGGGAGTGTGGCTCATTAGGCTAAAAGTCAAGGGACGTTGGCAGCAGGGTGCCCAATAATTATACATGAACACTGGAGTAAACTTGATCTGGGCTTCTCCTCGCCCTTCTACTTACTTGTCATGTGATTTCAGATCAATTTGTTCACCTTTTTAAGACAGAATTTTCTATAAGATTATATATAAAACTTCCCTGAAAGGGTTGTCATGAGGATTAAATGAGATGAAATATATAAAATTCCAGGCACAGTACCTGTCATATGGTAGGTGTATAATACAAAGGGGCCTCCACTGTAATGTAAACCGCCTATCTTAATGTCTTCCCTGGTGGGGGTGGAGGCTTGTTTATAGAGATGTGAGTGGCACTGAGAAGCTGAGCCAGCTCCTGGTGTGGTAATCTGTGGGGTCCAGGGAGTGCTCATGAGACTTGCGGAAAGTTTTTGCAGTTACTAAAGCCAAAACAAATCAGAAGTGTATGGAGTGAGTCAGGGACAGATGTCAGTGCTATAATCAGAATTGGGAATCTAACTGAAGACTGGAATCATAAATCTGGGAACCAACAGCATATGGGTAGTGTTTAAAGCTATGGAATGAGTAGATCCCCTAGCCACTGGTTCTTAACCTTGACTACACGTGGGAGCCACCTGGAGAGCTTTTTAAAAAATACTGACACTTCAATAACCCTCAGAGATTCTAATGTAATTAGTCTCAGGTGCAGCCTGAGCATCTGTATTATTAAAAGCTCCCTGTATGTTTCTACTGTCCAACCAAGGCTGTGAACCGCTGACTTAGGGGAAAATTGTAGACAGAAGAGACTCAAGGACTAAGTTATGGGCCTCTCCCAACATTTAGTGTCCGTCATAGAAGGAGGAGCCAGCGAAGGAGACTGAGAATGGGTCATCACTGAGGCTGTAGAAAAACCACAGAAATCAAGAGGAAAAAAGGGAGGAGATGCTAAGGAAAGACTGTTTAATGCTGCTGAGAGGCCATGTAAAATCAGAACAAAGAAGCCATGAATGGGTGTGCTGTCATGGAATTTCCTGGTGGAAGTAGCAGAGGAAGTTTCTAGGAGTGGTGAATGAGAGAGAGCCCTGTTTTTAACCGCATTTTGCCTTCTTTTGATGCCAAGCACAGGGCTGGTTATATACTTGATTGAGGATTGGTTGAATGGGGTCTTAACACTCATTGCATTTAAAAACTGTTTCTGGAATGGGTTAAATTTTAGGATAAAATAGATCTCACCTTGATAAAGATGTCATTAATTCATTAAATGATGGATGATTCACTTGAAAACTTCATGCTGTGTTCTCATTATGCTCAAGTTACTAGGCTAGATTCAGAACTGCTATATAAAGCTGTAAAGGTTGTTCCCTGTACAACTTTAAGAATCACTATTTACAGAGATTACAATGTAAATGACATCTGGAGTCCTGTGTATACAACCTGCCTACTTATACGGGGCAGTCCTGACTGGAAGCTGCCAGAAAAGGGTTTGGAAAAGAATGAAAATAATTTTTATCATGTGTCAGTGGCATGCCTTCATAGACTTCATCTTCACACTCCTCTGGATAGTAGGGCTTATTATTTTCTTTTTATATATTATATTATATTAAAAATATAAGACTCTAATAAGTCCTAGAATACAAAGGTAGTAGAGCCAGATCTCATGTCAAATTCGTAGGTGGCATACATACCCAAAACAGCAGTGAGTATCATCTTGTGGCTCTGATACAACTGTAGAAAATAAATACAAATTCAGTGAATATTTATTAAGTACCTACCATATGACTAGCATTGTTGGAATAATATCACTAACCCAAAATGCAAAAATCCCTGTCGTCCAGGAGTTCTTGGTTTTCATCTCATTACCATTATACCTACTGGCTCATCCTGAATACCCACCGGTTGGAGCAACAGACCTGAGAGTCCTACTCTACAGCTTACCATCTGTGACACTAGGCAGGTCACCTTGCCTCTCTCTCCCTCAGTTTGCTCAACTGTTTAATGTGGTGTAATAAGCCTTGTTTAGAGTTTCCAGGTGTTTTTTTAAGGAAGAGAAGTATCCCCATCAGCAGTAGATAGGCCTGGGAATAGATTTTAGTGAGTAAGTGCAATCGGAGCTTAAGGCAGGAGAATCCAGGCTGGACTGACTAACATGGGGAGGCAGTGGGCTGGAAGGCTCAAGTTGCTACATGAAATGCTAGGGCTACCTGAGAAGCTGCCGCTGATCCTGTCGCTGATCCTTTCAGCTGGAAGGCTCAAGTTGCTACATGAAATGCTAGGGCTACCTGAGAAGCTGCCGCTGATCCTGTCGCTGATCCTTTCAGCTCCCTTGATGATCTGCCGTTGGTAGCTCCTTCTCTTTAGTCTTTTCCTTAGCTTCCTTCACTGTCTTGATGAGCATCTCCAAAGGGGATGCCTTGCATCCAGACCAAAATCTATTAAAAATTGTGATGGTCTTGGGTGCCAACCCAGCTGGCTCATCAGTCTAATACTACCCAGCTCATGATGGGCTGTCCTGGCCACACGGCCTCTTGATATCCTATAGTAACATACTCTTAGTATCTTAGTCTTGATATCCTTACTATATATATAGATATATCTATATATATAGATATATCTTGATATCCTATAGTAAGATACTCAGTCTCCATCAGAGCTCAGTAGCATCCCAACTGCTATTGTTCAGATGAAGTAGAGTTCTCTTTGCTGCTGAGGGCATGCCCTTAGTCCAGAAAAACAGGATCTGTGTTGCAGCTCTCCTCTTGCTGTTTAACAAGAGGCTTCAGATAGCATCTCTCTCCACAACAGATACCTCTCGTACCAAAGAACTTGCTGAATCATATCATTCCAAGCAGCATAGTTGCTTCAAATGCAGTTACACTTTTTGAAGAATCCTTTCTCACTGTGGTTCTTACTCAAACTAGCAGCCTTCTGCATCATTCAATAAATGAGTTAAAATAGTATTTCCAATTGCAGAATATGTAGCCTTAAAAATCCAAAGAACCCTACCAAACTTTGGGCTTCTTTCTTAAAGGTGGGAGCAAGGTGGACTATCTGTCCTTTGAATCAGTGTACCAATGTGGATCCCTAAAAACTTTATTGATATATCAGGCTCTGCATCTTTGTAAGTTTTATCTTCCTCCCTCTGGAGCACCTATGTCTTTTTTTTATTATTATTCAATTAGCCAATATATAGTACATCATTAGTTTTCGACGTAATGTTTAATGATTCATTAGTTGCATATAATGCCCAGTGCTCATCACATCATGTGCCCTCTTTAATGCTCATCATCCAGTTACCCCATCCCCCCACCCACCTCCTTTTCCACAACCCTCAGTTTGTTTTCCAGAGTCAAGAGTCTCTCATGGTTTATCTCCCTCTGATTTTTGCACATTCAGTTTCCCCACACTTCCCCTATGAGCCTCTGTGCTATTTCTTATATTCCACATCTGAGTGAAACTATATGCTGTCTTTCTCTGATTGACTTATTTCACTTAGCATAATACCCTCCAATTCCATCCACATCGATGTAAATGTAAGTATTCACCCTTTCTGATTGCTGAGTGATATTCCATTGTATGTATGAACCACGTCTTCTTTATCCATTCATCTGCTGAAGGACATCTCTTGGAACACATGTGTCTTACCAAGGCATCCAGAGTACTTTTTCATCAGAGCATTTAAATCTCTGAAGTATAGCAGACCAGTGGGATGCTCCTCAGAATTTCTAAATGATTTTAGTCTCTTTAAATTATATTGCTTTAGAAAGCTGGAAAATCAACGTAGCCTGAGGACAGGATAATGAATGTATACTATTTGTTCTAGCCATATGAATATGAACTATTTCTGCTCATTTTTTATGATGTCTATTGAAGAAGGATTAACAAGATCAGTAGTTGTATACCATGAACCAAAGGCTCTGTTTCTCTAGTAAAGATCAACATTTAAATACCAGCTCAAAATGCTGCTAAATCTTGGTTAAGTTTGAAGTAGTTTACTACAGTCTATAGGGTTCCATTAGATTTTATGCATGGGTTAAATTAAAAGGGGGATAAAATGGGAGAGAAGAGAATGACTACCAACCTTGAATTATATCATTCAAATCACTTTAATCTACTGAAAACGCAATGCTGACTTTTTTTTTTTAACTTGGGTTGTGGCTTACATACAACTAAATTCATTAATTTTAGATGGAAAGTGAATTTTGAGAAATATATTTAGTCATTTAACCATAACATCTGTTGTGTTTATTCATCTCCCTTTATAACCAATCTCCTCCCCCAAATAAGTGACCTGTAATTTCCAGATTTGGTGGCTTTTCTATATATTTTATGCATTCTTAAAAATTATAATTTAATTCAGTTGGGACTAGAAGACGTACTCTGTAAGATTTCAATCTTTAAAAATCTATCGATAATTGTTTTATGGCCTCGATTATTGCCTATATTGGTGAAAATTCTCTATGCACTTGAAAGTGTATTCTGTAGTTGTTGGTATTCTGTAAATGCCAATTTGGCTAAAGGGATCAATTTTCTATATTTTGTCGAATTATTCTATTAGTTATTGAGGGAAGGAGTTACAAATCCCAAACACAGGTCAGTTACATAAGTTTTGGTGTCATATATTTTGAAGTTCTTTTTTACATGACTTTGTATCTATAATTACACATTTTTCCAGGAGTATTGACCTTTTTATCATTATGAAGTGTTTCTGCTTGTCTGTAGTAAAAAACTGATTTGGAGACGATTTTATCTAATACTAATATAGTCACTCTGACTATCGTATGCTTACCGTTGTACAATGCATCCTTTCATTTTACTTTCAGCCTTATTGCCCCTTTGTATTTAAAGTCTTTTATAGACATGAGATATTAGATTCTTGCTTTTTCATCCCATCTGACAATCTCTGGTTTTTGTATGTTTATGTACAATGTAAATTTATAATGATTGTATTTAGGCCTACTATTTTGCTATCTTTTAGATTCATCGGATTTTTTTTCTGTTCCTGCTTTTTGCCTTTTTGCATCAATTCAGTATATCTTAGTATTCCATTTTAGTTGCTTTATTGGATTTTTTCAGCTCTATCTCTTTCACGACTTTAGTGCTTACTCTAGAGATTACATACAAATCTTGAACTTATACCAATATAATTAGTTAATATTTAATTACTTCAGTTAAATATAAGAACCTTGTATAAGTGTATTTCTTTAACTCCTCCATTCTTAGTGCAGTTATTTTTTTTAGTCATATATACTCTAAAAAAATTAACAGCAAAAATGATTGTGTGCATGTGTGTGAGTGAAAGACTATGATTTTAATATTTAATTTTACCCACATATTTACATTTCCAGGTGTTCTTCATTCTCTTTCAGTTGATGTGAGTTGCTGTCTAATATCATTTCCCTCAGACTTCAGAACTTGCTTTAGCATTTATTATAAATAATTTATTGCTGCCAGTAGATTATTTTTATTTTTGTATATCTGAAAATTACCTTCATTTTTAAGGATAGATTTTGCTAGATACAGAATTTTCAGTTCTGGGATGTCTGGGTTGCTCATTTGGTTAAGTTTCTGCCTTTGACCCGGGTCATGATCCCTGCATCCGGCTCCTTGCTCAGCAGGGAGCCTGCTTCCTCCTCTGCCTGCCACTCCCTTCTGCTTGAGCTCTCTCTCTCTCTCTCTGACAAATAAATAAAATCTTTAAAAAATAGTAATATAAAATAATTCTCAGTTAATAGTGGTTTGTTTTGGTTTGGTTTGCTGACCATCGCTCCTGTAGAATTTTTAAATATGTTTCAATGTCTTGTAGCTTCTGTAATTTCTTATAAGAAGTCAGTCAACCAAGGCACCTTGGAGGCTCAGTTGGTTAAGTGACTGCCTATGGCTCAGGTCATGATCCTGGAGTCCTGGGACTGAGTCCCACATTGGGCTCCCTGCTCAGCGGGGAGTCTGACTCTCCCACTTCCCTCCTCACTCTCCTGCTGTCTCTCTCATTCTCTCTTTCAAATAAATAAATAAAATCTAAAAAAAAAAAAAAAAGAGGTCAGTCAACCTTCTTATCTCACACATACAGTGTATTTTGTCTGTTTGCAAGGAAGGTTCTTAAGGTTTCCTTTTTATTTTTATCTTTTAGTGGTTTGACTTTAATATATCTAAAGGCAATTTTCTTTTGCTTATCCTTCTGAGGGTTCATTGCAATTTTTAACTATTGTATATTTAATATGTTTATTTTTATCAATATTAATTAGTATTTTCAACCCAATTTAAGAACCTAGTTTTAAATTTAGTTTTCAGATATTATTTCTTCAAATTACTTTTATGTTTTTTGCTTTTAGGATTCCAACTAAATATGTCGAGTCACTTTTCATTTTTTCACATGTAGTCTGCTTTTCTTCCACATCTTCCCTTCCCCACCCACTTTGTTGGATTGGGTAATTTCTTTTGTTAATCTTTTAGATTTAATGCTTCTTTCTTTTTCCATCTCAATCTATTGTTGAGCCCATCAAGATAATACTTTATTTTAGCTATTTCAATTTTCTGTTTTTAACTGTTGGTGGGAATGCAAGCTGGTACAGCCACTCTGGAGAACAGTATGGAGGTTCCTCAAAAAGTTGAAAATAGAGCTACCCTACGATCCAGCAATCGCACTACTGGGTATTTACCCTAAAGATACAAATGTGATCCGAACAAGCACGTGCACCCGAATGTTTATAGCAGCAATGTCCACAATAGCCAAACTATGGAA
>CM053613.1:48792410-48808582 GCA_028646535.1 Procyon lotor | reverse complement strand
TGTTCCCTCTCTCGCTGTGCTTCTCTCTGTCAAATAAATAAAATCTTTAAAAATAAATAAATAAATAAATCCTCAAATGTATGTATAGTATAGCCTTTGAAAAATTTTTTAAAGATTTTATTTATTTATTTGACAGAGGGAGAGATCACAAGTAGGCAGAGAGGCAGGCAGAGAGAGGGGGGAAACCGGCTCCCTGCTGAGCAGAGAGCCCGATGCGGGGCTCGATCCCAAGACCCTGAGATCATGACCTGAGCCGAAGGCAGAAGCTTTAACCCACTGAGCCACCCAGGCGCCCCTCCTTTGAAATTTTTTTCTGTTAAAGTTAGCATCTTATCTCACACAAATTCAGTTTCTATTGACTTTTTTTTTTTTTCTAAATGCAAGTTATAGTTTTCTGTTCCCTTGCCTGTTTAGCACTTTGTGGTTGAAAGCTGGACATTGCAGATAATACCTTATTGGCTCAGGATATTGCCAGGTTCTCCTGATGATTATTGGGGTTATATTAGGTGGCTAATGTGCTTGGATTCAAATTTCAAACTTATTTTCCCCATAGCATACAGCTGCTGGTATTAGTTCCTGTTACCTTCCACTGCTGATCTTATAGTCTGAGTCTTTCTTTTATCTTCCTTATTCTTGAGAAATTTCAAGATTAGGCTAGGATTTGGGAAAAAATGGAATTCACTCTCTATGGTTTCCTTACTTCTAGGGATTTCTCATAATTGCCAGCTGCTCTTCTAGCTTTGGTCTGTGTTACTTTTTCTTACTTTTATTTTTCTCCTTCTCCTTCTCCTTCTTCTTTTAGGTTTTATTTATCTGACACAGAAAAAGAGAGCACAAGTGGGGGAGCATCAGGGAAAGGGAGAGGGAGAAGCAGGCTCCCTGCTGACCAATGAACCCCCGCAACTCCCGTGCAGGGCTTGATTCCAGGACCCTGGAATCATGACCTGAGCCGAAGGCAGATGCTTAACTGACTATGTCACCCAGGTACCCCTTTTTCTTATTTGTCAAGAATATCCAGCTTTAGATTTTTGCCAGCTGAACTGCGCATGATTGGAGAATAAACTTAGTAAAGAAAGCATCCATTTCACATACCTGGTTACACATACCTTTATATTTCATGAGTAGATTTGATTCAGGTCTTCTTTTCTTCCTTACTTAGGAGACCCCCATGTTTTCTTCTACGTGTGCATGTTTAGCTGCTAACTAGCAATTTAAGCAGTTCATGCATTGAAATTGAGTCCTACCCCTTCTAAGTTTGTTCTTTCTTTTCTTTCTTTCTTTTCTCCCTCTCATCCCCTTCCCTCCCCCTTCCTTCCCTTCCTTTCCCTCCCCTTCCCTTCCCTTTCCTTATCTGCCAGAATTTTCTCTTTAAATTTCCAGCTGCTTTTGCATTTCTGAACTACAGTTTTTCTTACCATGGTTTTCTGCAGCAAAAGTTATATTTGTGAAATAATGTCCCTGAACCACAAAGCCACAAATTCACAGTGCTTACCCCTTCTGTTTTTTTTTTTCCCCACAAGTAACTCTCCAGTCTGGTTTTGCATATTTACAGGGTTTTGTTTTGTTTTTAAATTTTATTTATTTATTTCTGAGAGAGAGAGAGAGGAGAGAGAGAGAGAACGCGGCGAAGCAGGGAGGGAGAGGGAGAAGCAGACTCCCTGCTGGGCAAGGAGCTGAATGTGGGTCTCCATCCCAGAATCCCAGGATCATGACCTGAGCTGAAGGCAGATGCTTAACTGATTGAGCCACCCAGGCATCCTGCATATTTACAGGTTTTTAAAAAAACTGTATCCAAAAACTGTATCCTAAGCCTGAATGGCTTAGTTGGCTGAGTGTCTGACTTGATTTCTGCAGAGGTCATGATCTCAGAGTGGGGAGATGGAACCCAGAGTCTGGCTCCACACTCAGCAGGGAGTCTGCTAGAGATTCTCTCCCTCTGCCCCTCCACCCACTCATGCTCTCTCTCTTTCTCTCTCTCAAATAATCTTTAAAAAATTATATCCAGTGTTTTTATGGTTGTAATTATATTTTCACATGACCATTCTCTCTTCCCTTATTACCAAAGTCTATCCCTGATTCATCAGGGCATTTACATGATGAAGTTGGTCTGATGTGCCTTTAAACCTACTTTAAGTGCAGGCAGGAGTCTTCCTGATTATAGAGAAGGTACTTTCAACAACTCCTAAAGATTTTTGAGTTCAGGAAAAGTATCTACAATATGGTTTTTCTCTTACTATCTTGGCTAGAATGGGAGTATGTCTAATAATTTCAGGAGCTTCTACTTTGGCCTTCCTACTACCATAGCTCTTACTCTGACAACTAATGTCAGTGCACATTCTGCCAACTTCTAAGGATGTCTTTTTCAGTTATGTAATCAGGGAACCAGAGAGGTGATCACAGGATAGATAGGTACACTGTGAAATAAACCTACAGCAGGACTCCATTTAGTACTTGATCCCACTTAGCCTGTGCTGTAACAGAGGCCATTATAGCCTTTAAGTCCCCAGGTGTCACCATCAACTTGGACCCTGTATCCAACATTTTTCAAAAGATCTGGGTATCGGGACTCCTGGATGGCTCAGCCGGTTAAGTGTCTACTCAGGTCATGATTCCAGGGTCCTGGGATTGAGTCCCACATCGGGTTCTCTTCTCAGCGGAGAGCCTGCTTCTCTCTCTCCCACTGCCTGCTGCTCTGCTTACTTCTGCTCTCTCTCTCTCTATCTTTCTGTCAAATAAATAAATAAAATCTTAAAAAAAAAAAAATCTGGGTATTCACTTTTCATAGTTTAAAGTCACTTATTAGGGGCGCCTGGGTGGCTCAGTAGGTTAAGCATCTGTCTTCATTTCAGGTCATGATTCCAGGGTCCTAGGATTGAGTCCCACATTGGGCTCCCTGCTCCGGGGAGAGCCTGCTTCTCTGTCTCCCTCTCCCTACTGCTCCCCTCGCTCATGCTCATGCTTGTTCTCTCTCTCTCTCTCTCTAACAAATAAATAAATAAAATATTTTAAAAAATAAAGTCATCAATTAAATAGCTACATATTCCTTTAGAGAAGGACTGGGGAGTTGCTATTGTATATATTTGCTATGGTACTTGAGGATTTTTTTCATATGAGGACCTTAACTCCCATTCTGTTGATGGAAACTGAGTCTAAGAACTAAAACACATCTAGAAATTTGGCGAGACATTATCTCATTTCACTGGTTCAGCTGACTTCAGCCTTCTGCTCATCCATGCCTGATCTCTTAGCTATACATATTAAGCAACACTCTTCTTCATTGCCCATCTGTCTTACTTCCGGGAATATTAGGCACTATAGGTCTCTGCAAGTTCAGTTCCCCTGGCAGCCATTCTGCCCTTGCTTCCCCTTACCGTGAATATGCTCACTTGCTTCTGGAAGTTAAATGCTACCACTTGTCTTTTGCTATTCTTTGATTTTGCTATTCCATGAATTCAATGGGGGAATCCAGTTCTATAGCTGCATCTATTACTATCAACTCAAGACTTCGGAGAACAGCTATCACTGAGTTTCTCAATAATACTGGTGTCCCCATAACCAAAGTAACCATTTTTACTTTGTAAATAAAGTACCCTGTAGGCCCTCATGAATAATATAACTAGATGGTAGGTTTCCCAGTCCTACATAGCTAACACAGGATAGCATGTCCAATTATCTTTTTAGCCCTTCCTCTATAGTTTAACATGGCAGTCCTAGCATCTGTAGTTTATATGAACCAATGCTCAGCTCTGAGGGAAGTCACATGGTTAATCAGTGGTAGAGTCAATCCTACCTTAAGAAAAAGCCCAACCTCTTTCATCATGATAAAAAAAAACCATACAGTTTTATTTTGTTACAGGTTGATTTTTATTTATGGTTTTATTATTTGGTTGATTGGCTGGTTAGTTTGAATTGAGTGAATGAGTCTAAGAAGTTTGGGGTCTTATCTCTACAGATTTTCTAACCAGGTGATTTCTTTAGAGAGACAGTGACAGTTTAGAAGTATTTATAGAACCAAAAGAGAAAAAAGAAATGGGTTGCAGAGGGTGTTACAAACGCCATGCTGTGATTGGAAAATAATAATAATAAACTCCTGTTGTTCATTTGTACAAGGTTTGAAACGTGCATTGAAGCCCAGACTCTAATCCATATGGATTTTCATTTTCTCAAAAAACAATAATCGTCTTGCCTTTGTCCGAGGGGATTTGAATTGCATGAGTGGTGTGTGACTCCACTGGTTCTGCAAAGAATAGTTCATGACTGAATGGCCTCCTTTGGGACTCCATTTCTGATTGAAATTCAAGAATAATACTGGCTCAAACCTTGTTTATAGCCCTAGAAGTTAAAAAAGAGAGTCCAACTACATGAAGATACAGGTGTGTTGCTCATACCCATTGACTCAGGAAGCTTCAAAAGCATCTGCTTCACGTCTGTATTTTCACATTGGTCTGTGTTACTAAGTCTGTGCACTTAGCGATATTCCTGGATCTCTGTGCCTTCATCTAGAAACTGGGAGTGATAATCCCTAAATTGTAGGATTACTAAAAGGTTTCTCAGCCTCAGCACCATTGATATTTTGGGTCAGATAACCATTTGTAGGATGCATAGCAGCATCCCTGGCTTCCACCCACTAGGTGCCAATACCACTTTCCATCTATTCATTCATGTTGAATAAAAAGGATTCTAGGTTTTGCCGTAGCCTCTGGAGGACAAAATCATGGCCCACCTCTCCCCTCAGAACTGTATTGAGAACCACTGTGTTATTTTAAAGGTAACAACAACAATATAAATTAATTGCATAATTTGTTTATGGTGTGTTTATAAGGTGCCAGGCACCGTTCTGAGAGCTTGATAGGGCCCTCTCATTTCATCTTCAGAGCAGCCCTATGGTAAGGTGAGCTGTTTTGTCCTCTTAGTTTTGCAGAAGTGGATACTGAATAGCAAAGAGGTTAACTTTCCTGTGTTAGAGTTGAACTCAGCACTTGTGATCCAACAGCCAGTGCTCCAAAGCCATGCCAAACACAGTGAGCAGCAGCATCAGCATCACCTGACAGCTGTGGAAGATGAAGAATCTCAAGAGCCAGCCCAGATGAACTGAATCAGAACCTTCATGTTAACAAGATTCAAGGATTCCTATCTCTAAGAGAGAGAAAGAGAGAGACTTTAAGGAATTGGTTCGCATGATTATGGAAATACAACCCTAAAATTACAGGGTAGGTTGGCAGGCTGGAGACCCAAGGAAGAGTTGAAGTTTGAGTTCAAAGACAATTCGCTGATAGAATTCTTTCTTGCTTGGGACAGATCAGTATTTTGTTAAGGCCTCTAACTGATTGCATATGATCCACCCACATTATGGAGGTAACCTGCTTTACTCAAAATCCACCAATTTAAAAGTTAATCTCATCTGAAAAAACATTTTCATGGAATATCCAGAATAATGTTTGACCAAATATCTGGGTAGTGTGGCTCAGCCAAGCTGACACATAAAATTAACCAAAGTCATAGTGTTAACAGAGTTGTGGAATGATTTCATTGGTTTCAGGGTTCCAAGAGCAACTTCTTATCAACCAAAGACTAAGTTGTAAAGCCTGGGGGGAGGACAATGGATCCAAGGGGAAAATTGGATCAATAGAATTAAATAACACCCTGGATCCAGACAGATCAGGCTCTTACCCATCTCTGAAATTTCCCATCGTAAGTACTGGCAAAGCGCTCTGCCTATGTAAGAGTAGTAACAAACATGTTGAGAGCTCTTGTCAGGATTGAAGAAGAGGTCATCCAAATTCACCCAGCTCACTACCTACACAGAGCTGGGACTACTAGTGAAAAAGTGACTCTCAATCATTGGTCTGTCTTTCCTCCTTCCCTCCCTTCTTCCCTCTCTCCCTTCCTCTCTTCCTCCCTCACTCTCTTTCTTTCCTTTCTTCCCTCCACCCTTTCCCTGCTTCATTTCTTTCTTTCTATCCCTTCTCCCTTCCTTCCTTCCTTCTTCTCTCCCTCCCTCCCTCCCTTCTTTCCTTCTGTCCATCCGTCTTTCCTTCCTTCCATCCATCCATCTTTCCTTCCTTTCTTCCTTCTGCACATCTTTGAAAAGTTAATGGATACCTTTTTATTCTAGATACTTATTTAATACTGGTAACAGAAAAATAGATAAATAGAAACATAATTATATCTTCTGTGGTTCATAGCATAGTGGGGGAACAGAAAGTCAAACAGACATTTGTAATGTTACATGAAGTTCTGGTGAGAATGAAGATGTATATATAATTATTTTATAGAAGAAGAAGGCCTAAGTCTGACTGAAGGAATCAAGGAGAACTTCACAGAGGGGTCAGTGTTTGACAAGAGGCTTAAGGGATGCATCAGAGCTTGCCAGGCAGATGAGAGGAGACAAGATCTCTTTAGGGAGCATGGTCATGAATGCCTTTCCTGGCAAGGGTGCAGGCGCTTTGATTTATGGTGGCAAGGAGAAAGGACGACAGGTCAGACAGGAGGAGTAAGCAGATAGAAGTGTTAGATTTGGAAGGGACTTTCTCATCACTTTTGGGAGTCTGGACTTTTGCCAACAGGCAATGGAGAAACATGAAATAGGGGAAAACATGACTAATAATATTTGTATTTTAGAGAAGATTGCTTTTTAGCATAGAGTAATTAATGTAAGAAAAGAGAGACTCTCTCTCTCTCTCCCTCTCTCTCTCTCACCCTCAACCTTAATGCTCCCAACATCAGCATCCTTTTTGGCCCATTCCAACCCCCTCATAAACACACACACACACACACACACACACACACACACACACACACACACACACACACTTACCTAGAAAGGAGTCCAGGTAACCCGGAAAAGTCAGTTTCTCGCTTACTAAGTAATCCTGAGTCCTTCATTCCAGAAATAGCCTAAACTTTGGTGATAGCAGTTTCTGAAGTACCTCCAAACTTAGTCAAAGGAAAAATAATAGACTTAGAAAAGAATTAAAGGAGGCTGCTTTTTCAGTCTTGCCTTCTCATTTCCCACGCATATAACAATTTTTATTCAATGCAAAGCAAAACTGCCTTGTGGATAAAGTCACATATTCTGATGTTAAACCTCACCCAAAAGCCCCACAGCAAGTTATGCAATGATAAATGGATGCAATGTTAAATTAATACCAAATTAATGGGGTGGCAATTAATTAATTGCTGTAATAACTCTCAGGGTTGGGAATCACTCAAGTCTGTGCCCTAGAGGTTCCCACAGGGCTCAGAAGGTGGGAATATCTTGGCCATGAGACAAAACTGAAAGATGGAAGCCAAAGTTGCAAAATAATATGTCCAATTCAGGCTGTCCTATAGAATCTGCAGTGTGGTTCTCTGCCCTCCAAGAACAAGATATCTGTAGAACCAGTGTATCTAGGTCCCAAAGGCCCTAAAGGCCAGGCTGACTAGGCAGAACAGTCCTTCACAGTGTAGCGCCCAGAGCACAGGCAGGGGAAGCAGGCCGACAAGCCTAGGCACAAATCAGCAATGATACTTTGCACTGCTGTGTTCATAGTATTTTATGTCTCCGAACCTATTGCCTAATCTTTAAAACGTCAAGAAAATCAATCCCGTGGTCTTGGTTTGCGATGAAAATGGGATGGTGTATAAAAAACATTTAGTAAGTAATTCATGTCACATAAAGGTGTTTTAAATAAATGAAGAAATATGTGAATGGACATCAAACTATTTTCTTCTAACTTCCCAAGACTCAAAGGGAAAGAAAGATGGCACATGACAGAACAAACATGACTTCAGCAATGAAATTTGACCTGATAAGAACTGAGGTTCGGGATGTGTATGAGGCCTGCTGGGACAGTCCTCCCGTGGCTCACATTCTTCCCTCTGCTAAGAAACTAAGCCCATGAAGTGCCTACCCTTCTGGTTCTTACAGCTGAGGGAATGTACCCATTACTAACCTGTGGCCTTTCACTTAACTCAGGTTAGATCGGCATTTGGGAGCACAATTGGGAAATATGCCCTTTTCATGGAAGTAATGCTATTTCAGAAAAAAAGAAAAAAAAAAAAAAAAAAAGCCCCTGGAAAGACCACAAAGTCTCTCATGCTCTCATGTTAACTCCTCACAATCTCATCAATAACTATTCTATAGCCCAGCTGTTTTCCGCTGTCTCCATTCCTGACCAGCAATCCCTTATTTTGCACCTTCCAATCTGAGCAGATGGCTTCCTCTCACTTCCTGAGGATTTAGAGGCTGTCTGAACCCCATCCCCTCAGTTTCCCTTATTTCCATCTTCAAGCTGCATCTCACTTGTTCTTCATTTCTCCTCTTTCCCTTCTATATGAGAGGAGGCAATATAAAGTGAGTTGCAGGAGCACCTGGGTGGCTCAGTTAGTTGGGCATCTATCTTCAGCTCAGGTCATGATCCCAGGGTCCTGGGATTGAGCCCCATGTATGGCTCCCTGCTTGGCAGGGAGCCTGCTTCTCCCTCTCCCCACTGCTCATGCTCTCTCTTCTTCTCTCTTTCTCTCTCTCAAATAAATAAATAAAATCTTTTTTTTAAAAAAAGCTAGTTGCAACATGGTAAAGTGCAGGATTACAAGTACATGTAGACATTGGAAAAAAAATTCCCATTCCAGAACTCATCGCTCATGTAAAATTCAGTCTCAGTATTTTCATCTGTAAAATGGGGAGTGTAAATAGTTAACTGTACTTTTCTTAAACAGCATAATGTATATGAGCTCATTGGATTATAGTTATTAAAATTAACAGCAATTCAGTAACCATCCTACCATACACACATACATACTCATATGTCTTTAAACTATGTGAGATTGACTCCCGTCCTCCAAATTTTTTTATTTAAATTCAATAGCCAACATGTAGTACATTGTTAGTTTTTGATGTAGTGTTCAATAATTCATTAGTTGTGTTCATCAGTTGTATTCAACCCAGTGCTCATCATGTCACGTGCCCTCCTTAATGCCCATCACTCAGTTACCCCATCTCCCAGTTACCCCATCCCTCTACCTATCTCCCTTTCCACAACCCTCAGTTTGTCCTTCATGATTTGTCTCCCTCTCTGATTTTTTTCCCATTCAGTTTTCTCTCCCTTCCCCAATGATCCTCTGTGCTATTTCCTATATTTCACATATGGGGGAAAACATGGTAATTGTCTTTCTCTGATTGGCTTATTTCACTTAGGATAATACCTTCCAGTTCCATCCACATTGATGTAAATGGTAGGTATTCATCCTTTCTGATGGCTGAGTAATATTCCATTGTATATATGAGCCACATTTTCTTTATCCATTCATCTATTGAAGGATATCTCAGCTCCTTCCACAGTTTGGTTATTATAGATGTTGCTGCTATGAATAATGGGAGGCAGGTGCCCCTTCTTTTCACTACATCTGTATCTTTGGTATAAATACCCAGTAGTGTTGTTGCTGTGTTGTAGCTCTATTTTTTTTTTTTTTTTTTTTTTTTGTTGTTGTTGTAGCTCTATTTTTAACTTCTTGAGGAACCTCCATACCATTTTCCAGAGTGGCTGTCCCAGCTTGCATTCTGACCAACAGTGTAAGAGGATTCCCTTTGTTTCACATCCTCACCAACATTTGTTCTTTCCTGTCTTTTAATTTTAGCCATTCTAACTGGTGTAAGGCGGTATTCATTGAGGTTTTTGATTTGTATTTCCCTGATGACAAGTAATGTGGATCATTTGTTCATGTATATCTTGAATATTTGTATGTCTTCTTTGGAGAAGTGTCTGTTCATGTCTTCTGCCCATTTCTTGACTGGATTATTTGTTTTTTGGATGTTGAGCTTGATAAGTTCTTTACAAATTTTGGATACCAGCCCTTTATCTGTGATGTCATTTGCAGATATCTTCTACCATCTCGTAGGTTGCCTTTTAGTTTTGTTGATTGTTTCCTTTGCCATGCAGAAGCTTTTTATCTTCATGAAGTCCCAGTAGTTCATTTTTGCTTGTTTTTCCTTGCCTTTAGAGACATGTCTTGAAAGAAGTTGTGTGACAAAGGTCAAAGAGATGACTGCCTGGGTCCTCCTCTAGATTTTTGATGGATTCCTGTCTCACATTTAAGCCTTTCACCCATTTTGAGTTTATCTTTGTGTGTGGTATAAGAGAATGGTCCAGTTTCATTGTTTTGCATGTGGCTGTCCAATTTTCCCAGCACCATTTATTGAAGAGATTGTTTTGTTTCCCTTGGATATTCTCTTCTGCTTTATCAAAGAATAGTTGAATGTAGAGTTGAGGGTCCATATTTGGGCTCTCTATTCTGTTCCATTGATCTGTGTGTTTTGTGCTAGTACCCATGCTGTCTTGATGATCACAGCTTTGTAGTATCACTTGAGACCAAGCACTCCGATGCCCCCAGCTTCGGTTTTCTTTTTCAACATTCCCCTGGCTATTCAGGGTCTTTTCTGGTTCCATATAAATTTTAGGATTATTTGTTCCAGCTCTGTGAAAAATGTCAACGGTATTTTTATAGGGATTGCATTGAATGGGTAGATTGCTCTGGGCAGCATAGACATCTTAACAATATTTATTCTTCCAATCCATGAGCATGGAATGTTTTTCTGTCTCTTCATGTCTTCCTCATTTTTTTTTCATACGTGTTCTGTAGTTTCTAGAGTACAGATCCTTTACCCTTTTAGTTAGGTTTATTCCTATGTATCTTATGGGTTTTGGTGCAATTGTAAATGGGATCAATTCCTTAATTTGTTTCTTCATTCATATTATTAGTGCATAGAAGTGTAACTGTCCTCCAAAATTATATTATTTTAGCCTTGGTCTAATAAGCAAGATCATTCATTTTTTGTTTTGTTTTGTTTTGTTTTGTTTTATTTTGTTTTGTTTGGGGGAGGCATGAGGGTAAGTGTAAGGAGAGAGAAATTAAAATGAGGTATTTTCTTCATACTTTAAGAACCTCAGCCCTTAACTACTAAGTATGTTGCCTTTCTGTTTTCAAATATGTCTACTTCCTACCTTCCACTTCCAATTTCAGTTGATTTTTCCTCTCTGATCTATTTAGTTTGCCATCTCAGGCTCATGCACATTGCAAAGATGATCACAGATGTCATCCATTGATTGATTAATTCTACAAATATTCATTGAGCCCCACTGTGTTCCAGTTAGGAACATCTTGGATAAAACAAAATAAAGAAGCTAATAAACAAATGAACAAATAAACTAAAAATGACAACCACAACAACAAAACAGGAAAATTGTACTTCAAACTGGGGTCAAATGAACATGCCATGTATACACACACATACCTTTTTTTTTTTTTTTTTTTTTTGGTGTAGAGGCCATGTGAATCATCTAGTACATTAGAAATGTATTGTTGTTTCTAAATAATTCAGTTGATAAAGAAATAGCATTTCTGGACACTAATATGAAACAAAAACAAACAAGCAAAAAAAAAAAAAAAAAAAGATGACATAATCTTCCAAAGCAGCCACTGTGACTTGCTTGCAGAGTCTTCCTCATCACTCACATCAGTCTGTTTTAGAACACAAGAAATGGCCCTGGTCCCCACCCGCACTGCAAGACTCCCTTCTGGGTACTAAGCCAGAGAATATCACTGGATATTTACGACCATCCCAGAGAATCAAGAGAACAGAGAGAAGAGAAGCTCGTGCACTCTAGAGCCCAGGGTGAGAGGCAGCCATGCTAAAAGAACACTAAAAACACCAGGTCAGGGCCAGTTCTCATTCCAGCTTCAAATAATCATTAACTTGCTGTTTGACCAGGTACAAAACACTTTCCTGAGAAGGCCTCAATTTTCCTATCTTTAAAAAGAGGGGATAGATTAGATTTGGTTATGCAATCTTCAGTGGGATACCAAGTCTTTGGTCTACCCTCACTTCCAAGACACCTGTAAATTACAGCTCAGCTGAGTCTCTGATGAGGCAGGATTAGACAGGGCACGTAGAGGTGTGGCCTTAGTTCTGAAGGGGAAGCAAATTAGGTGAGGATTGGACAGCATCTTTATCTTCACAAAAGTGATGTCTTACCTTGTGTGTGAGTGGCTGACTGACATATCAGTTCCTGAAAACCCCAAATTCAGAATGACACCCTCAGTAAGACTCTTTTCTTCTAGAAACTATTCTTGCTTGAATTGGTTACTTTAAAGATTTGCTACCAGAACAATAAATGATAAGACATTCTCATGCCAATTAACACCCTCTTGATAACATTTATCTGAAAACTGGAAATTATTTGTCATTCCGTCTAAATGGGAGAAAACAATATTTACAAAGTTATTATTGAATCTGAAAGCTCTGTCTTACTAACTCCACCTGCCATCAAGCCTTTTTGGAAATGGGAGTAGGTAATTATCTTATTCACACTTATTTGTCAAGCATTTTGCAACAACACTTCGAATTGGGGGAAGAGGAGACACTTGTGTAGTGATGGGCTTTAGCAAATGCTTAAGCTTTGTCTGAGAGACCACTGCTGAGCACAATACTCAGGAAGAAAAAAGAAAAAATCTCTGGGTTTCCCAGACAATTTCTTTTAAGTGGGGAAAGATGGTTGAAGAAGGGGATCAGTGTGAAAAAGAAACTCAATATATTATTCTTTCCCTTTCCTCAGAGCTCAAGTGCCCTGGTGAAGGGGAGAGGTATTGTGCTTGGAGAGGCTGCTTGAAGGAAACCAAGAAGACTTTCTTGTACCTACACAGTGAGATATGGTGAAGTTAAGTGAGGAATATAACAGGAATTTATTTAAGATTCTCAATAATCTAGTATCCTCTGTAAGGATGTTGGTGATGGTATTTGCTACTTGCAAGAGTATTTTAGTAAGGATTAGTTGCCTCTGAGATGCAGAAACACAGATTTGAAGACCATGGGAGGCAGCCTGGTCCATCCAAATTAAAGCAGCTATTAGCCTGTGTTTTGCCTTGACTTAGCATCCAAACTACCTCCATCTTATTTTTTTTATATACCTGATTAACATCTTCCCACATCCACCCTTTGGCTTTAATCTCACTTGCATATTAAAGTTTTGTCTCACAAATTAAAAGGTTTGTTGCAGTTAAAGGCTCTACCACTAAAAGCATTTGCAAATCCAAGGAAGAGATGATGTCTAAGGGTGTATGAGGTTTTTGCACGTCTAGGATTCTATCTTACAAACACCATCATACATACACCATGTATGATGGCTCTGTAAGAAGGAAATTTATCAAACTTGTGATCTTCTCTCTGCCAACTGGGCTACTGTTCCTCAGGGAAACCTGCCCTTGAGAGTCAGCTAAATTCTCAGAATGAAGTTATGGTCATCAGAATTCAAGAGTTTCCTGTATTTGGTAACATTTCCTTTTGCTCCTGCCTTGTTTTAGAAAACGCTTTTGGACTACAAAGTTTCAATGACACTAAAACAGCAAATTAAGGTGCAGAATATTATAGGAGCCCCAATATGGCAGTAATTATTTTTTCTCAAGTCCCAAGCATTCAGTGAGAGTCATAATCATGCCCCTTTTCCTGACAAGGACACAGAGCATAGTGATTGCACAGGGCGAGGTGGAGAGTGAGCAGCGAGCGGTGTTAAGATTTAAGCCCAGGACTTTCTGGGCTTCATCCAGGATTGATTCCACAAGGCCACAGGGTATGTCACACTGCTCTGCTTAGGCTGAGAGCACAAAGCTTCAGACAGCTCACCTGATGACTGTTCAGTGCCCTGGAAATCACCCAGCTCACCCTGTGACCCAAGCCAGTGGTGTCCCCTGAGCCGCAGACTTCAAAAAGCCATTAGCATCCACTGCACCCAGAGGTGAGGAAAAATTCAGGCCTCTTCTCAAAAGCTAGGGGTTCTAAGAACTACTGGAGATTTTAAGCTAGTTGAGAAAAAAAAAAGTGTACAAATGAATGCAATTAAACAACTTGATTTTATTAATCCAAAAATCCAACAGCACTCAGACTGAACTCAAAGTAGGGAACAAATTTAAATATAAACTCCAAGTTACAAATCAAAACGACAATAACCCTCATAAGAACTCTTGTTTATTGATCCACATACTGTACATTTGTCCTCACATTTAAGCCTCACAGCAAAGCCTTCTGCAGTTGTGACCAGTGAGAAGGGCATTATACAACCCATTTACAAATAAGGAAACGGAAAAGCAGCCAGGCCTAGTAACCTGCTAATCCTCACACCACTCTCTCTCCCTGTGGGAAACCCATTGTCATTCCATTATTCTGTTCTGACTTCCTTCTGATAAAAGGGAAGGTGTATCCAAATCTGTGCTTTATACCTGAGTTATTATACCGTAGGCTTTTAGCTTTTTTCTCTTCTGGGACCAGATCTGATGGAATCTCATTACTGTGATGATTGAACCAAAAGGACTTTATCTTTCGACATTTGGTGCTTCATGCTGGGAATGACATGAAGGAAAAAAAAAAAATAGCCCCAAATCCATTAGCATCCACAGAGCTCAGGGAATATTTGTCAATGTCTGAAGACATTTTTGATTGTCACAACTGCAGGTCGGGGGAAGCTACTGACATCTAGAGTGTTGCTAAACAATTCTACAAAGCATAGAATAGTCCCCCAAAACAGACTTATCCAGCCCAAGTGTCAATAGTACTGAGGTTGAGAAATCCTCTCCTAGCCCTAATGGCCGACACCTGGCCGACTATAAGGAAGCAATGTTTTCCTGCCCATCCTAGTTTAAATAGCAGCTCCTGGTCGCTATTCCATGATCAGACTCACTGATACCGTTTTATGCATTCGTTCACATAGATATTGTCTGTTGCCCTGATGCAGATGTAAGTTCCATGAAGGACAGGATTAGGTCTACCTTCTCAGAGTCTCTCTAGACCGAGGCAAGTAGAATGCAAATTCAATACATATTTGTTGATAGTGAATGAATGAATGAATGGATGGACACACTGTGGAGTGCTTCTCACTTTTAGAAGTCACTTCTACTCTTACAACTGGACACAGAGACCTCAGTTCCCCCCTTTTCTACAAAGTGTGCTGTGGACTTTGAGAGCCTGCCCTGGCTACAGACCATTAAGCAGCACACGTTCAGCCTGGAGTCCTTTATTCTCTGAAATTTTCTGGACAGTTTCACAGATCCAAAGAGTTTTGTTAAACCTCGATGCTACTCTCTGCTTTTCCTAACTAACCACATAACTGCTTCCTAAGATTCCCATCATTCATGATTTGGGGCTAAATACTTATATCTACAGGTGCTGCTCACTTCCACGGTCTGAAAACTTCAGAGCCAAGACCTTTGAGGAACTGAGGTCTCTCTGAGACTCAGATATAAAGGCTAGAGGCCTGTGGTGCAAGTCTTTCCAACCTTAACGAAGAGATGGGCAGGGTGGGGGTAGGGAGCTACTCAGCTTTAAACCTTCAGGAGGAAACTGTGTTACAGCCCTGTGCCAGGTCTTGTCTAAGGGTATAGGGGCGGGCATCCAGGGAAAGTCAGGCCTGGTGTGAGAGAGAGCCACTATGACTTGTCCCAGAAGAATATCCAGGAGCCCAAGGTGAGTCAGAAAAGGATAACATGTGAGCACACTGGGCCACTGAGGGGAGAGGCTGGCTTCAGGGAGAAACTGAGGTCAGGAGCAATGCAGACCTTGGGATGGATTAAACATCCAGATCTGGGTGCCTGAAGTGTATCAAGCATGAGACTGAAGAGGAAAGGACAGGTTCCCAGATGACATAGGGCCGAATGGAGGGAAGAACAGGAGTAGGAAGGGAGTGGAAATAGGGTTCGCATAGAGTGCATGATATGCTGTACACTGGATCCATAACGCTGTCTCAAATGCTAGCCTTATACTCGCTTTCCTATAAAGGAAAGTGAAACTGTGAGAGTCAACCAGTTTCTTGTAGTCTACCAGACTGTGAACTCCACAAGGACAGAGACCAGACCAGGCCAGCCTTGTTCACTGCTGTAGCCACAGTGCCTAGAACACGGTGCCTGCGCAGGGCCACTTGCTGGCTGACTTGAACAAAGGCACCCCTGGTGAAAGGTGGATAGCAGAAAGGTGGCATTCTAGATCTCCTCAGTAGAACACAGCTAACTCTTCCCTATACCAGACTGTCTTCCTTGGCAAAATCAAGTCAAATCCGAGAGAATTTTGCAGAAGCAATGATATTAAGCCACCAAACCCTTCCAAAATAGAATCGTTACTTAATTTGTCTCCAAGCCTAAAATGTCCAGCA
>CM053613.1:48738427-48784311 GCA_028646535.1 Procyon lotor | reverse complement strand
ATTAATAGCACCCACATGGATATTCAATGTGTGTGTGTGTGTGTGTGTGTGTGTGTGTGTGTGTGTGTGTGTTTAATACGATGTGGGTGTCTGCACTTGCTTGGAGATGTGGCATTGTGGCATGCTTAGAAGGGATGAAAGACTGAGAAGAGGAAAGGTTGGGGGAAGGGATTTGGCATTGACAACCTGACAGCCATCAGCCAGGCAGAACTCCAATATCAGTACATGCATTATACCATAGGGGGCACAGGAAGAACAAGGATGACTCCACCTTTGTCTCTTCAGTTTCTCGATATAACCCAGGGACTTCAAAGTGTCTAGCACATAGCAGATGCTCAATAAACACTTGCTGAATTTCCCATGCTAACTAGCTAGCCATCTTGCATACAGTAGGTCTTCACTTAATGTTCACTGAAAGAATGAAAATAATAATTGTAACTAACATTTATTGATCCTTTCTAATTCATGCACTCTTCTAAACTCTTTATATGTATAATCTCATTTAGTTGTCACTTGCACACTGTGAACTAGACCCTTTTATTAATGCCATTTGTCAGAGAAAGGGAATGAAGTACAGATAAGTCTCTTATATGATCACACAGGTGAAGACTGGCGAGGCCAGGATTCTGCCCCAGCCACTGTGGCCCAAGCAACAGGAGCCTAAGGAATGTCAGTGATTCTCTTTGCTTCTAGTTTTAAGTTCCGTAATGTCCCTGGGGGTGGGTGCAGAGAAGCAGTGTTTCTGAATGAGGAATAAGGCTTACTTTGCTTTTTGTAATTAGAGATCATAATTTGTCCTCCCTATTACAGAAAAGAATTATTTTGAACATCAGTAAAGCTAACGTGAACTATCATAAAGTATATTACATTTTACATTCTCTATACTGTAATGTAACTAATAGAACATTGACTTTGGAGTTCACAGACCTACATTCAAATTTTGGCCCCTTTTTATTAGTTTTATAGCCTTGGGCAAGTCATTCTGCCTTGCCTTTCTCATCGGTAAAGTAAGAAATATTAGGTTGACTTTTGGGGTTACGATAATCATAAATGAGATAAAGCATGTAATGAGCCAAAAAAAAATTGTATATGTAGATAGACAAGGACTAAATGCCCTGTCTTTTTTATTGTTGCTCCTTCATTTTATGTAGAGTGGTTTTTATGGTCACTGCCAATAATTAATCAGTGACTACTGTGGTTTCTTTAAATGTAGCAGGACTATGATTATAATTTCTTGAGTACCTACTACATGCACGTCTCACAGAGAGACTCCATAAATACATCTCCTCATGCCCACACTCCTCACTCCCTTATGTCCCTGCAGGGGACCCATTTCCACTTCTTCCTCAGTCCAGTGTGCTCCCTCTGACCTCATCTACGTGGTCCCTCTGACTGCTTTCTGCCTCATCATCTGTAAAAGTAGCGTGTGTTTCCAGACTTGTGATTTAATGAATATTTATGGTATAATTTACACCGGTGTGAGGCACACAATGGCTCCTTTCTGCATTGTTAAGAGATCTGGAATTTTGTGTACGGGGGAGTGGCGGCTGGGCAGCATTAATGTCTAGTTTCCCTAGTTGCCATTAAGAAAATGTGTGCTGTAAAGCTGAGTGGAGTGGGACTCCAGGGCCTGATTCATGCAGCAGAGAAGCACCTTCGCAAAGACTTTTGTTTTTGTCTTTCAGTTACACATTTTGTTCCAAGAAAGTGCTGATCCCATTTGAGTTAAATATTAACTTTAGAACATTTTAACAACTCATTAAGCCTTTTTTTTTTTCCTCACTTCACTTGCAGGTGGAGTTCATTACAGTCAAGCTGGAGGGAGTCCCTGGAATAAATTCATTCTCTCTCTCTCTCTCTCACACACACACACACACACACACTGTCCTTGTAAGAAGACTGAGACAGAATTAATGTTCTACATGTAGACCAGGGTTCTCTAGGTGGGGCAAGGGTTGTTGAGCAGTGTCTGAAGGTATTTTAGACTGTTACAGTTTAGGAGGAGGTACTGCCATCAGATAAGTAGTGGCCAGTGATGATGCTAAATACCCAACAATTCACAGCAAAGTCTCCAACAATGAAGAACCACCTAATCCCCTATGTCAGTATTGCCAAATGTGAGAAACACTTGTGTAGGCTAACAAGAAGTATTTTATCAATGACTCTGTTTCTAAGACTATATGTAGCCACCCCTGGAGAAACGTAATGTCAAACTTTACACTAAGTTATTTTCTGGCCTCAAGGAGCCTGAGACCAATGTTGAATGTTTTTAAATCCTTATAAGCCTTAATTTGAATCCTAGTGCTGCCATATTTTGGCTCTGTGACCTTGGAAAAGGTCTTCATATTTCTGATACTCAGTTTTCCATTTTTTGTAACTGTTAATACCTACATCAGGAATCTCTTATGCAGATTACAGGCAGTAATGTATTTGATCTGTCTAAATATGTCTAAATATTGTCTAAATATGTCTGATACAGAGGAGACTCCTGACAAATAATATTACTGTATCTTTTTAATAATCATGTAACTGAAAGGATATCAGAGATCCTTGAAATTGGCCTGCATACTCCAAGTATTAAGTTTCCATGAAGACTCAGGGCTACTCTTCCATTCACCCACAAGATCCATTGTCAAGAGGGGGACATAAAATAGAGGTATGTGTGTTTGTGAGGGCATCTCAAAGGGGCATGTAACCATACCTAAGAAAAAGGGAAAGAATCACACAGGAAGAAGACTGACTTAAGTTTAAATTGTTATGACTCTAAGTGAGTTATCTAACATAGTCTCAAAAATCTGTTAACTTATTCTACTTTTTCACTGGCTTCAGTCTTTATTCCTTCCACAAACTGTTGATATTCCTATCATTAGCAATTGCATCGATGGTTTAATTAAAATTTGAACATTCCATCCAATTTCAGCCACCTGCTGTCTTTTATATCCACTCATATTTCAAAAGCACAGAATGTTCTCTTATTTTAGAAGTTGGCCATATCCGCTATGATTGGAACAAGAAACCCAGAAAGGCTGTGTTGATGGAGCCTGGCAAATGTCCATTGATCTGGGTTCAGGGCACATTTGTGACTTCCACACACCCCAAAAGTATAGATCCAGAAAGGTGTCCTTAATTACAACAATTACAGGGAAATCTCTAGTTGAAAGTATTTACTGTTAGTGGCGTAAGGTCAATCATCTCATTACTTATGAATCTATTTGTGTTCCTTTTAGCAACTGAGTAGATATTTAGATCAATGTATTCTTAGCCTGCAGTTTGCTACTCCTGATAAAGACACTGAACTCACATTGGAGTGGCAAATTATATTTAAATGAGAAATGGTATGCCATTTATTTGGTAACCAAATAATGATATTTCTGATTTGTGACTATTATAGAAAATTAAAAGAAGAGATGAAATTGCAGACTGCCACAGTACACAAAAAGATTTGATGAGAAAGGTTGGAAATAACTCTACAATTTCTACCTAAGGTTGGAGTATTTACTACTGTTTGTCCTTTGAACTGTGTTCAGTTGATGGATATATGGGAGCTATACATTCATTATGTGCATGTGTCTCATGTTCTACTGTGAAAACTTCAGGGGCAGGATCAGAATTTCAGTCATCTTAGTACACTCAATGCCCAGCACTGTACCTGGCATACAATAAGCATTCAGTAACTATTTGTTGAATAAGTTGTTTATGGTCTCATATTAGGACCTAGAACACTGTGAACTCTGTAGCTTATCACCCTTTTTTCCAGTTGGCCAATGCAAGACCTTGTAATCATTCTTTTTTCTTTAAAGATTTTATTTATTTATTTGACAGAGAGATCACAAGTAGGCAGAAAGGCAGGCAGAGAGAGAGGGGGAAGCAGGCTCACCACTGTGCAGAGAGCCTGATGTGGGGCTCAATCCCAGGACATCAGGATCATGACCTGAGCCGAAGGCAGGGGCCTTAACCCATTGAGCCACCCAGGCATCCCCCTTGTAATCATTCTTGACCCTTCTCTTTTACCCACACTCCACATCCAAGCCATCCGTAACTACTACTTTCAAAACACATTTTCCAATCTGTTACTTCTCTCTGCTTTGCCTACTTCCTCTATCATCCAAGCCATCACCATTTCTCACCTGAACTGAAGGTCTCATCTGAACTTATCTCCCAGGGACCGGACTGAGTTGGATGCTCCTCTGCTCAACATATTTTAGGGGCTCTTTATCTCACTTACTATGAAAGCTGCAGTCTTTACAAAGGAAAACATGACCTGGAACATTATACTTTTCTCTTTGAATCTCTTTTATTCACTCTGTTGAATGGCTGCACTGGACTTTTTGTTGTTTTTCAAAATACAAGCAAGTTCTCATCTTAAAATTTTCACCTTTTCTTTTCCCTCTGCCTTGAATAGTCATCCATTGAATTCTTCTGATTCATACCTTTTCTTTAGATCTCTGCTCTGTACCACTCTACCTAATTATGGTAGCCTCAATCAGTCTTTAATCTATTTTCTTATCTTACTGTTAATTCATAACAGTTATTCCATCCATCCACATTAGAGTAAATACTGTCTGTTCCCTAAAATGTAAGCTTCTGTGAGCAGGGACATTTTTAGCTCATTGCTGGAGAAGAGTGGCTCTTGGAAGCTGCTCAGTCATATGCTGAATGAGTGAATGGAAAGAAAGGAGGCCAGTGTAGTTGGACCAAAAAGGAGCAAAAGGAAGAGTGGACCACAGTAGGCAGTTCACAGATGGCAGCTTATGTTGGTCTTCAAATCATGCTGTAGAGTTTGGATTTAATTTTAAGAGTCAATAGAAAAGCTCTAGAAAGGTATTATGTAGCACAGTGATAAGATATAAATTATGTTTTTGAAATGTTAGCTACATTGTAATGAATAAACAAATTAGTTACTTGGCATATAGTGGATGAATGGAGAAGAGTAGAAACAGGGAAACAAGTTAGAAAGGTCTTAAAGTAACACAAGTAAGAGATGAAAACAATGTGAGCTAGAGTAGTGGCTACGGAAGATTAAAAAAAAGTAGATGGGCTTGGGGCTTGGAGTCTATTTCAGAGACAACAGGACTTGACATCAGACCAAATATAGGGCAAGAGGAGGTCAAGGAAGGAAAGAAAATAACTAATGATTACTGCGTGGTTTTTGGCTTGAACAACCTAGTGAATGGCAGTGTTGTTTATCAGGAAAGACTGCAGGAACAATTATCTTGTAGGAGAGAGTCAAAGCTCTGTTTTAAACACTTTTTCCTTATTTTATTTTAATTTAATTAACATATAGTGTATTATTAGCTTCAGAGGTAGAGTTCAGTGACTCATGAGTTGTATATAACACCCAGTGCTCATTACAACACATGCTCTCCTTAATGCCCATCACCTGGTTACCCCATCTCTCCACCCACCTCTCCTTCCTCAAACCTCAGTTTGTTTCCTGTGATTAAGAGTCTCTTATGGTTTGTCTCCCTCTCTGATTTCGTCTTACTTTATTTTTTCCTCCCTTCCTCTATGATCCTCTGTTTTGTTCCTTAAATTCCACCTGAGTAAAGTCATATAATAATTGTCTTTCTATGATTGACTTATGTCACTTAACATAATACCATTTAATTCCATCCATGTTGTTGCAAATGGTAAGATTTCATTCTTTTGATGGCTGCATAATATTCCATTATGTATACATATACATTTTCATATACATATACATACATCACATCTTCTTTATTCATCTATCAATGGACATCTCAACTCTTTCTGCAGTTTGGCTATCATGGACATTGCAGCAATAAACACTGGGGTGCAGGTTCCCCTTTGAATCACTGCATTTGTATCTTTGGGGTAAATACCTAGTAGTACAATGTCTGGGTAATAGGGTAACCCTGTTTTCAACTTTTTAAGGAACCTCCATTCTGTTTTCCACAGTGGCTGTATCAGTTTGCATTCCTATCAACAGTGGAGGAGGGTTCCTCTTTTTCTGCATCCTCACCAACATTTGTTGTTTCCTGACTTGTTAATTTTAGTCATTCTGACTGGTGTGAGGTGGTATCTCCTTGTGGTTTGATGTCTTAAACACTTTTTCAAACATTCTGAGTTTTAGATAACTACTAGCTATTAAAATGAAGTCAGAGGCCTTGAATACATAAGCCTCGAAGTGAAAAAGATCTGGGATACAGTTATATATTTGACATCCATCAAACATAGATGGTACTTAAGATCATGGGGCCATGTGGACAATGGGGAGGGTATGTGCTATTAAGTGCTGTGAAATGTGTAAGCCCGAAGATTCACAGACATGTACCCTGGGGCAAATAATACATTATATGTTAATAAAAATTAATAAAAAAAGAAAAAAAAGATCATGGGGCCAAATGAAATTATTTAGGAAAAGAGGTATAGAAGTCCTACCCCTCATTCTCATTGAAAATAGAATGGAATAAATACTCTGGCAACCACTTCAGCCTTTTCCTTAAGCAGATGACATAAGGAGGTGTGGAAGACAGTCTATCAGGAAATCCAAAGAACAAAGAAAGGCTCACGATAAAAAGAAAAGAAAGAAAAAGAAAAGAAAATTAAACTACAAGTCTGTATTAGCAAAGGAATCAGAGCTGTTTAAGAAAGGGAAGGACGGGGGCGCCTGGGTGGCTCAGTCGTTAAGTGTCTGCCTTCGGCCCGGGTCATGATCCCAGAGTCCTGGGATCGAGCCCCACATCAGGCTCCCTGCTCAGCAGGAAGCCTGCTTCTCCCGCTACCATTTCTTCTGCTTGTGTTCCCTCTCTCGCTGTGTTTCTGTCAAATAAATAAAATCTTTAAAAAAAAAAAAAAAGAAAGAAAGGGAAGGACGTGAGGAGGCTTTTGGACAGTTTAGAAAACTGTAACAACAAAGAGAAGAGGTCTCAGGGAGGTCCAAGAACTGTCAGAGTGGTAGTATTTGAGAATGTGACCTAAAAATTCAGAAAGTAGCCAGAGAATGTGATACTATAAATATCTATGCCATGATGGTGTCTTGCCATTTAACAGTTTATTTTCAGTCTCTGTTGATGTGATTGCTCATATTGACTTTCAATTATAAATCTTTATAAATTTATGTGTGTGAAGATCTGTCTTTCTAAGATTTTCTAAATGCCTCATGCTAATTACTCATAACTAGCAAAAGGCTCTTCCATCTCTTTATTGGCCTAGCATTACAGTACTCTCTCTCTTGTCCTGTTCTGAATAATTTGTGCCCTGTTACGATGTCTGCCAACTTCTCCTGAGTCTCTGAGGCAGCAAGCAAGGTGCATTTATTGTGAGAAAAACAACTTCTTGGTTGAGGTCCTAGCTAAAAAACAGTCCCTGGCATGCATCACCATGTTACTTCCTGTGTAATTCTGTTTACCACGCTTTGTGCATGAATATCTCCAGGATAATCCTATTTAATCCCATTAGTCTATATTAGTGCCTGGAACAACCAACAACCAAGTAGGTGCTAAATAGTTGTTGAGTCATTAGTGGATTTATGGCCTGAACACATGCACCTCCCATTTCCACCTCACGCATTAACCAAAAAGAGAGCCAAAGCTGATGTTTAAGAAAATCTAAACAAAATGCGATCCCTAAATTTAAAAACGTTCATCCTCTTAACAATGGAGAATTTCTTGAGCAAACATACCATAGACATTTGCTATTGTTTTCCGTATTTTTTTCCTTTGTATTATCTAAAGGTAATCATTTATAATGTATGACCTATTTATATGTTAACACTATTTGTTCTTGAAAAATAGTACATGATTTGAATATTTGCTCCAGCCTATTACTGCTTGACTTAAAAAAAGAAAAAAAAACCCACACAGAAATTTCGTTAAAATCTTTGTGCCTTTGAGGATTATCATTGTTTAGTCATTTTGTCCTGTAGGAAATCCTGGCTGCTAATATGTGGCATAAAAAGTAGATTGGCTCCAACAGTTGGGGACAGAGGCTAAGGCTCATCCCTATTGCAATACCCATAAGAGTGCCTGACCAACAATAGTTGCTCAGTGAATATTTCTAAATAAATAAATGAAGAGACAGTCTCCTACAGGAGCTGCATCGCCCACTAGTTGCAAGAAAAGAAGGAGAGCTGAGAATCCAGTGATACTTGCTTTGAGTGTGCATGTGTGCCCATAAGGGAAGAGTGGCCCCAAATTGGAGAAGATCATATAAGATCAAACCAGAAGATTATATTGTAGTAGAAGTTATGAGTGTGGGAAAAGGAACAAAGGGAATAAGGCAATCCTCTTTGAGTAGCTGACTCTGAGTTGTTTTTTCTTCATCAGTTTTCGACAGTCTCTGGGAGGTGATCATTGCATTTAATGGGCAGAAAAAGAGATCTAATCATATTTAGCAATGGCCCTCGTTAACATCAAGAACAAACTTTGAAGTGGACATGTCATGTCTGGATTAGTGAGGCCATATAGAGTTTAATCAATGGGGTTATACATCTCAGGGTATTGGCGAGAAAGTTTCTTTTATGTTAAGAAGAAACATGCTGTGTAGGGTGGTTTAAATGTTTGTATTCACCAGGAATGATAGGCAGACCCTCCAATAAATTATCAATAGTGTTCATTCAGCAACAACTGGGTACTCACTGTGGAGCTGGTACAGTTCTTGGCACAAGGGATAAAGTATGGACGTATGGATAAAGCAACGTCCCCTGCCTTCATGAAGTTTGCATTTTAGGGAGTTGGTTTAGGGATTTGTTGGAAATATAAAACACCCAGGCTACCTGACTTACATAGGAAGAAGGAAAAAAAAACATATTTATTTGCATTAACATTGGAAAATTGATATTTTCTGTTTGATGTTGACAAAATATGTTGACCAATGTCTACAATTCTGTGTGACATGCAAATGCTAGAGATTTAAATTTCAGAAATAACCCCAGTGCTCCAAGATGGAAAGAAGAGCTAGATATTTTATAAAGTGAAAACTCAAGTACAGAACCCATTGTATAGTAGATATTCAATCAATGTCAATTTGCTTCTTTTGTTTTTCTTCTATCACATCTTTTTTTTTTTTTCCTTATAAAGCTGCCTGAGTACTGCCACTTGGTTAAAGCTGAGAGAAGCAAAAACACATACATGGAGACTATGCGAAATAAGATTTAAAATATGTATTAATATGGGTTATTTTATTCAAGTGAGTAACGTCATTCAACCCTAATGTGGAGAAAGGCGAAAGCGAAGAAGAGATCCCCTTCAGACATGATTAACTGTCAATCATTTTTCTGTTAGTGGCTGAAGGGCAGCGGGAGGTGCAATAGTTCTGATCTTGCTGATTAAATCAAGAGCACATAGGTTTGAAGGGCAAGGATAGAAGATTAAGTTAAATCATAGAAATTCAAGCTGAGGAAATAACAATTAAGTCGGTCAGCCTATCTCCTGCCAAGGAAGGGGAACGTTTTTAGAGCACCACTTTGTCACCAGTGCAGTGTTGACAGTCGAAGTTTGTAAGGCCCATTCGATTCATTTATTCCACATGTATTTATTGAATGCCTACTGTGTACTAGAAACTGTTCTGGGCACTGAGAATAAAGCCATGAATAGTCAAAGTCTGTATCTTCCTGAAGCATATGATCTATCCTGGGACTAGACAATAAACAAATACATAAAGTATCAGTAGGGACAAGTGTGAAAAAAAATAGTTTAGAGTTAATGCCCAGAATGTTACTTATACCACATTCCATTGGTCAATTAGGTTACTGAGGCCAGAAAAGATTCAGTGGGAGGAGGGACAGAATTGAACTCCACCTTTTAGAGAGAGGGGTAGCCAGAATTTGGAGTTTTCTTTACTCTCCCACAAACACCTATAGAGAATGTAAGCAGGGGGGCCAGAAGGTCCTAATATTTTAAAAGGCTCACTCTGACTGCTTTATACATAATAAACTGGGGAGGAGAGGTACCAAGGTGAAAGCAGAAAGGTCCATTGTCCACATTTCATCCTAAGTTACTTCAACTTTGGGGCCTTTTGACTCTCATTAGCAGAGTTATGGCAAAAAAAAATAATAATAATAATTAAAATGATGAACGCATGACTCAGGATTGCATATTGATTGATTTTCACATGGAGTACAATATGTAATGCAATTTCATTCACTTGTGTAGCAAATATTGTGTGAGAACCTGTTACGCTCCAGCACCGGGGTCACTGTGATGGGCAGCTACAACCTCTGTCTTCAGGGAGCTTACCATCTAGCTGGGAAAGAGACAAATAACATGTAGATTTCAGCACACTTTCCAAATGGTACAGTGTTAGAATTGTGGTTTCTCCGTATTCATGGTAAAACATTGATCTAATCATCTGCTTACTTTCAAAATATAAAACTCCACCCTTTTTTTTAATAATACAGACTGTCTGCTTCTTAGATTATCAGCACAGATTGTCATCTTGAAATTGCTCATACTGAAATTTATAAAAGCCTAAATTATCAAACTGATGGTTTGTCTAAAGTGTATGATATCTGTCTCCTCCCAGAGAATTCCTGTGAAATGAATTGAACTTCTTATCACTCTTCTTATCACTTTGATCTTATCTGCCAAGGCCTTCTCCTGAATTGACTTTAATTGGGCATCCATAGTTTCTTCACTTAATGAAATTATTCATTTTTAAGATCCAGTTAAACATGACACCTCTTCCACAAAGCCTTCCTTGATTCTCCTCAGTGAAAAATCACATAGGAGATAGCTTCTACCCGTTTAATGTACTTGAACAAGTATTTAATTCTTCCTTTTTATTTTTTTTAAAGATTTTATTTATTTGACAGAGAAGAGAGAGATCACAAGGAAGCAGAGAGAGAGGGGGAAGCGGGCTCCCTGCTAAGCAGAGAGCCCCATGTGGGGCTCAGTCCCAGGACCCTGAGCCAAAGGCAAAGGCTTTAACCCACTGAGCCACCCAGGCGCCCCTAATTCTTTCTTTTTATATAATTAATGATAATCATTAGTAAAATGAAGAAGTATTAAAACTATAATTTTTAACCACCTACTATGTGTCAGGAAAGATAAGGTTCCTACATTTCCCTTAATGTTGACAGAAATTCTTTAGAGACAGTTACTACTGCATCCATTTATAGAAAAAGAAACTGAGGTTCAGAGAGTTTAAATGAGTTTATCTGGAGTTAAACACTTAATAGCTTTTTAAAGGATTCAGGCTTCAACCTTAATTCAGTTTGGACCTCACAGTGTATTGAACAGTGTTCCCGCAAAATTCATGTCTACTTGGAACCTTCCAGTGGAACCTTATTTGGAAATAGGATCTTGGAAGATGTAATTAAAATAAAAATTGAAATGAGGTTATGTTGGAATAAGGGTGAGCCCAAAACCCAATGAGAATTTCCTTTTAAGAGTCAGAAAAAAAAGAAGGAAGGGAGGAAGGTAGGGAGGAAGGGAGGAAGGGAGGGAGGGACCCACTCTGTAAAAGAGACTGGAGCTATGGTGTCAGAAGCCAAAAGCCACTAGGAGCTACCAGAAGCTGGAAGATGTAAGGAAGGAATTTCCCCTGGAGGCTTCAGAGGAATTGTTGCCATGCTAACAATTTGGTTTTGTACTATTGGCCTCCAGAACTCAGGGAACAAATGGCTATTGTTTTCAGCTACCCAGTCTGTGATAAACTTTGTTAAGGCAACTCTGAAATCCATTCTCTTTCCCTTAAACCTCTTTACACTCCAGGCTTATAGCTTTATTTGTCCTAGGATTTTAACTTTCACTTTGGACTTTTCAAAAATGCCACCCCACCCCACCAACTGCCTCCTGAAAAGAGGTGGGAGTGATAGAGGGAAATACTTGAGGATGATTTTGGTGGCAAGTTGCAGACATTGAACTTCAAGGAGAATATCTAGAAGGGGGAATTTACTAAATTCTACCACCAAGTGGGAGAAGAACAGGAATGTAGGGAGGCCTCTAACAAAAGAGGAACCAGGGTCTGGAGTTCCACCAAGTCTCTGTCTCCATTTCCCACCCCTTCTTCCCTTTACAGCTAACCTTCATCTCAGCCAGTGAAGAGGCAGGAAATTGTCTGTGGCTCCATCTCACCAAGTTAGAGGACCATGTACAAAGAGACTTTTTCCTTAACTTCCAAATTGAAAATTCCTGGGAAAGGCCTGTGACTGGCCAACCTGGATCACACGCTCACAGGCACATCAAGGAGGCAGATCTCAGATTCGGAGATCCACTGTTCCCACGAGGACTGTGCAGTGATAGCAGGCGCAAGGAACATTTTCCCAAGAAGTAGGATGTGTTACCAGAAAAGAAGTCTGTCACTGAGGCAGATACAGTCTTCGATGTTGGTGTAGATCATTTCCACGTAAACGGTACTCAGCTAGATTCCTGGATAAGACTTTTGCTTGCAAAACATCAAAAAGAGTGAAGCCACAACATAGACTTAGTGACTAAATGTTTCCAAGTCACTCGTTATGAGTGTCAATAAAGATGTTAGAATCTAATACAAAGCTTTTTTTTCAAAAGGGCCAGTGGCTGGCAAGAGCTCTTTTGAATAGATGTGGAAATGCAAGCAGAACTTTCATTATCCAGATTATATCACACAGACTTACGTGAAAGAGCTGTTCCAATAAATAATGGTGATCTGATCTTTTTTCCAAATATTGCAGATGGCAGTATCTTCAGAGCTAACTTCCTCTCTGATTGCAAAGAAAGCACTAAACATAACAAAAGAGATAAGGGGGGGGCGAGGATGAACTGCTATCCCCTGTGCCTGCTCCTCCATGGGAAAGGGCCGAGTGAGGGGGTCAGGCAGCAGAATTGCAGGGCCACTGGACGGCTTTCCCTGAAGTTCCATCCATGTCTTCCTTTTGCTAAATTGAGAACAAATCTCTAAACGTTGACTTCTTCAGTGGATTTGGTCATCTTTTAAGAAGATAGTTTGGGTCCAGAATGGAATCAACCTCAGAAGGATCCTTTCTCCAACATGCAAATACAGATGCCTCAAAGTGAAAAGAGGCAGCTCTAGAGGACGCTGTCTTAGAGCAGAAGGGACATCAGGCCCACTCGCATGTCGCTTCCCCAGAGCTTTCCTCGTGATTGTGTAGTATTGACAATATCCAGTGAAGCCTTCCTCGTAATTATGTAGTACTTCGCAGTATCCCTGTTATAATCCACCTCAAGACATAACTGTTCGCCTATTTTTGCTTCTCCCCATTGGGCTGAGAGTCCTCAGGTTAGGGATCTTCCTTCCTTCCCTTCTTTATGTTTGTCCCGGTGTCCCCAGCTCCGGGCTCTGTGTACAATGGTGGCTCAATGCATTTGTTTCAGTACAGAGCTCAAAGTGGCAAGAAACTGAGGGAAGTTGAAGAGAGGAAGTTAATTTTTCTTATATCTGACTAGAAAAGGAAAATCAAATGAGCAAAGAGAGGGGATTAGTGGGAAATGATTGTGTATCTCCTTACAGATACTTTGATAGACAGTTTACAGTCTTTGCTTTACTTTATCATCCCCAAAGTTCCTCTGTTTCCTAAATTCTTCTGTAATAAGACAGGGTATTAACATGTAATCCATTGAGGTGCATACTATTATCTCCACTTTGCATATGAGGAAAGTTAGGCCCAGAGGAGTTAAGAGAATAGCCCAAGGTCATGTAATAACTACTGGTTTTCCTCTGTTTTAGTCCACTAAGGATTTGAGACAACTTATAAGACTAAATGCAATATAACAGAAAATTTGAAAATTTGGTACGGGGACCAGGGAGGTGGCCTTTTTGTTAAAAGTGGGCCAGGGCTTCATGGCCAGCTCTGACAAGCTCCAGAGGCCCTTTTCTGTACAAGCACCCACTGAGAATGACAGAAACCAGTGGATCCTACATGGGTTAGGGCAAAGTCACAGAATCAGAGCCTAAAAACAAGGCATGTCAGAATGTAAAATTAACCATATCTTCCCCTTGTATTGTCAATACTTGTGTGTTTGGATGATTTTCAGTAATTGAGAACATAGATTTTATTCATATGCAGATGAATGATCACAGTGAGGAGTGGTAAAGTACCCATCTGGTGGCAGAAACCCCACTCTGAGCCCCATCTCAGTTCCCCACTGTAATAAGGCAGTTGGCTATTCCTTATTGATTGCGAGATTACTCTTGTAGCTGCATGAATGGCTCAGAGAGCAGTATATTCTGGCTTCTACCAGGTGGTTCCAGGACTGCTGCTTTCTCTCCTGAACATCCTTGCCAAGTCCAAGGGGCCACCACCAGACTATATATTTTTTTAAGATTTTATTTATGTATTTATTTATTTGATACAGAGAGAGAGAGAGAGAGAGAGAGAGAGAGAGAGAGCCATGCACAAGCAGAGGAAGTGGCAGAGGGAGAGGGAGAAGCAGGCTGGCACTGAGCAGGGACATGTGGCTCGATCCCAGGACCCCAGAATCATGACCCAAGCCAAAGGCAGACTCTTAACTGACTGAGCCACCCAGGCACCCCCGGACTAAAGTCCTTTAGATGGTGGTTTCACTTGTAGGAATACTGACTCTGGAGGCAATACATGGAAAAAATTATAAATGTGTGTGTGTGTGTGTGTACGTGTGTACAGTGCATACATTCATATACACATATACACATATACAACATTTTCCATAGCCCGGGCCCTTCTTTAACCAGCATCTCTGGGCCACACCGCAGACTCCTCCAAGAGGTGGAGTCCTCCACCTCCAAGGCCTAAGTCTCCCATAACTTCCTCCTTTAATAGCCTCCTTTCCATCCAGCTCTGACTCTGCACTCCCACTGTATGCATTCCTACTGTAAGAGTTATCGACTCTATATCCAATTCTAAATTTACTCCCTCGATTAATGCTGGAGGACTCTGAAAGATTTCTGAAAAGCTGGTTTCTAACCATACCATATAACTTCTTGTGTTTTGCTTTTGACATTTCACTGAGATAGATGGTGGGTGGTTGCCTCATTTATAACAATCTCATCCACTTATTTTTATACACATTTCCACAGGCCCTTCATTTCATAGAATAAGGTGATTATTGTGGTAAGGATGATAATACTAGTGATCATAACAAGTAAAAATAGAAAAGTTATTGAACTACTCTGTGCCAGGCACTACACTGGGTGCTTTTACTATTTTATGTCACTCAGTCCTCCAGAAAGTTCGTGAAATGGTAATTACTATTTTCATTTTGAGGACAGAATCTGAGGTACTTAAAGGTTAAGGCACTTGCTTATGCTGACTTAGTCTTAAAGATGAAAAGCCGGGTTTAAATTCATGTGATCTAATTCTAGGTGTCATATCCTTTTAGCATCCCCTCGATTGTCTCTTAGGTTCCCTACATTTCAGGGTACTTCCTACTTAGAAGCTAGAAATAGAGCAAAATCCTCACTTCTTCCCATTGCTTATAGAAATCAGGCCACTAGAACAGAATAATGAGCTTGATTGAGGTCAGGACCACACCGTGGGCACTGAACACTTCTGTGGTGATAGTGGGCATGATGTTGAACAAAATGTTCATGTTCTTGCCATCGTAAGACTTACTCTTTAGTGGGGAAACACATTCATCAATCAATGCCAAGAATTCCACTGCAAAGAGGAATAAGTACTCTACAGCTGAGACAGGAATCCTGACTAGCTAGAAGAATCAGGAAATAAATGGGCTTGGGAAAAATAAGCGCTCAAACATAAGGGATGACAGGTGAAGCCGGAGCTTGTTGGTCGTAAGAAGCAAAGCGAGACCACTGTGGCTGGAGTTCAGCTAATCACTCAGAGCGCCTAAAAATGGGCACAGAGGTGGGCAGGCACCAGCGCAGGCAGGGCCTTCACAGTGTAGTCCCAATCCCAAAAGCACTGAGAAGCCATCGGAATCTTAAACAAGACAGAGACATGATCCTGTTGGTGTTTTTAAAGGATCATATGCGGAAAACAGATGGGGCGTAGGAGTTGACAAAGTGGAGGCAGGGAGACGAGGTAGGAGGGTGTTACCATTGTCAAGGTAGGATGACAGAGACTCCAGCTAATGTGATGGTAAGGAGGGTAGACAGAATCTGTCTTGTTTACCCTTGTGTTCCCAGTACTTAGCACTGGTGGCAGCTCAGGAAATGTTTGATAAATGAAGGAATAAACTCGCGATGCATTTCAAGCTCTCAGGGGGCCTCCTGTCAGCTCCCATTTTATCACTTACCTTTGTCATTAGTTTGGGTGACCATATCAAATCAGCTTTCCTTTTCATTACTATTATTACTATTAAAACTGAACACTTCTTAAATGCTTATTTTATGTGACACACTTCCATGTGTGCTAATGATGGTACACACATTATTTGGTTTAATCAGCCAGTAGCCCATTGTTTTAAGGCATTTCGTTCTCATTTTATAGATGAGGAAACCATAACTGAGGAGAAGATTATGAACAAAAATTTATCCAGTCAATGGTATCAATCAATTAATGAATGCATACTTTAAATAATTCATTCAAAGAAGGCTTAATTTTAGGGTGACTTATTATAAAAGCACAGGCAAAATATAGGAGGACCACAAAGGGCAGTGTAGAAACTCAGGGGTAGCAGAAGGAAAGCTGATACCACCCTATTTCTGAAAGGTTTGGAGGTGGGGTCAAGAGGTTACAGAGGCCTTGAATGAGAAAGACCCGTATAAGTAACCTATCTTGAAAAGTACGGTGACCCTTGATCAAGGCACACAGCCCATCCTAGAGTAGCTTCCAGGGGGAACAACAGAAAAATAAACATTCTGATCTCCATTCCTCCCACTACTCCCCATTTGGAGTTCCCCATTGGCTGAACCCCATGGAAGTTAGAAGGCATAAGAGCCCGTTGATGTAGTACATACAGGACAGCTTCTAGGACAGACAAGAGGGTGGGAAAAGATAGAACTGAGAAGCAGACAGAAGCTATCTGGCATGTAAACTAATATTTATTGCCAGCCTACAGTGATGGTAAATGTTATATATTATATATCAACCTGGCTAGGCTGTGTTGGTCAAACTCCAGTCTACATGTTGCTGTGAAGTTATTTTTTAGCTGTTATAAACAATCAGCTTTGCGTAAAGCTGATTACAATCCATAATGTGAGTAGGCCACATCCAACGAGTTGAAGGTGCTAAGAAAAAAAAATACTTCTCTGGAGAAAGAAAGAATTCTGCCTCCAGATTCCCTTGAGGCTCAAGACTGCAACATCAGCTCCCCCCTGGATCTCTAGCTTGCCAGGCTACAGGGATGATTTTGAACTTTCCAGCCCCTGTAATCACATAAGCCATCCTTAACCTCTCTCTCTCTGCCCCTCCCTCCCTTCTTCCCTTTCTCTTTCCCTCTGTCTCTTCCTCCCTTTCTCTCACCCTATACAGAGAGAGAGTTGGCCTCTGTTTCTCTGGGGAACACTGACCAGTAGACTGCCAGACCTTAAGCATGGCGCCAAGCCTTGGTGATACCAGCACAAATCTCCCCAGCCCCTGTCCTTAAGAAACTCACTTTCTGGTACTGTGATATATGACAAGGGTTTACAGGATACTTTATGAACAGAAAGAGGGGCCTCCTTTCTCACTCCTGGCAGGGATGAGAAGAAAGGCAAAGGGAAGTCAGGAAAGGCTTCCTGGTGTTAACTCTATGAAACTGACAGCTCCATAGAGCCCAAACACTAACCTTGATGGTCTAATTCTAGAACCGAGGGTATTTTCATCACTGTGATATATTTCATCACCGAGCAGTCTGAGCTATCACTTGATGTCCTCAGACCACCTGGAGCTCTGCTACATTTGCAGGAATAATGATTTTCAAAGGAAAGTGCACATTTCTGCATTTAATGTAAGGGAAGATCACATCTACTTATTTTTGTGAACAAGACTGACCATACTCCATTAGTATAAACACAGATGTTCTTGGGAGTCATGCAATGGGAAGAAAAGACCTCCAAAGGAGGGCAGAGCCCCTGGGTTCACGGCCTAGCTGTGCCACTTCTCAGCTTTGTAATTGTAGGCAGTCAGTTAACCTCCCTTGTTGATATCAAAGGCTGTTGTGAAGAAGGAGGAAGTACATTGCAAACTTTCAAGTCCCTTGCACGAAGAGATAAAAATTAGCATTGGAGAGTTTTTTCTCTTTTATGTGAAATTCCTGAAAGGCTGTCATTTTAATCTCTCAGTTCCCTTCATTTCGCCACAAAACTACCTCAGCCCAAAATATAGATCATTTGATTCTTTGAGGCCCAGGATTTGTCTGTGATCGGCAGTCTCAAAGTGCATATTTGGCTGTGCCTTTTCTGAAATGCTTTTGCCAAGGATCAGTTTGTTTGCACAAGTTTGTCCAGTTAACCTGCATTTAGCCATACACCTTTGAGTCATGTCTAACAAAGACAAAAATAACTTCTCGTATCATACTGGGTGGTCTGGTTTAAGGAAAGAGGCCAAGGGCCAGAAGCAGCAGGCCAAGTGTTAGAATCCGGGTTGCAGTTGCCTCTGTCTGAGCTGCCTCCTCTTCGCTGATGTTGAGCTGCCTTGCAGAGAGACAAGAGTTTGAGGCCAGGCCTAGGTACCACCAAGCCTGTGCCTCAAATTATGTCTCACCTGCTTGCCTCCCAGTGTCCCAGGGCTTATTTCCTTGTTGACACCTGCGTCGACCCCAGACTGTCTTGCTTGACTCCAGACTAACACGCAGGTGTTGGCTCTCGTGCTAGGTTTGCTCAACTTTGTCATCACCGTTGTGCATTTTCTTGGTGCTTGCCCAGAGCTGACCCGCCTACCGTCCTGTCTCATTCTCCTAGCCCTGGCCCCAGGGTTCAGGCTTCACTACTGGATTTCAGCCGTGACTACCTCTCTGAAACTGCGCAATAAGGACACAACACAGAACATGTGACCTGGTATGTCTAAACCTACCTGGGACTCCATCTCTTCCTTGAGATGAAACTAAGTTCCTTCTGTCTCTGAGGCTTTGAGTTCTTTTTTTTTTTTTAAAGACTTATTTATTTATTTGACAGAGAGAGAGAGATGACAAGTAGGCAGAGAGGCAGGCAGAGAGAGGGAGAAGCAGGCTCCCCGCTGAGTGGAAAGCCTGATGTGGGGCTCCATCCCAGGACGCTGAGACATGACCTGAGCCGAAGACAGAGGCTTTAACCCACTGAGACACCCAGGCGCCCCGAGGCTTTGAGTTCTATACTTGGAATCATCCTTCTTGTTGCCAGATGCTAAATGGTTATTTTCCTATTATATAGAGAACAGGGAGCTGGGACTGACCTCTGCTGACAAGAGCACTATCCACCTTGTGCCCTGTATCTGTTGTCATGGAGTAAAGCTCTGTCTCTGACTCAACAACAGAAATATCCCATTTGTAACTATGCCAAAGTAATGCATATTAGTTTATCTCATTTGAATGAGGCACTTGTTTGTTTTCAAACCAGGAAGGCAAAACACAGGTAATAAAAAAGCCCCAACTACTGCTGTTTTACATTTTTTACTGTATCCTCTGCCTGCAAAGTCAAAAGTGCATTAAAAAGTAATATTGTGCTGAGCTCAGACATATGCAAACGTCTCTAGATATCTTGTCTCAATAAAGTTTATAGAATGCATTCCCAAAGGTCTGACAACAAAACAGAATAAATCGCAAGGCTCATAAAAATATAATGCATGCTTTTTTTTTTTTTTTTTTTTGCTTACATAAACACTAGCAGATGCAATGAGAAAGGGAGTGTCTGGGCTTAAGGAGGTTCCTTCTCATAACAGCCCTTTTTATCATTAGCCACCAACATAGAGTGGATTAGCTCTGAAAGCCACACAAACGTGGAGACATCAGGAAAGAGGGAAAGTTTGAATACATCACAAATAGAATCTTCAGGCATTCTTTGGTTCATTCATTAGATTAGCTGGCCAATTTCTTTACTCAACCTTTTAAACAAATTTTATTGACTACCTGCTATGCCAAACCTGATGGCAGACATTCTGAATACAGAAGAAAACCATACGGATGCTGTTCTCAAGGAATTCATACTTGTATAATAAAGAAGCATGTGTAGAAAACTAACCACAATTAAGTGCTATAATAGCAATAGCATTTCTTTAAATTTTTGATACATTGATCAGTTATGCAAATTTGGCTAGTGCCAAAATAATTATGCCCAATTTGGCAAGCCAAATTTTATCTTTATTCTGTCTAAGAATAGCAGATATCTAACATCTTTGGGACATAATTGCCAATATCTGTTAAACACTTGCAATGTGCCAAGCTCTTTTCAAAGTAATTTATAGTACAAACTTCAGAGCAACCCTAAATATCGGGTGCTGTTATCTTTTCCGAGTTCACAGGTGAGTAAACTGAGGCTGAGGGAAATTAAATGACTTGACCAAGGCCACATGGCTTCTGAGTAGCAGAGCTACTTGGGATTTGAACCTTGACTCTTCAGCCCCAGAAATTGCACTTTTAGCCAAAAACACTGCACCCTTTGTCATGTGTGTCCTTTGGAACATCCTGAGTTTATGGGTAATATTTGCCCCGTCTTGTTCAGTCCCTTGCCTGACCAGGGATAGAGCCAGGGTCTGATAAGGCACCTGTAATCATGGAGGACATTACCGTCTTTTGTACCGAACCACTCTGAGTTGGAGGGAAAGCCTTATTCATTCACTTAACCTGCATCCTTTTCCTTAGCAGGTCGCCTCTCAGACAGAACTCACACTGAGACAGAAATGTCATATAGCTTTATTATGTTAGCAATTTCACATCATGTTATATCAGGATCTCCCTGTATTAATATTGCTTTTCTCCGAAAGATCACATTACTGCTTGTTCCCATCAAACAAAACTCTGAGTTTCCTGTAAACACAGTCACTAGGTTATTCGCAGTCTTCCACAAGTATGGCAACCTCCCTGCTGAAAGAATGCACATGCAAGAAACCCTAGACTGGATTTGCCATAGGTTGGCAAAACTTCTAGGATCACAGATAGTTAGAATTGGAAGAACAATAAAAAGAGAGATAAAGGAGCACTCGTCAATACTTCTATCCAGTGCAGTAGGCAACTGTAAGATACCAGGTATAAGCTTTTTACCTGAAATTCCTTATTTAACACTGAGAAATACTTGAAAGGGTACACAAAGTATCCCCATTTGATAAATAAATACATAAGCTAATATCAAGAAGAGTGGAGAGATTTTCCAAATTCCATGTAACTAGTAGATGCAAAGCCTGTGCTCCGTCTACAACACTATAACTCAGATCCACTTGAGCCCTAGCCCAGCCTAACTTCTTAATATACACTCCCGACTACAAGGCCTCCAACAAGTAGGAGGTCATCACCATTTAATTAAGCATCAGCACCCCAGCATGAGGCACTATGGACAGAAGCAGTAGAAGGATACGTACTTATGTTGCTCCGCCTGAGAAGCAATGATGTGTTAGAGTGAAGGTAGGCTTTGCTCTTCCCCTCCAAATATACTGCATTCAGACAAAACAATTGAATAGAAAAGCCTAATCTGCTTCGTGTGCAGTTCCGTTTGTTTCATAAGGTGTGCGTAAGTCCCCATCTTTCACTGGCCTTTTAGCAGAGCTCTGTGGGACCAGGGGGATGATGCATACTAGAAAATTGAAACCAGTGCTTCACACCCTTCACCACATTGAATCCTGCACCCAGGCTTTTTCCAGACAATACCTCTAGTAAGCCAGTAAGCTGACACCTTTTGTTAGGGATTATTGTAATATTTTGCCCATGGGATGAATTGTACATATCAAGTAGATCTAAGTAAGTAGCAAGAGAGTTCAAGGCAAGAGTCACAAGGTTAATTCTTTTGACTCTCGGATATAAATTTATAATTTTGTCCAGGTTGACATAGGGGGAGAAAGGAAAAGGAAAGAAATCACATGTATTAGGTCTATTTTGGATTCCATCCTATCTCAATCCAGAAGCTACATGTTTCCACAAGGTGCTAGAAGGTTTGACTAGAGCTCACAGGCATACAACTGCCATTATCATCAGTAATGAAATCATTACAATGGAAGGCAATGTGGTTTTTCATGGGAATTTTATTTGCATATCCTATGTAATTCCCAGGCTCCTGCAGATATTTAAAGTTAAATTAAAGGGTAGTTGTGAATGTCTCAACAGGCTGGTTGGAGGTGTCTTAACACCTGCGTGCCAATAAGACACCTTGACATAATTTAGTTTTTAGGGCTCCCATAATCCATTCTAGAAAGTTATGCACGTACAGTACACACAGGATTTGACTGTGTATAGACACACTGGTGACTATTCCTAAGTACAGAGGCACAGCCAGATAAAGGGCTATTGGAAAGACGTTTCACCAAAGAAAAAGAGAAGGGAGAAGAAATTGAATATGATGTAGGATGACAGGACAAAGCTTGGGCTTCGACATCAGACAACCTAAGCCTTAATGCTAGCTACAACTCTTCCCACCTTCACTGGTCCAGGTATTTAGAGTTCATAAGCCTTTGTTTTACCATCCTAAAAAGTGTATTTGTCTCCTACGTGTATTTTGCAGTATGGTTTTGAAAAGAGAATTATATAATATGGTAGGCTTAGGAAGAATTCAAGAAATGTATTTTTTCCCCTTTATATATGTAGTTTAGTTTGTTTCTTAAAAAAATATCTGCGGGTGCTTTTAACCCCATTTATCAAAGAAGAAACCAAGAATTCTAAAACTATCTGGACAGGGTTGCCTGGGTGGCTCACTTGGTTGAACACCTGACCCTTGATTTCGGCTCAGATCATGATCTTGGAATCCTGGGATCAGGCCTCACGTCAAGCCCTGCATTAGGCTCCACGCTCTCTGGGCAGTCTGCTAGAGATTCTTACTCTCCTTCTCCCTCTGCCCCTTTGCCCACTTATGCATGTGCTCCCTCTCTCCGTCTCTCAAATAAATAAATCATTAAAAATTAAAACATTTGGCCAACTTCCCCAAGGCTAGGATAATACAAACTTATATATATATATTTTTAAAGATTTTATTTATTTGACAGAGAAACACAGCTAGAGAGGGAACACAAGCAGAGGGAGTGGTAGTGGGAGAAGCAGGCTTCCTGCAAAGCAAGGAGCCCGATGCGGGGCTCGATCCCAGGACTCTGGGATCATGACCTGAGCCGAATGCAGACGCTTAACCACTGAGCCACCCAGGCACCCCACAAACTTATATTTTTTACATCGGGCCATTCCTCAATGGGCAGGAGCTCTAGGCAAGTAATTTTTGTGTAAGTCTTACCTGTCGAAGCATTTGAATCACTCGGAATCAACATGCCTACACAATTCCAGCAGCTCGCTCTCTCAAAATCCCGCTCAGTTAATAATGCCTTGTTAGAAACATGCCCTTTTCTAAGTTTACCAGCACCCCAGTGAGTTATTCTCTCCATTGCACAGATAAGAAAATGAAGGTTGTATTGTGTATCACACAGCAGAACCAGTACTAGAATCTGGATCTTCCAGCTCCTAGACTACCATATTCTAGGGCACTATTTGGGACTGGAATTCTTGTGGAGTTATTTTCCAAGCATGAGGCTTCCGTTTTTTATAGCCCTTAACTGTATTCAATCCTTAGTCTGTTCTGTGGATCAATGTACTTTCATTAGACTCCTTACTGGACTGGGGATAGAGAGTAAAGAAAGAAAATCACATAATAAAGTGTGTTATGTCAAGGGGAAGAACTCTTCTGTGTTAATTGAGTATAATTCCATGACTTTGAACAAGTCCTGGGACTTTCTTAAACCTCAAAATTGTGAACTCTTCTACTGGACTAAAGATGTGGGCAGAAATCACTGTACTTTTCTAAGCCTCTGTATTATTCCTGAGCATAGTAAATCCAAGTGGTTATTAAAGGTTATTCTTAAAAGCAAAATAATTAAGTACCTGGCATATAATAAATGTTCAATAAATGATCATTGTTATTAGTGGCAGAAACAGTAAAGATACCTTCCTTCTTCCTCAGGTAATTGTGAAGATAAAACACACTAATAATAATCAGGAGGGTTGCAAAAATGTTAAACATCTGCAACAATGCAAACTATTCTGCCATTGTATTTTATAACATCTCCTCAAAATAGCTGAATAAGTTCCTCCTTTTCCTCAGCATGTTGCCTACAACTTACGGTTGTTACAATTCTCCACAGAACAGAGATGGGCAGTTAGGAATCTGAAGGCAGCATTTCTCAAAGTGTCCTCTAGAGAACACTAGTCCAGTCATAAATTCCATTAATATTAAGTGAAAGAAAAAATATAAAGGGTAAGTGGTCAAATAATATACCAATATGTATATTAGTGCAATAAAACCTACAAACTGAAAATTTTTTGCAATAAAGAAACATTTACATGTGACTCATGTTGGGTTTTCTTGCCACAAAGTGACAAAACAAAGGGACACAGGGACACTCTGGGGGTGTTAGAGATGTCCATTACCTTGATGGTGATAATGGGTCATGGGAATTTGCATATGTTCAGGTTCATCTGTTTGTGCACATTAAAGATGTTCAGTCCTTTTTATATCAGTTATACCTCAATAAAGCTGTTTTCAAAAAGAAAAACACTTGGGGCACCTGGCTGGCTCAATCAGAGGAACATACGACCCTCAATCTTAGGGTGGTGAGTTTGAGCCCCATGGTGGGTACAGAGACTTCAAGAAAGAGAAAAAGAAAGGAAAGGAGAGGAGAAATGAAAGGAAGGAAGGGAGGGGAGGGGAGGGAAAAAAGGAAGGAGGGAGGGAGGAAGAAAGGAAGGGAGGACTTATTTCAGATTTACTTTCCTTTAAAGAAAATTAAAAAAAAAAAATAAAAAAGGGAAAGAGAAACACTTGGATGAATTTAGGTAATAGCCCAATTTTATTGAGTCTTAGAGTCACTTGTTTGTAGAATAGTTGCCTTTTTTTTTTTAAGATTTTATTTATTTATTTGACACAGAGAGAGAGATCACAAGTAGGCAGAGCGGCAGGCAGAGAGAGAGGGGAAGCAGGCTCCCCGCTGAGCAGAGAGCCCGATGTGGGGCTTGATCCCAGGACCCTGAGATCATGACCTGAGTAACCCACTGAGCCACCCAGGCGCCCCCTGTAGAATAGGTGTTCTATACCACAGGAACGCTCTTTACTTACATGGCCAGACCTAGATTTGTGCCCCACCAATACCTCACTGGTTTTGAGAAGATTCTCAATAAAATGTAAACATGTTTACCTAATTTTTGGTTTCATTAAAGTCAAGTCATAATGATTTTTTTTAAATGGCGAGGTAACCAAGAGTTTCCCTGGGAAACCAAGTCATTTTACAGGCTGAAGATATGATGGCATGGGAAATCTGTTTGTAAAGAATATGAGAGGACATGTGAGAGTCACTGGAGTATGACACCTGTCATCCGCTTATCACCAGGATACCTCAGACATAACTGGTGAGGCTAGTATCCTATCTCTCACTTAATGGCTTGTAAAGAGCAAGAAGAAGGACAGGGGAAAAAAGGAAGTGTACAAAATTTGGGGGACTTCTATGAAACTTTAATAAAATCATGGTATTTCTCTATTAGTTAAATTATTTCAATAGAATGTTTATTTATTATAAAGCCTGAGTGACTGTTTATATATTTCCTCGGCATAAAACAATCTAGTTAACCTGTTTTACATCATCCTGTTTATTGGAATGTGCAACAGTAAAAGAGATCAGAGAAAAGAAAAGAAAAGGAGAAGTGAAAGGGAGGAGAAGATGAGGTATTGATTTTGGTCCAAGTGAATTAACCCACAGAGTAATTGAGAAGGAAGGCCACAATAACCCCAACTCTTTTAAAAGCCTTCTAAGTGTCCTTCCCTACTGGCCATCCAATTCTGTCTTTCCTTCTGAATTAACCAAGTCCCGTGTCTCCAAGAGTGGCATACATTGGATCAGAGCTCCTGGGTTCGAGTCTCAAGTTTTCTGAGTTGTGTGCATGATTTAGAGATCTTACAAAGATTATTAAAATGATAACTTCAAGGATTTTTTTAAATCACTTTATTTTTATTTATTTTTTAAAGATTTTATTTATTCATTTGAAAGAGAGAGAGAGAGCATGAGCGAGGCAGGGTGGGTAAAGGGAGAAGCAGACTCCTTGCTGGGGCTAAAGGGATCATGGCCTGAGCTAAAAGCAGCTGCTTAATTAACTGAGCCACCCAGGTGCCCCTAAAATGATGACTGTGGAGCTTGAACATATTTTAACAGTTCCCTTTGGACAGATCGGAGTTTAAATCCTGGCTATGTCACTTATTAATTATGAGACTATAGGAAAATTACTTTGAATCCCTGCACTTTATTTTCCTCAATTAATTGGGATGGTGGCTGTTGTATAGTGTAGTGGTGAGGATTGAAGACTAAGTAATATGAAGTGTCCAGCATCAGGTCTGTTACATATTAAACCCTACAGATACCTGTTTTCACCTTTCTCCAGTTCCCTAAGCATTGCTATCTTTTCCTCTCCTGTTAGTCATTAACAGCAGACAGCTCATGATCATGTCAAGGAAGTAAAAAGTTTCGAAGATTTATCTTTATGTACATTCCCTGCTGTAATCCTCAAGTAACATTCCGCTCCACTCCTTTCTTCCTTCTACTCCCCTCCTCTCCTCCTCCTTCCTATCCCCCTCCTCCTTCTTTCTCCCTCATCTCTGCCTCCCTATCTCTCTCTTGGTTCTTAGCCTGAAAAGGGACATTATGGGGCAAACAGTTCAGGAGAGAATTTTTACAAAGGAGAAGGAGGTAACATAGTGACTCCTGATGCTTGTGATCAGTCTTGCCTCTCTTTACTTCCTTTCTTTGTGAAACCAGCTTGGGTTGCACTTGCAAAAGCTGACCCCAGGCTTTCCAGTTCTCTGAAGTTCAGACAGTCCTGATTTTAGCCCCCATCACTCTTATGTCTTCCGTTTTGAAGTTTAGACAAAACTATAGAAAAAATATCTGAGACTCAGCAATGAGGGGGTGGCCCTGGGCTGTTTTTAATGCCAGATACTAGATCTGTAGAAACTATAAATTCATCTACAATGGGAAAAGGAAAAAAGCAAAAACAAAACAAAAAACAGTATGATCCCTGACATCAGAATATAGGTCTATATGTCACTACCTAACAGACAGCTAGTCTTGTTTTCCATTTCTGGCTGCACTCGGGAAGCTGGGTTCCTGGCCACCAAAGAGGAAGTGCTTACCGAGGCCAACACATGGCCAAGTAAAAGCTGAGAATTCATCTCCACATTGCACACAGAATAAACCTGTTATAGAAAGCATCATTTTAGTAAAAGAGCAATATATTCCCATGTGTTCAAGGAAGAGTAGGTGGTATTGTTACTTCACATTTTGGCAGATTCATTGTGAAAAAATGCAGCCCACACCATATCACCTGAAGAGTAGAGAATACATCTAACAGTTGGACTAGGATATATCCTCTGGTGCTGAGCAAGAGTTAGAAGAAAAGCAAAAGCATTGAAGAGCCCGTCTGTGGGCCACTGGACAGTCCAATCTCTTTCTAAAAACAATATCCCGTTTTAGGCCTCTGCACCCACCTAATTTGATCATACCTGGCTCTCCAACTTTGCCTTTTATACCCCAAAATCCCTATCACGTATACCTTGTTTAATGCTTTTGATAGGGTTTCTTGTAAGAGAAAAAAAGGAGAAATTTGTGGGAGAAACAAGACTCTAATTCTAGAGTAAAAAGCTTATTGGCTAATTAGGAAGTGATAGAAAGTGAACCAATGATAGCAACAGCAATAAATGTCCATAAATTCAGCCACAGAGTTCAGAAGGGGGCCTCTGAATGATGACACTGACCTATAGATGAGAAACACAGCAGAGACTTTGATGGCCATACCCAGACTCTGGCCTCCCAGTGACAGACCTCGCACAGTGCTGGGACAGCACATGCACAGACATATGATAACTGGGTAGAACTATGTGTGGGACAAGGGTCATATTGGGTACCTGAGGCCATGTTGGCTTACATGGCACAGCCCTGACTCTCTTGGCAGCATTGAGCCCTTAGAGTAAATGAAACTGATCTAACAGACCTTTGCATGTTTCTCAGCATCTACATGAGTCCAGCAGATTTCAGGGCCACAGTCCCCTAGAGAAGAGATGAGTACAGAAGTGGACTTCATGCCCAGATACAAATGCTCTTTCCTCTTTAGCTGGCCTTCTCAATAAATGAATAATAAATAGGGAGAGGATTCTATATTCTAGGAATGTATATTTATCTAAGCTTACAAATATGAATGGTGTATTTATTAGGAACATGTTTTAAATAAACTTTTTAAAATTTTAGGACACTTCTATTTTTACAGAATCATTGCAAAGATGGGCACAGAGATCTCCCATGTACCTTACACCCTCTATACCCCATTGCTTCCACTGTTAATATCTTACATCAATATGGCATATTTGTCACAATTCGTGAACCAGTCTTGATACGTTATTTTTAATTGATATCCATTCTTTATCGAGATTTTCTCAATTTTCCCAAATGTCCTTTTACTGTCACAAGATCCCATATGAGACACCATTTTACATTTAGAAGGTGTGCCTCCTAGGCTTCTTGTGGTCATGGCAGTTTCTCAGACTTTTTGGTGTTGATAACTGTGACAGTTTCAAGATTTACTGGTCAAGGATTTTGTAGAAAGCATCTTAAATGAGATCTGTGTGTGTGTGTGTGTGTGTTTACATAATTAAAGTTGGTTAATGGTCTTTGGAAAGGAAGACTATACAGTAAATGGCTATTTATATCACATTGTATTAAGGGTACTTGCTATCAATATGACTTATCATGTTGATGTTAGTCTTGATCAGGTGGTGTGAGCGAGTGTTTGCCAGGTTTTACTACTATAAAGTTATTACTTTTCTTCCCCTTTCCATCTTTTACTCTTTAAAGGAAAGTCCCTGTGTGTAGTTCACACTTAAGGAGTGGGGAATTGTGTTCCATTTCTTTTTGTGTGTGTGTGTGTGTGTTCCATCTCTTTAAGGAAGAAATATCTGCATAAATTATTTGGGATCCTTCTGCATGAAATATTCCCACTTCTTTATTCAACCATTTATTTAAATCAGTGGGGACTCATGGATATTTACTTTATGTGTTGGGTTGAAATACTACTTATTTATTTTGCTGCAAATTGTTCCAGCTCTGACCATCAGAAACTTTCATTTGACCCTTGTGTACCTTCAACATGAACTCACAATTGAGATTTGTTTGGGGTGTGTATTGTGCATGTGTGTATGCAGAATACACACATATGTAGACTTTGAGGACTTACATATAGTCTGGCACTATAAGATGCTCTAAGCTCATCTTGTATATTTCCTTTCCCAGTCTTAGAATCAGCCATTTCTCTAAGAAACCCTGGTTCCTTTTATAGGAGAATGGCATTAGGAATCCTACACAAACAATGAATCATGGAGCACTACATCAAAAACTAATGATGTACTGTATGCTGAGTAACATAACATCATAAAAAATATATATATATATTTATATATATTTAATATTATTTCATAATATTTCATATAATATTTCATATAATATTATATTTCTATATATATATATATATGATCTAGGTACTAGTTTTGCTCATTGCTTCCAAGATATCATTGCTTCTGGGCCCTGTTAGCTGTCAGAGCAAAGAAATACATGCATGTAGATCACAGTACCTAGCACACACTAAAGGATAATTATAAATTACTGCTTTTATTGTGTTTTTCAAAATTTCTACAAAAACAAGAATTTCTAATTAAATGGACGTGATTCATAAGTAACTCCCCATGACTTAAAGATTCTGATTTATAAAACCAGAAAATCATTGAATATCTATACAGAGAACTAGACACTAATGTGTACACACACCCCTGTCCCACTGGATGCAAATAGCCTACACAAAATAAAAGTTAAATTATAATTGTCTTATAATAATTGTAGATGATCCTAAAATATTTCTAGGCATCATAAATACTAAATAGAAATGAGGGGAGCCTGGGTGGCTCAGTGGGTTAAAGCCTCTGCCTTCGGCTCGGGTCATGATCTCGGGGTCCTGGGATGGAGCCCTGCATCCGGCTCTCTGCTCAGCAGAGAGCCTGCTTCCTCCTCTCTCTCTGCCTGCCTCTCTGCCTGCTTGTGATCTCTCTCCTCTCTGTCGAACAAATAAATAAAATCTTTAAAAAAAAAAAGAAATGAATCATATAGTGTTTATTACTATTCAAGATGTATAAAATTCTACAGATTTTTTAATTTATAAATTTGACTTTTTCTTTGTGAAACTTAGTATTTGTGTGTGTACTGTTTTATTATATTCATTTGGCACGTATAGCAAGCTTCTCTACTGGGAGGAATATTATTTAATTATTGTGTGTTTTTTTTTTCCTTTCTGAATATGTGATATTTGTGCTAGTAAAAGACATATATTTTGCTAGTCAAACTTTAGGGCTTATATGGCAGAATGTTGAAAAATAGAAGAAGGAAAGTAGAATGATCAAAAATTTAGCCTCAGATATGCAAAATAGGATCCATACTTTATGAGAGAAGATATTTTACAAATTCTTTTATTTTCTTTAACAGCAAAAGCTGAGTATAGGGGACCCACCTGGAGCTCACCGTAGTGAGCAAGCACTCTTTCCACCTACAACAGCAAGGCCAGGAGCCCTGCTACTCCATGGCTTGGGAGAAGCATGATGTAAAAGAAAGTAAAGAAAAGACTGCCCCTTTCCGACCAGAGTAGGAAGGAAAAGAGAATATTTGTCTCACTCTTCCTTTCTCTAGGTGTAAGCTGAGAAAGGAGTCCCGTATACCAGGAATACCAGCTATTGGGGATGGAGGTATTGCTTCCACTTCCCTTTTGGGACTTAATTCAGAGTATGGTCAGACAGAAGGAGACTCTGAAGACTTTCAGAGCTTTCAAGATTGTTGAAAAACGCTGGATTTCAAATCTAGCTTTCAAGATTGTTCTTGATTCCTATATTGTGTAGACTCAGAGGTATTTGAGCCAAGGCACCCTATCAGAAAGAGGTAATTAATCCATTTATCATAAGTTTTGTTGTGGTTTTAGATTTTCAAGATTATTTTCTCAATATTCGAAGAACTTGGGTCATTTGGAGTCTTGGGCCCATTTGTGCAGTCTTATGAAAGGGAAAAAAGAACACGTGATTTGTATTTTTTTTAAAGATTTATTTATTTGAGAGAGAGAGAGAGAGAGAATGAGCAGGGAAGGGGCAGAGGGAGAGAATCTCCAAGCAGACTCCCCACTGATCACAGAACCCAATGTAGGGCTCGATTTGATGACCCATGACATCAACAACTTGAGTCAAAATCAAGAGTCAGAGGCTTAACCAACTGAGCCACCCAGGTGCCTTGGGATTTATGTTTAAAGGCAATTACTTTTAGAAAGCATAGTGTTGTGTCTTGCTTTGTTATCTATTCTGGCAAACAGTGTCTTTTATTTAGAATGTTTAGTGGGTGGCTCAATGGGGTAAGCATCTGCCTTTGGCTCAGGTCATGATCTGGGGTTCTGGGATAGAGCCCCACATCAGCTTCTTAACCCACTGCTCCTTCCTGCCCTGCCACTAATGCTGTTTCTTGGGCTTGATCTCTCTCAAATAAATAATAATAATAATAATAAATAGGATGTTTAGTCCTTTTAAATTTAATGTAATACTAATATGGTTGATTTATGTCTACCACTTTGTTTACTTTTTTTTTTTTTTTTTAGATTTTATTTATTTGACAGAGAGAAACACAGCAAGAGAGGAAACACAAGCAGAGGGAATGGTAGTGGGAGAAGCAGGCTTCCTGCTGAGCAGGGAGCCTGATGTGGGGGCTCGATCCCAGGACCCTGGGATCATGACCTGAGCTGAAGGCAGACGCTTAACAACTGAGCCACCCAGGCACTCCTATTGTTTTCTATTTATCCCAACTATATTTTTGTATTCCTTTCTGCCTTCTGTTTTGTTAACTAAAATATTAGAGAGTTTCATTTTAATTAATTTTTTGACTTATAAGCTATACATTTTTCTATATTTTAGTGGTTGTTCTAGGAATTAAAATATGTATCCTTAAATTTCATAGTCTACCTAGAGTTAAAACTGTTCCACATTATATACAAGCCCTGTAACTATGTAATTCTACTTAACACCTCTGTTTCCCCTATGCTAAAGTCATCCTGTGTACTGCATCTGTGTGTGTTACAAACTCCATGATCCAATGTTACCTTTTTTCCCCTCTTTAAACAGGCATCACACATGTGTATTTTAGAGGATATAGTCTCTTGTATCTCTCTGCATATTTACCATTTCCAGTGCTCTTTATTCCTTTCTGAATTTTCCAGCTGTCATCATTTCACTTCAATCTTCAATAACTCCATTCAACATTTCCTGTAGCATAGGTCTGCTGATAGCAAATCCTGTCAATTTTCATTTATCTGTTATGTCTGTTTTTGGCCTCATTTTGAAGAGGATATTGTTGTTTTCTGGATAATAAGTTTTTGGTCTTTTTCCCCTAAGTATTGTGCCTTAAACATTATGGCTCATACATTGTAAAAACTCCTGATTCTGTTATGTTCTTTTGACATGTATTTATTTATTTCTTTAACTGACAGTTAACTTGACTGAACTCAAGCTTCCAATTTCTGGCTTTCCTCTGGTATCTATCCTCTGAAATCCCTGTTTGCTTCTTTTACCTTATTTGGGAACTGGGATCTACCCTATGCCAGCATAGTTCAAAGATAGCCAGAAATTTGGGCAGAATTTACGTCCAGAACTTAGCAGTCTGCTTCTTGCCTTTTTTTTTTTTTTTTAAGTTTATTTGTTTCAGAGAGAGAGATTCAGCACAAGCAGGAGGAGGGACAGAGGGAGAGGGAGAAGCAACTCCATCACCAGCACCACCAAGCAGGGAACCCAACTCAGGACTCGATCCCAGGACCCTGAGATCATGACCCAAGCCAAAGACAGATGCTCAACTGAGCCACACAGGCATCCCTTTTGCCTTTTTCTTTTCTTGGATTTCTTCTCTCATTTTTCCACTTCTGTCACGACAATAGCCTCTCTCCACTGGCTCTTCAAGCTACCAACACTGCATATTTCCCAACTGTGTCTTACCCACCTATTATGGTACCAACTAGAGCCTGTTCTTAGACAAAAAGACATTTAAAAATGGCTCAAGAATAAACACACACTCCTGTTTCTAAGTCCTTTTGGTTGTTCTCTTGTGCCTTCAAGGTGTTTTTTCCACAGTTTATAGTTATTATATAACAATATTCATCTGATAGGAGCTACTCCTTGATTATGAGCAGTGGAAATTGTCCCTGCCAGTGTTTTAATGTGTATGATTATTTCTAGGTACATCTTATTATGATTTCTATCCAGGGAATATTTTGTTAAAAAAATATGTAAAAAAAAAAAATAAAACAAAAAAGAAAGAACAAGGAGTTTGAGGAGAGGGGCCAGGGAATGTCTGTAACCCCAGAGAAGGTAAAGCAGTGTGTATCTGTGCATAGCCATGGGTCACTACAGTGAGATGCATAGAACTCTGGACCAGAGATCTGCAGGCAGCAAGAACAACATTCTTATGGCCAGGGCATCTTAAACAGCATAGGTTCCAATGGGACAGAGTGGCTGCAGGGTGATGGATGATAAGAGATTCAGGAGATGAGGTGTATTACATAGGCAGGGTCTCAGATTGTGTAAAGAATTTAAACTCATCTCAAAGAGTTCCACTTCATGTTCACAAATTCATTGATAAGATTAAAGCTGAGGAGTAGCGTGGTTCCACGAGCATTTTAGTAAGTTCACTTTGACAGGTTTACAAATTGAGAAAGACAGAATGGGAGTAAGACCAATGGCAGAGACCAGTCAGGAGGTTTCCACATCCAAAAAAAAGAGCAAACTGGTGAGTTCTAAGCATAGGTATTTTTAACGTGCTATGGGAGCCAAAGAAGAGAGACATTAATTCTAATGTAAGAATCATGGAATGATCCATAATAAAGATAATATTTAAGCTAGAGTGGAATTATATGATGTTATGAACAGAATTTTGTCCCCCCAAATTCATAAGTTGAATCTCTAACCACCAGTATGACCATATTTGGAGAAGATAGGGATTTTAATAAGTTAAATAGATTAGTTGAGGTCAAAGATCGGGGCCCTAATGCAATAGAATTGTCATGCGTAGAGGAAAAAGCCATGTGAGAACACAGTGAGCACACAACCATCTGCATGCCAATGAGAATGGCCTTGGAAGAAATCAACCTAACCAGCACCTTGATCTTGGACATCCAGTTTTCAGAACCATGGCAAAATAAATGTCTGTTGTTTACTCCATCTGGACTGTGGTATTTGTGATAATTGTTGGGGCAGCCCTCGCAGACTAAGACATATGGGTCTTTCTTAATTCTTAATTTTTATTTATCTATCCATCCATCCATAAATTCTTCCATGCATTGAGTAGATCTTTACTGAGAATCAGTTATTTGCCAGCAACTCTGCACGTGTTGGGATATGTATATAAAGAAGACATAAAAATATATATACCTCATTTAACCTTATTTACCTTCTTAAAGGCCCTACATCTAAATATAGTCACATTGGGGCTTATAGATTGAACCTATGAATTTGGGAGACACTATTCAGCTCATAACATCACATAATCCATTTCTAGTTTGAATGTTATCTTTACTGTGGATCATTTTTTGATTCTTAACCATTAGAATTAATGTCTCTACCATTTAGGTTCCAGTAGCACTTTACAAATATCCACGTAGACATACAGAGAGATATTTATATATCTATATATCTATATCAATATCTATATCTAGAGCTAGATAGATATCGATATAGATTGATGTACATATATATCCATATGCATATCTGTAGATTTATCTCTAGATATTGATATATAGATATGTATATCTATACAAATATTAATATATATCTATGACATATAAATAAACTTGTCTTATCCCCTCCTTTATTCTCCTTCCACCTGTCCTTTCTCCTAGTGTCTCTTCTTCCTCCTCATACTATGAGTGATAATAGTAGTGACATTTGTGCTGTCCCTGCAGTGATGGTAATCATTAACACTGGTCAAGAGCACCATCCAAATGGAGGGAACCCAATTTAATCACCCCCTACCTGCACTTCCCAGTAGATGCCTCAATCTGTACATCTCTTAAAGTTCTTTGGAAAATGATCAAAGTTATCTGTTGAAATAAAAACTCACAGGAAGATAGCACAATGCCAAAGCAAAACCACTGTATTTCCCTTTATAGGGGAGATATACATTGAGGCTGTTTATGAACTTTTATAATCACAAACCACTCTGTCATGATAACTGCAGGCAGTCTTAACCCAGTAGTCACAGCAAAGATAACAAGCCAAATTATAGTGTTTCTTTATTCCAACAGCTAACTATCCTCCCAGCTAGTGTATTTTCAGAGAATATATATCCCTATCGGAGCTAATTAAATATACTGGGAATTCTTGGTATCCACTCCCCCCCTCCTTTCAATGACTTACCTACAGTGTATGTAGCTGGGGGATCTCATCACCCAGCAAAGAATTATTTGATAAATAACCTGTTTCCAGGGAGGAGGCCTATTGCAGTGTTCAGAGCATGGAATTTCTAACTAGGTAGATATGGGTTCAAATACCTACTGCTCTTACAGAAGAATTAGTGAGTTCACCCTTTTGAGCACTGGTTTTCTCATTTATAAAATGAGGATTGATGACATAGTGTTTGTAAAACATAATGCCTAGCTCATGGTAGGGGATTCCAAGTTATCAGTGTTCTTCCTCCTGCTTACCTACGAGTGATGCTACTGGGTCCCTAGCATCATGAGCCCTGTGGTTGAGTCCGCTTGAATTATGACAAGATTCGCTTAAGGGAACTTACTCACCGGTCTGATCAGCAAAAGACCCAGGGGGCGGAGGTTGGTGCCATTCAGCAGACACATGTCGCGTTTGCTGTAAAGGCACCAACCCCTTGAAGGCACCTCAAACCTCATTCTCTCTCACAGAATTTGATATTCATGCTGCTACATCAAAAGGTTGGGGCAGCTATTATGTATTAAAATGTGTCATTTTAAATTGCTTTTTTTGCTAGCACTAGCAATATAGATATTGAAATTTCTTCAGAAAGTGCTTATCTCATCAAGACTAAAATTATAGTATATGAAATACTAATTACAGTATTATGAAGAAGGTTGAACTTTTCTGTGACATTCTGTCTATTAGGAGAATACTAATTTTCTCTCTTAAGGCAGATAGAGACACCCATTAGAAGAAATGTGATCACCATCCCTTCCTCTATTGCCCAGTGCCATTCTGACAGAGTGGCAGGAAAGAACTCTAACTCTTAGTCTTGGTCTAAGTCATCTGTACCTTTGCATGTACTTCCAAAGGAGTACTAGAAACTGAAACCAAATATACCCAGACTGAGTTCTAAGGCAGCGAGAATACACTGTAGAATGAGCTCCAATGATTGTCCACATAACCAGATACACATGTATCAACCAGACTACTTACAAGTTAAAAATATATATTTTTTAAAGATTTTATTTATTTATTTGAGAGAGAGAGAGAGTATGAGAGGGGGAGAAGGTCAGAGGGAGAATCAGACTCCCCATGGAGCCGAGAACCCGATGTGGGACTCGATCTCGGGACTCCAGGATCACAACCTGAGCTGAAAGCAGTCGCTCAACCAACTGAGCCACCCAGGTGCCCTAAAAATGTATTTTAAACTAAATGAGTTAATACTTTCAAGACACCTTAACTCTACCTGGCACATCAAAAACGTTCACTAAATATTAGCTGCTATTAGAGTTTGTCATTATGTCAATATAAAACAATATATATGTCAATATAAAACAAATATATATTATTTGTTTTCATTGGTATTAGTCACTATATGTCTAAATTATAATCCTGTGTAATACAATCAACTAAGACCTTTGATGCCCATTTACCATTTTACATGACTTATCTGATGTCAGAGAGCTAACACACTGGAGAGATAGAGCCTGACCCGGTCCTATGAGCACAATTTTTAATTAGTTATTTATTCACTTAACAAACATTGAGTACCTGCTATGTACCAGACACTGTTCTAGTGTTGGGCACATAAAATTACGTAAGATTCAGTTCTTCTTCTCCTAGAGCTCCCTAGCCAAGGAAAAAGATGAACCAGCAAACCATCCACTGTGATGCCATCTGGTGAGAGCCATCATAGGGCCGACCACAGCACAGCCACAGGCATGTCTACTTCCCTCCTCCCCAGGATGGGTGAAGACCAACTGCAGTAGGAGCCCTCTCTAGGTTAGGGCATCTCACTTGCCTAGACCCATTTCCTTGGCTGAAAAACGAGGCTGGTGAAATGGTTGATATATGAGTCTTACCTTAAATAAAAATGTTCTATTGCAATAAGTTGTTACCCACCTAGTAGGATATTTCTCAGAACAGAGAGATCTTAGAAATTGAAGGGTAAGAAGGCTGATTTACTTCTGCTTAAAGGAGTGTTTCCAACAGCAGTGTGTCCACATCATAGCACACATAGATAATGACACTTACATGAAAGAAACACTTGAGGAAAGGGCTCCACCTCCCTTAGGCCTGAGGAGATCAATATCCTGGCACATCAGTAGCCCATTTGAGGCAGCCCACTGTGTTGTTGTGAAGGTTACTAACCTCTCTGTAGGTCAGTTTCTTCATCTCCAAAAAGAAAGAGGAGATTTGTCTCACAAATCTGTGATAGGGAGAGAATGAATTGCTTGGATTAGCCTGGTACATAATAAGCACTCAGTTAATGTTAGTATCCTTTACTCTCTTTTCTCCCAGATGTATTCATAGAAAAGCATTTTCTTGGACTCCTTCCAAAGTGTTGCTTTATTTCAACTATGGCATTATTATTATTATTATTACCTTTAATTTTCTTCTGATTTTCTGAAAATCAAAATAAATAATTAAAAAGGGAGAAACTCATCTGGAATTTATCCAGGATGAACAGCAACAATTAGAAAGTTCAGGATTTTCATTCCAATAATCTTTACCCACTTACTTCTCACTGCACAGAGTTTCTGATTGTGGGAGATTTATTTAAACCCTGAAATGTTCAATGGCCTATAAAGTCATTGCTTCTGTGCACATAATCCATGGCTTGTGTAGTGTGAGCAGACTGAAGGAAACTCTAGTTTAATAACCAAGTTTTATAGCAATATTTTTTTTTGCTTTTCAAATATAGGACATTTTTATTTTACTTTTTCTGAATTCATTTTTACTATCATAAAATTGCTACATGGACATGTGGACATGATTTAAGAATTTAAATACTACCAAGAGGATTAAAATGCAAAAAAGAATTATACTTTGTCTCACCTCACTCCCAGCTTTTGGACTCACACATATTAGAACCATTCACCCGTCTGTTTTCATTGGTATTGGTCACTATATGTCTAAATTTATCACTTATATTATCATTTCTTGATTTATCTATTTTAGACATTTTTTTTATTTCTGTTATAGTAGAGGAGGTTTTGGTTCTCATACATACATGTTTCCCTTTCCTCAGCCTCTGAAAATAGTCATGTCATAATTTTTTTCTCTGGAGAATCATTAAAACTTGGTTTTGCATTTAAAAATATGAACAAGGTATGGAGTATACAGTAAATTCCTATAATTTCCTTAACCACTCATATGCCCATCATTTATGAAAGGTTCTAACTTTTAAAATATTCAAGATTTTATTTATTTTTTAGAGAGAGAGAGGAAGCACGTGAGCACAGGGAGGAGCAGGTGGAGAGGGAAAGAAAGAGGGAAAGAATCCCAAGCAGACTCCACACTAAGTGCGGAACCCAGTGCAGGGCTTCATCTCACTACCCTGAGACTGTGACCAAAGCTGAAACCAAGAGTCAGGTGCTTAACTGACTGAGCCAACCAGGTGCCCCTAAATTTTTTTAATCCAGTATACTTAACATACAGTATTATATTCATTTCAGGGGTATGATATAGTGATTCAACAATTCTGTACATTACTCAGTGCTCATCATGATAAGCGTACTCTTTAATCCCCTTCACCAAAAAAAAAAAAAAAAAATCCCCTTCACCTATTTTGCCCATTTCCTCAGCCACCTCCCCTCCTGTCACATTAGTTTTTTTCTCTCTAGTTAAGAGTTTGTTTTTTGATTAGTCTTTTTGTTGTTGTTGTTCGTTTGTTTTGTTTCTTAAATTCCACATTAGTGAAGTCATACAGTATTTGTCTTTCTCTGACTGACTTATTTCTTAGTTTTATACTTTCTAGCAAGACTTCATTCTTTTTTATGGCTCAATAATATTCCTTTATATATAAAGTATGTGTGTGTGTGTGTATATATATATATATATATATATATATATATATCTCAGATCTTCTTTATCCATTCATCTATTGTTGGACAGTTAAGTTGCTTCCATGTCTTGGCTGGTATAAATAATGTTGCAATAAACGTAGGGGTGCAGATATCTTTTTGAAATAGTGTTTTTGTTCTTTGGGTAAATACTTAGTAGTGGAATTACTGGATTATATGGTGATTCTATTTTTAATTTTTTGAGGAAACTGCATACTGTTTTCCACAGTGGCTGCACCAGTTTTCATTCCTACTTACAGTGCATAAGGGCTCCTTTTTCTACACTTCTCGCCAACACCTGTTTTTTTTTTCTTGTGTTATAGATTTTAGCCATTCTGACTTGAGGTGTGAGCTGAAATCTCATTGTGGTTTTGATTTGCATTTTCCTGATGATGAGTGATATTGAGCATCTTTATGTGTCTGCTGGCCATCTGAATATCTTCTTTGGAGAAATGTCTGTTCATGAGTTCTGTCCACTTTTTAAATAAATTATTTATTTATTTGAGATAGATTGAGAGCAAGACTGAGAGGGAGGGCATGAGCAGGTGGAGGGGCAGAGGGAGGAGGAGAAGCAGGCTCTCCACTGAGCAGGGACCCCAACACAGGGCTCAATCCCAGGACCCTGGGATCATGACCTGAGCTGAAGCAGATGTTTAACCAACTGAACCACCCAGGCACCCCTCTTCTGCTCATTTTTTATCAAATTTTTTTGTGTATGCTTACTTGTGTAAGTTCCTTATATATTTTGGATACTAACACTTTATCAGATATGTCATTTGCAAATATCTTCTCTCATTCAGGTGTTTTTGGTTTGGGGTTTTTGTTTTTCGTTTTTGTTTTTGTTTTTTTAGTTTCATTGACTGTTTCCTTTGCTGTACAGAAGTTTTTCATTTTATGTCGTGCCAATAATTTATTAATTTATTTTTGCTTTTGTTTCCCTTGCCTCAAGAGATATATCTAGGAAATTGAGACTATTACCAATGTCAAAGAGCTCTCTTCTAGGATTTTTATGGTTTCAGGTCCCACATTTGGATCCTTAATCCATTTTGAGTTTATTTTTGTGTATGGCATAAGAAAGTGATCCAGCTTCATTATTTTGCATGTAGCTATCCAGTTTTACCACCATCCATTTGTTGACGAGACTGTCTTTTTTCCATTGCATATTCTTGCTTCCTTTATTGAAGATTAATTGACCATATAGATGTGGGTTTATTTCTGGGCTCTCTGTTCTGTTCTACTGATCTGTGTGTTTGTTTTTATGTCAGTACCATACTGTTTTGATCAGTATAGCTTTGTAATATATCTTGAAATCTGGGACTGTGATACCTCTAGTTACATTCTTTTTTTTTTCAAGATTGCTTTGGCTATTCGAGGTCTTTTATTGTTCCATATGAATTTTAGGATCATTCGTTCTAGTTCTGTGAAAAATGCTGCTAATATTTTGATAGGGATTACATTAAATCTACGGATTGTTGGGTAATATGGACTTCTTAGCATCTTATCTTCATTCTCAGTGACCTTTGATGTGGTATTTCTTCACCTATTGAGATGGCCACAGTCTAGAGACTTGTGTTCTTCACTTTTGTGACTTCTTTTTATTTTTTTATTATTTAAATTCAATTATCCAAGATATAGTACATCATTAGTTTCAGTGTTCATCATTAGTGTTCAGTAATTCATCAATTCATCAGTTGTGTCGTCACATCACATGCTCTCCTTCATGCCCATCACCCACCCTCTTTAATGCCCATCACCTAGTTGCCCCTTCCCCTACCCATTTGCCTTCCACAACTCTCAGTTTGTTTCCCATGGTTTGTCTGAGACAACTTCTTTCTTTTCCTTTCTAATTGATTTCCCTACATTCACAAAAAAAAAAAAAAAAAAAAAAAAGAACAAGGAAGAAAATTCTGGTTTTTTTTTTAAATAACAACAAGAAAAACATCCAGGGGCACCTGGGTGGCTCAGTGGGTTAAAGCCTCTGCCTTCAGCTCAGGTCAGAATCTCAGGGTCCTGGGATCGAGCCCTGCATCGGACTCTCTGCTCGGCGGGGAGCCTGCTTCCCCTTCTCTCTCTGCCTGTCTCTCTGCCTACTTGTGATCTCTCACCTCTCTGTCAAATAAATAAATAAAATTAAAAAAAAAAAAGAAAAGAAAAAGAAAAAGATCCAGATTTGAAGCTTAGAGGATCTTGATGGGCTTTTTGTTTTTTTTGGGGGTGTTTGTTATGGTTTTTGGTGTTTTTTCCTTATACTTTTATGGGGAGGAGTAGGTAATTTGCATGAGCTGATTTACAGTTGGAATTTTTTTCTTAATCTATAGATGTCTGTCAGTCAGTTGAACAGAAAATGTTTGTTTTTGTTTCTAGCTAGTTTCAGGGAAATAAATTTCTAATCTCAGTTAAATATATATTTGTTAAATGTTAGATCTCCTTTTATTTCCCATGCTAACTTTCCAAATTTGCTTTTTAGCTCAACTTTTGAAATAATTTTTGAACTTTTCTTTATCCATAACTATTTTTTAAACATATCTATTTTTAAGTGAACAATCATAATTGTAATTTTCTAGAACATTTTCTTTTTCTCCAGTTACACATTTTTAAAATCACATCCTGTATTGTTTCAAGAATGCAGTATCATCTTTTCTCTCTCTTATTTGCGATTTTCTCCAGCTTCTATTTCTTTGGAGTTCCAATCATTCTCTCTCTCTCTCTCTCTCTCTCTCTCTCTCTCTCTCTCTCCTCCTATTGAAGACATTCCTTTAGTAGATGCTCTTTCACATTTGAATATGACTAAAAAGCAGACTGAGGATTGTCTGAGCAGGGGGAGGAAGTAGGTAAGAACTTACTTTGAGGGGGCACCTGGGTGGCTCAGTTGATTGAGGTTCTGACTCTTGTTTCATCTCAGATCCTGATCTTGGTGTTGTAGGATCAAGCCCTGCTCGGAGTCCATGCTCAGTGTGGAGTCTGTTTGCCCTTCTCCCTCCCCCAACTCACTCTCTCTCAAATAAATAAATTAAATAAATAAAATCTTTTTTAAAAAGCTGGGGGTGGGGCACCTGGGTGGCTCAGTGGGTTAAAGCCTCTGCCTTCAGCTCAGGTCATGATCTCAGGGTCCTGGGATCGAGCCCCACATCGGGCTCTCTGCTCAGCAGGGAGCCTGCTTCCCCCTCTCTCTCTGCCTGCCTCTGTGCTTACTTATGAGCTCTCTCTCTCTCTCTCTCTCTCTCTCTGTCAAATAAATAAATAAATAAAATCTTAAAAAAAAAAAAAAAAACTGTCTTTGACTCCTAGGCTCCATTTTAGGGAAATGGGATGGCAAACAGCCCTCCCCTAACCTTTGAGAACCTCCATATGTTAATATCTGTGTGTTTTATCCCTGCGTTTTCTCCTTTATTTTTTTCTACAGAGGAACCCTCCAGGCTCTAGCTTTAGAGAGATGCACTTTGTTTCTTGCATTTCATGTTTCTTGCATAAATGTATGTTTTCATTTATGAGCAGAGAATGGAAGAAAGTTGGGGGCTTTACAATTTAAAAAGCAAACTCTTGCTTTATGTCCCTTTATTTTTTGCCCTGCACCTTACTTTCATCCTCCCCTGTGCCTGGTGTGCAGGAATCCAGAGCATCCAGGACTCATTTCCCTAGAGTATAAGCCTCTGGTCTTCTGGGGGTGGAGAAAAGAAGAGGGAAAGGAAATAATCCCTATTATTTATATAGTCACAAAGAGATATGAAAAATAACTGCTCCACACACTGATTTTGACAACCTCCTTGTTCTCATTCCTGTCTTCTTTGATACCTTCCAAGGCGCTACAAGATATAAGCTTGGGCTTCGAGAAGGGACCCACTGGTTTCTCCTTGGTGTATCCCTCTCCGGGTTTAGAGACTGTTGTGACCCTGCTCAGCCGTGTCACTTATTATCTCCCTGTCTCCTTCCCAGTTTCAAAAAGTTTGTAGAAATCTCTTGTCTGCTCTTGCCCCCTCTATATTCTCTTTGCCATGTTGCTTTTTTAACTACCACAAAATTCCTTTAATTTTATTTTAATAGAGTTTGGGGAGAGAGAGAAAATAAATGTATATAGCCATTTCATTCTGTTATAACTGAATTCAAATATGGCATTTATTATCTACTTACTTTTGCTTTTTCATTCTTTAAGACACATTTAATAGTCATTGAGTGACTACTATAATAATAAAATTATAAGAACAACATTAATAACTTTCGTTCTTCAAGTAATATAGTATTTTAGAGTTTTAAAAGCCCTTTAGCATTTAATCCTCCATGTGGAATAGATATTTTTATCCCCATATTACACAAGATAATTGAGGTTAATAGAGTTTAAATAATATGTCTATGGCTACAGAGTTAGTTGTTAAAGGACCTGAAACTGAACCTCGAAATTCCTGACCTTACTCTGGTACTCTGTTTGGACATTATAAGAGCACTTTGCTAACAACTTGTGTAGGGAGTAACTATGAGTGAGATCTAATTTTGGCCCTCAAGGAGCTCTCAATATAAAAATTAGAAAATCAGGGGGCGCCTGAGTGGCTCAGCGGGTTAAAGCCTCTGCTTTCCGCTCAGGTCATGATCTCAGGGTTCTGGGATTGAGCCCCGCATCGGGCTCTCTGCTCAGCGGGGAGCCTGCTTCCCCCTCTCGCTCTGTCTGCCTCTCTGCCTACTTGTGACCTCTCTCTCTCTCTCTCTGTCAAATAAATAAATAAAATCTTTTAAAAAATTAGAAAATCAGATATTTTAATTTATATAATATAAAAAATGGAATAAATATTTCAAATAAATAGGCTATACCTCTAAGGCAGATACAGCGCTTAGAAAAAGAAAGAGAAAGAAGACTTGTTCTGATTAGAAAAATGAGGAAAGTGCACATTTAAGATCTGTCCATGAAAAAAGTATACACTTTTTATAGGCAGATGGAGGAAAGGCTTTCCTGAATGGGAGAAGAGAATGATCAAGTTTGTGTGCAGAGTCCATATGTAGCACATATTGCTACAACAAGTGAGCTAGTTGTCTGTTGCAGGATGACAGTAGACAGAGCTGGGTTAGATAGGTAATCTAGAGCAATGTGGAGGTCTTGAATGCCTTGCTAAGTAGTTCAGAACTAGTTGATTAAAAAAATAGAGTGACATGAAAATATGATTGCTTTTTCTTTTTTCTACCAATTTTTTCCAAATAATTTCATACTTTCTTTTTGTAAACTTGAGCTTTTTTTTTTTTAAGATTTGTGTATTTATTTTAGGAAGAAATAGACAGAGAGAAAGAGCAAGCAACTGGAGGGAGGGGAAGAGGGAGAGAGAAAGAATCCTCAAGCTGACTTCCTGCTGAGCGCAGAGTCCCTAGTGGGGCTTGATCTCACAACCCATGAGATCACAACCTGAGCCAAAACCAAGAACTGGAAGCTTAACCAACTGAGCCACCCAGGTGTTCCATCGAGTTGTAAACTTGATCTTGAGAATATACTGTGAAAGAACCAGAGGTCTCCAACTCTGAAGTTGCCTCCTATGCTCAGAACAAAGAGAAATATGAATAGACTAGAAAGCTGGGGAGGGGAGGGTTTTAATAACTTCCTCCCCACTCACAGATTTCAAAGATAAGGAAACTGAGGCCTGGAGAGCTTGTGAACTGTAATCTCTTTCATGTACATCACAATGCATAATTTCTTCCGTAATAACCATTTATTTTTTATAATACAATACAACCATACAACCATTAGGATTAGACTTCTGAAAAATGTCGTAGAGGAATGATTCACATCCTAAGAACTTCAGACATTATGAAAAATAAAGAGAGAGTGGGAAGGAGAGCAAAATAAAACCCTTGAAAAACTTTTTCATGTTGACCAAAATAAAAGAGTAATGATGGGACACCCAATATAGAGAGCATTCACGATATTTTATGCATCCTAAATGAGAAATAATGGCCTCAGTGCAATTAATTTTCATTTACTACCATTTGAAAGTGTTCAGGATTTTGCTCCCCTGTGGTGTGTAGAATAGCCTCGTACATTTGTTTTGGGGACATTATGCAGAGCAAGCAGCATTTATTTCTGTTTTTCCTCCACACGAATGTCTTTGTTTTTATGACGAGACTATTTGAATGTATCTTCTCACTATTGTTTCAAAATATCTAGGAACTGTGAACACTTAGAATGGGAAAGTTCTAGTTGGCAGGTGTGTGGGCGTCCTTCATAAAACCAGGATTGTGTCCCTGAGCTCTGCTACTGAGAAGTTCGAGTCAAAGCCTTTGTGTTGGTTCTCAGATGCTTCGGCTTCCTTTATCTCTTAAGTCTTTATTACAAATACACACACTTCTCTTATTCTGTGTTGCCTCCTTTAGTATTTCCCTTGTTTCATTCCTTTCTAATTGCCCTTGAGAGTAGATCCACTACGTTCTCAAGTCCTGAAATGAAGCACTTAGGATTGCTTTAAGCATATGCCAAAGCAAACACTTTATAGAAAATCCTCATGGAGAGGCACCTGGGTGGCTCAGTGGGTTGAGCCTCCACCATGGACTCGGGTCGTGGTGTCGGGGTCCTGGGATCCGGCCCCGCATTGGGCTCTCTGCTCAGCAGGGAGCCTGCTTCCACACCCC
>CM053613.1:48724694-48738327 GCA_028646535.1 Procyon lotor | reverse complement strand
CTCTCTACAGTGGGAGGTGCATGTGAAGAGACTCTTGGGGTCAGAGGAAAGGGGCTACACAATTCATCTCAGTAGAACTGGCCCTTAGCCTAGTTCATCACCAACCCGGGGGGAAAAAAAAATGAGATACAGATCTCCAGTCTCTGCAGAAAATAACACCTCATAGGCACTCAGTGAACATGTACCGAGGAGACAATAGAGCGCCACCTTCTGACTGCTTCTGAAAGGGAAGAAGCACCCAGAAATGACATCATCCACTGGGACATTTACTGAGAAATATGAACCTTGAGGATTTTCAGGAGAAGAGAGTTAATAGAGAGTCCAGGGACACTGGCCTTCCCACTTACATACCTTCCACGCATACCCTTCGGGATTAGAAAATGATTTGAATGCAGATAGTTCATTAGTGCTAAGGGTTTTCAACATGCTTTCAAATATGCACTGTCACTGAGCCAAACCACAGGTCTGAGAAAGATAGAGCAAGTATTATCATTCCCTTTCTGTAGATGGAGAAACTGGGGCTCAAACAGGAAGAGGACACAAGTATATGGATGTGCCCAACACTAACAAGCACACGGGTACACATGCACACGGCCATCACACTAGTCTATCCTCTCAATAGTAGGATATGGCCCAGGACATTGGGCCATTCTTCAGACTAAGCGGCAGATTCATATTAAATTGTCTTAAGTCACCTCCACAGGGTGTGAGACAAAGGGTCTAAATAAGGTACAAAGATCTTGAGAAATAAACAAGAATTCCTTCCTTTTACTTCCCTTTTTAAATGTTTTATTTGTAATTTTATTGAGTTGTCATTTACATAGACCATAAAGGCTTACTTCAATCAGTTCTGACAAAGGCATGAACCCATGTAACCTTCAGACAAAACAAGTTGATTAGCCAACATCTGTAACATCTGTCACCAAATGTTATTACAGTATTATTGACAATATTCTCTATGCTGTCTTTTTCATCTCTGTGACTTATCTATTATAACTGGGAGTTTGTACCTCTCAATCCTCTTTGTTTCAGCCATCCTTCCACCCCATCTGCCCATTGGCAACCATCAGTTTGTTTTCTATATTTGTCTCTTTGGCCATCTTACCTTTTCTTGTACTAGTCCACGATCTGGAATATTCTTACCATCTTCTCTTCCTAGAAAAGTCCAACTTACCTTGAGCATTTGGGCCCTTCCTCTGAACTCACATAAAACCCTCAGCTTATAGCTTCATAATAGCTTTGGCTTATCTGGTCTTTTTGTATTGAGAGTTCTTCCATACCCGAATCTACATACTTAACAGGGAACTGAGTCATAGTAGATGTTCAATAAATATTTGTGAAATAAGTCAGAGAGATCTTGTTAGGTTAGGTACCATCCCAGGTCATAATCCACTATAATTTGCATGTGGTGGGAAGGGGAAGGGGGTAAAAGGGATACAAAAGAGGTGAGAAGATAGTAGGACATATCTGTCTCTTATTTTGTTATTGCCCATTTCACAGACATAAAAATTGTGATTATAGGCCTGAGACTGGCAAAGTAGTCTCCCTTCTTGTGAGGTTTTAACATAAGAGACAAATCAGAATCATTACCAACGTTCTAAACACTATCAAACTCTTGCTAAAGGAGAGTCATCTTGCTAGGCATTTTAACTTACTCTAAACCCTTAATTTACAACTTAATTAAATAGTAATCTATATATATTTGTCTAGTGTTTTATGGCTTCTTCTAAGTGCATATATATTTATTATTTGGGGAGGTGATGTTGTGTAGTGGTTAACTACACAGACTCAGTAGTTCCTTGGATTAGAATTTTGGCTGTACCATTTATTTATCTGTAAACTTGGGCAAGTTTATCGGCTTTTCTAACACTCTTGTTTCCTCCACCACAAAGTGCAGAGAGAACATACCTTATAGGGCTTGTAATTATTAGTGGACTTTAATACATGCTATGTTTTATTTATTTATTTATTTATTTATTTATTTATTTATTTATTTATAAGATTTTATTTATTTGACAGAGAGAAACACAGCGAGAGAGGGAGCACAAGCAGAGGGAATGGTAGTGGGAGAAGCAGGCTTCCCGCGGAGCAGGGGGCCTGATGCGGGGCTTGATCCCCGGACTCTGGGATCATGACCTGAGCCGAAGGCAGATGCTTAATGATTGAGCCACCCAGGCGCCTGTTACTTATTTTTGATTCACAGGAAGCACTCCAAAAACTTCAACAATGATGGAGCTAATGATCTTTTTTGAATTTTACATACGATCCTATGAAACTGGATGGGGATATTTTGTTATTGCCCATTTCACAGACATAAAAATTGTGATTGAGATCATTAAGCTTCCAGTAACTTCTAGTTACTTAAGTAACTTTTCCAAGGACCCAATTACTACATAAAGGTAGAACTCTAATTACAGGTTTTCAGAGTCTGAATTCATTCTCTTTTCTCTGTAATATATCCCTACAACATAAAATAGTGCCTCACTGGTCTTTCTTCGTTTTCTGTTCTTTGCAGAATCAGCCTTGGCCCACATTTATGAAAGGCAAGTGAGGAAGAAGGGAGGGATTTGTGTTCAGATGGAACCCTGGTATGAGAAAAATTTTATCTAACCATTCATCCCTACTGAGCAAGTTCGAAGGGAAGCAATTTTCCTATTCTCTGCAAACCATTCCCAGTTACTATGAACAGTTGATTTAAAAAAAAAATGTTGGTTTTACTAATTTATTAAATACCTTTTGAAAGGATATCAAAAGAGCTTTATTTATAAAATGTTTAAAGGTATGAAAACATTACCAACTACAAAGATAGATGGTTGAAGTAAAAGAGGAACTGATCCTTTTTGACAAGAATTCCTAGTCTAATAACCCTGCCTGTTTCTCCCTTCAATGTACCTTCTACGAATTTGGCATTAATCAAACCACATTTTAAATAGACTGGTACATTAAGGAATGCACATTTGTCCTCAGAGATAATGCTGAATCTTTTTTACTCTTTATCAAAGCACATTTTAATTAACTAGCAAATTAAGAAATATGTTCCCTGCATATAATATGAAGAAATATATTTGCACAAATAAATAAAATAGGACACTCACACCAAAAGATATAGCTTTGTCTAGCTGTAGAGTTATACAGCTCTACTCTGTTTGAGACTATATCTAGTTTAATGTATCCGGGATCAAATTTAGCAAGTATATGGCGCTACAGAGAAGGTATTAGGGTTTTATATATATGTTATAAAATATATATATTATTAAAATTAGGATTAATGTATGCATACATACATATAGATATACAATATGTGTATACATATGTACACATTATGTACATTTATATTATGCATTGATATACAAAATTAACATTTCTCTCCTTGACTGGAACAATGCATCTGTATCCCGAAATGTGACTTGGTAGCTCATTTCTGTGAACAGTCCTCAATCTTTGAAACCACATTGATCTCAGAGAGGTGGTAGAAGGAAGGGAAATTATCCTTTAGTCCAAGACTTTTGCTAAAAAGACTTCATTCAAAATATAGTTTTATGTATGATATTTTATACAAGGGAGAAGGGGCAATAATAAAAAAGTGCTCTTCTAGCCCTTAAGGAACATAAGTTCCAATTAGTTCTGTTGAATATTAAATAACAAAATTTAAAAATGGCATCAATAATTTACATTTTTAGAGTACTTTGCCATTTTCAAAGTGTAGTTATAATTATTGTCCCAAACCAGCACTGTTAAATAGGCTTTGACTCAACATTACTTTACTAGGATACGACTAATGTAGTAGATATTATTATTAGCTTCATTTTAAATTAAAAAGAAATTTGAAGGAATTTCAGAAGGGTGAGTTGACTGGGCAAAGTGACTTCCTAATAAATGTTTCAGTGTGGCCTTAAATCCACTGGACAATGATATTTTGAATCCCATTGCCCTGGAAAGCCTAGAAGCCAGGAAAATTCATTTATCTTATGAGTCAAAATGGCACAGCCAGATCCTGACACTTTGCAAAATTAAATGCTTTTCCGGGTTACCATAGTATATATATTGTTCGTTTCTCTGCCATACAGCACCCAGTACAGAGTGACATGTAGTATATTTAGTTATCTATCCATCTCTCTCCTTGCGACAACTTTCTGAGGGCGAGACCCAAGCCATTTATCACGATATTTCCCCTGCAGGATCTTACACTGTACTTTCTGATTCTCTTCCCAGTCAAGAGCTGGTATTAAGGCAGAAGGAAAAGGTTTCTCCACCCTTGCAGTCTGTGCCCCTCCAGCCATTAGACCTTGCTGTGACCTAAGCATCAGCTCACATTTAGAATTCTGAGTGGGGTGCTCGTTTACCAAGCTGAGGACCTTCTCCCTCATTTTCCTCCTTTTGTGAAAAAGTGAAGGAGCCTGTGTTTGCCTCTTTATTGATGCTGCTCCATGACTGGCTGTCCCTAATCTTTTAATCACTTTAAGAATGAATGTCTCACCATTCTCCATGTTGCCTCTGGGATTATACAAGTGGTTTTCTGGCAAGTGAAACTGAGATAGATGTGCTTGGGTAGCAGGCACCTGTTCACACACAGCTTTAAGTAATGTGATGGCTGCCATAGAAAGAGGTAGACGTGGAGATTATATCTTCCTTTAGCCACAAACTGCAGCCCGTTTCTGATGTCTGGCACTCAGGCTATCTCCTCCTGATACGTTCATCTCTTTAGTTTTCACTGGATTTCCAATCCCTCCTGATTTCATACCACTGTGTCACAAACTCTATTTTCCCATAGTCCACTGATAGCTGCAACTTACCCACAGGGTGATTTACGTTGAGTTTTCATCCCTGCATTCTTCACTCACCTCCTTAACTCTATTCAGAGATTCAAAAGAACTGGACTTTTTTTTTTAATTAATAAATTAGGTGTTTTTAGGTTCATAGCTAAACTAAGAAGGAAGTACAGGGGGTTCTGTATAACCTTTGCTCCTTCCCATACATGCACAACCCCTCCCACTAGGGACATCTGTTACAACCACTAAAACCTCCATTGACACATCATTCTCACCTAAAGTTCACAGTTTACCTGAGAATTCACTCTTGGTGTTGCACATTCTATGAGTTTGGAAAAATAGTATCATACAGAATAGTTTCACAGTACGAAAAAGTTGTCCATGCTCTGCTTATTCATCCTCTCTTTCCCTCTAAACCCTGGCACTATCCACTGCTCTTTTTACTGTCTCCATAGTTTTGTTTCTTCCAGAATGTTATACAGTTGGAATAGAGTACAGCCTTTTCAGATTGGGTTATTTCACTTAATAATATGGATTTATTATTCTTCCTTGTCTTCTTGTGACTTGATAGTTCAGTTCTCTTTAGCATTGTGTAATATTCCGTAGTTTGGATGTACCACAGTTTATCCATTCACCTACTGAACAACATCTTGGTTACTTCCAAGTTTTAACAATCATGAATAAAGACTTTTTTGGAGGGGCGCCTGTGTGGCTCAGTGGGTTAAAGCCTCTCTCTTCAGCTCAGGTCATGATCTCAGGGTCCTGGAATCGAGCCCCTGTATCGGGCTCTCTGCTCAGCAGGGAGCCTGCTTCCCCTTGTCTCTCTGCCTGCCTATTTGTGATCTCTCTCTTTGTCAAATAAATAAATAAAATCTTAAAAAAAAAAAAAAAAGACTTTTTTGGGAAAAAAAGCCTGACACTCTACTAAGTACTTTTACTCAGGCAATCTCAATAACTCTTAATAAGAACTACTTATCATGCGGGGCGCCTGGGTGGCTCAGTCGTTAAGCGTCTGCCTTCGGCTCAGGTCATGATCCAGGGTCCTGGGATCGAGCCCCGCATCGGGCTCCCTGCTCGGCGGGAAGCCTGCTTTTCCTGCTTCCATTCCCTCTGCTTGTGTTCCCTCTCTCGCTGTGTTTCCCTCTGTCAAATAAATAAAATCTTTAAAAAAAAAAAAGAACTACTTATCATGCAAACTGTTTGGTGAAGCTAAGGCCCAGAGAAGTTAGGTGACATGACCCAAATCACCAAGGTGATAAGTGATTGTCAGGACTAAAACTACATGCATTTCAACACAAGGTCCACAACCGACAATATGTATAACATTCTTCTACCTTCTCTTGCCCATGACAGTCATTGGTGGCTCACTACAGCATGCATTCCTGTGAAGCCTAATTCAGTACAAGGTGCCAATATTCATCAGTTATAGCTGGCATATAACCTTAAAAAAAAAAAAAGAAGCAACCTGGTTGACATCCTTGTTATGAAAGGGTGTCATATATATCCTTAGAGCGTAAGTATTCAACCTTTGACCACATTCTGGCTGACACCAGTGAAGTATAGATTTTATTATGATTAATATAATGCCCTAAGTCCACAAGAAACCATTTATCCTCAGAACCCTTATAATAACCTTCTGATACACTGATAGTAATGCCTTAATCCTGTTAAATTATTGAAATTCACTCTTAACTAACCTTATTCACTCCTACCACTGTGTGTGGCAAGACAGAATGCTCTAAAATTTGGCCTCTTTTCTGTATGTGCGAATGTTTCCCACGTATGCAAGAAGGAGTTGAGCTTCAGTTACCAATTCGTGCAGAACAGAGTCACTGTTATAGTTAGGACTGTAGACCAGCAGACAGAGCCTCAGAGAGACTATTCAGTCTAAGTTTTCTTGTCTTGGACACCTCACAGTTCTCCATCTTGATTTAGGTGAGGTTCTGGATATACTGAGGGCACCTAAGTTTGAGTCTTCTGTTCTAGTATGTGTCTGCCCTCATGTTAGATAGTTTGGGTATCTTGATCTATTGTGATTCCATCTATTTCTATTGGAGACCTAGTGTTTTCTTTGCTGTATGACAAATTGCCACAGACTTGGCAGCTGAAAACAACGTACAAAATTTATTATCTCCCAGTTTCTGTTAGTCAGGACCGTAGGCACAGCTCAGCTGCGTCCTCTGTTTAGAGCACTACGAGGCTAAAATCAGGGTGTTGGATGGACTGCACTGTCATCTGGAAACTGGACTAAGAAAGAATCTGCTTCAGGTTCACTCAGGTTTTTGGCCGAATTGCAAGTGAGTCTGCTAATAAGAGAGAGTGTACAAATAAATAGTCTATAGATAATGTAACTTAATCAAGGAAGTGACATTCCGTAACCAAGTTCATATCTGTCGGCTAGAAGCAGTTAACAGGCCGTGTTTACTCAAAAGGACAAAATTACACAAAGATGTGAATACCAAGAGTGAATCATGAGTGCTACCATGGTTTATTTACCCTGAGGAGCTAGTACAGTGTGAAGGAAAGAGAATTGGTAAGAATTATAAGACCTAGGACCTCATCAGGCTCTCATACCAAATAACATTAGGGATCTAGGACAAATTGGTATTATAAGGACTTAGTTTCTTCATCTGTATACACACACAACATACACGCACATATGGTTAGATGATCGCCGAGGGTTGTATCTAAATTCTAAAAGTATCTCCATGGAAGTGCAGGATAGTAACAGATTTTCCCAAGGTCAGTGACTGAATTCTGGCTGAGTCCTCAACACAATGGTATTTTCTAATTTACTGACTTCAGCAAGATGATTCAAGTTGTTCTAATATAGTCATCATAAATGCATCCGAGATATTAATGAGAATATCCATAGTGCCAAGACTTTTCTTCTTCATTGATTCAGTGCTAGCTGTTATTCAGTATGAGAAACTTGAAACAGTGGAATGTTCTAAGTGCCTTCCCTTGGTGTCCATACACCCTAAGACGGTGGCCAGCACATTGTAAGCACTTGGGAAATTAACTAAACAATTATTGAGCTCTCTGGATCATCAAAGAAAGGCTTTAGTGATTGTCTTCACAATTTTAAAGTGAATAGATTTCAGCGAATTTGGTTTCTTGGAAATATCTGTTGATATTTATGATGTTTTTGATACTGTTGGTATGTATAACATTGTTAACTTAACCTGAATTCTCCTTTTGCGAGAAGTACATCTTGGTTCTAATCATGACAGTTAGGGAAGAAGAAGTATGATGTATTTAGAATATATTTAATTTGGTATCTTGGAATAGAGAAAGGAATAGCCAGAGTCTTCTGTCTTTTCAGAAAGTACTGGATGGATGGGCCCAGGATGGTAAATAGAAAATGCCTGGCATCTAATCCCAATTCTGTACTTGCTTATTATGTGGAAACAGGTGGAAGGTAGGAAATCACCTGTCTTCTCTAAACTTTAGTTTCTTCATCTGAAAGATGTCCTAGTGATTTTCAAAGCCCACTTCCAGTCTTGACAGTCTGTGATGGGAGTAATCTTCCTTGGGTGAAGTTCTGGAGTTATTGTAGCTTAATTATCGTGCTATGTAAGTGGGGAAGGAATGGTGCTCTACAGGGTAGATGTTGGTCCTTTAACATCAAGGAATAGCCTAAACTTCCAGCTGGCCCTCTTACATTTTCAACAAACTCCTCCTCACCAACAACAGACAATATGTCCTAGGAGAGTAGCCATTCATTCAAGACTTTGACACAGTCATGAATCTTCAACTTTCCTAGGAACATCCAGGAAGTCTTGAGCCAAGTTGATGATGATATTCTGCTTTACAGCTTAAACTCCTGCTGTGCTCATTCCCAGTCTTATATGGAATCTCTGTTGGAATGCGAATGCAGCCCTAGACTCACCCTGGTGCCATAGTCAGTATTAATTATGGCCAGAGGGATATTAGCAGATATTGAAGTACTTTTAGAAAGACCTAGAATAGGGGCGCCTGGGTGGCTCAGTGGATTAAAGCTGCTGCCTTCTGCTCAGGTCATGATCTCAGGGTCCTGGGATCGAGCCCCACGTCAGGCTTCCTGCTTGGTGGGGAGTGTGCTTCTCCCTCTCTCTCTCTGCTGCCTCTCTGCCTGCTTGTGGTCTTTCTCTCTGTCAAATAAATAAATAAAATCTTAAAAAAAAAAAAAGAAAAAGAAAAAGAAAGAAAGACCTAGAATAAATCTTTATGATAACATTACCAAGAATATCTGAGAAAAACCAATGTGTACATGCAGTCCCATGAATACCTACTAGGTGCCAGTAACCATCCTGAGAAGGAGAATCCAAAGACAAATACATTCTACTTTCAAGATAACACATTCTAGACAAGAAAATAAATAGGTAAACATGATAAATCACATAGCAGAATGTGATAAGTGTGATGATGAAAGTAGGTGAAAATTGCTATGGGAGCAGAGAAGAGGGGGATGTAATCAAACCCTTCCTATAGAGGGAAACTATAATGATGCTTCCTCAAATAGGCAATGTAGAGCTAGAGCTTCAGGAACAGAAAGAAGTTAGTTCACAATAGAAGGAAAGGGTGTGTGTGTGTGTGTGTGTGTGTGTGTGTGTGTGTGACATATGGAACAGACAAATATAAATAAAGACATAGGGAGTAACAAGAGATGGACAAAGTTGTGAAATAACTTGATGCCTTTGGTAAAAAATTATAATCAGTATGACAGTATGCGGACTGCTCTGGGGAGCAGGGGACCAGGCTGGCAGGGCTTTCTGTGAGCTCAGTAAGGAAGAGCCCTGCCAGGCTGTTGGGTCTGGCCATTATCTTAGGGGAAATGGGGAATCTAGAAGATATTCCACCAGATAAAGTATGCATTGTATGCACTCAATATCCTCTCTTGCAAAAAAAAGGCTTTTTTTCCTAAAATTAATCTTAAGGAAACAATTTGGATAAATGCACAAAGAGAAATTGATGTAAGGGTGCAAGAATGTTCCTGACATTTTTGTAATGAAATTTTAAAGTTAAAAAAAAATCACCTAGGAAACTTCTAGAATAAGATATGGAATATCCATTGAGTGGACTACTATATAGATCTTGTGTTGACATGGAAAGAGGCCCACAATACACTGTTGAATAAACAGCCCACGTTGTATCACAGTATGAACAGTAGACAGGTACCAATTTATATGTATTTAAAGACATGGAGTGATAAATTCCAAACCATTTCGTATCCTCAGGATTCACACCTTTTTAAAACATTTCTGTTCTATTTAAAGTTTTTACAGTAAACAAAAATAAAGGCATTTCCATTTTAAAAAAAATATTGTGTCTGGAAGATTACTGTATCTTATTGTAGGGATTGGCATGGAAGAGTCTATTAGTTGGAGCAAAAACCAAAGTGCACTGTAACAAAGACTCACAAATTACAGTGTTTCAGACAAGATGTAAATTGATTTCTTTCTTGTGTAGCAATTCAGGTAAGTAGGGTAAGCAGCCTTTGAGTCCACAAAGCCACCAGGGGCTCAAGCTAGCACGGTAGGTTTGTTATTCTCAAAAATGGTATCTGAGATTTTCCAGCCCTTGCCATTTTCAGAAATTGAGAAGGAGAAGAGAGAAGAGAGTTCAGGACAAGAGTCTTTATTAAGATGACTTGCAATCTGCACACATCACTTCCTCTTAGGCTTGTTAGGGAAGATTTGGTTGTAGAATGAATTGAAGGTTGGAAAGGATTATCAATCAGCAGTCTGACAAAAGGAGCAAAGAATTCTAGATAGGAAAAATAGTTTTCAGGCTGATATGATCATCAAGTGAAGAGGTGAGTTTTTGTTTTGTTGTTGTTTGTTTTTAAATGAGCCTCAGGTGCACAGAATTGGATTAATTGCAATCCTTGGCTCACAGTATATGCTGTCATCATTGATTAATACAAGGTTCTCATTTGTTTGTTTATTATAAAATAAATCCCACCCCACATAAAAACTAAATTGGTTGGGTTTTCCCATGTAATAAAGTACCCCAAAATTCAGCAGCTTAAAATTATGATGTATGAGTTCAAGATTCTATGGGTCAGTAATTCTCCTGAGCTTAATTGGGTGGCTCCTGAGGTTTGGGCACATTTGACTGGACGGTTGACAATAGCCTCACTCACAGTTGCCTGGAGGTTGCTGCTGACTGTTGGGTTGTACTGCTTGTCAGCCTGGGGTAACAGGAATGGCTAAGCCATGTTTCTCCATGAGGCTAGTTTAAGTGTGTCCACAGCAAGTGAGGGCAAGTTCAATGCGCACGTATGTTCCAAGTCAGTTTCTATCTGTTTTCAGTTTCATCCCATTGGCCAAAGCAGATGATTTATTAAGCCTGTAGTCAGTAAGGGAAAGGACTACCGGAGAGTGAGGATACAGGGAGACGTGGACATTGTAAGGCCATTTTTACACCAATCTGCCATAGTAAATAAAACCTACAACAACCTGTGCAGTTTGGTCCTCACCCATCTCATCCGTCTGGTTTCCACCCAAGACAATACAGTCCTGAAACTTGTATTCGTCAATCTCATGTTTTCCTATATATAAAGTATTTTTTTGTTTGTTTTGCTTGGTTTTAATTTTATTTTAAGGATGATATCATGAAGTATATAATCTTTGGGGATTGCTTTTTTCTATGTAACATTGTAATAGTGAAACACTCTGTGGTTGTGTATGACCGTAAGCAATCTGCTTTGACTCCTGTATAATATTCCAGTATATGAATATACCAGATTGTAGCTCTCCTTTCATCTGAGGGTGGCATTTGGATTGTGTCCCAGTTTTAGCAACTACAGATAGTAGTGCTGTGAACATTCTTGAACATGTCTTTTGTTATGCATCTGTACCTGTTTCTCTTAGATAGATCGGGGAGTAAGATGACGAACAGTTCATGTTGTAGAGTCATGCCAAATTACTGTCCAAAGTGGTAATGCCAATTCACATTCTTATTAGCAAAGTAGAACAGATCTAGTGATCCGCAGTCTCTTTATGACTTAGTATTATATTGAAAGGCTTCTTAATTTTTATAGTTTAAAGGAGTGTAAACTTCTATTTCATTGTGGCTTTGATGACAGCGATTACATGAACTGTCTTTCATCACTGCTCTTCATAGCAGGACGGTAGAGCTGAGCCCCGAGCCTGCTTAGTCTTCTGATCCCTGTCCTACCCCAAGTTCAGCTCTCTCTTCTCCTGCTTCTCTGACAACCTCTGATTGAAGACCCTTAAGCCCCATCGCCACCCCCAGCGGAGTTCTGATAAAAAGCTTCTTCCAAATCTGAGACTCTGCTCTTTCTTTTCTTCGGAAACTTTCTCTCTCTGGCAGCCTGGGTTATGGAAAAGAAAATGGGGTTTGGAATCGACAAACCTGGTATAAATTGTACTTCCTGTCCTTAACCAGCTGCACAACCTTGCACAAGTTACTTAACACTTCTGTGTCTCGACTTTCTTACACAGAGCAAATATGACAATTTTCATTCTGTTGCGAGTGTTATAGGTGGTGACAAATGCAAGAGGACATGCAGCACTTGGGGTATAATAGGTGACTCAGCAGGCCCTCTCTCTGGGTTCCAGGTTGAAAGATCCAGCCTATCGCAGCATCATCATTAGATAGGTTAGCCTTGCCTGTGGTTAAATAGCTGTTTCAGTATTCATTCATGTCAAATGAAATTGTGATTTCACCGGGGTTCATCAAACCAGAGTCAGATCTGACAAATTCAATCAGCTAATTTTTAGGCAAAGTCTCAATGATTACAATGTAGACCATTAGTCACTGTTCCCCCATACATAAAATATGACAGACCTCAGTGTCAGGCATTTTCACAACTAGCATTAACGACACAGAAAATAAGGTGATGAAGGCCGCTTTGTGCTGCTTTGCTCCAAGAGAGACGGGTGGGGTGGGGGAAATGGAGCAGATCAGAAGACCTGTCTTAAAAACCCGGCTCTACCTTGAGCACATTGGGTCATCGCGAAAATATTTTGACCTCTCTGGGTCTCAGGTTCCTGAAAAAAGTTAATAAATCCACACTGATAACTGTTAGTTCACAGAAATGAATTGGACCTGAGAAATGACAGTGTAGGACAAACCCATGCCCAGAATCCTTGATGATCTCCTGCAAGTTTACCACATCTCAGCTGAAGCAACAGCTGCCCATCCGTGGAGTCTCCTCTGCTGTCCTGGGCTGGCAAGCCCCAGCTCACAAGCCCACGGCCCCCAGGGGAAGCCCCTTTAACAGGACTCAGGACTGTGCAAGAGTCCAGTGAGGCCTGAATGGGGATGAAAAGGTGACTGCAGTTTCCCAGGAGTCCATCCTGAGAGTGTCAGTGATGATAGAGGCTGGGAATGCATGGATCCTAGGAATGAATGGCGAGCATGCTGCAGGCCCCCTTACCATGTTCTACAGCTGCCTTCCTGAGGCCCTATGGGTCTGCCTTATGAGTGAGTGGCCCTTCCTCGGAATAATCTCATTATCTAAAGCTTATTCAGCCATTGCTACTATAGCCAGCTTGATCTATCTTTAGAACACTTGTGTTAGAGGATTTGTTTGAAGGTCTGTCATTTCACCTCCCAAGATCCAGAGAGGTATGGAACAGACATAAAAGCATCACCATACCTCCTGTAATTAGTGCAAGGCAATGAGGTCTAAACCTGTGTTTTAAGACTTAGGTTCTGGGGCGCCTGGGTGGCTCAGTCGTTAAGCGTCTGCCTTCGGCCCAGGTCAGATCCCAGCGTCCTGGGATCGAGCCCCGCATCGGGCTCCCTGCTCCGCGGGAAGCCTGCTTCTCCCGCTACCATTCCCTCTGCTTGTGTCCCCTCTCTCGCTGTGTTTCTCGCTGTCAAATAAATAAAATCTTTAAAAAAAAAAA
>CM053613.1:48671323-48724594 GCA_028646535.1 Procyon lotor | reverse complement strand
CTTAGGTTCTAATCCTATCTCATCTACTAAAAGCCTGTGTGATTTTTCAGTGAATCACCTCTGTTTTCTGGGCCCAGTTCTTTATTTAGAAAACAAGGATAGGGGCACCTGGGCGGCTCAGTGGGTTAAAGCCTCTGTCTTCAGCTCAGGTCATGATCTCAGGGTCCTGGAATCGAGCTCCTACATCGGGCTCTCTGCTCAGCAGGGAGCCTGCTTCCTCCTCTATCTCTGCCTGCCTCTCTGACTACTTGTGATCTCTCTTTCTGTCAAATAAATAAATAAAATCTTAAAAAATAAAAAAAAAGAAGAAAGAGAAAACAGGGATAATAATGTCGGTCCTGTGTCATTTGTAGGACCACTGAGTGGCTGAAAGGAGATAATACGTGTGGTCTTACCATGATGTTGCATTGGGTATTGTTACTACCAGGAAGCATCTCCATCTATTTCTGCAGTGGTCACTGGTTCCCAACCCCAGAGAGCCCTCACTAATCCTTAGCTGATGGGAGACACTCATCTGGATACTTTGTGTTTACACAGCACTTACTCAGATGAGCTAAAGGCAATGGGGTTTCTCTTCTGCACCATCCCTGGGGCGACTTTCATGGTGTAACAGCTCAGAGCTCAGACATATTTCGTAGGATAATCAGCTCAAATTCTCTTCTGGTTGGTTTCAGCCCATTTCCCTTGCTACATTCTCGGGGACTAAACTTCTCTCTTCAGCAGTGGGGAGAGCAGAGCTGGTACCAGATTATCCTATTACAGAAGCTAAGAAGACTATACTGCTACACATCATGCCAATATATTTTGAGAAGGGTCCTGATACTAATTTCTGGGATGTCACACTACATTAGCAATATATGGCCTTTTCTCCACTGCATGGGATTTGAATCCTCCCCTTCTAGTGAAATGAGACAGGCCACATTCTAACTGGATACAAAGGATTTACTCTTGTTCCTTTGCAGCCATATTAAATAGTGGGTAAGAGCATTTATTTCGGATTCCCAGAGAACTGAGATTGAAATCTATGTTTGCTATTTACTAGTTATAGGACCTTCTAAAAGTCACTGAATGTCAGTTTCCTTAAGTGTAACATACGGTAATAATATATACCCTCACAGGGTTGTTGTATTAAGTGGCCTAATTTATGCAAAGTGTTTAATACAGTGCTTGGCACATGGTATGAACTCAGAGTATTAGTAGGCATGATCATTCCTATGTTATCATGTAATCTATGTGATCTCATTTCCAGCTTGGGTTTCAATTACATTCAAATACAGTTTATTTTGTCAGTTAATTGAACAAGCACTCGTATGACTTCTTGACAGGAAACCTGATATCATCTCTTGAATTCTTCCTTGATAGCCCTCATCCTGCCTATGGATTATCCAAGGACTCTGGGATGTATTAAAACCAATAGAGAGAGGGGTGCCTGGGTGGCTCAGTGGGTTAAAGCCTCTGCTCAGGTCATGATCTCAGGGTCCTGGGATCGAGCCCTGCATCGGGCTCTCTGCTCAGCAGGGAGCCTGCTTTCCCCCTCTCTCTCTGCCTGCCTCTCTGCCTACTTGTGATCTCTCTCTGTCAAATAAATAAATAAAATCTTAAAAAACAAAAAACAAAACAAAAAAACAGAGAACCAGAGTCTGCCACATGAGGTCGCTGTGGAACACAGGCTCTGTACAGCCTGAACTTGCCCAGGGCCATGAGGATGCCCTTGTGAGCCAGTCGTCACCCCATTCTCACCTGTCCCCAGCTTGGCTCTGAATCACAGGGTAGATGGGCTCATCAAGGAGTTTCCAGGCCTCTTTCTCTGCTGACTTCTCACCAACTTTAGCCAATTAGTTGGGGAGTAGGCACTATGGGGAGAATGGAGGAAGGTGAAAAGAAGAAGCCAGGGGGCTTCTCCCTGTCCTTCTCTGCCTTAGGCTCCTGGGTCAGATAACACCTCCTAATTCCCCTCCCTTTGTTTCCTCTGCTATTGCTAATCTCTAGGTCACCCCATAGAGCGCTACTCAGCATCCCAGTGTTCTATTGTCTGCATAACAAATTCTCCATATTTAGACTGGCATGGTTTCTATTTGCCTGGTTGGACCCTGACTGAAACAATTGGCAGGATCCCTGCTCCTACAATGGAGGTTTCCTATATTGGCACCACATTTACAGATTTTCTGGCTCATGCATTGATGCTCATCTATTGCTTGCTCACATGAGACACTGAGTCAGGGTTACTGAAGACTGAAGAGCTCCCAGACTTAACCTGGGCAGTACTGGACCCATGACACCCCCACACTGTTAGCCCTATGCTGAGCCAGGGTCACTAGCCACACTCCTCTGCTCTCCTGGTGAATCCCCCTTAGCAAATCTTATCCAAGAATTTTCCATCTTTAAATTTCTGAAACAGGGATGAGAGTCATGTACCCTTTATCCTCTAAGGAATCTGAAATCCTTTTGCAAATTAATCTCTGATCTCTCCAGCACCCAGTCCTCTGTGAAAAAGACCATAAAATTATCTACGCTTATCTACTCTAATCTTCCACCAAGGCAATGGATACCTAGTGCCTTGCCTTATAATCACATAAGGGAGGCCACTCCAAAAAAACTTTTCTAGGGGAGCCACTGAGCACTAATTACTGAAGATGAACCTGGATATCAAGTACTACCACCTCTCTGAAGCCCGCCTTGCTTCTCTCAGGCAGTGTGTAATCACACAGCCCTCTCTGCTACTGCAATTCCCTGTTCATGCATCTTTTGTAGTACTCGGCACTTTGTTTATAACCGTGTGTATGTGTGTGCATGTGCCTTGTCATCCTGTGGAGAATGAGTTTCCTGAAGATTGGGATTGTGACTGTTGCTCAGTCCTACCACAGCACCTACCCAGGGGAAGTATTCACTGCATGTTTAATAAATGAAGGAGAGATAAATGAAATGACTAAATGATGTACCCGTTAATTAATTGTTGGATGAATGATTTGTTGAATGAAGGAAGGAATGAATGAAATTCAAAGAAACAAATGAAAGACAAAGACAGAGGAGTGCATAATCCCTAGAGAATGAACAGGGCAGAGGTTCCAAGTCTGAGGTTGTTTATGCTTGGGCTTGAAATTCTCACCCCAGGGGCCTGAACTGCAAGTCTGTTCCAAAGAACAAATGAGAAATATGAAAATTCTTTTAAAAAGTTATGGGAGTTTTCCAAAATCGTAAGACTGCAACTCAAGTCTTGCTCCTCTAGATGGTATTCACTGCTCTGTGCCCCCTCCTCACCCTAGGATTAGCTGCTAAAAACCACTCAGTCCTGGGGCACCTGGGTGGCTCAGGCGTTGAGCGTCTGCCTTCGGCTCGGGTCATGATCCCAGGGTCCTGGGATTGAGCCCCGCATCGGGCTCTCTGCTCGGCAGGAAGCCTGCTTCTCCCGCTACCGTTCCCTCTGCTTGTGTTCCCTCTCTTGCTGTGTTTCTCTCTGTCAAATAAAAAAACAAAAAACAAAAAACAAAAAACCACTCAGTCCTCATGTCAGTGATGACCAGAGAAGTTCTCCCCATTTTATAGATAGAAAGACATTAACACATAAGGAGACACTAAGGAAATTTGTCCAAGATCCTTCAACTAGTTGAGTTTGGGTTTGCACTCAGATCTCTGCAAAGGCCAAAGTGCATCTCTGCAAAGGCAGTCCCCCAGGCTGCCTTTACTGAAATGTGCTGTTTACCTCACAGAGCAGGGATGTGAGTTATCTGTGCAGCTACAGGGAGGGATGTGGCTGCCTGATATAACTGGCCAGGGCACATTGCTTGGGACAGTGTTGTTCTCTGTGAAATGGAAAATGGTTAGGGGGTCAGACCTATACTAGAGATTTCTACTAGGTACTGCCGAAAGCCTCAACAACAGAATTATACTGGCACACACTGTCTTTCAATATTCTAATCCTCTTTTAGGTGTTTTGGTTTGTTTAGTTTGGGTATTTTTTTAGGTCAATTGATTTTTTTCCTTTTCCCTGAGAAGCTGCTGAGTACCATCTGTCACTAAATTCTATGGCAGATTCACAGAAGCTGTCTCAGGAGAGTTCCCTCTCCCTGTCACTACCCATGTCCAATGGTGGTCACAGCATGTTGGTCAGAGCAGGGGTCCAGTCCCCATCCCTCTGTGAACTTGCTTCATTTCTTCACTCTTAGACTCACTCATTCACTTGTCTGTTCGCTTGCCCTGGTGCAGATCTGGCTTCAGGCTATGGGGATGGAGAAGTCACTCATTCGCTTAGCTGCTTCCTTAACCATTCATTCATTCACCCATTCATTCATTCATTCATTCATTCACTCATTCATTCCGTAAACTCTTCCTGAGCTCTGGAGGTGCACACCATCAGTGGAGCACAGAAACCTGGACACAGAGAATTACAGTAGTGCCCTCTAAGAGTCTTCACAGAGAGATAACCACAATGACCTGTGGAAGCATTAGGAGGGACTAGCTAGCCCAGCCCTTCCTGGAAGAGAAGAGGAAGGCATGACTAAGGGAACAAATTTACAGTTAGTCTTGAGAAAAGGATTGAGGACACAGATGGAGAGAGGGAAGTGGATGCAGGTGCAGGAAGGATGCTACAGTCAGGCTTGGAGGTTTGAGAGAGGCTGGGATAATCAGGAACCCTCCTCCTTGGTGTGCCTGGGGGTGGCTTAGACAGTTGAGCATCTGCCTTTGGCTCAGGTCCCGATCTCCAGGTCTTGGGATTGAGCCCTGCCTCAGCCTCCTGGCTTAGTGGAGATTCTATTTCTCCCTCTGCCCCTGCCTCTCCCCCTGCTCATGCTCGCTCTCTCTTCCTCTCTCTCCCTCTCTCAAATAAATAAACAAATCTTAAAAGAAAAAAAAAAAAAAACAAGTCAGGAACCCTCCTGTACTGTGTGTGGGGATAGGAGGTGAGCTTGGAAGGATACTTGTAAAAGTAGCGTGATGCCAGGTTGAGGAGGCTGGCCATCAAACAGAGGCCAACCTGCAGAGCTCTAGGCAGGATTACATGGCTGACATCCTAAACAGGAGCCTTTCAGGGGACCTAGAGGGGTCAGCTACCTCCCTTGCCTATTTCATTTTGCTCAGTCTGACCTTCCTGCTCCCTGCTGGTCATGAGACATAGCACCTTGGAGAGGTGCTAGCCGGGACCAGGTTCTGAACCTCACCTCGAGCAGCTAAGTTACTTACCACTAAGTTAAGTCACTTAACTTCTGATTCTCAAGCAGCATTAACAGGTTAGCATTCAAGTGCCCAGCAAGGGCCCTAGGACACAGGAGGTGCCTCCATAAATGGTGTCTACTAATAAAGGCCCTTTCTTTTCCTTCTATACTCTTTGTCCCTTGCAACGTGGGAGCTTCTGGTTTTCTGCTACACTAGATGCCCGTGGGACAAAATCTAAAAATCAAAAATCTAAATAAACTAGATTACGGAACTTTCACAGACCCTTGCTGTCCCCATGAAAAAATGATCACAGGGAGCAAAAATACATAATCAAGGGGAGAGATAAATGTCACGCAAAACTGTCATCTCAGAATAAGAGGCGAGTGCACCGCGTTCTTCCCCATAATCGCTTCGTGGAAACATGCGCAGCGCAGCGCCGAGACCAGAGTATATTATGAACCCCTGCAGACAAAGAAATTTTGCAAGCTGTAGGTTGCAGGAACCCACAGAGCTGGGAAAGCAGAGGTTTAATGGTATTTTAAATGTTTTGACTCTACAGAAGGCAGAATCTGCAATCTAATCGTTTTCAGAATATTCGATGCGCTGTACGCAACCGTGGGTCCTGTGTACTCCCTAGCCATCTGCACTCAGAGCAAGGCCAGTTCAAAGGGAAGGAAAGAAGAATGCAAGTATATGGAACTCCTCCTGTGTGCCTGGTGCTCTCCACCACTTCCTTTAATCCTTCCAGCTGCCCCGGGAGGTGGGCGTGTTCTAAATTACTCCTTTGGGCCTGGAAAGTAACTGATGCCTTCAGTCCCTTCTCCTGCCACCGTCTCCGTGACGTACTCCCAAAGGGTTGCACAGAGTACCCGAGCTCTGGCATGCAAATGTCCAAAATTTAGGTTATGATACAAATACTCCTAAAGTAACTCTGTGTGTTAAAATTCAATCATTCTGTGCACACGTGTCCGTGACGTTATTTACAATATCCAAAAGGTAGAAGCCACCCAAGTGTCCATCAGTGGATGAATGGATAAGCAAAATATGATCTAAACATACAGATGAATTGTTATTCAGCCTTAAAAAGGATAGAAATTTGAACACATGCTACAACATGAGTGAAACTTTGAGGACACTATGCCAAGTAAAATATAGCAGTCACAGAAAACAAATATTCTATGATTCCATTTTTGTGAGTTACCTAGAGTTGTCAAAGTAATAGAATCAGAGCGTAGAATGGTGGTTGCCAGAGGCTGGGAGGAAGGGGAAATAGGGAATAGTCTACTAGGTAGTTTCTGCCTTTCAAGACAAAAAAGTTCTGGAGATTGGTTGCACAACAATATAAATGTACTTATCACTAACTCTGCAGTTAAAAGTGGTTAAGACGGTAAAGTTTACATCATGAGTATTTTATCACAATTTTTTAAAAAATTAAATCATTCAAAAATTTGGCATTTGCTGCGACAAGATAATTTACCGAGATACTGTGTTTTGTTTCCTCTGATGAGGAGAAACAGATGGAAAGAATGGAGGCTGACAGCTACTGTCTCCTTCTGAACCTTTCCGGGCTCTAAAGAGGAGGCCAACAATTCTTGTTCTCTTCCTCCAAGGGAACCTGCTCTTCCTGGCTTTTATAAGAGCCCATTCTTTAAGGTGATTATACTCATTTTTAGACAGAGAACAAATTAAAAGGCTTCTAGAGTTGTAACTATGGTAATAGGAAAGGGAGGGTCAGAGATCTTAAAAAGGCAGAAACCAGGAAAAAAAAAAAAAAGCAGGAACTGGAGAAGATTCTGGAAGACATGAAGAAGGCCACAGAAGTCTAGGGCTGCAAGTCCTGGGTATCCCAGGAAACCCTCAGCCTTCAGTTGGGCCCCCCACCCACCAGAGGGAGCAGCACCTTTGCCAAGAAGACTGGTCCCGGCTAGCAGGGCTCCCTGCCTCAGCAGAGGCCCACGGGCCACACAACATGAAAGGAGCAGAATTACTGAACTTGAAATGTCGAGGCCCTAGGCAACTGCCTTTTTATGGCCTGGCTGGTTTGGCCTAAAGTCCTAAGGGCCCTAAAGTCCTAAGGGCCCTCTCTAAAGGCTAAGAAATGGTGGAAACTTTCAAAGCCTTGAGGGCGACAGATTCCAATATTTACTGAGACTGGATTTTCTCTTAGCTTCTTGAAATCAAAGATGTATTTAAAGTCATGTTAAAAAAAGAAAAAGTCATGTTCAAAGTTGGGTTTAATTAGATTAAAAAATTAAATGATGTGGGGCGCCAGGGTGGCTCAGTCAGTGAAGCCTCCGGCTCTCGGTGTTGGCTTGGGTCATGATCTTGGGGTCCTGGGATTGAGCCCCAAGCCTTCCTGCAGTCTGGAGTCTGGCTTCACCCTTGGCACAGAGTTGGCTTATCCCTCTCCCTCCCCCTCTGCTTCTACCCCAGCTAGCACATACTTTCTCTCTCATAGATAAAATCTTTTTTAAAAAAAAAATAAATAATGTGTCTTTTTTGAACACTTGAGTTTGCAGTTACACTTGTTGTAGTCACAAAAATTTACTCTTTTTTCCTAGATTTCATTTTTCCGAATATTCTCATATTTTTATTTTACTTGAGGATAATAGATACACAAGATTGCATTAGTTTTTAGGTGCAGACTGTAGTGATTCAACAAATTTATATGTTAAGCCTATGCTCGCCACTAAAATTTATTAACAAATTACTTGCATACATCTTCCTGTTGATCTTGTAGATGCACCTTAAGTCTTGGTACTTGTGCTGTTGTAACTACACATTCGAGGACCCCCCCCCAGAAGGGCCACAGCCCCATTGCACCCCAGCCCTGGGGGACCCTGCCTGCTGGAGCAGAGCTGGCTCTTGCCTGGTTGGTTCAGGGTTCTGTCTTGACAGCAGGTCCCTTAGGGGGTTTGCTGTTCACTCTTCTCCATGTATCCTACCAGCCTGCCTTTCCTCTCTCTTCTCATGGGAACATACCCAACTCTGTTAGACTCCAGACCCGGAGACCCCAAGCCTTGCTCTGTCACCTAAATATCATATCAATTTTATCAATCGAGCCCCCACCCTTTCACCTACACACACCTCAAGTACACATTTGAAAGAGGGGACAGAGCTCTTGAAGGAAATCAAGACTCAGAGAAGTTGCCCGAGGTCACCCAGGGACAGCACGGAAGCCAGGAATAAGAAATAAGGTTTATTTGGCTCCAAAGCTTGTGTTCTGGTTTATATACCAAGCTACCCATATAATCTGTGCCTCACACAGTCATACAATGTTGATTGAATAGTTTTACGTTCCTTAAAGTAAAATATATAAGTAATGAAAAATACTGATAACCTTTCCTGAATGATGAGTGTGCATCAGTTTCCTGTCTTGTTGCAGGGAAAGGCACATGGGGCAGAGGATAAACCCTCATCTTACTAAGTGGCACTCGTGTGACCTTGAGCGAGGCACCTAACCCTGGTTTTCAGTGATCTCTTCTGCTAAATGAGTGTCTGTAATGAAATGGTCCCTGAGAATGTTCCGAGTGATTTTTGTAGCCCTGGCCAGTCCCCAAGGCCCCAAACCAAGGACGATATCCTGACCCACACTCTCCCCAGGCCTCCTTGGCCATGGATGGGTGCTCCTCAAGAACAATGCCATTTCTGCAGAAAAGTCAGGGATTTATCCAGCTGCCACCCAGAAGACCTTTTGTCTTCTTACTTCCATGAGCAAAACAAATCCATCTCTGTCACAGGGCTATTTCTTCCCTTTCCCCCAGACATAGCAGCCTGGTCATCACCCAACAGTAATTTTTAGTTTCTTCTCCTCTTTACTGCAGTCCAGCGGGGCTCAGTGTGGGTCAGTGTTTGTTGCACAGGCACCACGGGGTGTTAGTATCACCAAAGCAACAACTCAGAAGCTGCACTTCTGCCCTCCCTTCTTTCTTTCTTTCTCTCCACCTCCTTTCCTTCTTCCTTGCTTCCATTCACTCTCTAACATTTGCCAGATAGTAAAGCCCCCGCCTTCCAGGAGCTCAGAGTGCAGAGTCAGAGAAGTCTGCAGCAGTAAGGAGTGGCCACTCAAGGTCTGGGCTGGGGTAGAAGAAGGTTCGTTCTGTACTGGGAGCTGGCAGAGGGCAGGTCTGAAAAGGTTTCCAGGATAAGTGGAATATTGAGATGATTATAGAAGATAGGAGAGATGCTTGCCAATTGATGGCAGGGGCCAGGCTTTCCGGACGGACGGTTCAGCCTGAATGAAGAACAGTGGCTGGGCTTTCAGGAGAAAAGTACAGACAGGGGAGACTGATGGGTCAGTGAGCTGAGTTCATCCACAGAAGCTATGTGGGGGTGCAGGGCTGTACCTCCCATCCTGCTCACCCCTACGGGAGAACCACTTTGCTTTTAAGCCACTTTCACTTTATTAATACATTTTTCTTTTCTTTTTTTTTTTAATGTATCTGTCAGTGTCTATGAATTCACATGTGTCTGTGGAGGTAGGTGCTTGCTTACATCCCTTTCTGTTGAGAGGAGCCCAATTTCCACCTGCAAGCTAACCGAACATGCGCAGTGGGGGAGATGGGGCCACATAGGCTGTGCTTTAAGGCATCAGTTGAACCCAGGTCTCTCTTTCTCCAATAACCCAGTCTTCCAGCTGCTTCTTACCAGTTCTGGGACCCACAGGAAGTAGATTCATGCCCGTGAAATGTGGGCTCCTTGTGTTTGTTTGGGGTTTTTTTTGGTGAGGAATTATGAAATGATTGCACACAGAAATGCCTTCCTACTCTGTCTCCCTACACTCACTACCCTGCTATCCTCTGTTCTTTACCACCAGAGTGATCTTTGCAAAATGCAAATCTTGTTCATTTCCTCCACCCACATCTTTGCATGCTTACAACTTTCATCAGCATCCTGTTCCTCTTAGGACAAAAGATCAAGGTTCTGTCATAGTCAGTAGAGGACTTAGCTCAGACACTGCACTCTTGCCATACCCTTATCAGTTCCTTAAATGCTCCGTGTCCTTTTCACAACTGGGTCATTGCAATCCTTCAGCTAACTCCTACGCGTCCATCAGAGCCTACTCAAATGAGACATTCTCAGGGAAGCCTCCCTAGGGACCCATATGCGTCTCCAGCTTGCTCATGTAGCACCGGGTCACTTTCCTCTTAGCCTTTACCATGCTATGATCAGGTAGTTATTTGATTAATTCTGTCTCCCCACCAAGTCATGGTCCATCATATACATACCAAACATATAATGTTCATTCTGTTTACCATTTTAATCTTTGCTCCTGATGCAATGTCTAGCACATAGTAAATCTTTAGTAAATATGTGCCGGATGAATGACATCCATCAAGAGTGGTATATTTCTTCTACCTAACAGAAAGAGATGATGGGTCAGGAAGCAGTGATTAACTGGCCAGGTGTCTGAGTTTTGCTCTGCAGATAGAGAAACTCCACTTTATTAGCATAAGCCACCTGGGGTGAAGTTCAAGGGGACAGACTCACAAGAGACTGAGTAACAGACCAAATTATCAAAATTTTTGTTCATAACCAGAGGACAACTCCTCATATATATTGTACTAATTTTTAATTGCATATAATATGTGGCCAAAAAGGAGGGAAAGAGTACAAAGATAGCACATTTTGTGATATTTTTTAAAAATAATGCCCCTATTAAGCACTTTACCTAATAATAATGAAGGCGATAGTTAATAATAACAACAATAGTAATGGGGAGGGAACAACTAACATATGCTGAATACTTCTTAAGTACCAAGTTTTCTGCTCCGTGTTTCATTTCATGTCTTTATTGCTCATTACCACAATTCTGAGATAGGTGAAGATCAGTATCCTCTTTTTGCACAGGAGGAGAGTGAAGCATAGAGAAGTTAAGCAAGTTGCCCACGGTAACACAGCGAGGAAGTTGGGAAGCAAAGAGTGAAACCGCGGTCTGATTACTGCAACTTAATATTGTACCCCATTCACAGGGTTGGGTCTACAACTTGTGGTTGAGGACACTGACCACATATACAACCTCACTCAGCTTCAGTCTCTTCTGCAATACCAATTCCAGACCTATTTCCCTTCTCAAATTTTCTGACAATTAAAAATACTGTTGGTTGAGGGGGTCGCCTGGGTGGCTCCACCGGTTAAGCAGCTGACTCTTGATTTTGGCTTAGGTCATAAAATCAGGGTCCTGGAATTGAGCCCTTTGGGGGCTTCGAGAAGTCTGCTTAGGATTCTCTCTCTCTCTCTCTCTCTCTCTGCCCCGACCCCCTCAAAATGAAAAATGAATAAATACATCTTTTTTTTAATGCTCTTGGGGGGCATCTGCACAGCTCAGTCAGTTAAGCATTTGCTTCAGTTCAGGTCATGATCTCAGGATCCTGGGATCAAGCCTCACATCCAGTACCTTGCCCAGCAGGGAGTCTGCTTCTCCCTCTCCCTTTGCCTGCTATTCTGGCTACTTGTGCTTGGTTTCTCTCTGTTTCTCTCTCTCTCTCTCACTCACTCTGTTAAATAAATAAAAATCATTTAAAAAAATTAAAAATGCTGTTGATTAGGAAAGTGCTTCATAACCATGATGTTTTGTAGAGACAAGATGCTAGAATTATTGATATTGCAGATTAAATGAGGTTTTTTTTTTAAAGATTTTATTTATTTGAGAGAGAGCGAGAGAGCACAAGTAGAGGGAGCGGCAGACAGAGTGAGAGGGAGAAGCAGATTTCCCACCGAGCAGGAAGCCCAACACAGGACCTGATCCCAGGACCCTGGGATCATGACCCGGGGGGAAGGCAGATGCTTTACTGGCTGAGCCACCCAGGCGCCCTTAAATGAGTTATTTTTGAGAATCTGGGCGTTTTGCATAGAAGAGATGCAGCCCCCATGTTTATATGGCCCCTACCTGTCACTGGGAAAAGACTGACAACTCTGCTATCACATGTGTATTAACCAGTATGTAAATATATACTGTTAATATATATATACCCATGTGTATCACCAGTCACCATGCCTGGCCCTTTACATCGCATCTTTATTTTACTTTTTAAAATCGAGGGAAGTCTGCTTCTCCCTCTCCCTGTGCGCTGTCACTCTCTCTCTCTCTTGCTCTTGCTCTATCTCAAGTAAATAAATAAAATATTTAAAAGAAAATTGATGTGGTGGCTCAGTGGGTTGAAGCCTCTGCCTTCGGCTCAGGGCATGATGTCAGGGTCCTGGGATCGAGCCCCACATCAGGCTCTCCACTCAGTGGGGAGCCTGCTTCCCCCTCTCTCTCTGCCTGCCTCTGTCTACTTGTCATCTCTTTCTCTGTCAAATAAATAAATAAAATCTTTAAAAAAATAAAAGAAAATCGATGTTACCGTTTTTTTTTTTTTAAAGATTTATTTATTTATTTATTTGACAGAGAGGAGAGAGACCACAAGTAGGCAGAAAGGCAGGCAGAGAGAGAGGAGGAAGCAGGCTCCCTGCTGAGCGGAGACCCTGATGCGGGGCTGGATCCCAGGATCCTAAGATCATGACCTGAGCCGAAGGCAAAGGCTTTAACCCACTGAGCCACCCAGGTGCCCCGATGTTACCTTTTTTAAAGTTCTCATACCACTGCCACTGTTCTCATTTTGCCGGTAAGGAGACTGAGACAGGGAGAGGGTAAGAAACTTGTTCCAGGCCCTAGCACTAGGGGGTGATGGAGGACACTTCAAATCTGAGTAGTCCCAGACCTGGCCCTTAATTACTACCCTGTGCTGCCTTCCTAATCAGCAGAACAACAATTAAGTTGTTAAGATTTTCGACAGAGTGTATGGAAAAGAGTGCTGTTTATTCTTTTTAATGCAATTCACCTGACACACTTGGAAAACACATTGGATGAACCAATTTATGCTGACAAAAGGAGAAGAGTAATTAGTTAATGACAATTGATTTGGGCCTCCTCCATCATCCGCAGGAAGCTGATAACTCAGTTGGCTGCCCTCCCCGCCTCTGTCACTCCTTTGTTCGGGAGGAAGCATGCCCCCCATGTACATCATTAGCTGGGAGTTAAGGCTCCTCTCCTTTTATATTTGAGTTTAGAGTCACCGTCAGCCTCGTGTAGTGAAAGAAAAAGGGAAAGAAAAAAAAAGAAAAAGCAGATAAAGCGGGACCCACCAAGCTGCTGAATACGGAGGGAAAAAAAAGTCCATAAAAAGGCACTTTTATTTCATTGTCTTTAAACCAACCTTTGTGCGCTGTCAGTGCTGTTATTAGCCAGCTGTTTAGTTAACTGAAGTATTGATCTGCCTGTCACACATTCTTTGTCTGTCGGGAACAAGGGAAGGTGCTGACCCTTCCCAGGAAGCGCTGGTGACAGGTTTGTAATTTGATAATCGCTTGTTCAGGAAAGATTTCACTTTGTTCCTTGATGTACGTCTCCGCAACTGGTGTGCTTTGAGGCTCTGATAATGCCAACTTTTGCCTCCCAAAAGCTTTGGTGTGGGACTAGAGCAGGGCAATGCAAGAACCAATTTCTGTTTGGGCTTCCTTTCATGTTTTCTTACCAGAGATTAGGAGTTTTGGAGGGTTTAATAATAATAAAAAATAACTGTGTGTTATGATTTGTGGTTTCTGCAGAAAAGGAAAAACAGGCAGATAAAGTTTTACCATAGAGGGTAGCTAGTTGTTCCAAATTTGGGGAATAAGATTTTAGAGGAAGTGAAATGCATTAGTGTGGTAGCTGTCAAATTCCCTAGCTTTGGGACCAAAAGTACCATGCTGTCTCTGATTTTAAGCTCCAAGCTTGAACAGAGAAAAAGGAAAACATTATTCCTTCTTTCACTTTGTGTTCTTAGCATAATAGAATAGAGATGAGAGAGCCTGGATTTGTTGAACAGTAGGAATTATATTCCAACAGTGTGGGGTTTAGTAAAATCCACAAATATGTTTTTTATCCTGCATTTTCATTCTGACTGGTAAGCCTCTTGACATTTTAATAAAACTTACCATAGACAGCTGATTGAATTATATTTATCAAAGTATTGGCAAGGCAGTGTAGAATAGAGGGAAAAATATCCCATTTAGCTACAGACTAGGAGTTTTAGCTACTCAATGAATGAGTTTGATTTTTGGCTTTTATAACAATGTTACATGTTGAGCCTCAGTTTCTTCCTCCGGTAAAAGTGGATAATAAGGGGATCGATTGGACGCAAATACCAGGCATGAGATAAGTGTGGTGTCATCGCTTTCTCTCCTGGAAAATCACTCTGGACCCCAACACTCAGGGAGCCGCTCAGCGTGGTTTAGCATACAATATCAAGTGTTCTTAGTGACATTCTTCTTCTTTCCAGGCTATGTTGGGATGGTGGTAGGGAGAGAGAACAGTATGACCTTCTTGTTTCCAGGCAGTACATCATTGGCCCAGACATCAGACCCTGGGTGGATCAAACAAGGTAGCTGGATTGTTTTTGCTTGAGACCCATGTGACAGACCACAGGGACTCAGCAGGAGGAACCTTATGGGGCTGCACTCCTTAGAAGGGACCTGCAGATGTGGCAGACAATGGCCGCTCCACAGACCCTCCAGGATTCTCAGTTTTCCCCTACCCCTAACTCCCCCTTTTTTGGGCTTTATTTAACTTTGCTGCTCTGCACTGAGCTCCATCCAGCTTAGGGCTCATTCTCTGAATGAGCCCTCTAGCCCTCAACTTCCACAGTAGGCCCTCAGTTCCACACACCCAAATCAAGGACAGCAGTGTCCCGTCATCTCTCTTTTGCTTCCTGTACAGCCACCGGGACGCCATCCATTCAGAAAAAAAAAGTGGTTACTTTTCTTATTAACAGAGGGAAAACTATAAGTAAATCTTGGCATTATATGGCCACCTTTTATAAAACGTATTCCTAGTTACGGCTGTTCTTATCTAAAGCATTATTCTCCATTCCAGAGGCAGGTCAGGGTCACCCTGTCACATTCCAGATGAGGGCTCTCAATCACACACCCACCACCTCCTCCTCCCACCCCATATTAGTCAGGGCAATTCCTCTTGGCTTGCACAAACTGTGGTATACCCATACAATGGAGTAGGACTCAGCCAAGAAAGGGAATGAACTCCTGAAACACACAGCACCGTGAATTACATATTAGCAAATGTGCTGTGCTGAGAAAGTAAAAGAAACCAGACTCAAAAGGCTACATGATTTTATTTACATAGAATGTCATCCTTCTGAAAGAGGCTAAACAGAAACAAATCAGTGGTCACAGAGACTGGAGGTAGGAATAGAGATAGAATAGAAAAAGATACAAGGGAATTTTGGGGGGTGGTGAAACTGTTTTATATCTCGACAGTATGTGGTTACAATGACACCGTGTTGGCCAAACACTAAAGCTTTACAAGGGTGGATTTTATATTAAGTATCTCAAAAAAAAAAAAAAAAAATCAAAAGCTTCAAGTTTGGTGTGGGTCAAAGGGTCTCTGTGGTGAGTCTGGGAGCCTGGCCTCAAAGACCCTCTACTGTTTCTCTCAGGGCTTTCTTGCTATAGCAATCTGTCTTCTGAACTCCAAGGGAGCTACTTCTCTTTTAAGGTTGAGTGTCGGTAGAACTCCCCAGAGAAAGTACTGGCATGTCTCAGATCGCTGTCCTAAATTCCAGGGCCGTGGCTCTTACACTTGTGTATTAAAAGAAAATCTTCAAGAAAACTCATTAAAATAGCTCAGGTTCCAGAAATTCTGATAATAAATGTCTGAAGTAAGGCTCAGACATCTATATTTTTGGGGAAGAAAAATGATGCAGGAGATTTTTTTCCCACTTAGATATGCATTGCCAAGGGAATACAGAGGGAAGATAAGCTGGATAATCTCACTTATGAAGGTGCATCAGTTGAAGATTTCGGCTTCCATACCAGAGTCTTCCCAACCCCAGGTGGCAGAGGCCATCATCCTCTGCCTCTGAGGAATGTTCCACCTCAGAAGCCCAGCAGAGACAGATGCATCCCCTCTTCATGGGCTGAGCCCCTTGCCCCTCAGTCCTATTTCCCATCTGAGAAGTCCTATTTCCCTTAGATAAGTGATGTAAAGATCATACTTTGCCCCGGTGCAAGGAACTGTGGCCTCGTGTGTCCCCGTAAGCCAACCATCTCAGACTACACTAACATGCACACTAAGGACACGTATGGAGCCAGAGGTCATTGTATACAAGGGACTAAAAACAATCCAGGGCAGAAATGAGTCCTACAAACCTTAGTCCTATAGTTGAGAGAGTACAGCTTTTAGAATGAGAACGACATGGACTTGTACCCTGACTCTGCCTCTGGTTATCCATGTGACTTTGGGGAAGTCACTGAAACTTGAACCTCTTTTTTTTTTTTAAATAATGGAGATCATAAAACTCACCTTCTAAGAATTATAGATACATTTCAGGAATGGCACAAGGTTATTTTTTTTCTTACTTGTCTTCATTTGTTTTCATTGAGGCATAACTCACATATCATAAAGCACCCAGATCATAAGGGTACAGCTCAATGACTTTTTACACAGTAAAGACAGCCATGAACCACCACCAGATAAAGACAGGGAACATTTCTGGCACCCCAGAAGGCTCCCTTCTGTCCCTTCCAGTCTGTAACCCCCGAAGGGGAACCATTCTCCTGACTTCTATTACCAGAGATTAGATTTCCAACACTTGGCTTTTTGATAGACATCAATGTTATTATTATGACAGGGTGAGGCAACTGTCACTAAATCACGAGCAGATGCTTCTTAAACAGTGACCCCATTGGAGAGCTTGGTAAAGAGATCTGGAATCAGTGACACGTTAGAGGCTTGCTTAAATCATGTCAGCAGTGGGAGGAGGGCTAGTCATGCTGGGGCCGTGAAGGGGAAACAGCCTTCACCCTGCTCTGAATCCATGTGGAAGTGAGCTCAGCCTGGGTGAAATATTGTGTCTGACACGTGAAGGATGAAAGCTCAGAGGGTCAAATAGATCACCAAGGAAGGCAGGCAAACAGATGCAAAGTTTACAGAAGGATATGAAATGACTTATGTGATGTGACATATAAAATTGTGACATGTAGTTAGCAGCATGTATTAAGCCTAGACACACACGGCCTTCGTGTTGTCTCGATTTTATCTCCAAAATGAGTACCTAACCCATTCATTCTTCTCTTCCCGGATCCCCGAACCACTGCCCACCCATCACCCTATTATAGCAGCTTCTTAAATGGCCCCATAAATGGTCCCATCTTAAATCAGCCCACTTGTCCCCAAGATTATTCTCAAAACACACCGAGTTTTGTCATTGCCTACTTAAAAACAAATGACTACACTTACATCCAAGTTAGATTCCAATATGACTATGAATATAAGCCCCTTGCTTAACTTCTCCCTAATCAGTAAGTCTTCAACCCAAACACCCATTTCCATTCACTGCACACTAACCCTGCACTACCACAGTTTCCTAGAGTCTTGGGTTTCCCTGATCCCTGCCCTGTTCTTCCTGCCCCTTAATACAACTCTAATCCTATCAAGTCCATGACCTTTTCACCCCTTTGCTGAACCTTCTCCCGCCTAACTCCCCCTTTACCAGGAGGAATCCACAAACTCCTTCTACTGTACATACAGGGCCTTATTTATACGTCATGTAACCTTTGTACGTCATGTAACCTTTGTGTCGCCCTTCTAGATTGAGCTGGCTACATAGCTGACTTTTGTTACAGAAGCTGGTGTGTCTGGGAGGCCCTTTCAAACTTCCCCAGGAAGTTAAAGGCCTGAGCTGCCCATGGAAGCTTACTTGCTAATGGGACCACTTGCCCAAACCTCACTTTCCAAGCATGGGTGGCAAGGATCATGAAATTTGGTCTTGATGAGGCTTGGCATCATTCTTTAAGGAAGTTTAACTGGACGGTGGGAGAGGTGGCCAGGCTCTCCAGGTGCAAGTATCTCATAGACAGAATTTCAAGATGCCCCCATGATTTCCCAGCATAATCCCCCAGACTGTGAACATGATGCCTTTGACTCTCGGCATCAGGTAGTGGCACATGTGGATATGGCACAGTCCACATTAAAAATAAGGAGATTACCTGGGTGGGCCCCTCTCCTAATCATAGAAGGCCTTTAAAAGTGGACACATTTCTCTGGCTGGTCGCAGAAGATGTCAGAGTGACTGGATCCATGAGCGGCATTTGACACGAGGAGGTTCCCCACTGCTGAGTTGAAGGTCTCCTGTGGCAAGGACTTGAGAGTGATCCTCAGCTGTCAGCTAGGAAGACAATGGGGACCTCACTCCTACACCTGCAAGGAGGTAAATCCTTCCAACCACCCGAAGGAGTTTGGAAGTGAATCTGTCCCTAGTAGATCCTCTTGATGGAAGCAGCTGGCTCTGAGACCTGAGTGGAGGACCCAGTTAAAATGTGCTCAACCCTTCACTCATGGAAAGTGGGAGATAATAAACGTATGTTATTGTAAGCCTCTAAGTTGGGGCAGCTATAGAAAACAAATGCAAGATGATACTTGTAGTCCGGGATGATGAGTGTTTTGTTGATATCCAAGATTTGCCTGGCCCCAAGTAACCATGACCTAGAAAGCTCTGAGGAAGAAGAGGGACTGGCATGAGTCATGTGTGACAGGGGCTCTGGCCGGGCCTCTAGCTCCATTTTGAGATTTGAGATGCCTTCAGAAAATGAAAACTGAATGAAAGTTGAAGAAACAAGGATAAGTGGGAATAGCATAGCTTGTTGGCTATGGCTATGGGAATGCTTAGGGTCATTCTAGACACACAAAAATCAGGTTAAGGTAGCCAGATTTATACCAGAACCCACCTGCTGGAGATGTGGGAGTTCTAGAGCTACTCTTGGCTGAGTTGGCTATGTAAATGTCCTTAGTACTCTAGAGTAGGGAGGCCCGAGAGAGGCCGACTGGCAAAGCTTTGCCTCCCACCTAGAGTGTAACTGGAGAATTCTTCTCCAGATGACTATGTCTCATTCATCTTTGCAGCCTTAGCATCTATAGCAAAATCTGGAATAAATAGGGTCACGCTATTTGTCAAGTGAGAATTGTGGAAATCCCATGTGCTATGGAGCTGAAAGTCTCTACATGACCTATTTGGTCCCCTTCATAATTTATTGTGACTCAATAAATCACAATAAATAAAACTACGGGGTTTGTAGCCAGACAGACATGAGTACAAGTCCTGGTCACCATTATTAACCTCTCTGAACCTTGTTCTTCTGAGTCCTTGCTGCATGCTGGGTTTTGAAGACAGCCACCGCCAAGCAGAGAAAATAGTCTGTTTGTGGCTCTTCCAGTCAAACCCATAGCAAGTTCTCAAAGTGAGGATCTGCTGAGTCTGAGTTAATCCAATAAATGTTATAATTGAAATGTATATGTGGGTTTTGTTTTCTCTCACGTTTGGATGGCACTTACAAGAAATGTGGGGCTTTAGGACCTCAGCCATGGGCAGAGCAGGAGCACAGTCCCTTACAATTGGCCTAGTCTTTGCCAAGCTCTTTGCTAGTTGTTTCACCTCTACCGGGTTTGTAAACTTAGGTAGGTTAACAAGTCTCTTCTGCTCAGTTTTCTTATCCATAAAGTGAGGGCGTTCTGCAAATTAAGTGATTACTATACAAATTAAGTGAGTTAGTATTTGTAAAGTATCCCAGTGCCATTTAAGTTCTAGATAAATAAAATATTCTTTTCACTACAGTTCATGGAATGAAATGCCCATTTTTGTCAGTGAAGAAATTGGAGCTAAGAGAGGTGATTAGAGAATCATATTAAAAGTAACCAATCCATGTATTTACTTAAAAAAAAAAAACAAAACTCAAGTCTTGGTTAATATCAAATCAGCACACATTAGCTCAATACCTATCAAATACAAAGCACTATACAAATTTAATCTGGGCATTCATTTTGCAAATAGTATCAAATACTGTAGTAACATTAGGACTTTAAGAAGAATATGTCATTGTCACTGCTTTCACAGAGCTCACAGCCTAGAAATGGACACGCAAAGAGGGAAGGCCTCCTAAAGAGATTTGGGGCTGCAGGATGTCCCTCTATTTGATCCTGTCTGGGTTGAGTGCATTCTAGAAGCTGGGGGTGGCATGTTAAATGTTCTGGCATTTACATTTGTAAGAAAATTATACTAGAAGGAATCAACATGTGGCTCTGCTTTATAAATAACAAGGTGCCTGATTCTGATGTCTCAGAAAGAGTAAGGACTTTACAGAAAAACATCATTCCATTCCTGGTCTTTCAACTTAACAGCTAAATGACTTTGTACCAATTAGCTACCCAGAACCCAAGCGCTCATATCTGCAATCTGGGGCCAATAATATCTATTTTAAAGAGCTTTGGTGAGAATTAATAATGATTATGTGTGCAAGAGTACCAGCACGTTACTTGACACAAAGGAACAACTCACCAAATATTAAATATCAACCTCCATTCCCATTCTGCATTAAAAAATTGGCCACCAGGACCCAGAATATTATCTATTTAGCATTTCCTAAACTATATTCTTTAAAACAGGGATCTGGGAACAAATATATTTGGAATCAGTATATACTATATGCCCACTCATGAATATTAGCGTATAGCAGTTCTAGGAAGCCTCACATAACAGAAAGCTCTTCAAACTTGTTTTTTAATGAAGTTTCCATATTTTTTGATCATTGAAAAATTTCAGCACTGAATATTTATTAGCGCCTCTGTCCCATTACTCTGTTGTTTTTTGTTTCACTTATTTGCTATTTCATCAATGAATGAATACATTCCATGGAACTATTTGGGGAAAACATTGCCATACCCCACCCCCAGTTTTTAATGTTACAGTAGTAGAGATAAGATTCTAACATAGCTTTTTTCCCCTCAGAAAACAAAAGCCCTTTTGAGAATAGCTGCTTCTGGGTTTTTGGATCTCAGAGCAGATTTTTTTGTTTGTTTTTGTTTTGTCCACTCACCTTACTTACTGGTCATGGCAAATTCCTACAAGCTGAGTTATATCCCTTAATATTGTAGGTTGGCTATCATTATTATTATTGGGTATTTTAAAAGTTTTGTTTTTTGTTTTGTTTCTGAATTGAGACTCAGAGACTTAGGGCTCTCTGGAACTCGGCTTCTTTCACAACCTGACCATCATTTGAGAGAGTTTTTTAAGGAGATAGGACTGTCATCTCAGTGCAGGAAGTAGAGCGAGACACCCTCCCATTGCACTTCAACCTCTGTAGTAGAGCTTTTGCACTTTCCCTTAACCGGTCATCTCCCAGCATATGCATAAGAACCTTAAGAAACAGGCAGCCCAGGGGCGGCTGCAGTATCACCTTGGAACTCCTAGTTCTCATCCTGATCTTGTAATTCATTGACTCTCTTGTTGTAAGTCATGTTACTTCAAAACTTGATTTTCTCCATTTCTGAAATGGTTGTGTTAATATCTGCCCCTCCTATTTCATAGGATTGTTCTCAGAATGCAATCACAAGTTAGAGAAATGAAAACTGCAAAACTCTCTGGAAATTCTATGAGAGAGTAAAGACAGTGTTACCTGCATACCCAAGATGAAGAAAACAGAGTAAATCAGGGTGTCAGTCTTGGCCATGCTCTCTCATTTGGAGGAAAGTTGCATTTTTCTTCTGGCTTTCTGTTGACTCATCCAGGGTATAGCAGGTCTGAGGCCATCAAGCCAGGCTGCCCAAAGCCATTTCCAGTTCCCCTCACTTCCTTAACTTCCAATCCAGGACATCACAAGGTCCCGTAGATGAAGCCTCCTTCCTTCCCCTCCAACCTCACTTGCCATTCTTGCCTTATCAGGTCTCCACTTCTCTCTCCTGATGCTTTTGGTGTGTGAACTTGCACCCTGCCTCAGAGCTGGGCAGCCTCTAGTCCATTCTCCACACTGTGGTGGCTCGAGTTATCATTCCAAAGGCATACCTAGCCATGCTCTGTGCCCTAAGTATGTTCTATCAAAAGACATAGAGCAGGAAAGAAGGATGCACTCCAAAGGGTAACTGAAGAGAGCTCGGTGAATGGACTAGTTACAGAAGTATGGATAGAGAACTTGGAAGGAGTTAAAGCCGTAGGGAAGGGGTCAAGTAGAGAGCCTGAGCTGTCAAACCCTGGCCCAGCAAGAAACAGGAAGAACAGATCCTAGACTCTGTCAGCTCACCCTTTGCTGTCTTACTGGTGCATCCCGTTAGCCAAATACAACTGGAAACCAGGAGGCCAGGCAGTCTGAGTAGATATGAAGAAATCATCTTCACAGAGCACAGAGCTGGGCAGAAAGGGATAGAGATCAAATCTAGAACAAATGAAAAATATCTGGCACGCATGACATACACTTGTGCGTCTGTACCTTTGCTCAGGAAATCCCCGCTGTCTTTCATCCCTTGCCCTATAAAACCATAGACCTTGTAGTTCTCCCTATAGGTCCAGGTCCTAATACTGTCTGCACCCCAATTCTTGCTTAAATATCACTTCCACTATAAAGCTTTCACTACCTTCAGTAAGAGTCCGTGACCACGTCCACTGTGCCTTTTCAGCCTTTCAAGTTTTAGAGACAGTGTCTGAATTGAAATCCTACCTCTTCCCTGAATAGCTGTGTGACCTTAGTCAAATTCCTCAGCAACTTGATGCCTGTTTCCCCTTGTGTGAAATGAGGTAATCAATGACATATTCCACAGGGTATTGTGATGACTCCATCGCATGTATGTTTAACACCTGACAAACATCGGGAACAATATCTGCCACATCGGAAGTATTCCAGAGGTAAAAGTTCATCAGCGTCGTCATCGTCATCCCCGCACTTATCACAGCCTCTCTGGTGGCATGATCAGCCCTTGTATAGTCTGACACTCCAGTCACTTAAGATATTTCTATTACTCTGGTTACTTGACATTCAGCTTATTGCTTTGCACATAGAGGTGCTTAGTAAATATTTGTGGTCTTGAATTGAATGGAATATGAAGCAAGGTACACTAGATGGTTGTGAGATTTACCTTCCTCCCCCACCCCACCACCCCCAGTCCTAAAAACTCCAATCTCAGGACTTTGAACCTGCCAACAATCGACTGGTATTGGTTTACAGAAACTGTGCTTGTTAAAGCCAGGAGTTATCAAAGAGCCTTAATGGGCATCTCTTAAAGTGCATGCATTTAAACAAAGACCCTGATTGAGAGCCTTAATGTTCTCAGTTATTGGCATCTGGAGAATCAATGCAAATCTTTATTCCATCATCATTTTCCTTGCCACATTAGTACTTGATCCTTGATCTCTATGGATTCCAAGAATAATAGAAATTAGGTGTATAGGTCTGTTCCTAACATCCACTTTTTGTATGACTATAGACAAAAGTATAGCTTGAGGGGAACAGGAGAGTACTTCTCCTTTTAACACATTCACCATTCAACACAAAATTTTCAGAGGAGATATTGATCTGATGTTTCCTACTATTGATGTAAAGAAGTTAAAGGAAACTGCAACTCAGATACTGGAGACAATGGGGGAGCCTTTTGTACTTGCTATTTTTCCTTCTAACATTTGGAATAGGCCAACCCTCACCTCATCCCACTCCCAAATTTAATTGTTTGGATGGAGGACTAAGCTCTCTTTCTGTCTATAAAGAGAAAGGGACAAATATATTGAGTACATACTGCACACAAGACTGTATATGAAAAACTTTATGTCACATTCTAATTTTTTTTTTTTTACAAAATCTTGTGATGTTGGTAATATAATGTATTTATATCTATTGGAGATTTATTATGAATAGCACGTTTGGAGAACAAATGGGGGTCTCTGGCACTATGGATGCAATGGTGATCAATGCAGACACTGCTCCTGGCCTTAAGGACCTTAGATTTTTTTTTTTTTTTGAGATTTTATTTATTTATTTTACAGAGAGAGAGATCACAAGTAGGCAGAGAAGCAGGCAGAGAGAGAGGGGGAAGCAGGCTCCCTGCTGAGCAGAGAGCCAGATGCAGGGCTGGGATCATGACCTGAGCCAAAGGCAGAGGCTTTAACCCACTGAGTCACCCAGGCACCCCTCAAAGACCTTAGAATTAACTAGTTCTGCAGTTTTGTTTCTGAGAAAGTTCCCATTATTTCAAAATTATGCTAATTAAAAGCAATTATTTTGATGCGAAGAGAGTGTTATAAATTAGAAAGTTTTAGATTTACAGTAACAGTTAATTTTCTCACAGAACATAATAACATTATTTTGTACATATAAACTGTTTTATCACAGGCTGAAAGATTAAAGCTCTTCTAAATAGATAAAATCAAAGTTCCTCCTCCAGGGACAAATCACAAATATGCAGGACACTGTGGGAAGAGTAAGTGGCTAAAAGTTTCTGAAATACAGAAGATAAGAGGAAGGAAAGGAAAGACATGGCAGTATAGAAATAGAGTTGGTTCAATCATATGGGGCCTCAAATAAGGACTTTCTAAATCATGCCTTAGTCCCGCCAAAGGGGAAATGTAAAGGGGCGTGGTACTATTAAAGAACTCATATAGGATTCATATAAAATGTTAATCTTATGGATATAAGGGGTGTCTGGGTGGTTTAGTCAGTTAAGCTTCAGACTCTTGTTTTCAGCTCAGGTCATGATCTCAGGGTCCTGGGATCCAGCCCTGAGCTGGGCTCGGTGCTCAGCAGGGAGTCCGCTTGAAGATTCTCTCTCTCTCTGCCCCTCCCCCACCTGCCCCTCATATGAATAATTCCTAAAAAAATCTTATGAGTAGAAAACAAAAACAAAGAAACAAACAAATTGAAGAAATGAAAGTGGAAACAGGGGCAGAAAGTAATTTGAATCATCCAAAGGGAACAGCAGCCCCAGAAGGAGCAGGTGCAGCTTGACATTGGGCATGCTCCGGAGCAGCTTGTTGACGGTGTATGAGGATCACCTGTGGAACTTGTTGACCATATAAATTGCAGGGTCGGGCTCCCAGACGCTCTAATCCAGAAGCTCCGTGGTGGGTCTGTGAGTGGGAACTTTAAGAAGAAACCAAGATGATTCGGATAGAAGAGGTCCTAAATTTTGAGAACTGTTGGTAGAGCAAGTTAAGAATGCTAGTGCCAAAACCATAAGGAAAAAGTAACTTTAATGAGATGTGTAAGAAAAGGATACCGCAAAGGAAATAGGACGACATGAAGTAGGAAAAATGGAAAGGGGAGTCTTGGCAAACACTGCAGCGTTTCGTTGAAATGAAGTTGGAAAGGAAGGAGGATAACACTTGGTTGTAAAATGTGAGTAAACCAGCTTAAATGGCCTTCAACGTTCAATTTTATTTCTTTCCTAAATATTTCTGAATTTGAACTATTATTTGGAACTGTAACTTGTAGAACTCAGAAGACCAATGAAGTGTTTCCCCTAAATTATTTTTAAAGAAAACTTTAAAGTACAAGCTATTAAGATAATGTCATGGTGAATACCCAGGTACTCCACACACAGATTCTACCATTAATATTTATTTACAAAATTATATATCTGCATATCTTTCCCTCTATTATTCTATGGACTTCCAATGCATTTCATGGTTAGAGATATGAACACGTTTCTCTCTGAATACTTCAGGAGGCATATCACTAACTAGAGTTCAATATTTAGTTTGTAAAGTAAAATTTGCAAAATGAAATGTACAATTAAGCATAAGTTCACGGAGTACTGAGCAGTGCATACACCTGGGTAACCCAGATATCACTCAAGATAGGAAATGTTATCAATTGACCACTCTGTCAGAGGGAAATGATACCCTCAATTTTTCACTCTGTATTAGATTTTTTTTTTTCTATTTTAGAATTTCATATAAATGGAATCCTTTGGTATATTATGAAAGGCTTCATTCACTCAGCCTTTCATGTTGGCATACATATTAATATATTCATGTTGATATACATATTAATAATTTTCATTTGTGAGTTGTCAATTAAATGAATATCAAGGTTTGTTTACCCATTTCCTTACTGAAAGTTGCCAGGACTATTGACAGTATTAAGCTATAAGAAATAAGGCTGTTAAAATACTCGTATACAAGTTTTCTGTGGATATGTTTTTATTTGTCCTGGGTAAATACCCGGGAGTGCGTCTTTTTATATATCTTGGTCACTATTTCTGAAATGTATGTTTTGCAAATAATTTTCCCTGTCTGTGGCTTTCTAGTTCATTTTCTTGATGGTATTTTTTGATGAGTGAAAGTTTCTAATTTTGCTGAAATCCAGTTTATCGTATTTTTTCTGCATGGCTATTGCTTTGAGTGACAAGAGACACCTACCCCTGTGTCATGGAACTTCTTCTGTTCTCACCATAATCTTTATAGTTTTACGTCTTAGTCTGATTTTTTTTTTAAATTAACTTACGCATATCGTATTAGGGTTCATTTGATCTCCCACATCAAGACCCTGTGATTGCAAGCCCTGTTTGTTCAAAAAAATTTTCTTTTCTCTTTGGACTATTTTGGTGTTTTGTGTTTGATTTGAGGGGAAGGGGGAAATAAACAAACAATTACTATGTAAGGGTAGCTCTATTTCTGGATTTTCTATTCTGTTAAATCTCTCTAACCCTATACCAGTACCACCACCTGGATTATTACAGATTTACGGTGAGTCTTGAAAGTGGGTAGTGTAATCTTTCAAATTGATCTTTTTCAGGATTGATTTGAATATTCGAGGTGTTTTTCATTTTGACATAATTTAAAAAATTAGTTTATCAACTGTTAATTCCCTTTTCCCCCTTTAAAAAAATAACAGGAATTTTGAAAGAATCGAGAGCTTAAAACAATTGAGCCTTCCAGTTCATGAATATTATATTGTGATAATGTGATTTATAACAAATGGTTGGTCTTTGTTTATGGCACAGAGCTCCTAAAGTCCTTGGAATTTCCTGATTTAGAGCTACAAAGGTGTCTCCTGTTATGTTAATGAAGTGACTTTTGGAAAACACCTGCAAGTGGGGCTGGTTGTCAGGGCAACCGACCCAGTCCATTAGAGGGTTGGAACTTTGACTCTCACCCTGCCTCCACCTTGGAGGAGGGGAAGGGGTTAGAGATTGAGTTCTGTAGCCAATGGCCAGTGATTCAGTTTGTCTTGCATACAAAATGGAGCCTCCATTAAAAACCCAAAAGGATGGTGTTCGGAGAGCTTTCGGATTGGTGAATTGTGGAGATTGGGTGAGAGTGGCACACCTGAAGAAGGCGTGGAGCTTTCCCCATTAGTTGTCCTATGCATCTGTTCCATTTCGCTGTTTGTGAGTTACGTCCTTTCAGAATAAACTGCTAACCTAGTAAGTAAAATGCTGCTCCTGAGTTCTGGGTGCCTCTCTGGTAAATTACTTGAACACAAGGAGGAGGTCCTTCGAATCCTGTAATCTGTAGCCTACTGGACCTAAGCACATGAGGTGACAGCCTAGATTTGCAACTGGTGTCTGAAGTTGGAGGAAAGAGCAGTTTTGTGGGACCGAGCCCTTAACCTGTAGGATTGGATGTTCTCTCCAGGTATGGATAGTACCAGAATTCAGTTGAATTGTAGGATCCCCAAGTGGTGTAGGAGAAATGCTTATTTTTTTTTTTTTTTTAAGGATTTTATTTATTTGACAGAGAGAAACACAGCAAGAGAGGGAACACAAGCAGAGGGAATGGTAGCGGGAGAAGCAGGCTTCCCGCAGAGCAGAGAGCCCGATACGGGGCTCGATCCCAGGCCCCTGGGATCTGACCTGGGCCGAAGGCAGACGCCCAACGACTGAGCCACCCAGGCGCCCCGAGAAATGCTTATTGGTATAGGAAAATGTTCACACACATTGGAACTGGGTGCAGACCTTATGTATATATCTCCATTTATTTTTATCTTTAATTCCTTAACACAATATTCCATAGTTTTCAGTGTAAGAGTTTTGCAAATTCTGTTTTGTTAAATTTATTTCTGAGTATTTTTAAATGTTATAAATGGATTTGTTTGAATTTTCTGGTTGCTTAATGTTAGAAAAAGTAGAATTGATTTTTGCATATCAATCTTATATCCTGCAGCCTTGCTAAGCTTACTCATCAATTTTAGTAGTTATTTTATAAATGCCCTAGGATTTTCCACATAAACAACCTGGTTATCTACAAGTCAATATGGGTTTACTTCTTCCTTTCTGTCTTACTGAAATACCTGGAACCTCCAATAAAATGATGAATAGTGGTGGCAGAAGGGAACAGCTTTGTCATGTTACTGATCCTAAATGGCAAAGTGTTGAGTATTTAATAATAATGTTTGATTTAGCTGTAGATTTTTCAAAATGTTTTATATTACAGTGAGGAAGTTATAGTCCTAGTTGGAGTTTCTAACAAAACTGGTGTTAAATTTTATCAAGTGGTATGTCTGTGTCTATTGTAATGGTGATAGAGCTTTTTTATTTTATTTTTATTTTTTTTAAAGATTTTTAATTATTTATTTGACAGATCACAAGTAGGCAGAGAGGCAGGCAGAGAGAGGGGGAAGCAGGCTCCCTGCTGAGCAGAGAGCCCCGATGTGGGGCTTGATCCCAGGAACCTGAGATCATGACCTGAGCTGAAGGCAGAGGCTTTAACCCATTGAGCCACCCAGGCGCCCCGTGATAGAGCTCTTTTAAATTTCTTTTTTAGCGTGGTGAATTCCATTGATAGGTTTCTGAGTGTGAAATGAACCCTGCATCACGGGATAAATGCTTTTTGGTCACAATGTATTGTCAATTTTAAGTATTACTAGATTTGATTTGCTAATTCTTTGCCACGGATAAGTGCACCTATTTTCCTGAGGCATTGCTCTTGTGGTGTCTTTGTCCAGTTACAGTGTTGGGGTTATACTGATCTCATAAAATAAGTTGGGATAAAATGAAATCTTGCCATTTGCTATGATGTAGATGGAACTAGAGGGTGTTATGCTAAGTGAAATAAGTCAATCAGATAAAGACAATTATCACATGCTCTCTCTGATATGAGGAATTTGAGAGGCAGGGTGTTGGGGGGTCTTGAAGGTAGGGAGGGAAAAAAATGAAACAAGTTGGGATTGGGAGGTAGACAAACAGTAAGAGACTCTTAATTTCACGAAACAGAAGGTTGCTGGGGGGTGGAGGGGAGGGATAGGGTGGCTGGGTTGTGGACATTGGGGAGGGTATGTGCTATGGTGAGTGCTGTGAACTGTGTAAGCCTGATGATTCACAGACCTGTACCCCTGGGGCAAATAATACATTATATGTTAATAAAAAAGTTGGGTTATCTCTCTTCTTCCTCTGTTTCTGAAAGATTTTGTGGAAAGCTTGTATTTCATCTTTGAATGTTTGATGTAATTTGCAGAGCCTGGGGTTTACTTTGTGGGGGTTTTTAAAACAGAAGTTCATTTTGTGTAATAGATATTCAGATTTTTGTCTCATTTTGAGTCTGTGTTGGTGAGTTATTTTTCAAGAAATATTTCCATCTCATTTAAGCTGTGTAATTTCCTGATAGAATTTCTTCATAAAATTAACCTATTTGAATGTCATTCCTAATTTTGGCAATTTACATCTTTTATTTACTTGATCAGTATAACTAAATGTTTGTCAATTCTGTAATGCTTTCAAAGAGCTAAATTTGGGGCTCTGTTGCTTTGTGTTTTCTATTTCATTTATCTTCCTTCTTATATTTATTCCTTTCTTTCACTTATTTTGGGGATGCTATGCTTTTTTTCTAGCTCCTTAAGTTGGAAATGTGTTTTTTTCTTTTGGATTGTTCTTCTTTTCTAGTATAAGCATTAAAGCCTATAAATGTCCCTGCAAATTTGCATTGTCTCAGCTGCAACACACCAATTTTGAAATATTGTTATATTATCATCTGGTTTAACTTTTTACCCCCTAATTTGCCTTATGATTTTTTTCATCTTTAGCCTATGGAAATTTTATTATTTTTAAATGTTTTATTTATTTATTTGACAGAGAGAGATCACAAGCAGTCAGGGAGGCAGGCAGAGAGAGGTGGAAGCAGGCTCCCCACTGAGCAGACAGCCTGATGTGGGGCTCCATCCCAGGACTCTGAGATCATGACCTGAGCCGAAGGCAGAGGCTTTAACGCACTGAGCCACCCAGGTGCCCCTAGCCTATGGAAATTTTAAAAAAAATTCAGCCGTATCTAGATATAAAAGTATTTATATTTCATTTTAAGATATTCTACATATCTTAGTGATTTCTAGTTTAATTCTGATTTAGTCATAGAACATACTATTTATACTTTAAATCCTTTTAAATATATTGAGGTTGATTATATAGGCCAGAATTGGTTGATTGATTATATAGGCCAGAATCTAGCTTATCTTGGTGAATATGCCATGGGAACTGGGGCTGGGGATGGGGAGTGGAGGGCTGTGTGTTCTGCAGATGTGGAATGAGTGTTCTATGAAGAGCAATTGAAAGGAGTTTATAGTTTTACTCTCATTTTACAAGGTTTTACTTTTTAAAAAATACATTAATTGCTAAAAGATGGGTGTTAAAATCTCTGCATATTGTAGGGTTCATTTTTCCCTTTACTTTTGTTTCTTGCATTGTGACTCTTCGATTAGTTGCATGCTCACTGATAATCTGCTATTTTTCCATTCACTTTCCTCCTACCTGTATCTTATTTAACGTGTGTCACTTGTAGGTACCATATCCAATATGACAATGTCTGACTTCTGATGGAAGCATTGAGCCTGATGGTTAAATAATGATGTGAATAGATTGGATTCTATCGTCATTATTTCCTGTTCGCTCAATTGCTGCTTTTCTTGGGTTCTCCAATCTCTACCTTCTTTTGGATTACCTAGATATTTTAAAAGTTGATTGTAACTTATTTATGCCCTTTCTGATATTTTAGGGGGCATATTTTTAGTGATTGCTCTGGTGATTACAATAGAGAGTCTTTATTAGTTAAATAAAATTCAAACCATTTCATATAAAATGTAGGCAACTGGCTGTTTTGTGGATATATTTAGTATTCCTACCTGTCCATCATGCTTTGCAAGTTATATGTGTTAAATCTACTTATAAACCTCATAAGACAATGCTGTAATTTTGTCATTAAGAGTTGTGTGTATTTTAAATTAAGAGAAAACTAGTATTTTACATTATACACTTATGTATCATTTAGGACTCTCTTCATTTCTTTGATACCATCAGAAAGTTGTCCTCTGTCATTTTCCTTCAAATTGAAGAAGTTCCTCTAGACTTTCTTGTAATGTGAGCTGATAAGTATCTGAATATGTCTTTATTTTGGCTTCATCCTTCAATAATATATTTGCTGGTTGTAGAATTCTGGATGAGAAGTTTATTGTTAATGACTGTATTTTTTTTTCCCTTTCTGTACATTAAAGGTGTTGTTTGGCTGCTTTCTTCAAGTAAAAGGTCATTCAAATGGTCCTCCTTTATGTAATTTTTTTCTGCTTTTCTCTTTGATTTATGGGGATAGGACTATGATGTGCCTAAGCATGGTTGTATTCTAGTTATTCTTCCTGATTTATACTGAGCTTGTCAAATTCATTTTATTTACTTAAGATTATTTATTTATTTGATAGAAATCACAAGTATGCGGAGGCAGGAAGAGAGGCGGGGGGAACCCCGCTGAGCAGAGAGTCCGATGTGGGGCTCGATCCCAGGACGCTGAGATCATGACCTGAGCTGAAGGCAGAGGCTTTAAACCCACTGAGCCACCCAGGCGCCCCGTGAGCTTGTCAAATTTAAAAATTTTGCCTTCCACCAAATTCAGAAAAATGTCTGTTAATGTATGTTCAAATATTTTTTCTGCCCATTCCCTCAATCTTTTGCCTCTGGATTCCAGTTATATTTTGTTAAACCTTTTGTTGTTGGCTTGTAGGTCCCTAGGATGCTATTATTTTTCAAAATTTTTTTTTTCTCTTCAAATTAGTTTCTGTTGGTTAACTTTGTTTCCTGAGCCTTTCCTCTCATTCATTTTTAGGTTAAGCTTCTCCAGGGAATTTTTATTTCAGATTTTTTTTCAGTTCTGTAATTCCCATTTACTTATTTTTAATACCTTTTTTGAGATATTTGCATACCATTAAGTTCACCTTTTTGAGTGTACAATCGATTATTTGTAATGAATGTACAGATCTATGAAACCGTCACCACAGTCCAGTTTTAGAACATTATCTCTCCCCCTTTCTCCACTATCCTCACTGTAGCCCCAGCCCCAGGCAACTTCTTATCCACATTTTCTCTCTCTTGCCTTTTCAGGCTATTTTATCTAAATGGAATATGGTGCCTGTTCATCTGACTTTTTTCACTTAGCATAAAGTTTTTGAGGTTCATTCAGGTTAAAATGTGTCTGTAGTTCTTTTATATTGCTGAACAGTATGTCATTATGCGGATATGACAAAATTTGTTTAGCCATCCACCAGTTGGTACTCAGATTGAGTCTACTTTTTGCCTATAATAAATGATGCTGTTATTAACAATCACATCTGGTAAGAGCTTACTCAGCCATATTCGACATAGCATCTCCAGCCCAATAAAGTTTTAAATTTTCTTAAGTCACTTATCCACATCAGGTCAAACTTACATCATCACAGAAGTACGTGTGAGGAATAATCGAAAAAGCAAATGCTCTGTTGAGCAGGAGATTGACTCTGCATTTAACACTTGATGATAGAAAAGGACTCTGCATCTGTTTGAATATTGGAGTGTTCCAGGGACTAGAGGTGCTTGTGTTCAGGGTTAAAATCTGAGAATCAGTCCATACATATTGTGAGAAAAAGTATAGTCTCACACAATTTACTAAGCAGATATTGATAGGGGAAGCTACTAATCAGTAGGCATTTTTGACACTAAAATGAGAGGTAACTGAGAGGTGACAGTCTCTCCGTGAAGCTTAGCCAGAGTTGAAAAAAGAAAACCTATTTTCACTGTAAAATCAATTCAGTTTTACATACATGTAAGAACTAGTTAAGGATACCTAATTATACCTTCAGTTTATACTCAATCCACAGCATTTGCTCTGATGAAATACCAAATTTAAACAGTAGTGGTTGCTAGAATTGAACTTAAATGAGCTCTTTTAGCATGATTAATTTTGTTATCAAAAGTTCTGGAAGAGCACCTGGGTGGCTCAGTTGTTAAGTGTCTGCCTTCATTCTGCTAAGGCTCTGGTCTTTATCCTGGAGAGCCTAGATCCAGTCTGGCATCTGCCCAGCTGGGAGTCTACTTCTCCCTTTGACCCTCACCCTACTTGTGTGTGTACTCTCTCACTCTCTCTCTAAGAAAATCTTTAAAAATAATTGGAAAAAAAAATTCTGGAAATGTTATTTCTAGAAATAAATGGGGCATGAACACTTCACCCTGAATTGAGAAAAAGCATCCAACAAGAGTCGAGTACAATCATAACCTCTGATCCTTTTATAAGAGCCAGCATGAATCAAATGAACCACCATTCCCAAAAAACATGAGGAAAAAGTGCAGCATTGTGAGATAGTAATATATATATTTTAAAAAATCTGACTTTGGTAATAGTTTGGTATTTCATATACTCTTCATAGCAGCCGATGTCGTGAACTCCACCATCCTTGTTTCTTAAGGGCCTTGTTGCTCATAGAGCTTGTTTCACTTGTCCCAGTTGTTAGGTGAATTGGTGATGGGGCCAGAACCCAAATCCACTCTTAGGTCACTCAAAAGTCATCATAATCCTGGGTATCTTAGTCTGAGCTAGAAAGTCTGTGGATTACTGTATATAATTCTGAATTATTCCTTCTAGAATATTTAAAATCTGAAAGCATGAGAGAAAAAGAGGATGTGGAATAATTTATATGAATGTGGAAATATTTATGCTGGAAATGGAATGCCGATTTCTGGATATAGAAGGGAAAACCAGGGCGCCTGGGTGGCTCAGTTGTTAAGCGTCTACCTTCGGCTCAGGTCCTGGTCCAGTGTTCTGGGATCGAGCCTCGAATCAGGCTCCCTGCTAGTCAGGAAGTCTGCTTTCTCCCTCTGCGACCGCCTCCCCCCCCCCCCCCCAGCTTATGTTCCCTCTCTTGCTATGTCTCTCTCTCTCAAATACATCTTAAAAAAAAAAAACAAAAAACAAAAAACCAATGTGAAATGTGAGACTTCTCTGTACAGACTCAGCCAAACAATTCACAGATGTGTTCTTTCAGTCCATTCGGGCATCGTATATTGACCATCTATGTCCATTTACATTTGAAAACGTGTCTTTTCTTTTTTGTAATTGCTACCATATTTACATTTTAGAATGAATTTACAGCATGTAAGTTCAATGCCTGATATAAAATATATACTCAGTAATCTTAGCTATTATTATAGGAAGTAGCAGAGTTTCTATCAAAAGAATTTAAGGAAAAAGGCAGACAAGGCAGAATGGTAAGTGAAGAGAATATCTACTAAAAGCAGGGCACCCTGTGATTGCATATACATTATCTGAATTAATCTACAACCAAGTTAAGATAGTAATATTCTTGTCTTCAGAGGCAGGACAGAGCCTAAGTTAAGAGAAGTTACACGGTAGTTTTGTCTACCTTCTGATAGCATTAATGATTCAAACCCAGTTGAATTTGACTTACAGGATTCTAAAATTCATGTCCCTCATACTGATACTAAGACTTAGGTAGTTCTCATTTAAGTATTAAATTGTGACTTTACTAGAAAGTTTAAAAAAAAAAAAAATCACTGACCGAGAGAATCCTACCACTTTCCATGGAAATCATATTCTCTCCCCTACCCCGTGAAATTCTGTAGGAATTAGTGAGGGGTCCTGGGCTCACTGCTTCTGTGAAATAGGAGGTACATAGTAACTGGAGTGCAGGTCTCTAGAGATGTAAGTTATCCACTTAAAGCTTGGTCTGTATTTGAATGGCCAGTGTTTCTCATTTATTTTTCTCAAGGATAGGTGATGGAGGTTTAGGATTATCCATTAGAACCTGAACTTAAGACGAAGAAATCAAGCAGCCTGTCTGAACAAGAAGAAATAAAAATGTAAGAAAATGATGGATTCAGAAGCCACAGACTAGAGACAATAACCACGATGACATTTTCAAGTGTGTAAATATAATACTCAATGAAGATTAAGAGGAAGACTGATCCAACTATAGAGTGAAGAGGTTCTAAAGATTAACTAACTTAATTCATTAATAAGGAAACGAGCATAAAATAAAGTTGGTTCAAAGGTTATTTGCAGAGCAGAGTATGCTTAGGCATCACAGAATATTAGAAAACACTGCTACATTCAAATACAAAACTAATCCATATCCTATGCAACAACAAAACTAATACCTTTTTCTACGGGGGGAAAAAGTATCTAGTAATTTCACAGTTTGGGCCATAATTAATAGTAAATGTCAAAACTAGCAAAGTACATTCCCATAGAGAAGTAAATAATCTTTGGGTGGGCTTGTAAGACAATGCTCCTGGATGACATTGAAAAGACATGAAGTTATCCTTTTGATTTCTCATATTAAATTGTCATTTAAAAATGACAATGAGGGACACCTGGGTGGCTGAGTCAATTAATATACCCGCTCTTGATTTTGGCTCAGGTCATGCTCTCACAGTCCTGGGATCAAGCCCTGTTTCTCCTGACTCAGTGGGGACTCTGCTTGAGGATGCTTCCTCTCTTTCCCTTTGCCTCTCCCAGCTCGTGCTCACTCCCCCACCCCTCAGATAAGTAAATCTTTAAAAAATAAATAAATAAAAATTACAATCAACTAGAAAGGAGCAACAACAATTTCTTCTAGAATGCCCATGTCTTCCACCTTTCCCGAACTCCCGCTTCCATATACATCTTTACTCTTGCCACTTGTATCCATTTAAGTTATTGATCAACAAATGTGGGCTTCTGTGTTTGCTGAACACAGCAAATCAACTGGAAGAAACTTAACCTTTTCTAACAGTTTTGATCAGGAAACATACACATTTTATCTCCTTTATATAGAGCCTCACATTGAGAGGAAGAAAACCCAGTATCAAAGAAGTATATAATGCCAAGATCAGTTAGGATCTGTCAGAATTCAGATTTAAACCACATCTAATTGTCCAGTGTATGATCTTTCCAGTGTACTGTACTATCTTTTAAAGAAGGTAGAAGTGGTGAAAAGGTTTTAGTAAGGCTGAGTCCTTTGGTACCTAGAGGAAGGGGTAGGGGAAAAAAGAAAAGCCTTACCCCAGTTCTTGCCCATGCCAGTCTTAAGTTAGAACTTGATTTGCTAAAGGATAGTAGATACTGTCAGACTTTATAACCACAGAAGAGTGTCATCAAATTGAAACCAGGTGCCATGAACAGTTGTTCTGCTTTAAAACTTAGAATAGTTTCTCAGGAAACAGATGATAGGAAGACTCAAAGTTGCATCCATTTAAAATATTTGTTTCCCTCCGTAAAAAGATTGTTTACACTTTATTTCATGATTATCTGAGATATATAGGCTTGCCTGACTTTATTATGAGTAAATTTTAAAGGCAGGTTAGTCCCAAGAGAGAAGCTCATGAGTATTTTTCTGAATTATTCATGTTTTATACTTCAATCTTTCATGTCAGCATTGATCTACTGAAAGTTGTGCAGTTGTAATATCCTTTTCATTAATGTTTTCACATGACCAGTATGGATTCTGTGTCCTTCTCTATTTTAGCATTATAATGTTCAAAGTTATCTATTAACATGTCACAGTCCTCCTTTTGATTACAGGCCCTTCAGGAATAAGCATAAATGCAATGCCAAGTTCATATTAAGAGTATTGATTTTGTTCAAATGAACTGAACTGAAAGGTTTTTTTTAGCTTTGCCCCAAAGAATAAAATAGAGCTTAAAACTTGTCTAAGAGTAATCACAGAATTCAATAAATAAGAGTGGCTTTGTTAATAGGTTAGTTGATTGGTAAAATGCAAACATACCTGTATAATCTAGCAATTTTGTTAAGAGGTAATGAGGCTTAGTGAAAAGCACATGGGCTTCAAAGTCAGCTTAGTTGCCACTAATGAACTTGGACAAGTCACTTACATTCACTTGTTTGATCATCTGTGGTTATTTTTAATTTGCACCATTTGCTGGACCTGTGCTATGTGTTGGGGCAAAAGGGTGTGCAAGAGAGACCTTGTCTCTTGTCTGGGCTTTCCAGGGAATCAGATGAGATCTATATCTGTTGAGGAAGATACACCATCACAGTAGTGCGGTAAGTGTTCAAGAGGTAGAAGCATAGGGGTCACGTGACTTAGCCTGGATAGATAGGGAAGGCTTTCTGGAAAAAGACACAGCTGGGGCTTGAACGTTGTAACTGAGATTAGAAGTTGATCTGAGTGGAACAGACAGAGGGGTCCATGGAGGCCACATGAAAAGAGAAGAGAAGGACAATTTCGGAGGATTCCATTCTTATTCCCATTTCAATAGCCACTGCTTGTGATGACCTTGCAGCCACCTGGAACAGAGCCTGGAACAGAAAACACAGCCCACTTCCAGAACACGTTATGCTAAAGAATTCCCCCCATACATATCACCCTTATAGCTGCCATACTCAATTTGAATTGAACTCATTTGATCTTTGGAAAAAGGGAAATAAAACCAAAAGCAAGACAGAGGGCTATGGAGGGGAACTGGGGGGAAAGTGCTTTACACACAATAAATAATTTAGTTTTTACCTTAACCCAGTGAGGAAATGGGCACAAAGAAACTAAACTTGCTTAAGGTCACATATCTAGTAAGTGGCTGGGCTAGACTGAGATCCACACAGCCTGTTCTTCTTCCCAGTGAAAATCTTACAGTACTGATCATCCTCTGCTTGTAGGTAGATGTAGACATGCAATTGGAGCTGCTCATTTGGTCTTGGGGTCTGGGTAAGATAGTCCCAGAGCTTATATAAAGAAGATCTTAGCAATGAATTGACAAGACAGCTGAACAACCAAGGTCATGCTTATTTGCTCTGTTTTGAGTTCTGTTGCCTCTCCACCTGCCACCTCTAGAAGAGGCTTTATTCAGTGGACACAAGAGCTTCCCTGAAGGGTATGACAGAGAAGCAGTAGTTGTCTTCTCAATAATGGGGAGGCTCCCAAGGTTTTACCCATGATAACCTATGAGGTCAGGACAACAAAATATTTTCCTTATAAAAATGATAAAAAGCTCAGTTTGAATACTTTCACCAAGATCAAATAGTAAGCATGGTTCAGTTTTGTATTGTAAACTAGTCTAGTCCTAGTTGAACAAACACTCCTCTGTGTATTTCCAAAGTCCTGCAAAATGATTCATATAAAAGATCTCCATCAGCAAAGAATTTGTGAAACAGGATGTTACTTAATATACTCTTACTTGTAGACTCACTATTGGTAAAGTCAAAATTCTGAGAAGTCCAGTAATAAACTCGCTTAAATTTAAATCATTATTTTTAAGACCTGTTTACTGCAAGTCTCTGTTTCCTTCTCTCTGCATAAGGGGAGAATATGGCTTTTCTCATGGAGTTTTAGGGGAAAGAATGGAGTTAGAAAGGAAATTTGGGGCCAGAGTGTCCCCTTAATGAGCAGTATGACTTGAGTATATCCAGCCTGCTGTGTTTCTTATATTTAAAATCCAGCCAGTTTCTTATATTTAAAAGATGCATGGTAACTATTCACTGGATTGTTTTGAATTGGGCAGATTCTCAGCAACATTTCCTGGTACATCAAAGTCACTAAATGAATATCACTCCTCTTCCCCTCCTTTACCTTATTTCCTACGTTCCCCTTTCATTCTTCTTTTCTTACAGCTACCTTTCTTCCCTTCCCTGCCTTACCTGCTTTTGGTCCTCGGAGCCCTGTCCTCCTGTCAATTAAATGCTAAATGCAATTAAAGAGAAAGGGATGATAATCAAAAATGGAATTCTTTTAAAGTAACCTTAATACTTTCTCTACAGAAATCCTTGAAAAACTGACCTAAAAGGAGAGAAGGCAGGTTGTACCTTTTTATCCTTGAAGATCCTTTTATTACAACCATTTGGAAAGGGCTACCATGGCCCCTCTTAGCTGTCAGCACGTTCTGCAGCAGTGAGCACAGCAATCCTGTTCTCTCTGGGACAGATCACAGGATCCCTAGCTGAGCCCTCTACGTTTATATTTTACTTGACCAAGCTCTGGTGGAAGACTTTGTGTCCTTAAAATTGGTACAGTGGAGAGGTTTGGAAGCATGTAGCCTGGCACCAAAAGGCCTCAAAATAAAAGAGGCTGATCAAGGGAGGTCAACTCATGAACAGAACTCAAAGGAAAAGTCTTTGAAAGCTACTGATGATTATTACCAGCTTATGTTTGTCCTTGGGTGGGGAGTGCTTCTCGTAGATCCTAGTTACATATATGCAAAATATGGATGGAAAAGTACAGTCAATGTGCAGGGAAGATTTTCACGTGAGAGAGCCACACCATCTAATGATCAATAAACAACTGTCTTTAAATGTGCCAGCCCACCCCTAGGTTGCCAGTGACTAGATGAGATGGTCTGGGCAACTGGAGTAACACAGGTATGACTTAGTTTCTGAGCTAAATCCAAAATGACCACAACTGAGACAAAAACAAAAGAAGCAAAGACTGTGGCAACCGACCTTGATGTTACACAGATTTTCATACGATTAGAATATCTTGTAAATCCATGTAAAAGTAATCCACAGAATACTAGTAAAAGGCATCTGCTCAGCTATATTAGCTGGATCGAATGGAAAGGAAATATTGTAGTGCTCAAAGACTCATCCACAAGGTACCTTTACCTCACGGCCACTGCTTAAATGTCCCCTGAAAGGGAGAGCCTAGTATTTCATTGTGACCTAATACAATGCTAGATTGTTACACATAGCTATAAGGAAAATGAACTCAGAATTATTCAGGCCAATATGAGCTAGGTATTTTAAATATGGACCCTTAATTATCACTTATTATTTTACTCTTTAAACGATCTTTGAAAAAAAATTCCATGTAACAGTTTCATACAAAACAAAATCATTTTTTGAGTGAGTCAGTCCTTAGAATGGGGAATTAATTTTACTGTTGCCCCTGTTGTTGCTATTAATAGTGAATACCTACGTTGTGCTGGAAAATATACTAGAAACAAAAAGTGAAATATTGATTTGAAATTACTTTCTCAGGTTGCCGTTTGGACTAAATATTAAAATGCCTACTTTACAGATAAAGAAATTAAAATTCAAAATAAAAGTAATTCAAGATCATTCAGCCAGGAAGAGCTGGGATCACCTGGGATGTGAAACCAAATATATCCCCCCAATTCTTTATTTTCTGCAGTCATTCCTCTTGAATTTTCTTCCATCTTCCTCTTCACATTAGCAGCATGCCCACCTCATGCCTCATGTGTAAGTGCATAAAAAGCTTGCCCTCCATGCCAGTGTATTCCAAGATAACCTCTTCTGAAAGTCTGCTAATCTCCCCACACCAGGAGGAAACTCTCAGATCTTCAGAGTTTAGAAAGGGGCATCAAACTCTTCAAGGACAGTCGTGGTTAATGGCAGCTGCTAATTACTGCTTTGGTGTCCTTCTGGATGAAAGGAACAGCGTCAAATTTGCAAAGAAATTAAGACTATTTGCCAGTGGGACAAACTTAGGACAAAGTAAACCCAGTGACCCAAGTGAAGACCATATGGAGCAATCCAAATAGAATGTATGTGATAGATTTTTGTAAACACTGGCTACTGAGAGAAGGCAAGTGTGGTGATTCTTATTTAATCATTCACTCAAACATCATTTGCTTACAGCTTGTGGGGAGAGAACCAACGTTTATTTGTTCCTTCATTTCTTTCTCAAATATTTACTCAACATTTACCATTACCAGGTACTGTCCTAGGACCCGGAGTAAAACAATTACCAAGTTAAGCTCCCCACTGTCATGGTGCTAACACTCTAGTGAAGGGAAGACAGTCAGTCGATTAGGATATAATGGGAAAATGATCAGGTAGTAATAGCAGCTCTTAAAAGAATTAGAGAAAGATCATGTGAAGTGAGTATGTTGGGACTACTTTATGTGAGATACTCATGGAAGTCTGGAATAGAGAATGGCTGGAAGGAGGCAGCCACGTGAATACTGGTTGAGGAAACTCCCAGTCAGAGGGAGCATCTAACACAAAGTCCCTATGACAGGAGAAAGCAAGCCTGTGTGTTCAAAGAATTAAAAAGACAAAACAATGTTTTGAGTTAACAAGAGTTGATGAAGTCAGAAACGTTGGAAGGGCTGTGGAAGGGCTGTGGGATAGGAACTTCACTTTTCCATAAGACATGGTAAAGATGGGGCTGGTGATGTGGATGTGTTGGTGAAAGCCAAGGGACAGAATGAGAGAATCGGTGTATAGAAAAGGACCAAGGACAAAGCCTGGGGGTGGTCTACCATTCAGAAACAGCACAGGAGACTGAGTAGGAGAGGTAGGAGGTAAGTCAACAAACTGTGATGTTAGTGAAGCCAAGAGAAAGAAATATTGTACCGTGGGGAAAGAAATTAGCCAGGCCTGTCACTGCTGAGAGGAAAAGGGACAGAATTGGCAAAGAGACCATAGGGAAGGATTGCTGACTTTGACATGAACAGTGTCTGAAGATGATGGAGGTAGAAGCTTTGACTGGAACAGAAAATGTGAGAACATTAAGGGTAGGCAGAAGCTATAGACCTCTGTTTTTTTTCTTTTAAATTTAATTTTAGTTTTTCAGTGTTCCAAGATTCATTCATGCGTCACACCCAGTGCTCGCTCCATGCAATACGTGTCCCCCGCCATTACCCACCACCAGGCTCACCCATCCCCCCACCTTGCCCTTCCAAAAACCCTGTTCCCTGTTTGTTTTGATTCGCCTCCCCCTCCAATTTCCCCCCATTCACTTTTCCTTTCCTTCCCCTAATGTCCTCCATGTTATTCCTTACACTCCACAAGTAAGTGAAACCATGTGATAATTGACTTTCTCTGCTTGACTTATTTCACTGTGCATAATCTCCTCTAGTCCCGTCCATGTTGATACAAAAGTTGTATATTCATCCTTTCTGATGGAGGCATTATATTCCATTGTATATACGGACCATACCTTATTTATCCATTCTTCCACTGAAGGGCATCTTGGCTTTTTCCAGAGTTTGGCAATTGTGGCCATTGCTGCTATGAACATTCTGGTACATCTGGCCTTTCTTATCTTTGGGGTAAATACTCTGTAGTGCAATTGCAGAGTCAAAGGGTAGCTGTATTTTTAATTTCTTCAGGAATCTTCATACTGTTTTCCAAAGTGGCTGCACTAAATTGCATTCCCACCAACAGTTTAAGAGGGTTCCCCTTTCACCACATCCTCTCCAATACTTGTTGTTTACTGTCTTGTTGATTTTGGTCATTCTAACTGGTGTAAGATGGCATCTCAATGTGGTTTTGACTTGAATCTTTCTGATGGCTAATGATGATGGACATTTCTTCATGTGTCTGTTAGCCGTTTGTATGTATAGACATCTATTTTAAGAAACTTTCTTATTAAATGAAAGGCTGGGTCTGGCCAGAGTGAGAAGAGAATGTAGTGAAGGGAAGGATTTTTCTTTCCTAAACAGTAAGAATTATATGGCAGGTTTTTACTTTTGTGTGTTGATAATATCTGGAAAGGAAGAAGAAACTATTGATATTTAGGAGAAAGGGGTAATTTCATGAGTAAAGGCTTGGAAATAATGAGAAGAAATGACATCTATAGCCCTGTGGAGGGGGTGACCTTTAACAGTGCCCGTTCCACACTCAGCACTTTTGAAAAATATAAGCCTCAAAACCACCCTATGTGGGAGATGGTGTTCTCATCATTTTATACTTAAATTAAGGAACTGGATCACTAAGATCCCACACTTTTCACTACTTCTCCCATCTCTGGATTCTACCTGCCCACATCAGATGGGACATTGAGTGTCTACTTCATGTGGGAAGGTTTAACATCAGCGATCTTCAAAGATCTGGCCTCTGCCTGATCCTGCTGTGTCATCACGTGCCACTCTGCTCGAGTAGCCTTATAGATCCAAGAACACCGGATACCTTGCCATTTAGAGACTGTGTCTTGTTCTGCAAATGCTGCCCTGGACAGCCACATCCCTCTGTAGCAAACACACTGCCCATCTCTCTTCCAATCTTCCAAAACAACTTCCCATCTCTCTGGTTGGTTCCTTTGTTTCTCTCATGACAATTCAAGAATCCCTTCTTCTCCCCAGGCCTCAGTGACTGTTATTTATATTCCTTTCGTCTTTGTAATGTGATTGGATATTTATATCCCTGTGTCCTCAAATAAGCTGGAAGATCCTTGAGTTGGGATACTTGTGCCTAGCCTAGGACTAGACATAAAATGGCTGCTTGCCAAGTATTTGTGGAAGAAGGAAAGGAAAGATGATTTGTGCTTAGCACCATGACCGATGTATTCATTTAAGTCATGCAAGTATTTGAAGACAGGTATATCAAATAGCTTCTTCACATTATTGCCATGGGGAAATGAGGACTCCCATTCTTTTTTTCTGTCCCATTTGAATATCCCAGGTTCAACCCCATCCAGGGAAAGAAACTGGGAAGAGAAGAATGGGAATAACCTTCGAAAAAGAGATGGGAATCAACATCTTAGCCCAGGTGCCAATTGTTTGGCTATACACATTCTTTGAAGAACATTGCCCCCCACTGCCTGGTCCTATGCCCCAAGACAAATGTAAAATGCATACTCAGCTGCTATTAAGTGGAGTTCACAAGGATGAACATCACCCTTTTTTTTTTTTTTAACTTGAAGACATAAAATAAATTTAGCCTCAGTTGAGCTTCAATCATATTATAATATAAAAGGAAATTAGGTAAATTGTCCAGTGAATGTTAATAACAATAATCTATCTTGCTCGTATATTGCATATTCTTCTGGCATTCTTAAAGCAGTCTCATGTACCTATTTCTAAATAATAATTCAGTAAATATCATGGGAATGAGAGTAAATCTGAGTTATACTCTTCATGTGGCAACTAACAACAGCCCTATAAGCCATACAGGGCAAGTTCTGTTGTTTCAGTTCTGCAGATAAAAGGATAGATGCTGAGGTTGTTGTACACATCTGCAGCATAAACTTTCCAACTGTGGGGAGCCTTTTCCAAATCAGGCATTTATTTCACCAGAGTTGAATCATTGACAGACCTTCCATAAGTAAAAGTAGGGAGTCCAAAGAGTCAGGGTCCAAATATGTGTTACCACTGCACGAAGTAGAAACATTGGGTTCCTCAGACCTTAACATTATTGATGCACCTTCAGGAAAAAGTTGCAAAGGTTAAACAAAGGTCATCATTCATGACAGCAGGAGAAAGGTTTAGTGGAATTAACACAATTGTACAATCTCCAGCAAGAAAAATTTGAGCTGTCTTGTACCATTTCTAAGTCCATAAATCTGTATTGCCCCCATTAAAGCCTTGTAGACACAGAAGCAAAGACAGAAACCCAGGGAGTCTAGCAACCTTTTTATAGCAGAATCAATTAGGTGTGTGCTGTGCTTTTAAAATGCACCGCTTCATATTAAGGAGCTTAAGGGGTGAATAACAAGCTCATAAAATGTTAATAACTATAATGACTATAGTTCTGGCAACACCTTTAACAGTGTGGAAATGTCATGGGACCAGAGATAGTAAAATGCCCTTGGAAGAGTGCTGGGCATTGGGAGGGCTTGAGTGGACCGAAGAGGAACACTTGCATCATCACTGCCCCTGCCTCAGCGCCGTTGGACTTGGTGGAATATAAGCTCTGGCCTGGTCCTTTGGAAACACCACCATGTCCCTATTACTCTAAAATAAACAGATGGAGTGGCTCAGTAAGGGAGCAATGAGCCAGGAGTCAACGTATCTGACCCATGGTGCTTTCGTGCCACCAGCTCACTGCATAGATCAGAGGCTGGCTTCTCTGAACCTCAGTATCCATGTCTTAAGAAAGAATCCAAAGTGTTCTTCATTCACTGTTTTCAACACTAGGAGTTAAATGGCACTATTATCCCATTTTGGCAGATGTCAAAGTCTTACTGTTTAGCTGAGGTCGCGTAACCAGCATCTTTGGTCCCCTGTTCCATGGTGCTGCCAACTGAGGGAGATCTGAGTTCCCCTTGAGAGTGTGTAGTCTATGATTTTGTGTACCACCAGTCATCATGGTTAAACCAACATCTTCAGTTAGAGTCTGGGGAAGAGTTTTTGTGAAAATAATGTCCACTTTGGTACACTAACAACTAGGATTTTTTAACTTCATAAGCATCTTTTTTTTTTGTAAGATTTTATTTATTTGAGAGAGAGAGAGAGAGAGAGCATGAGAGGAGGGGAGAAGGTCAGAGGGAGAATCAGACTCCCCATGGAGCCGGGAGTCCGATACGGGACTCGATCCGGGGACGCCAGGATCATGACCTGAGCCAAAGTCAGTTGACTAACCAACCAAGCCACCCAGGCACCCAACTTCATAAGCACCTTGTTTGACTCTTAGAGATTTTATTTCAGCACTCATTCTCAAAATTCAAATTAGGATTCTAAACCAATATGTCTGACTGGCTCAATGCTACTTTTAGTTGTAATATAAAACAAGTTTCATAGTATGGTAAGATGAAAACTCTATCTGTTCTAAAAGTATACAAAGATTGCTTTTTTTAGAATGCTCTCTGGTTTAGAATGTATGAGATAAAATCGGAGGCTGGACAAATTGATGTCTATCAGGGGAAATAAACACCTGCTTTCAGGAACTGTAGTCTCTCCTCAGCTGGGAAAACCACAATGCTATCAAGGGCTTCTCTGTTCGATAAATACCTATTTACCCTGGAGTATGTAGCTCAAACAGGTCTGCTGCGTGGAACCTTCTCAGCCTGCAGGTCACTTGACTTCTCCCTTCATCAGCCTCTTCATATCTACTACAGACTTTATGGTATCATTGGCAAGCTTTCTGGCAGTGTCTGTGAAAGGCAGTTTAGAACCAGTTAGGAGCACTGATGCTAGAGTCTGATTGTCCTCACTGGAAGCTAGTCAGATACTAGCCCTATAATCTTTGCCAACTGACTTGGTCATCTGTACTTCACTTCGCTTTATTTGCCTTGCTGTCTGGGAGAATAATAATACTTTTCATGGTTGTTGGTAGGACTAAACTGCGTTAATCCGTGTACTTAGAACCTGGAGCCCTTAGATGTTAGTTATACTATGAAAAGAACAGGAGCGTTGGAATCTAACAGAGTTGGATTTAAATCCCACCTCTGCCTTTGTTAGTTGTGTGGCCCTAGGAAAATCCTCTTTCTGCTTAAAACCCTAATTTCCTCTTTGGTGAATTAAGCCCACTATTCCTATTATTTATCTTGAGGGTCGTTTTAAGATTGTGGCTAGTGTAGACGATGTACTATCTGAAAATGAGTTAGATAGGCAATGGCGGTGGCGTCAGTTTGCAGAGAGTGGCTGTGGTGTGGTGGGTGGTGTCAGCATCAGTGATGGGAGGGCAAAGGTGGAGAGGCGATGCCAGTGAGGGGTGGAGGTGTCCAGGCTATAGTCTTGGTGATGGTTCTTGTCTTGTTGGCATTGGGGCTTTGGTGCTGGTGAGGAAGATGAATGTACGTAGATATGTCTGCCAAGTTAGACTTAACTCATCCAGGGTAGTAAGTGATTCTTTCTCACCTTGGTGTTCTCCACACATGATCAATAGGCCCAAGTACAAGCCATGTTAAGGATTTCATGCCAGTTGATAAAATTTGAAAGAGTCAGGCCTGGGCTGAACTGGGCAATCAGCAGGTCTGACTCTACTCCTGGATTCCCGGGGAGGAGTAATCCTTTGTATTCTGTGTGGTCCAAAGGGGAGGTTTGCAATAGGATCTAATACCCATCTTTACCAAAGGTCAAGGTTGTTTAATCTGCTTGATGTTGTTTAAGATAAAGCATATGAGTAGTGACAGAATTTCATGAGAGTGATATCAAAACAAGTTTCCAGGGAGCGATGAGGACTATAGAGCATACTTAATCATGTACATTAATAGAATATAAATACTTAAGGAGAGACTGCAGTACCTTGCCCCCAGGGTCTATATCCTGTTAATGCCCAAAATAATACACATGAAATGCTATGGTCAAGATAGGCACATAGGAAGCTCTCAAAGTATTGACCAATGATGTTATTATTAACCATCAATATCATTATCATTATCAAGCTTAGACAACTAGACTTTTTAGTACCAGCTCCAATCCCATTAAAGAGTGGGGATAAAATACAATGCAACAGTGATGAGCTCAGAAGTAGAGGCAACAACAGCAGCGAAATTATATATTGAGGTAGAAACTCCACTGTATAGACCAGGCCATTAACGTGTGCATGGTATATTGGAAAGTTGGCAGGCTAGGGATGCACGGATGCCTAGGTCTCTCCTGCTATCTTGCATTCATAGGGCTACACAGCAACCCAGAAAATCCAGCTTTCCCTTCACTATTGTGAGCCCTCCTATTCTCTCTGCCTTAATCAGACCTGGCTGGACCTTGGGGTCTTCAACCGAACAAGGCTGGGAAAAACTGGGCCACGTTTCAGCTATGCCCCAGAAAAATACAAGCCATAGCACAATTCTGGCAAGCCCAGAGACATGCCAACAGCTAAAGGTAAATGGGAAAACTCAAAATTATACTTTCAAATCAAAGCATTTGCCTTTTCAGCAAGGAAGGAAAAGCTCCTGGCTGCACCCAAAATACTACTTTTTGTCAAAGGTAACAGTCTGAAAAATGATGGTAAAAGATTATGAGCGTGCATGCCCCAGTATGTACTCCGAATACATGAGCGGAAATATGATGTGGACCGTGAATCTTTTGTATAATTTGCTCTCAAGATATCAGCTATAAAAGTGGCTGTGTGTTTACATATCTTTACAAAATATTTGATCAGAGAGTAGCACTAGTATTTAAAAATCTTAATATTGGCTACAGTGGGCCTTTCTTAAGTTATAAAATAAACTTCTCAATTAAAAATGAAGTTGATGTTTTCCTTGTTTTTAGAAAGTGGCTTTCAGGAGAAACATCAATTGAGCTTTAATTGTTCTCCCCAACGAACCCAACCCTCACTCCACAAAACATCACCTGGTTTTTAACGTATATCCTTTCAATTCACAATTGCTGGTTTTAGAGTATAGACAATGGCCAGGCCAGGCTGTTTGTTGTGAATAAAGTTTTATTAGAACATTGTCATGCTCATTTGTTTGCATATCATCAGTGGCTGCTTTTGTGCTACTGAGGGCAAAGTTGAGTAGTTGGGACAGACTACATGGCCTGCAAAGCCTAAGATTTCTAATGTCTGATCTTTTATAGAAAATGTTTGTCAATCCCTGGTCTAGACCAAGAATTCTCAACACGGTGTATTTGAATCACATGGGGAGCTTGGAAAAGTCCCAGCACACAGGTCTGACCCTAAGTTCATTAGATCAGTATCTCTGAGGGTGTAACCCCAGCATTTTTTAAGTACACATTGGGTCATTCCAATGTGCAGCGAAGGTCTAGAACCATTACCGTAGGAAGCCAAAACTTGGAGTACTGGTTCAGTGGAAATATTCTTTAAATGGAATTCAGACTACCTGCCTCTAAGGTGGTTGCAGACGCTCAACTATGCCATTTTCCATTCCTTAAAATCAATCAATCAATAGATAGAGAAATATTTTTTTTGAAAGCCCCAACAAATAGCTATTCCTCTTTGACAAGTATTTATCTCCCACTTATTTACATTCTCGATGCAGTGGAGAATCCAGCCCCCAGTAAGTGTTGATATTCTTTAGCACCTGCTGTAGGATCTTTCTCCTATATGAAGGCTTTCTGAAGCCTCTGCTCAGAGTTCTCTGTAGGCAGCCTCCGTAATAATGCAGACTGTGGAAGGAGGAGGCACAGATGGGGACTGGAGGAGTGCCTCCAGGTAGCAGAAGGCAATGAATATTCAGAAAGACTGTTGTGTATGTAAATCAGAAGGTTCTTATATAATAATAAATGTGATTCTACCTTACAAAAATTTCCTTATCAACTACACTTCTATTTTTAGATTATGGGCCAGCTGAATCAGTGGGTCTCTAGAACGAGCTGAGCAGCTTCCAGAATCCTAACTGGTGGGAGTGCATAACAGAAAATACACCACCCTACACACGAACACACACACCCACACACCTACACACACAGAGAGGGCACGCACACAGAGGAATCAGAACCGAGTTTTAGTTCCTTTTCTGCCGTTCCCTCTATCCTGTGACCCTGAACTAATTGGCTTATTTCTCTGAAGTTGAGGTTTTCCTGTGTTTTTGGTTTTTTGTCGTTTTAAGTGTGATTCTGTAAAGTTGCATCACACAGTTTCTCAGAGCCCAGTTGGATGAATCTGTGACCTTAACTCACTTCTTAACCCATCCTGTCGTTATTCCCTGGAGAAAAGCCTCCAACTCTCCCTTTCTCCTACACAGACAGACGCTGGACCTTTTGGCTTATGCACAGCTGAGTAAGTTATTCAGTCTGTGTTTCATTTACACATATTCATTTGACAAGCGTTTGAGCCTCTTCTGGGAGCTAAGCCTTGTTCTAGGTACAGAAGACCCAGGATAAGAAAGGTAAGAACGTGTCCTCATGGAGTTTACATTCTTGTGGTGAATCTGAAATGCAAATCACTATTAATAGCTTACATATCTCACATCATTTTATTTCATCTTTATGGTAATACAGTACTTTTACTATGTACATTTTATAGATGAAGAAATGGAGTCTCCAAACTCTGAAAAGTTTTAGAGCTGGTTTAAGATCCCAGAGTCAGGACTTTAAGCTGTGTCCTTTGATGCTACGTCATGTGTGTGTTCCACTAGGCTCACTGACTGTTCCCTACCTCCGTGCTGGTAACCTTTTACAGATGAACGCCTTCTATTACCTGAACACAGTAACACACTTCCCAATATGATAAAGATTTGTTTCTCCAGGTTGCCTCTGATAACTTGGCAGAAAGCACAGTGTCCGGGAGAGGTAATAGGGACAGATAGGAATTAGTAGGATGTGGGGGTTGGAGCCAAAACAAAAATCAAGCATGCTGAAGCTGAAGCCCCAGCTCTGGCCTTTGCCCAACCTTTCGTACTCTGGGCTTCAAACATACTGCATCGCTTACGTGACAGATTGTATTTCACAAATACCTGTTCTTCCAGAACATTGACAATAACCTGTGAAGATCCAGAATCTACACTGCTTCCCTTTATCCCTGACTGGGCCATTGTGACTTTCCCACCCACTCGATTTCCGAGATGGAGTTTCTCTTGGGATAACTAGCTTTAAAATCCCGCCACTCTCTGTGAAGGAACTCGATCTCTCTCTTCTTTGGTTCCTCTGCCCCCCAGACCCAGCTACTCTCTTTTCATCCTTAGATACTGCTTCATCTGGGAAGCCTCACCAGATTGTCCAAGTTCAGGTTCCGTTTTCTCCCCTGGGAACCTTTCAACATAACGATGGTGGAATATATTGTAGTGTGTCGAATTGCCTGTTGCCCTTCTAGCCTGAGAACCTCTCGAAAGCTGTAGCTGCGTGCTGATGGTATCTCCTGCAGCTAGCACAGTGCCTGGCACGGGGTGGGCACTCAGATGCCAGTCTAGGTGATGAATCATGTTTGTACAGGAGCAGTCGGCACAACTGAGCGGCAGACCAGGTGTAAAAGAAGTACAGATTTTAGTTCCTGCTGGGCTTAGTATTTGTTCAGAAGTGGAGCAATGTCACAAAGACTCTACCACAGTCTTAGGCTTCATTAACAGAAGTTTAGGATAAATAATAGAAGGAGGCAATAACCCTGTTTTTGTTCTAAGTTCATCTACGATATTGTTCGTTTTCTCAACCCCCTCCTTTTTTTTTTTTTTTTTTTAAGGATTTTATTTATTTATTTGACAGAGAGAGATCACAATTAGGCAGAGAGGCAGGCTCCCTGCTGAGCAGAGAACCCAACATGGTGATTGATCCCAGAACCCCAAGATCACAACCTGAGCCGAAGGCAGAGGCTTTAACCCACTGAGCCACCCAGACACCCCTCAAACCCCCTTTTAATATATCCTTTTTGTTGTCTATTCGTAAGAGACAAAATTATATATTGAACAGTGGTTTGAAGAAAGGACTCTTTTGCCTGGAGTCAAAGGGGGAGGCCCAACTACATCGTAAAATCATTGGATAGTTGTCCTATGAGGAAGGGACAAGCTTGTGCTATTTGATGAATATGTAAAGACCAGATCAGGTGATATTCCTGGAGGAACCCTCTAGCAAGAAAAAACATGTTTACCTCAGTCAGGAATGTGTGATTTAAAAGATAAACAGTTTTATGTCTTTAGTATAATATAGGAAAACCTTCAGATTTAAAAAATACTGTTGTATGTGTTGGGAATAGTAGAGAGTTGTGTTTATTTTTCATATTAAATAAGGCTTGTTTTGAGAATGAATGACACTATAGAGGCAGGAAATTGGCCCTATGATCCAGGGGTATGTTTGATTCCTGCACTGGAGGAACAGAGGCAAGAGAAACACATTGGGGTCCTTGGGAACTTTCACGGACTGAGTTCTGCCAGTTCCTGAGCATCAGCCCTTGGCAGGGTTCTACCTGGCCGCTAAGTGTGAATGCTCAGTGCATTAAATCATCATCTGTAATCCCTCATTACTATCCAAGTAAGGTGGCTGTATAGTCAATAGCACTTAGGCTCACTACATGGAGTGATTACCATGAGCCCTGCATTGTCTGTAATGTTGGCATTGATACAACTCAACACTAGAGAGACTTGGAGATCCTTCAGACTAAAAGAATGAAGGGGTGAGGGCACTGAGGGCACTGGGGTTGATTGGGTGACTGCCTTGGGTCAGGCACTACAGTTGGCACACACAATCCTCATATCACAACCTCTCCAGATTTTAGCTCTTACTGTCTCCACTTCTTGGGTGAGGAAATGAGGCTCACAGAAGGCAAATCGTACCCCTGGGACAACACAGCTGGTAGGTCTAGAGTCTACTACTTTAGTTTAGATCTATCTGACCCCTGTAGCCTGTGTTCTTCCCACCATACCACCCTCCCCTCTCTCAGCGGATGCTTCCCCAGCGTCTGTTACACTATGCATTAAGGAATGCAGACTAAATGCTAAGAGAGAGAAGCAGAGAACATGCTTGTTCACAAATTATGGAATCCATGATGGGACGTTATAAAATGTAAAGAGATAGGGCACTGTAAGGTAATTCAAGGAAAGGAGAGTTGGCTTACATCCTGGGAAGATTTCCTTCAGGAAAATCTAGGGAAGTTATGGGTCTTGGGAACAAAAATGTAACTGGCAGGAAGAAACCTCAACAACCCCAAATGATAATCACTTGGAGCCTCTGATGTTTCTCTCTTCCAGAGTGTACCTGAATTCCATTATTTTACCTCCTCTCTTGGCCTCCTTGGGGAACCTGAATGGGGAATTAAAAGATTGGTTTTCCTTGTCTTCTTCCTTAGACTTGGGATCAGATCTTTTCAGATATTTTTTAAAAAAATGTGTTAGGCAGTATTAAAGATATAAAAATCTTTATCGATATATATAATGAACAATAAAACGCACCATTCCCTTAAATTAAAAACAAAAAATTTTACTAGTATGGTTGAAGCCCTCTTTTCCCAGATAGCATTTCCTACGTCTTTGGTTAGGTTTATTCCTAGGTATCTTATGGTTTTGGGTGCAATTATAAATGGGATCAACTCCTTAATTTCTCTTTCTTCTGTTTTGCTGTTGGTATATAGAAATGCAACTGATTTTCTGTGCATTAATTTTATATCCTAACACTTGACTGAATTCCTGTATGAGTTCTAGCAGTGTTGGAGTGGAGTATTTTGGGTTTTCCACATAAAGTATCGTATCATCTGCAAAGAGTGAGAGTTTGACTTCTTCTTTGCCAATTTGGGTGCCTTTTATTTCTTTTTGTTTTCTCATTGCTGAGGCTAGGACTTCTAGTACTGTGTTGAATAGCAGTAGAGATAGTGGGCATCCCTGTCGTGTTCCTGATCTCAGGATGTTGAGAATTATATTCGCTGTGGGTTTTTCATAGATGGCTTTCATGATGTTGAGGAATATACCATCTATGCCTACACTGTGAAGAGTTTTGATCAAGAAAGGATGTTGTACTTTATTATGTGCTCTTTCAGCATCTATTGAGAGTATCATATGGTTCTTGATCTTTCTTTTATTAATGTATTGTATCATACTGATTGATTTGCAGATGTTGAACCAACTTGCAGCCCAGGAATAAATCCC
>CM053613.1:48609734-48670823 GCA_028646535.1 Procyon lotor | reverse complement strand
AAGTTTATGGTCAGGAATAAACAAGATCCCATATGCAAAAATACCTAAGGAATTTTAAAATCCTTGTATGTAATATTTTAAGAAAATTAATTATCTCAAGTGACTTTTTTAAGGCTTTATGATTATTTCTCATTTTGTGTAAAGATTATTATCACAACTGAATTTGTCTGTTGGTGATTTGCTGAGACATGACTGTTTTGCATTGCATGCATCTGGATCCTCTAAAAAGCAGACCCGAAGACCAGATTAAACATGCAAGAATGCTATAGGGGGGATGCCTGTGTGAAAGAAAACAATGAGGTCAAAAAGGAAGACTGGGAGAGCTAACAGATAGCAAGGCGAGTCTGTGACTCTCAAGTGAACAAGAGACGGAGAGTTGGATGAAAGCATCCTGGACTGCCATGTGATGTAAGTCAAGTCCACCAAAGCCACTGGAGAGCCCTCAAGCCAAAGTCAGTTTGGAAGTGGAGGAGACCCCCCAACCCCCAGGAGCTGGTATACCTTAGTGTCCCTGCCGTGCTTAATCCTTGACCCAGAGAAGCCTGTGGGAGTTGTGGCCTTGGCATAAAACCAACAAGGCTACGGAAGAGTGGCAGCCAGAGCCCTTGGTCAGTGACTCCCTGCTGTTGGAGGTCTCCAGGTTCATTGTCACAGCTGCCTCGCACATGACCTTCTTATGTTTACAGCGGTGTTCAGGTACTCCTTTGTTCTTCCTTCAGCAATGTCTATTCTTGCAGATCTCTTTCAGGGCTCACCTCTCACTTTTCCTTTAAACAAAATTTCAATAACCCTAAGGTTGACAAAACAGGCAATCAGTTTGTCAAGAGAGTGGGTCAATTCTGACTTTTTGATAATATAATTTGACTGAATTTTTAGTGATGTGATGGTGCAGTAGGTTCTGATGGCTAGTGGTAGTACAGTTCCTACCTCGTAGAGTTAGCCACTGACTTCAGATTTGGTTAGAACTGACTTAGCCCCTGCCTGTCTGTATGACTGTGGTCACGTCATTTAACTTTGGTGATCTTCTTACTTCTTTTAAAAGTGAATATAATAATACCTACCACAAAAAATTCTCAATATTGAGAATCAAACACAATAAAACTAGACAGCTAGCAAATTGCTTAGCATAATTCAGTTGATACATTTAGTAAATCACTTGTATTTTTAGTGTAATTATCATCATTATCTTCTCTGATCATCAACCACATAATAAGCATTAGTGAACAAAATATGTAGTATTAATAAAATTAATATTTACATCTCTCCTAACATAGTGGTTGGCACATGCCAAGTAATCAACAGATACTAGTTTCTTTTCTTCCCTCCTATTTCTCTGACAGTGTTACTTTCCTCTTGCAGAAGTATTTTTCTGCATATTAAAAAATTCCGTCGTCTTCAAAGAGGCCATTTGTCCCCTTTGTTTCCTTTTGGGCCAAACATAGGCAACAGCATACTGATGGGGATTCCATGAATTCGTTCAGTATTCTTTTATTCAGTATTTTGTTGACAGCCTAGTTGGTGCCAAACAGCAGAAGTTCTGCTGGGTGTGTAATTGTTTTTGCCCTGAAGAAACTCATCAAAGTTTCTTTGCTTCCTTCCTTGCTTCCCCCTCTCTCTGCCCGCCTCTCTGCCTACTTGTGGTCTCTCTCTCTCTGTCAGGTAAATAAATGGAACCTTTAAAAAAAAATAGATTTTATTTATTTATTTGACAGAGACACAGTGAGAGAGGGAACACAAGCAGAGGGAGGAGAGAGGGAGAAGCAAGCTCTCTGCCAAGCAGGGAGCCTGATGCAGAGCTCCATCCCAGGACCCTGAGACCATGCCCTGAGCCAAAGGCAGGCATTTAACGACTGAGCCACCCAGACGCCCCTTTTAGTAAGTTTTTTTTTTAAAGATTTTATTTATTTATTTGACAGAGAGAGAGAAAGATCACAAGTAGGCAGAGAGGCAGTCAGAGAGAGGATCGGGGAAAGCAGGCTCCCCACTGAGCAGAGAGCCCGATGTGGGGCTCGATCCCAGGACCCTGAGATCATGACCTGAGCTGAAGTCAGAGACTTTAACCCAATGAGCCACCCAGGCGCCCCCCTTTTAGTAAGTTTTTAAATGAAGGAAAGAATAATTAGAGCTATGCATGCTCTGCAGCCTCCCATCCACCAGTCTATCCCTTTTATGCTGATTTCTCTCTGATTCCATATCAAGTTTCTCAGGAAGCTTTCTGAGGCTACCTTTGCACACAGGAACTTCCTCATTCCCAAACCCTCACAATAATAAACATTTGTAATTCTCAAGTAGCCTTTAATTATAAGGTGTCTCATGTATTTTATTATGATTTATTTATTTATTTTAAAGATGAGGGGTATATATATAGAGAGAGAGGGAGAGAATCTCAAGCGGACTCCCCTCTGAATGTGGAAGCCAACAACAGGGCTTGATTTCACCACCCTGAGGTCATGACATGAGCCAAAATCAAGAGCCAGACACTTAACCAACTGAGCCACCCAGGCACTTCTTATGTATTTATTTATTTCTTAAAGATTTTATTTATTTCTTTTGGAGAGAGTTCATGCATGCAAGTGGGGAGAAGGGCAGAGAGAGAGAAGCAGACTCCTCACTGAGCACAGAGCTCCATCTCACAACTCTGAGATCATGACCTAAGCTGGAAGCAAGGAGTCGATGCTTAACTGACTGAACCACCCAGGCGCCCCTTTATCTGTCTATTTTTTTTTTTTAAAGATTTTATTTATTTAGTTGACAGAAAGAAAGAGAGATCACAAGTAGGCAGAGAAGCAGGTGGTGGGGGGGGTGCAGGGGATGCAAGCTCCCTGCTGAGCAGAGAGCCTCATGTGGGACTCAGTCCCAGGACCCTGAGATCATGACCTGAGCCGAAGGCAGAGGCTTTAACCCACTGAGCCACCCAGGCGCCCCTATCTGTTTATTCTTAATGGAAGTATAATTGACATGCATCTTGTATATTTGATAATAATCTTTTTTTTTTAAATTTTATTTATTCATTTGATAGATCACAAGTAGGCAGAGAGGGGCGGGGGGGGGGGCGGTGATGGTTAGCAGGCTCCCTATGAGCAGAGAGCTCGATCCCAGGACCCTGAGCTGCTGAAGGCAGAAGCTTTAACCCACTGAGCGACCCAGGCACCCCTATTTGATAATCTTTATGCACATAAACCATGTGCACTCCCCAAGAATAGGGTCCATGAGATGCAGTATGATGGAATTAAAGATACATTAATTTGGAATCAGAGCTGCATTTGAACCACCCTGTCCTTCTGCTCACCAGCTGTGTAACCTGGGAGCAATAGGTTACATATTTTGAGCCTTATATTTAATATTTTTATGGCTATATTTTTGTATTATTGAGATAGAATTAACATACATTTTACCGGTTTTAGGTGTATAGCATACTGATTCAGTGTTTATATATATTACAAAATGATCACTACAAGTCTAGTTAAATGACCATCAAGAGTTAGATTATTTTTCTTGTGCAGGAACTTCTACTATCTACTCTTTTAGCAACTTTTAAATAAATTACACAGTGTTAACTGTAGTCTCTATGCTATATGTCACTGAGCCATGACCAATTGTGTAACTGGAACTTTGTACCTTTTAGCTACCTTCATTTTGCCCATTCCCTACCTCTTGCCTCGGGTAACCACCACTTTACTCTTTATGTCTGTAAGTTTGGGTTTGAGGGAAGAAGGTTTTGTTTTAGGATTCTATGTATAAGTGAGATGATACCATATTTCTTTCTCTGAGTTTTTTCACTTGGCTAATTCCTTCAGAGTTCATCTGTATTGTCACAAATGGCAAGATATTTTTCTTTTCTATGGTTGAGTAATACCCCGTTTTGTGTGTGTGTGTGTGTGTGTGTGTGTGTGTGTGTGTATGTATGCATGTGTCACATTTTCTTTATCCATATTCAATCACTGATGGAGATTTAGTTTGCTTCCATGTCTTAGCTATTGTGAATAACGACACAGTGAACACGGAGATGCAAAACATTCTTGGAGTTAGTGTTTTTGTTTCTTTTGGATAAATTCCCAGAAGTTGAATTGCTGGATCATTTTTAATTTTTTTTTAAGGAATTCTGCACTGTTTTCCCCACTGGCTACACAAATTTACATTTATGCCTACAGGGCACAAGTACTCCCTTTCTCCACATCCTCTCCAACACTTTTTGTGTTTCTTGTCTTTTTGATGATAGCCATTCTGACAGGTGTGAGGTGATGTCTCATTATAATTTTGGTTTACATTTCTCCAAAGATTAGTGATGTCAAACATCTTTTCATGTACCTGTTGGCCTTCTGAATGTCTTCTTTGGAAAAATGTCTGTCCAGGTTATCTGTCCATTTTTTAATCAAATTGGTTTTTTTAGTTTTCTTTTTTTCTTTTTTTTTTTTCTAGCTATTGAGTCGTAGGAGGTTTTTTTTTATATATATGTTGGATATTAATCTGCTATCAGATATATAAATTACAAATGTTTTCTCCCGTTCAGTGCATTGCCTTTTCATTTTGTTGTTTCATTTTTTTCGCAGAGCTTTTTAGTTTGATGAAATCTTACTTGGTTATATTTGCTTTTGGTGTCAAATCCAAAAAATCATGGCCAAGACTGATGTCAAAGAGTTTACCGTCTACACTTTCTTCTAGGAGATTTATGGTTTCAGGTCCTGTGTTCAAGTATTTAATCCATTGTGGCATAATTTTTGTGTATGGTGTAAGCTAGTGCTCCAGTTTCACGTTTTTTCCCCCATGGCTGTGAGTTTTCCCAGCACCATTTATTGAAGAGATCGTCGTTTCTCCATAGTGTAGTCTTGGCTCCATAGTCTTAAAGTAATTGACCATAAATGTGTGGGTTTTTTTCTGGGCTCTGTACTGTATTCCAATGACCTGTGTGTCTGTTTTTATGCCAATACCATGCTATTTTGATTACTATAGTTTTACTATTTTATGCCAATACCATGCTATTTTGATTACTATAGTTTGAAATCAGAAACTGTGGTGCCTCCACTTTTGTTCCTATTTCTTAAGTTTGTTTTGGAAATTGGGGGTATTTTGTCTTTCTATAGAATATCTGATCCTAACAAGTAAGGTAACGGCCCCAATGCCTAGCACACAATCCCTCAGTCAATGTGAATTTATTCCCTTCTGTGCTTCTTTACTCACATATTTGCAATGAGATTCTTGGTAAATATAATGTAAAGATGTGTAATGACATGTTAAGAATGGTGTAAACCCATTTATTCCCATCAGAGACCTCTGATGGGGGCCCACTGAATGGGAATATTCTGCCTCAGCAGCCTGTTCTCAGAAGTGAAAAAACAAGCAAGGTACTGTGCTCTAGTGGCAGTGAGGAACCTCTGATAGTTAACAGTGCTCTGAGTAGAGATGATAGGGAGACATTCTGTGCAGCTCTACTTTTGGTTTTGTGAAGTGTATGTTATTTTTGCCTTACCTACATTGCCACTTGAAATACTATTTATGTATTTCATGTGAATTATGCATTCCCTCACACACTCATTTATTCAACAAATACTTATTAAACCGCTTGCTCTGTGCCATGTACACTGAGCCCATCTGGGGACACAAAATTGAAGAGAGAAGGACGCTGAGCAGCAATGAAAAAGCTTTGTTTCTGGAACCCAGGAAGCTGGGTTCAAATCCTGACCAAGTCCTCATCAGTCTGGCAATTTGTGAAGAACCGCTGAGACTCAGTTTCCTTATCTGTAAAATAGACATATTCATAATGATTGCCCAATATGGGTTATTACAAAGATTCAAAGAAATAACCTAAATAAAATATTCGGTGTGACATCTGGTGTGTACTGAGCATTTACTAAATGTTTGATTGTACATATGTGCAGTATATCACATCATCTGATTATTTAAAGCTAATAAACATACATTTTCTAAAATCTCTAGACTAAACCAAGAAGATCACTGATGATTAGGGAGAGGTTTTTGGATCTAGCCTTTGAATGACTTTGCTGTTTGTTTCCAGCTATCTGGATGTCTGTCTTAATATAATACTTCTAGGGGGGCGCCTGGGTGGCTCAGTCGTTGAGCGTCTGCCTTCGGCCCAGGTCAGATCCCAGGGTCCTGGGATCGAGCCCCGCATCGGGCTCTCTGCTCGGCAGGAAGCCTGCTTCTCCCGCTGCCATTCCCTCTGCTTGTGTTCTCTCTCTCGCTGTGTTTCTCTCTGTCAAATAAATAAAATCTTAAAAAAAAAAAAGATTCTCTTTAAAAAAAAAAATATATATATATATATACTTCTAGGAGCCCATAGGCAGTTACTTGGTCGAGGGTGTAGGTGGACGTGGGCAGGCGTGAGTGGGAATAACTGCACAGAGGAGGTGGGTGGCATTTTTTACCTGGCAGGGAAAGGTAGTCACAGAAGAGAAACAGGAAGAGAAAAGGAAGAACAAAGTTGTAGAAAGTCACGAAGTATGTGAGGTATTGCAATCAGTTCAGATGTCAAAATAATTGAAAGTGGCCAAATGTCATAGGATTCCAAATGGCCAAAAATGACTGAAGTGTCATTTCTGTGGTCAGTGAGAGAAGAGGAAGCTGGAAAAATTGATTGAGGTAAAACTGAGAAAGGCCTTGAATGACATAAGTATTTGATGTGGTTTATAGGTTCTCTTGCCTGGCACGTCATCTTCTAGATGGGAAAAGTGGAGTTCAGAGAGAAATTCGAGAGGAGGCTGGCTGTTTCTTTAGTGCTTTACATAAAAACAAAACAAAACAAAAAAAAACACTTTGACTTAAAAGAACATAATTTATTACTTTCTACTATTCAGTTGGTTCAGCCAGCACTCGCCTACTTCATGTTGGGGTCAGACAGGGTACTGGTTAAGTTCAGAGTGGCTTTAGCCACGTGGCTGGGATCTGTACTTAATACTAGTGGAGCCTCAACCACAGCCTAATTCCCTTCCACGTGGAGGACCATGGAACAATGACCTGTGAAGCAACGTGCCGACATGGTTGCTTGGCCTCCTCTCTGTAGCCCAGCATGGCAGTCTCAGGGCAGCCAGATGACTGACTTGGCAGCCCCGTATTTCCAGAATGTAAAGGTGGAAGTTGTCAAGCTTCCTGAAGATCTCGTTCAACCAGTGGCAGAATGTCATTTCCTCTACATTATATTGGTTAAAGTAAATTATGAATAAAGCAATCATTTGTTAAAATACCTTGTATATAAGGCTTCCCAAGTTCAAGGAGACTACACAAAAGCATATATGCCAAGAGGCAGGTTTATTAGGGGACATCAGAATAACAATCTTCCACATCGAGTAATGTCCCTAGACTCGGATCTAGTTACCCAATAAGACCTTGGGAATTAGACCCCAAGTCTCTATCCCTTTTCTTTCAAAAAATGGCATGACGCCTCCCCTTCGCAGCATGATGAGGAAAATGTACAACCACCCCATCATCATAGGCCTTGAATAAAAGCAGCTATTACCCAGCAGCTGCTAGATAGTTACATTCTTTATCCTAAGAGTCCAAGAATACAGCTATAGTCCTCTTTGTAGAGAACAACTCTCTGACCTTCATGGTTGGGTAAGGGAATGAAAAGCCCCTAGATAACTAAGGAAATTACCGGTGACATAGAATCCACTTTTAATGCCAACTGGCAAAAAAATCATTAAAAACAGTTACCATCTTCTGGCCGTAGTGTGAGAGCTATTCAATTCAGGACTAATGAACATGGCACTATTGATCTTCTAAGACCGTGCAGGACTGATCAGTATCAAAGCTATAAATTATATTTATGAAGACATTCAAATAGCACACAATGATTACTTTTTCTCTTGAAAGCCAAGAGTAGCTGCAGAGGCATCAGTTTTGCACAAGGTGATAGAACTACCTCTTCCACAGTTATCTGACCAAGACAGGAAGACGGATATTCATCGGCAAAAAGCACAATCTCATTTTGTTGACTTGATAGTTTCTGCTGTGTCTTCCTTTGTGAATGTTTCATCTCTTTACAGAAGACAATATGTGAAATCATTCTTGATTTACTTTCATCTTTTTCATTTTTTTTTTAATTTGGCAATTTAGCAAACCAGCAAGAATCTGTGGGAAGATGTATTGGAGAACAGGAAATGAAGCCATCAGCTAAAGGAGTCACAAATATTCAAAGAAGTAAATGCTAGTAAAATGTCCATGCTAGAATAGACAATCCCTGAAAAGGAGGTCAAATTCTTTTTTTCTTATAGGAAAACTGAGCCTCCCACTTGTGAAGAAACTTGATCAAGTTCATACAGAAGACATTTTGCGTGGTGCTAGTTGGCAGCTGGACACCCTGCCCTTACCTTTTTTTAAGATTTACCTCATTCATTTATTCATTCGTTTGAAAGAGAGAGAGAAAGAGCAAGATGAGCAGGGCAGAGGGAGAAGGAGAGAGAATTTCAAGCAGACTCCACACCTGGTGTGGAGCTCGACATGGGGCTCCATCTCATGACCCTGTGATCATGACCTGAACCAAAATCAAGAGTCAGATGCTCAACTGACCAAGCTACCCGGGTGCCGCACAGACACCTTTCCTAGAGAGGCCAAATTCCCCTCATAACATACTGTCTTGCCCTGTAAATTGACATCGTACATGGTTGGAAGCTAAGGTTGTGTATGAAAAGGAGCAAGGACCTGGTTAGTAGAAATCCAGTGTTTTAGTTTAAAGTCTAACACCAAATCACTGTATGGGCTTTGACGAAGCACTTAACTTCTTCTCTGGACCTTAGATTCTCCATTAAAAAACAACAAAAAACCTAAATGAGTGCTAAGGCCCCGTTCATCTGAAATTCAGATTATATTTCCTGATTAGGTCTGAGGAGACCTGGGTCTGTGGAAGCTGAATAGGAACATTGCATTTTAAGGGGAGTGGGAAAAAAAATCAGCTCCAAACTTACCATTAGAGAAGGCTTTGATCCCCCAAAGGAATGGTTTTGCAGTGGCTGCAGAGGTCAGCGGCTGTGGGAGGCTAATTTAAGTTGTCTCTGCATCATTGGCAATCATGAGGCTTGATATGCCGTTGAAATAAACTAAACATTCCTAATCACCTCGAGAAAGGGATAACTCATTATAACTGCACGCTAAGGAACTTCAGTGACATTTATTCCGCGTTTGTGTACAAATAGATTACATTATTTAACTAAATCAGTTTGGGCAGCTGGAAGCTACCAGTGTACTCATTTATCCCTGTGGAAGATTGAACAGTGATTAAAAGAGAATACCTCTTTAATTCCAGATGTCATATACATTCCACAGGAGAAGGTTTTGTAGTGCTCTGTGATAATAGCTTTCCACAAACCAAGCATCTCCTTTAATGTCACAGCCACATTTGGAGGTGAGGAAAGGAGCCACAAAAGCCAAAGAAGCCCATTTCTATGGCCATCTGGGACAAATCAGTTCTGGGTTTTTCTTCTACTTTCATTAGGAAACTTGCTGTTCCACACTCCCTCGCTGAAGTGCCTAAGATGATCATAGTTGAGACCAGAACCTTCTGTTTGATGGTTTGGTTCCTTAATTTGGCCATCTGGAATTCCAAAGAGCACATGGTTTCAAAGTGTGAGCTTTCAAATGGGAAGAGGGCCACATTGGACAACCTGCCGTTTGGGACACATCTCAGTTCTTCGAGCCTTGGATGCTTTGTGCTTGTTTCTCTATCAGTTTTTCCCCCTTTTTCCCCTAAAGAAGGAGTCAAATGGATTAGATTTGAAACTTCTATTCCTATGGTTTAGAGAATTTGTTCTGGCACAAACAATCCGGTGCATTACACCTGGTGGGCTTTGTGAGAGCAACTTGAAAACGAACACAGAGAAACTAAAATTTGTTAAATATCTATGATGAGTCAGACATCGTGTGAGGCACGTTACATAATCTCCATTAATTCTCAGAAGTGCCTGCAAAGCTGCTCCATAGACATGTGACCTGAGCAATCATGCGGGGCCCACACTTAGAAGGACCATGTTCTATTGTCACTATCACAAATTCTTAATTTTCTAACAGAGCCTCTCCCAAACCCCATTTTCACTTTGTACTGAGCCCTGCAAATTCTATTGCCGGTCCTAACTGGCTAGTTAGGTATTATTATTTGTGGATGTGTATGTGATTAATAGATAAAAAAAAAATTAGAAGACGTGCTGGAGTTTCAAACTTGTGTCTTCCAAATTCCAAATTGCATATTCTTTCCTTTTTATTTTTCTGAAAAATGAAACTAGGCATAATATATGACATCATATCAAAAGACAAGCTCAATCTTTACCTTAAAACATATCCTACCCCATGCAGGAGAGGAGGAGTAAGATGGGAGAGGATAATAATAATAAGAGAAACACTAGTAAAAAAAAAAAAACTTCTGTAGGTTTCTTGTATATATATTTTTTCACATCTATACATTTGGACATGTGTAGATGATGTGAATATACATGAGAAAATAACTAATGATATCTGAGCCATGGTAAACCATAAATCAAATAGAGTAAATTTTTATTATTTTAAATTGCAAAGTCATTTGCATCCTACATTTAAGTGAGCTAATGTGACTTGTGTCACATCACATATTTCTCAAAGAGAAAAACATTTCAGATGGTAAACAAGTCATGCTTGAACATTAACTATTAGACTCAAGGCCATTTTTAAATAACTGCATTTCTTTTTCTCAGAAAAGCATGTCCTCCATTTAGGATTAACATACTTCAGGCTATGTTTAAGCCTTTGGTGTTAAAATCCAAATTTTAAAAACTAATTATGCTAATACGTAATTAGCATATATCCATGAAGCAAATATATGTTGAGCACCTACTATGTGCTAGTCACTATGTTCTCACACAGGGAATCAAGAGATGAATACATTAACACGTCAAATAATTATTAACTGCCCGTGTGTGCTAGGTATCGCATTAGCCCTTAGAAGTAGATGATGAAAAGTTAGATATTTGCCCTGCTTTCTAAAAATTGATAGCATAACAGGACAGATAGATATTTTTAAAAGAATAAAGGTAAAAAAAAAATGTATAGAGCACGGTATGAAAGATAAATGCAGGATGTTTGGGAATCCTTTTGATGGACTTTGCCTGGATAGGTCACAGCTGACTGGGGAGACAGAATCACAAATGGTATCAAAAGAGCAAAGAAAATGCTAAGTTAAGGGACCAGACGGCAAGGTGTCCAGAGAAGTGGCATTCTGTCCCGAGTGGTGGGTAGGAATCCAGAATACTGCTCATTTGGGGTCCTCACCAGAGGCAGCCTTGGAGTCTAGCACATGGCAGCTCCCACTTGCCGCCCACGTGGAGCCTCAATTTCCCTCGCAGTGAAACGGGTGTTGCACAGGAAGGGAGGGCGGGCTCTGTGACCTCTTAACTCTGAGGACACTGATTTAGTGATTCCAAGAGATGGTCTAGAACGATGTTAAGAGAAGATGAAAGCAAAGCCTGGTGAAGGGAAGAAAGAAAACAACTTGCAGCTGGAGGAGTGCAAGGCACATTTTAACAGCAGCAGCAGCAGCATTTGCCTAAGGTAATGGTGGCACAATGTTGGGTGTTTTGCCTGCTGTATTTAGAATTCTCACTGCATCGGCATCGTGTCTTCATTTGTTAATCTCATTGCAGCTGACGTGCAGCTATTCAATGTCTTTTGCTCTGTGGCTTTTTTCTGGCTGCTTCCCCAGCTCTGATCTGCATCTTCTCTCATGGAGGCAGCTATTGCAGCCTTGTGACTTCTGATAACTCTGCCTCCAGCCCATTTGCCATATTGTAGTCAGAACTGCTTTACTAAGAAAGACCTGACTGCTTCCTGCTTTAGAACCAAATGGAGTTTCCAGGAGATGAGTCAAACCATTTACCTGGGGCTCATTATTATCCACAACCTGTCCCAACCCACCTCGTGGCCTTGCCCCACACACCTTGCAGACTGATGGAAAGGGAATCAAATTTAGAATTGTCTGTGGGTTCAAATCCTGAGTCTGAGGTTGCTCAGCAGCCTCAGCCAAATTAACAAACTGCTCTGAGCTTCAGTGACTTTAGTTCTAAGAACGGGGATTAAATGAGAGAGTAAGAAAGGCAAGCACTCTGCTCTAAGAATTTCCGCACTTGGCAGGGAAAAGGCAAAGAGGAAACACAATCAGCAAAGTAGAACATCATGTCATCTCATAGTGCCAGGAGGCTGGATTTTGGGTTTGTCTGGAAGCCTGAATTAGACTGCGCCTTGGGTTAAAAAAAAAAAAAAAATTGAGGAGGAAAAAAAAAAGTCTAGCCGTGCCTCAGGTATGGTAGGCATCCAGCTGGTTCTCACCAATAAGATATATTGTGCTATATAGACTTTTCCTCATCCTGTGCTATAAGTTCTTTAGGAGAAGAAATTTGACTCAATTCACTGAGAAACTTTCCTCATCTCTAAAATGGGAATAATAGTTCCTTCATCAGGTTGTTGTGCTAGGTAAATGACATCCACTTGGATGCTTAGAAAGTACCTGTGTAGCCTGTGGTAATAGCTCCAGAAAAGTGCACAAGTTATTTACATTCAAAATGTAAATATCCTGATGCCATTATCCACTCTCAGTGGTTGCCCATGCATGGGTGAAAATGGTCAAAATGGTGTAGGGGCATGGATTTATTGGCTCTAGTAATAGTAAATCTCTTCATGAAATTGGACTTTGTTTTTATTTATGACTACAAGAAGAAATTGGCAATGTTTACACTGCCAACAAACCAATAGATTTGTGAGTAATGTTTCATAATGGAAAGGCTTGTCTCATGAGTTGAGACAGTTCTAGGCCATTTCTGACATTTAAGTATTCTTCAAAGTGTTGAAGCTTTACATTGGGCTCTTGGGTGAGTTGTATGTTAGGTCCTGACAGACAGGGTTCCCCATCCCGTCCCCTCATCTTCCTACATGAAGCTGTGTTTATGTGCTCAGTAAATCCCTTTTCACTTGAGGGAGTTGAAGCTAGTTATCGTGCACACAGTTTGACTTAGTAGCCCTGTAGAGCTGGCTCCCTATATAGATTCACTTCTTACTAGCGCTCTAACCCAGGGCTGTTTAACCTCGCTGAACCTCAGCTTCTCATCTGCAAAATAAGAATACATGAATGTGCAAGGATCCTGTAGATTCAAGATGGTGTTTTCTGTCATCCGTCTTGCAGGAAACCTGGCATGTGCTTTGCAGTTAATTATCAGTAGCTGGCAAAGTTCATCTGCTATTAAAACGTTCTCTTGCCAGCCTAATGTTGCCTCCAAATTCACAGTTCTCTATCCTTGGTGTTGGTGAGTCCATTCAGGCATAAGTTGAGTGGGCCTTCTGTTCTAGATGCTGGCATGATCTTCCCAGCACACAAAGTTCTTTTAAGAGGACAAGGTATTCTTTTAACAGGTTTATTGCTGCGTCCAGAGCTTCATTATGATTCCATCATCACACTGATTTAATTCAGCTCATGAAACATCTGTTCACAGAGCAGATCAGCCCCTTTTACAGATATTAGTCTAAATGAGTTCTACTGTACTCATGGTAATCTTTCTTTCCCCTTAGCAACTGCCTAAATAAACATTTGCTCAATATGGAGCAAGTCTTTGAATTGAAGGGGAAAAATGATCTATATTTTGTAATCTCCCCCAAGGCATGTTTCCTCCTCTTAATGCAACCATGCAAAATAAGAAAAGCAGAGTAACGGCTGTTATTTTGCGTTGCTCACCGTTGCAGGACTGCACGGTTATCAGTGGGTTCAGACGTTACGTGCTGATGCCCTGGACGTAGGTGGCGTTCCATTGAGTTCAGGTCAATAAACATTTATTGAGCACATATCTAGTTCTGGGTTCTGGGGAAAAGATGATTGGTATAGACCATGCCTTCATGGGGCTTATATTCTCCTAGAGATAAACGTGTAAGCAGGTATCACAATACCACTCCCACTTGGGTGGTATCCATCTAGACTGTATCCCTTCCAGGCCATGAATGGTTAGAATCCACTAACTGTAGAAATCCAGAATAATCTATTGTTGCTAAAACTAATGAATGCTTTAACAGTCCTCCTCTTGGGGTGCCTGGGTGGCTCAGTGGGTTAAAGCCTCTGCCTTCGGCTCAGGTCATGATCTCAGGGTCCTGGGATCGAGCCCCACATGGGGCTCTCTGCTTAGCAGGGAGCCTGCTTCCCTCTCTCTCTGCCTGCCTCTCTGCCTACTCGTGATCTCTGTCCATCAAATAAATAAATAAAATATTTAAAAAAAAAACAAAAAACAGTCCTCCTCTTATGTGACAGCCCTAAGGTATGTGACATTCTTGACAATGTCAATTTTCCTGGTACTCTATCTGGTCTTAAATTCCACGATGCCAGCTTTCTTCTTAACACTCCTTTTCCTTTGCAAGCTCCTGCTTCTCTCCGACTTTTTGGATACTGGTATCCTTAAGGGCTCCATTCTCCACCCTTCTTTCTTTCTACAGTGCCCTCCCAGGCAAGTTCACATACACCAAGGCTTATACTACTGCTTAAGGACTGATAACTCATAAATCTCTCTCGCTACTTCAGATTTCACACCTAATTATAGACATAGGTTTCCAATTGTTCACTTGATGTTTCAGACTGGATGCTCTATGTGAAACTTAAATTCAAACTTCTTCTGCAGACTGAATTTGTCATTTCCCTCTCCCACCAAAACTGCTGTCCTCTTACATTACTTAATCTATACTATAAGCCAGAAACCTAGAAGCAATCCTAGATGTTTCCATTTGCCCAAATTGCCTTGTCTAAATACTAACATGTCTCATCCACACTCTCTTCTTTATATGCACTTTCCAGGCCTTCTCCCTCTGGTCCATTGTTTTTGTATTTTTTGGTTTCACATTCTCCGACATATCTACATCAGAGCTAGCAGATTTATGACAAATCCATCTAATAGTGTCCTCACATTGTACGAAAAGCTTCAGGGGTGTTCCATTGCCATTTCATTTCTAAACTTTTTTTCAGATCACTAAGGCCATTGGAAGTCTGATGCATTGCTCTCTACTTTCCTTCTGCCATTTCCCCATCTTCCAACTTGTACTTTATGTATTTTTAAAATTAAACCAGTAGTCCTTCCCCAAATTACCCACATTCTCTTAGGTACCTGTGTCTTTTCCTGTGTCATTTCCTCTGCTCACATTCCAAACACCTAGTATATGAGAGATCTGTTGCCCCTCTTGTCCACACAGCAAACTCTTACTTGTCTTTCAAGTTTCTTTTCTTTTTTTTAAAGATTTTATTTATTTATTTAACACAGAGAGAGAGAGAGAGAGAGAGAGATCACAAGTAGGCAGAGAGGCAGGCAGAGAGAGGGGGAAGCAGGCTCCCTGCTGAGCAGAGAGCCCAATGCAGGGCTCGATCCCAGGACTCTGAGATCACGACCTGAGCCGAAGGCAGAGGCATTAACCCACTGAGCCACCCAGGTTCCCCTCGTCTTTCAAGTTTCTGTGTGAAATGTTACATCAGTGAGACCTTCCTTGAGCTTCTCAGGAAAAATTCTACCTAGAATAGAAAAATTTCCATTTTTGGCTCTCTAGAAAACTGAGTTCCTTCAAGATACCCTCTCTTTTTACCTCTGAAGATGAATGCCTTGTAGAACATCTGGCTCATGGCAGCCATTTCCTAGATGATTGTTGAATAATTTAATGGAAAAAGTATATTTACCTATAAAAATTTGCAAATAGGCTTGTGTGTACTGTGTCTATGGATAGCAAGCATCCTTATGATTAAAGCTTAGTTTATAGACTTGGGCTCATAGCTCTGGCTTTTTAGAAGCTACTGATTTCATTGATGTTATTTCAATAAATATTGCAAAATATCTGTGCCATGGTTAAAAACAATTAGGTGTAGTTCTCCAAAATAAATATTAAAATTCTTATCCTCACATTAAATATTAATGTATTACAATTTACTGAAACACCTGAAAAGAAATATTTTCCATTATTAAACATTATATGTGAATAGTAAATCAATAAAAATGGAAAAAAAAGCAAACCTTTAGGTGCCTTTCTTCTGACTGCTAAATTTTATGCCAGTTTTCTTTGTCTTTCTCCCTCTCTTTTTTAGAGAGGGAGCAAGCACGTGAACAAGTTGGGGGCGGGACAAAGAGAGAGGGAGAGAGAATCTAAAGCAGACTTCATACCTAGTGCAGAGCCCAAGGATGGGCTCGATCTCACAACCCTGAGATCATGATCTGACTCTGAATCAAAGAGTCAGATGCTTAACTGATTGAGCCTCCCAGGTGCCCCCTGTTTTCTTTTTCGTATTTCCATGTGTGTTTACTAATTCCTAAACCTGGTAATTTTGGTGTGTGAATAGCTTTGTGACTTCAATCCACTTTGTGACTTCAATCCACTTTGACCTCAGAACTCTTTTGGTTTCTTTGAGAGGTTTTTTTGTTTTTTTGTTTTTTTTTCCCATTCTGATCAGATGCAGTTTAGACTTTACAAGTAGATAAAAAGGATGTCCTTTACCAGATTTCCCATAATCCCATGGTGAAATAGTAGACCAGGATGCACCTTACCAACAAGTACAATTTCCTAGTTTTCCTATTAGAGGCATTTAAGGTAGAACTAGTGATGTTACTAATTTCAAGATTATTTATATAGTTATATAAATCATCATTTATCACATATATAACAAAAATAGTATATGTAACTTGCAAATGTAACTTCATGTATATATGAAAACACTTCTCTGTTGATTCTCTTAGCATATTTGGAACATCCAATTTGCTTAAAAATCCAGTTCTTTTTTCAAAAATATTTATTTATTTGAGGGGGAGAGAGACAGTAAGAGAGAGCATGGGAAGGGAGAAGGTCAGAGGGACAAGCAGACTCCCCTGGAGCTGGGAGCCTAATGTGGGACTTGATTCCGGGATCATGACCTGAGCTGAAGGCAGTCGCTTAACCAACTGAGCCACCCAGCACCCTGCAAACCCAATTCTTTTTTTTTTTTTTAAGATTTTATTTGACAGAGAGAAACACAGCGAGAGAGGGAACACAAGCAGAGGGGATGGTAGCAGGAGAAGCAGGCTTCCTGCCGAGCAGGGAGCCCGATGCAGGGCTCCATCCCAGGACCCTGGGATCATTACCTGAGCGGAAGGCAGACGCTTAACGACTAAGCCACCCAGGCGCCCAATTCTTAATCACTCTTTTCTCTAAAAGTGTTACACATTATGGCTTGCTTAACTTTAAGGTAAATAAATTTCTCTGAAGTATTAGATATATGCAGAAAAATACACAAACAGTACATTTATAGCTCAGTAAATTTATGGAGACAGCATCCTTGAGCTCCAGATGTAGACCATGGAGACACCCAGAAGCCCCTCTCCCCTATGCCTTGCCTTTACCCATCATTAGCCTCCACCAAGGTCACTGTTCTTCTGATTTCCGTCACTGTGATCACACTACCTTTAATCACCAAACACAGAACTCAATAAGGTTTCTAAGTAGAAAAAAAAAAAGGGGGGGTGTAGGATTAGGTGACCTTTAAGTCCTTTCCAATCTTGGCATTCTGTATGAATGTGTTTGCTTTTTATTTCCCATAACTGAATCTGTATATAATTTTGGTATAGTCCTTTGAGTTTCCTTCCCAAATATTGTTGTGTTTTTTTTTTTAATCTCTACCCTTTCTCTATTGTTTCCTTCCATTCCTTAGTCCAAGTAAATTTAAATACTCAATATTAGCAATAACTTTTAAAATTATAATCATAATAGAACAATAGCACAGAAAGTTTGGACAATAAAACAAACAAAAAAATGCATCCATAAACTAGCCATCCTAATAAAAAAGCATGTCAGTTTGGCAAAGTATTTTCACACATATAATGTATAGTTATATACATTAGACACCAGCTCTTCTTACATCATACCCATTTTTTTCATGTAGAAGCCTGGTCAATATAAAGATTGGTGGCTGCAAAATATTGAAGTTATAGATCCATCAGTTTGTTTAAGGAGCAATTTAGGTAGCTTCCAGTGTTTTGTTAGTATATATAAAGCTATATTGAACATCTTTTTGCATGGAGCTGCATTTTTCACTTGACAGGACAGATTCCCACACGTTAAGGGTGGCACACACGTTCTTGTTCAAGGGAGCCCCCAAACACTTCCAGCTTTTCACTTTTCTGAGTAATTAGAGGAGTGCTGGGTCCCCAGGAGCGGGGATTTGGATTTCATGAACTTTTCTAGCTTGAAAACCGGAAAGTAAATAAGCCATTTCTGCCTGGACTAGATCAATTAGACACTCAAACATTTAACTGAGAAAATGGCCCGGGGCTAAACTCTAGTATAGCTGGGCTGTAGCTGCCACTATTCCCTGAATGGGGGATTTCTCTGTCCCCCCTGGTTTGTAAAATAGCCATCCAATTGACTTACTGTGATTATCATTGCAACTTGAGGTTTTGGCAAAAATCTATTGTACAGAGTACAAGAGCTGAAAGGAAACATTTAACTTGTCAAAAACGAGTTTGGGTAGAATGGCGAGACAGAGAAAGTAGACAAGGCAGAGAGGTGGGTAGGGAAAAGGAGGGAGACTAGAGATTGCAGTGTATGTGGAGGGGGGGGAAATTACAGAATGTGAACATGAGAATGGATTGTCCCAGAGATCATTTTAGACTATTATCTGAGCTCTGAAACTGTATTTTAAAAGTTCTCAGATTACAAGCTTGAGAAAAACTAAATTTTGTTGCCTGATTAAAAGTATAAAATTAGGAATCAATTTTTTTTTGGCACTCAACTTTTATTTAATTAGCTTAATAGAAGTGGTTTAGAGGAAGGAACTGGTATAATTAAAATTTAGAGAAAATGCAGTATTTACTGAAAATCTGAGAAACTGTCTCTATGTGCAGACTATTTTCTTGGCGAAATGTATTACTTACCTTATAAACTATCTCATATTCCTTCTAGTCCACTCCTAGAGGTGCTTGTGACCATTCGTGGGATGGGCCAAACAGAATGATCAGAGAAGGTCCATATGCTGATAAAAGAGTTGAATGGAGTCTTGAAACGTGACCAGAAGTTCACCAATGAAGTAAAACATCACCTATTTAATGAATGTTCACCAAGTACCTCTAATAATCCAGATACTCAGTTTAGGGCTTGAGGTGGGAGAATATAAAGCATGAGTCCTCAAGGGCATGGGCACATATCCGTAGTTACGACATTCTAGGGTATATGCTCCAGTAAGAGAAAGAAGAGAGATGAAAGGGAAAAGGGAGGAAAGGAAGTACTGTGCTTGGAGCACTCAGAAAAGATGGAGAATCAGGGAAGATTTCCTGATGGAGGTCTTAGGGGAACTCACTCCTATAAGTAGGCATGAGGTGAATTTGGAAAGGGCTGACTGGAGGGGAGCAGTTCAGGCAGAAGAGGAAATAAGAAATAGCACCTTTGGAGAACATGAAGTATCAAAGGGAGATGGTGAATATATTAGGTGAGACATAGACGCCAGCAGACGCGAGAATATAACGTGCCTTTAACCTTGGTCTGTTTGCACTAGGGACTGGGAGTTTTGAAGGGCCTTCAACAGGGGATCTGCAGTGTCAGAGCTGAAGGGAAGGTAGATCACTGTGTGTGCAGTGGGAGTGTATATCAAAAGGTCTATGCCTAGAGGGAGTTAACCCCCATGAGGAGGCTTCCGCAAGGGTTCTGGAAAGGGGGTGTCAAATTGAATCTGCCAAGGGCCACACAGTAAATGTTTAGGCTTAGCAGGCCACACGTTCTCTTTCCAACTATCAGCTCTGCTGCCGCAGCACAAAATGAACCACAGACAGTACGCGAATGAATGTGGCTGTGTTCCCGTAACATTTTATTTATAGACAGTGAAATCTGAGTTTCATATAATTTTCATATATGAAATATTACTTGTCTTTTGATCTTTTTTTAACCATTTAAAAATGTGAAAAGCATCCTATCGGCTCAGAGGAAACAGGAAGGCAATTTCAACTGATGTGGTGGGGGTAAGAAGGGAGATAAGTAGAGGGACTTGAAAAGCAGTTTTGTTTTGTTTTGTTTTTTTAAAGATTTTATTTATTTGACAGAGAGAAACACAGCGAGAGAGGGAACACAAGCAGAAGGAATGGAAGTGGGAGAAGCAGGCTTCCTGCCGAGCAGGGAGCCCAATGCAGGGCTCGATCCCAGGACCCTGGGATCATGACCTGAGCCTAAGGCAGACGCTTAACGACTGAGCCACCCAAGCGCCCCTTGAAAAGCAGTTTTGATAGGACTCAGTAATGGACTGGCTTTTGCTGGTTAAGTGGGAGTGGGGTCCAGAGGAACTCTCAGTGTTGTGGCTTGAGAACCCGGGTGAGAGGTGGGGTTCCCCACCACACTAAGGATGCAGTAGGGGAATTTGTGGACAGTAAGGAATGCGGAGGCAGGCAAATGTCTTCCCTTCTCGATAATTCAGTCTTTAGGGATTCTGGTATATGGAGTCCTCCTAAGAAAAGTATTTTGAACTTTGTGGTTTTTGAGTAAGTTTTTGTTTTGTTTTGTTTGTTTTTTTTGGGTTTTTGTTGTTGTTGTTGTTGTTGTTGTTTGGTCTTGCCAAGTACTTGCTTACCATTGGGGGGCAAAAGATTTTAGAAAATGGATTAGAGAAATTAATGTTCATTACCATTATCAATCTTTGAAAACATGTCACTTCCTTTGACATTTTTTAGAAAACTGTCTCAAGCCCCAAATGCAAATGTGACCCATATGCCAGTGCCATATATCTGTGTACACACTGCATTAAAGGCTCTCTCAAGCTAGAATTTTTTATCATTCCTGCATGGAATAACTCTCATGAAATAATTAGGAGGTATACAAACTAATGATAAATGTTAGCTTTTTGAAATGGGTTTTGATGAAATTATCATAATCTGATTATGCAGCTTCAAAGAACCTTTCCCAAGCTCGGTTTTTCCTCGTCCAATCCAATCTGCTACTGTCTGTGGCCAGAACAGCCTCTGCATGAGGATTTATGGCGAGGGCTTAGAACTGCGAACAGAGTCACTTCCCCCTGAATCATAAATATTCATAAAGGAGAACAGGTACTCAGTATGGCTTCCTGCCTCCTGGGCAACTCCAACGTTCTGGTCAAGGCCTCCTTCTACTAAACAAAAGAGAAAATAAGCAGTGTTCTCATTGGGAAATAAATTGCTTTTTTTTTTTCTCCCAACTATAGCCAGGTAGAGTAGTCTAGTAAGTTAAGATCATGATCAAGAATCTAATAAATCTGAATTCTAGTTCAGCTGTTCCCTTTACCTAACTATACCTTGCTCAAGTTACTTGAATGCTCTGAGCAAATAAAAATCATGCCTAACTGAAAAGCATATCACCTAGAAGATACAATATAAGAATATTTACTATTATTATTATTATATTGCTAAAAACTCTGGGCATAATTTCGGATAAACTCATTATAGACAATACTTAATATTAAGTCCTAGAAAGTCACTAAGAGGTGAAATGAATCAATTATTTTTTTGTGAATGTACTACAGTTAAAAATTGGCTTTTTTGCATGTTATTTTATAGTAACCTCGTAATGAATTAATAACCATCTGCATTTTATAGATGAAGACAGTAGGGCTCTAAGGGATTAGTACAGTAACATCACTATATTGGCCTGGGTCATTTAGGCTCTGTTGTGATAATAAAAGAATCACCTTCTCACATGTGAGTAAAAGAAAGATTTATTTTTAACTGTTATTATCAGTGAGGTATAATAGACATGCAACATTAAATTAGTTTCAGGTGTATAACATAATGGTTTGATATTTGTGTGTATTAAGAAATGGTCACTACAATAAGTCTAGTTAATTCCTGTTACACATAGTTACAGAATATTTTTTCTTGTGACAACTTCTAAGATATACTCTCTTAGCAATTTTCAAATACGTAACATAGTATTATTTATAGTTACCATGCTGTACATTGCATCCCATGACTTATTTTATCACTGGAAGTAAGGACCATCTGATATCCTTCACCCATTTTGCCCATCTCATCCCAGATTCTACCTTTGGTAAAAAACAATCTTTTGGGGCGCGTGAGTGGCTCAGTGGGTTAAGGCCTTTGCCTTCGGCTCAGGTCTTGATCTCAGGGTCCTGGGCTCAAGCCCCACATCAGGCTCTCTGCTCAGCAGGAAGCCTGCTTCACCCCCTCTCTCTGCCTGCCTCTCTGCCTACTTGTGATTTCTCTCTCTCTGTCAAATAAATAAATAAATAATCTTAAAAAAAAACAAAAACAAAAAAAACCAATCTGTTTTTTGTACCTATGAGTGAGCTGTGTTTTTGTTTTGTTTTTGTTTTAGATTGCTTGTATAAGTGAGATCATACAGTCTTTGTCTTCCTCTATCTGACTTATTTCCATAGCTCAAAGTCCACCCATGTTGTCACAAATTTCAAAATTTCATTTTTTTTATAGTTGAATAATACTCCATTGTACACACACCTCAATTTCTATATCCAAACATCCATCAGTGGACATTTAGGTTGCTGCCATATCTTGGCTATTAAAAGGGTGCTGCAATGAGCATGAGGATACATAAATCTTCTAGTGTTTCCATTTTCCTATAAATACCCAGAAGTGGAATTGCTGGATCATATGGTTGTTCTGTTTTGAATTTTGGGGGGAATCTCCATACTGTTTTCCAAAGTGGCTGCACCAATTGACATTCCCACCATCAATGCATTAGCATTCCTTTTTCTCTGCATCCTTGCCAACACTTGTTATTTATCTTTTTGGTGATTGCCATTCTGAGAGGTGTGAGCTGCTATCTCATTATGGTTTTGATTTGCATTTTCATGATGATTGAGCACCTTTCCGTGTACCTGTTGATCATCTGTATGTGTTCTTTGTGAAAATGTCTATTTAGATCCCCTGCTTATCTTTTGATCAGATTTTTTTTCTTTTCCTTGGGACCAAGTTGTATGGGTTCTTTATACATTTTGGTTTTAACCTCTTAGCAGATTTGCACATATTTCCTCCCATTCAGTAAGTTGCCTTTTCATTTCATTTGTTTCCTTTGTTATGCAGAAGCTTTTTATTTTGACATGGCCCCACTTACTGATTTTTGCTTTTGTTGCTTAGGTCTTCCTTATGATCATATAATTACAAAGAAGTATAACATGTTGCACTAATACATTCTTTCTAACTTTTGAAAGCAATGTGTTCATTGATAGTATTTTATACATACCACAACCCTCTGTGATAATTTGAACCAAAAGGATTATTATCCCCATTTGCTAGATAAGTAAACTAAGACCAAAAATTTCTTGTCTGGTGTCACACAACTTAAAAATTAAACTTCAGGGTTTCTGATTCTTGGGATTCTGATATGAATCCTATCCATCAACATTTGTTGGAAGTGTGTGAGGTGCAACCCCTAAAAATACATTTGAAGCAGATATATTTAGAAAGCATATCATTGGAAAAAAATAGTTTTTGTTGTTGTTGTGAGACCTCCCAAAGGTCTAAAGGTACCAGTGCCTCATGAGTCTTTAAGTGGAGCAATGTATTTCTTTTCCAGATCTTTATGATCATAAAACCCTCTTCTCTTAGAATGTCTCATTGGACACAGGACACTCTTAGGGAGATGCTGCCCATCGTACTGCAAACATTTCACAGAATATCAAATATTTGAACCCCTTCATCTCCCTTCAAAAAGAAATGTAGACAAAGAGATGTTGCCTTCCGCAAGTATAGATTTTCGAGTGTGGGATGCCCCTTCAGTATTCTTCGAGGAAGCAGAAAAACCAGCCAAGTTGGATATTCCTTCTCACTGACTCTCCCGTCTTTCTTGTACATGCTCAACACAAACAATTCATGTTCATTTTCTAATCAGAATTCCACCCTAGGACGATCATTCTGCTCTTATCCCGTTTGTGAAATGCAAGCCTCTTTGTACAAAGATAAAGGAGGTCTCTTTTCTCAGCACAGTTTGCCTGTCTTTTGAAATATATTTTGTGGTCCATTCAGTCCATTTCCAGAGTATGAAAAGAACAGCACATGGTAATTAAGAGCAGTGTGCACTGTGCACACAGCACTGTAATCAGAACGGCAGGGATGATGGGCGCACTTTTCCCCACATGTTTATTTGCAGATGCATTCACTTTGATCCACAAGCCATGATGTGGTGCCTGTGTTTCAGGCTGTCCTAATTTGCTGCCTCATGTTTCACATTTACAGGAGCGTCCTCCTCCTTTGCTTGCACCAAGGAGGGTCTGATTCAGTGGGGACAGGTTGGGGCACGTTGCTTCCATGCCGTTCCATCTGCCCTGTCTGCTCATTTGCCTGGCCCAGACAGGTTCCCTTCCTCCCACTACAACATTATTAACCACAAAACCGTACTTACTCCCTTTCCAAACACTGTCACTTACATTGAACACTTTGCCAACCTTAGGGAAGAAACCTCACATCTATTACGAAATTATTTTGAAGCAACATATTCTGTCCTTAATTCACTGAGAAAGTACCCAAGGCTAAGAGAAATGAAATAATTTGCCTAAGTTCACACATCTGTTAGGAGAGGGTGGGAATTTGAATCCAGGTTTCTCTGGCTTCAAAGCTCTCCTTAGAGGCACAATAGAATGGTATGGCTAGCATTGTGAGTGTTGGAGTTAGAGTACAAATCACAGCCTTGCCCTTGATTAACTGTGTCACCTTAGGAACTTGACATGTCTCCTTGCACCTCAATTTTCACACCTATGAGAAGGAAGGTGTTATCTACCTTCCAGTGCTACATAGGGATTAAGTGAGATATCACAGATATTGAAGCTACTAAAGGCAGTAAGTACTAGTTCCCTTCTTTTTTATTATAACAGAAACCTGACAAGGTCATAGGGTATTGGGCTGATGGGTACTTATTTCCTGCTTCTTCTCTTACATTTTCCTAATTTACAAAACTTTAATGTTGGTCATATAGGGCTCAGTTCCTAGAACAGTGTGTGTGTGAGTGTGTGTGTGTATACTCACTCACTTATTTTTTCATACAAATATAAATAGAGCTATCAAAGAGGTCTAACTAAAAATAAAAGGAAAGGTAAGAAAGTGTTATTTCCTCTCTCATTTCCGTTCTAAATGAAATTCCCAAACCCCCACCTGTTTTTACAAAGAGACGCTTCTCACCAGGGCAGAGGTGAACTCTCACTGCACTGCGGGGTGGGGGGTGGGCCACCAGCCGGCTCCTGTCCCTCAAAGCCCACTTCCAATTTCTTGCCCTACCATGCAGATGTGAGTCCAGAGATTCCCTTGGTCTGAGAGGCAGAAGAATCATCTTATTTCTTATTAGGAGGTAAAGAATTTAGCCCTTCTCTGTTGGAGCTACCTTTCTTAAGAGCTAGCTTATGGTGTGGATGAGGGGGTGGCGCTCAACTGGGGAGAGCTGGAGTGTCTTTTGGCGCTACCCCCGAGAATTGCCACAGGCGCTGAGTTCGGCCACCCCTTGCCCCACGCTGTGACCCTGGGCTGTACTCAACTCCAGGAATTTTAGTTTCTGCATTTGTCAAAAAAAGAAGACACTGCTTCAGAGGACTACTTCAGAGGGCTCGTTGAGAGGATTAATTGAGTTATTGCAAAGATGAGCGCCACGCCAGCAGAAGTAATTACAACATGATGATGATTTTACTGACGGTAAGACTAGAGGTCCCAATTCACTGTAGCTTTTCAATATCGGCCTCGCATTCTTTGAAGGAATGGTCTTTACCCTGTTTTCTCAGCTGGAAATCACATTTTCCATTTTCCTCTAGAAACAAAGGATGTTGCATGTGCCACATTCTCTTAAAGTCAGTGAGAGGCTTTTCTAACTACCGTGCATGGGGCCCTCATCTGTGAGGGTACTGTGGCCTATGCTGTGCCAGGACTACCCACATTCAGTCCCAATAACCATATAAGGTGGCTCTCCATGTGGCTGTTTTTTTTTTTTTTTTCAAGTGAGGAAATCAAGGCACAAAGAATTTAGAACATGCTCAAGGTCAGGTGCAGTAGGAGCACAAATAAAACCTCTCCACCCCTGCAGCGCTATTTTCTTCTGCTGTGTCATTCTGTCTCTTTAGGAAAAGAAATCTGGAGGGAACTGCCACATGCCACCTGTCATTCTCTAAATGTAGACATGACAATCCATTGTGAATAGGAGAAGAGAAGGAAAGCCCTACTCTGATTCTCTTCCATCAGTGTTTCATGCGTCTTAAAGGGAGCCAGCCAAAACAGGACAGAAAAATAACCGTCAGAGATTCAGAGCTTTAAGTTCTTCTATAGTGAAGGAAGACATGGGTTTCTTGGGATTCTTTCATCAATATTTGTTTACTAGACACCTATTACATGCAAAAATAAAGTGCATACTTCATAATATTACTTGCCATGAGCTCTCAATGTAAGCTGTATCCTACAATAATCCTACAAATAACTGTATCCTATCCTCAGTTATTTGATGACCCTCTCTGTCCCTTAGGCAAGCCATTTTGTCTCTTAGAACTCAGTTTACTCACATGTAAAGTGAAATTAGCCACTGAAGCCCTTCAGCCTCAGTGTTCTGTGGGTTAGTGTTTATTTGTGATTTTAACGTCTCCCTTTCCCTGAAAGGACATTCAGAGGCAAAGAAAAACACTAATACACAAGTAGAGAGTAGTTAAAGGAGGAATCAGCAACCATGCAGAGAGAGGGGAGATAATTGTGCTAAAAACATGGATGAAATAATTACTATAATTGAGCAATAAATAACATTGTAATTTATCTAGGCCTCTAATTAATTAGTCTGCAAGTCGGTACTTTTTGTCTGTTTACTCCAGTTCCAATCTTAAATATCCATGATAAGGAGGATCTAGAGAAACCATCTTGGACTAGAGCAGCAGGGAAGTAGGGAGGGAGATACTTCTTATTATCACTAAATCTCTAAACCTGTTCCAAATGTTAATTGAGTTCACACATCTGAAAAATTCAAAGTGAAAATCTTAGTGTATCCTATAGCTCTCGAACCACCGCCTTATTTGCAAAGGGACACCTCATAGCGGCCTGAGAGCTCTTTCCTTTGTCCATTGGATGCCCTCCTCATGTCCTCCTCCTTTGTGCCTCGGTGCTGACATAGTGCGTGTTTCTCTGCCATCTCCTTACTGGACTGTGAGCTTGGGGATAGTGATGCCTGGTTCACTTTTGCAGATTAAAAACAATAATCTGTGCATGAGTGAATAATAGCCAGAATTATATGATACAGTCAACCTAAACTACATATTTTATTCATTCATTCACACCTTCACTTATTCCACAGACAGAGCTCTCGTGGCATCCCCAGCTCCGTGCCAGGCACAGGAGGCTCATCATTTAGCAAGCCTGACTGGAAGCTGTCATTTAGAGGAGCTTTGCAGGTACAGGTATTCGTCTGGAGCAGGGTTCCTCAGCTGCAGCACTGTTGACTTGCTCTGTAGTGTGTTTAGCAGCATCCCTGAGCTCTCCTCACTAAGTGCCAGTAACACTCCCCTCCCTGGTTTGGACAATTGAAAATGTCTCCAGACGTTGCTGGATGCCCTTAGGTGGCAAAAATCTCCCCTGGCTGAGAACCACTGTAGGAGAGTAACCCAGAGGGGTTGCAGGCTCCTATAGAAGGGAGTAACATGATGGCCCCAACTCAAGGTCGGAGCACAGCACAATGCTGCCCACAGACTTAGAGACAAATGGCTGCCATCTGGGTCCTTGCCTTCCATTTTCTAGCTGTATGACTTGGGCCAGTGACTTAACCTTTGGATGCCTCGCCTTGGTTTCCTTATCTGTAAAATGGGAACAGTAATATTACTTGCCTCCTAGAATTATAGGATGACAGTGGTCCATGAACTTCTTGAGGGGAGAGGCCTGTGCTTTTGTCTCCATTTCTAGACCTAGAACTATTGTGCCTCACAGTGCTAATAAAGGAACATGAAGCATTTTTTCTGAGTTGAAGGATTTTTCTGAGTTCAAACTCTGGTTCTCTTACTTAATTATAGAACCAAGCCATGTAACTTCTTGACCCCTCAGATCCTGCACTTACCAGTGTGGAGATAATAGTGACAAGGAATTACCAGTAGCCATGGAGGATTGTTGAGAGGAATACATGAATTAATCGATATAAAAGTCTTTTTCACCAACTGTGGTCCATAATATATGTTCAAATAAAAGTTTGAATCTCAGAACAGATGCTGGAGAGCAAGGCAGAGAGGACTTCGTGCTCCCTGCTGCCTGAGGGGAGAAAAGACACTGGGTTGTCTCTCTGGCCCAGGAAGACATTTCATATCCGGAAACAACATCTGTTCTGTAACAACCTTGTTGTCAAATGGAATATTGACAATCCAACCTTTCCTGCACCAATAAGTAATGCATGTGCATTGGGCCACAGAACGGGTTCTGATAGCCATCAGCACTGATGTCCGCCAGGCCCCGGCCCCCCGCTCTGAGTGCCTTGAGGATGCCCAGATGGAGGCGGCAGGGGACTTCTGTTTACTCCCCACACACCACCAGCAGGCAGTTGCTTCCATTTCATCTCAAAGCCGCCCTCCTTCAGCTGGACTTCAAATTTCTTCAGCCCAAATTATCAGCTTTGTCTCATTCTTAAAGAAAGAGAAGTCCTTGTGCCCAGAAGTTCCAAAATTGTCATCTAAAAGTCCTCACCCAGCTCTAAGTCCCTTTCATGAGATCTGGCCCCCATGCACCTCTGCAGCCACTCTTTCTCTCTGCCCTACCCTCGGTCCTACTCTCTCTGCATAAGGAATCCTCCCAGAGTCTTGGAGCTCTTAGATCTTGATGATTTTACACATGGTAATTTGTCCCCCTATAATGCCCTCCCCTCATCCACCCAGAGACTTTGAAGTCATCCTTAGTGCATCTTGAATGTCACCTCCTGTGTGTTCACCAAGCAGCATTAAATGGCCCTTCTGGGGGGCTGTGTGTGGTATAGTCACCTCTCTTCTAGGGATTCATCACCACGTTATCAAAATGTTTAGACATCTGTTGGGTCTCCTGGCTCATGAGCTACTTCACGGCCTGGTCTAGGCTTCCCTATCTGAGCATGTCTCCCTTCCCCTAACTCTGGCACTGTTGGCACTATCCCTGCTTTGGGACTCATCAACCTCCTGTGCCTGCTTCTACAAGTAAAATGTATCCACTCCCGCCATTGTGTGAATTTGGCAATTTCATTTCAGATTTGCAGAGACATGGGGCGAGGCCTCAGTTTAGCCTACAGTGTGTCACTTTCACTGACTTGTGCTTTCCCAAGTTTCACCTGTGTGCCTTCCCCCCTTCCCTCAACAAATCAATCCTGGGGTTGCTTCATGCAAAGCAACTTCATCAACTTCCCTGAAACCTTGGGAACAGGAGATAACCAATCTCCCCAGACCCCTCCTGCTATAGTAGAGTGATGAAAGCAAAACCCAACATAGTGGGTCTCTCACTAGGGAAATCATTTGCCTGCTGTGAAGAGAATAAATTTTTTTTCAGTGTCATTATAGCTGTATTCTTAGCAAATGATACGGAACCTGACTCAAAATAGATATTTATGGAAGTTCTGTGGGAATTGATCTCTGAGATGATATGGGTGAAAGTGATAATAAACTAAGAAGAATCTATAGCATTAGTTACCATATCAATCCTATTATTTCATGACAACAGTTAGTAAATCATTGGGTACAGGCTGCCCTACTTTGGCCTTTCCTTTATAGGAAGGTGGGAGCCCAGTCAGGGCATATCAGTTTCCTCCTGTGGTTCCCCACTCTGTTAAAGGAGATCAGACACTTTGTGGCAGGAGGTCTAAGGCAAGAAGGAAGGTTGACCCATTCAGGCCACCGTAGAGGGATAGTCTTAGTGGAAATGGAGTCTCTGGTTCAAGGAACAAAGGAGGCACAGATTCGTTTCTTAGTGCCTTGTGAGAGGTTAGATCAGCAAGTACATACCAACTTGAGAGGGAGGCCGCATGCTGCTGCAGGAGGAGCGGAGGGATCAGGAGGCAGACAGACTTGATTTCGAATGTGACTTTGACAAGTAAACTAACTTCTCTGTGCCTCTGTTGCATTGTTAGTAAAATAATGGTGATATGACACCTCATTTGTCCTGGAATCCTGGAAAAGTCAATTCTCTACCTCTCTGGGTCTTCAGTAGAGATCTAAGTGGAGAGGACAAAATCAGGCTAATAACTGATTATTCGTTTAGACATCTGTCTCAAACACCATGTGCCCTGCTCTATCTCTTGAGAGCTGGGCTGGATCATGTGTGAGACATCAGGATGCCTTTGAGCTCTCAGTTTCAAGGGTTAGAGTAAAAATTGGGAAGGAGAAACAGAGAAAACTCTAAAGGCATGAATCCCAAAATATTCAGTGCAAAGAAGGAGAGATTTCCTTCTGAGACCTGAGCTAGTCCATTTTCCTGGTACAGAAAAGGCATCTATGACCACCAGTATGGTGACTTGGCCCATTTAAGTCTCTGAACTAATGGATTCTGCCACCATGGGTAATAGAATCCGTCTCTCTATCTTGTTCTCTCACCTCCTCCCTCCCTCCCTCTCTGTCTCAGGGTTGGGTCCAAATTCACAAAGAGAGGAAACATGCATGTGATCCAGTCACTGGCCAGTGCAGGTTGCCACTGATTTTCACTACCGGCTTCTAGACTATGGCCCTTGTTGGGTCTGCCAGTCAGCAGGGGCCAATTGGATGTGGTCAGGATAAGGAAGGGATCATGGTACACTACAGTTTTCTGCCACAAGACTTCATAGATAGAGCATGTATTCATGGGTTGTCTTAAGTACAAATTCCTAACAGGGAAAACAGAAATAGTGTACACATAGTTCCTTTATTGGCCAGTATGGTTAATTGGTACATATTAAAGATGGTACCCTTCTAAGTATGTCCCCAAAAATGATTGAAGAGAATAGGCATATCTCTGATAGCTATGAGATGCCTGCTGCCCCCTGGGGTTGTGAAATGCAATGCCTTTGATTTTATAGGAAATAGTATCACACCTTATGGTACAGATAGTGATGATGCAGTAATAGTCAGCCTCACCCTGCCCTAGCTGATCCCAACTCATCTGAGAGATTCCAAGTTATGCTGCCATGGAGACCAGCATACTGGTTATAAATAGGATCAAAGCCATGCAGACCTCATTTGAGTCCTGAATCTGCCACTTACTGCATTTACCATTGACCTTAGTAAATTAAATATTCTGAATTTCAGTTTTCTCATTTGCAACACAGCAATTATAATACTATCTACCCTCGTAGGTGTTATTGTGAGGATGAAGCGAAATAAAGCCCACAAAGGACATATCATAATAACTGGCTTTCAGTCAGTGCTCCCTAAGTGGAACTCTTTGCAGTACTCGTGGTGCTGGTGGGAGCAGCAGCAGCAATATTAGCCTAGAACCCTACACCCATAATCTATGGTTAAGGTTCTGAAGTAGTAACTGACTTTCCTTGAAGACCAACCCCAGATGCTTTCGTGACATTAGAAGTTGGTGTCTCAGGGCATCAGGGTGGTTCATTTGGTTGAGCAGCTGACTCTTGATGGCTCAGATCATGATCTCAGGGTCGTGGGATTGAGCTCAGAGCCTACTAGAGATTCTCTCTTCCCTCTGCCTCTCCTCCTGCTCATTATCTCTCTCTCTCTCTCTCTCTCAAATAAAAAATAAATAAATAAGACCTTAGAAAAAAAAAAAGAAAAGAAAGAAAGTTGGCATCTCTGACTGCTTAAGCCCTGAGAAGCCCGAATGTCTGTCAAATCCCTGCCTGGGTCCCATCATCCAATGTTGTCCTCCCCACCACATAGTAACTCAGGCCTACTCCCAGGCAGTTTCCTGTGTTCCCCCATTTTCCTGTTCTTCTCAGCCTTGGGCAGACAGAATCCTTCACAGAGAATCTGGCTTGACCGTAATATAAGTTGTCCTTAATCAGGCACTTCCCACGTGCCAGCTACTTCACCTGGATAATCTTGTTTAATACTCAGAACGACCTATCCCTACTTTATCCATTACAGAAGAGTATGCAGAGCTGTAGAGGTGGTAAAAAACAACAACAACAACTTTGTAAGCCATTCTGCTGGAGACAGTCAAGCGTATGTGCCTGGTAGATTCTCACACCTCCCTGACGTTGCCCGTTCTGCACTCTCATTCTTTGGTAAATAACTTGGAAAGTGATGATGATGACGACAATGATTCTTATCTCCCTAATTATGTCAATGTTGCCATCTTACTGCTCACAAAGAAGGAATTTTTTATAAACAAGGACCTTTCATCCACAAATAGAGATAATTTTGGTGACAGGAGGCTGACATCTATACCCTCGTCATCCCCAGGGCAAGAAGCACATAAGGACAGCCTCCAAAGGACACCATGGCTTTTAGCTCCATGACTGTCTGGTCAGGAGATCTGTTCTGAAGCTCCTCCAGACTCACTGCTGGGTGAATTTGGCCCTTTTCTTCTCACCCTTTTAGTGCTTATCTTGGAGGAATGAAAACCTTTGATTCTTCTGCGACTTTATTTTTATTCTCCCGTATAAAATGTTCACTGAGTACCTTTCTCTTCATTGAATTCATTACTGTCCTGAAAGAATGTGCCACTGCAGTCTTCAAGTGAAGATAAATGATTATTGCTCCAGGATCCCCGTGGTAGACTTTGGGTCTAGGTTCATTCTGCTCCCATTTGTATTGGCTCCCTCGCTACTGCAAACACTACCATTCTCATTTTCCATGAGAATTTGCTGTGTTTACTTTAATTTAGAACATGATTTTCATAGATTTCCAAAAGTCACAGGCTACTGCTAAAGACATGCTTTTTTTTTTTTTAAAGATGTATTTATTTTAGAGAGAATGTGTAAGCACGGGGGGCAAGGGGAGAGGGGCAGAGAGAAAGAGAGAGCATCTCAAGGAGACTCCCCACTGAGCATGGAACCTGATGCAGGGCTTGATCTCTCCACCCTGAGATCATGACCCAAGCTGAAATCAAGAGTCAGACACTTAACTGAATGAGCCACCCAGGTGCCCCTAAAGACATGCTTTCTTAAAAATAAATAAATAAATAAATAAATAAATTTAAATAAACAAACAAATAAATAAATAAGTTTTTATTTAAATTCCAGTTAACATAGACTGTATTATTCGTTTAGGTGTATAATATAGTGATTTGATGGTTGCATACATCACCTGCTGCTCAACACAAGTGCACTTTTTTTTTTTTTTAAAGATTTTATTTATTTGACAGAGGGAACACAAGCAGAGGGAATGGTAGTGGGAGAAGCAGGCTTCCTGCAGAGCAGAGAACCCGATGCGAGGCTCGATCCCAGGCCCCTGGGATCCGACCTGGGCCGAAGGCAGACGCTTAACGACTGAGCCACCCAGGCGCCCCACAAGTGCACTTTTTAATCCCCATCATATTTCACTGAACCCCCTCCCCACCTCCCCTCTGTTAACCATCAGTCTGTTCTCTATAGTTAAGAGTCTGTTTCTTGGTTTGCCTTTCTCTTTTTCTCTCCCTGTGTTCATTTGTTTTGTTTCTTAAATTCCACATATGAGTGAAATCATATGGTATTGGTCTTTCTTTGACAGACTTATTTCACTTAGCATTATATTCTCTAACTCCACCCATTCCATTGCAAATGGCAAGATTTCATTCTTTTTGATGGTTGGGTAATAATCTACTGTGTGAATGTGTGTGTGTGTATATATACACATCTTCTTTATCCATTCATCTATTGATGGGCACTTGGGATGTTTCCATAATTTGGCTACTGTAGATAATGCTGCTATAGATACTAGGGTGTACGTATCCCTTTGAGTTAGTTTTTTTTTTTTTTTTTAAAGATTTTATTTATTTGACAGAGAGAAACACAGCGAGAGACGGAACACAAGCAGAGGTAGTGTTAGCGGGAGAAGCAGGCTTCCTGCTGAGCAGGGAGCCTGATGCGGGGCTCGATCCCAGGACCCTGGGATCATGACCTGAGCCGAAGGCAGACGCTTAACGACTGAGCCACCCAGGCGCCCCGAGTTAGTATTTTTTAATTCTTTGGGTAAATACCTAGTAGTGTTATTGCTGAGTTAGAGGTTAGTTCTATATTTAACTTTTTGTGGAAACTCCATATTATTTTCCAGAGTGGCTGTACCAGTTAGCATTACCACCAACAATGCAGCTGGATTCCCCTTTCTCCACATCCATGCCAACACCTGTTCTTTTTTGTGTTGCTGATTATAGTCATTCTGACAGCTATGAGGTGATAGCTCATTGTAGTTTTGATTTGTATTTTCCTGATGATGAATGATGTTGAGCAGCTTTTCATGTGTAAAGACTTGCTTTTAAATTCTACCCTAAGGACATCATTTTAAGAAGTCTCTTCCATTTTACCCATTGACTCAACTAAAGGGATCCACTTTAAAAATTTATTATACTCAATAAATACTCATAGATTGTTACAAGTGCCAAGATCTGTGCTAGGCCCTGGGAATTAAACATCCTAAGTAAAACATGAGCCTGACCTCAAGCTGAGCACTTTCTAGCAAGCCACAATCACATTGCAGAGATGAAAGGGGCTTATAAACAATATAGGAAAAGTCTTTAACTTTCAAATTAGAAAGTTTGCTGTAGAGAAGGAAATTAACTTGTGTCAGGATACTTACATAAGGAATGGTAGAGCCAGGACTAGAACCCAGACTTAACGCTTCTCTACCTTATTCTGTATAGTCTATTTCTAGAAATTTCTTTTAACATCCTAATCAGCTCATCTCTGAATAGTTTCACTTCTAGTACACATGGCGCCAAAGTGAGCAATGAATACGCGACCCTTCATAAGCCACCTCCTGTAGAACCTGCCTCTCTCCTTCTAGGCCAGGCGGGTGATCTTCATCAGTGCCTCCAAGCCCCAGGCTTTCCCTTCCATAGATCTCATTACACAGTTTAGGAACTATCTGTCTTCATAGTAGACTGTGAGTTTCATAAAGAGAGAGGCCAAGTTCTATTTATTCCTTTCTCTCCAGTGCTCAGCATTAAACTTGGCACAGAATAAGTACTGAGTCATTTTTGCTGATGGAATAAATAAACACATGAATGAAAAAAAGTCATACTGAGCTTGAAACTCACTTTTGTTTGTTATCCTCCCCTCCCCGTCTCTCTCTATATATCTAAACATATAGATAGATAGAGATATATAGGTAGATAGACATCTCCCTGCTAATAATGCCTTTACTGACATGGTGATAGAGAGTACAGATAAGAGAGCTCATCACATATAATGTCTTCAATTGCAGTAAGTATCTGTTCCTGCAAAATCAGGATTGGCATTATTCCATCCATAGGATTAGGGGGGAAAACAGCTAAATAAAAGATGTGATAGCCACACCAGAAGGTTTATTTTTAATTCACTGTGTTTATTTATGCTTTAAATCTACTGGAAATGAAATCAAGTGAAGCCTAAAGACAGAGACTTTGTATTCTATTGTTTCACTTTATTTTAAGAATGTTGGGGAAAAAGTGAGGTCAAATATGAGATTACAACATTCTGTTTCTAGCAACTTTTACCAGTTACAGGAAAAGCATAGTTTGGAGATTGGAAGACCTGGGTTCTGTGTTTCACTCTGCTACCAACTTGTTTGGCCTCTGTCTTTAGCAGGGGCTGTGACTTCCCTCTTTGAGACCCACATCTTCTCAATCTGTCAAATGGACAGATAGCGGCATAGACAAGGTTGAATACTTTCTAATTTCTATATGGTCCCTAGATCTCTAAGCACGTTTTCTTCAATACTTTTTTTTTTTTTTTTGACAGAGAGTGAGAGTGAGCCTGAGCAAGGGAGAGGAAGAAGCAGGCTCCTTGCTAAGCAGGGAGCCTGACACCGGACTCTATCTAGGACCCTGAGATCATGACCTAAGCTGAAGACAGATGCTTAACCAATCGAGCCACCCAGGCACCCCTCTTCATTGCCTTCTTGAGGCCAGAATCGCTGTGTTGAGGCTATCCCAGAGGCTAAAACAATGAAATGCACCCCTTATTTCTGCTGAGGCCATTATAAATAATCTTAAAGGGAAGATCCTTCTTGGGGTGCCTGGGTGGCTCAGTCTTTAACCATCTGTCTTCAGGTCAGGTCATGATCCCAGGGTCCTGGGATTGAACCCCAGGAAATTAAGCCCCACATCAGATTCCTGGCTCAGTGGGAAGCCTGCTTGTCCCTTCCCAACTCTCCCTGCTTATGTTCCCTCTCTTGCTACCTCTCTCTCTATCAAATAAATAAATAAAATCTTAAAAAAAAAAAAGTAGAAAGAGCCTTCTTGTTCCTTTGATTTGGTACAATGAGCAACTGGCTTTATTAAAAATATAAGTAGTTACCATTTATTTAGCCCTTTCTTTATTGTCAGGCATTATGCCAAGTACCTTTTATGCATTATTTCATTTAGTCCTCAAAACTACCCCATAGGTAATTGCTTTTGCCATATAGGAAGAATTATTCGTATGGGGAGATTGGCTTGAAGTTCAGTGGCTTATGCAAGGTCACAGAGACCAAAATTGTCAGAGCCAAGATTAGAACTCAGTGCTCACTGATGCCAAGGTCCTTGCTCTCAGTATGGCATTAAATTCTAAGGTGTTTGAAGCCCAGTTATCTTCCTGGGGCTGTTTCCTGGCATCAGAATACTTTTTATGTATGTCTTATCCTGGGAAGCAGGAGCTTACTCATTTTGGTGTCTCACAATTGGGAACCAGGATATGAAAAACTTGTATGTCAGGATAAGTTGGGATTTATCTTGCTAGAACCTGATGTGGGGCTTAATTTCATGATCCTGAAACTTGATCTGAGCTGAAATCAAGAGTTAGATACCCAACTGACAGAGCCACTCAAGTGTCCCACCTCTGGAGGGTCTTAAGATACCCATATGTCAAGATTTTCTTCTACCTTCACCAACAACAATGGTCTTCTCAAGAAAGCTATGGGACTCACTGTTCGTTGACTCTCTACACTCCCATTTGAATAATTCCCTTTTTTTCAAGTATCCCTTGTAATTCACCACCTCTAACTTTTTGTTTATATCATTCTCTTGTGTGCCCCCTGCTTATCTCCACTCATCTCAAGCCTACACAAGAGGTCCTCAAGGTCCTCCTGTTACCTCCCCCATAAGCCTACTGCTGTATCCCTGCAAACTCACTTCTCTTGGGTTCCTACAAAGAAAGGGGGAGAAAATAGGTCTGGGGCTAGGGAAGAAGTATACTAACCTGAGTTAGTACCTGTTATATGCCAGTCGCTATGTGGGTTGCTTGCTTATACTATCTATAATTTTTCAGCCACCTATGCAAATCAGAATTACCTAATGTGTCATACGAGGCTCTAAAAGAATGATGAAACTTGCCCAGAGTCTTAGAGTCAAACTTACTGATGGGTTCATGTTTCAAATATAGTTCATGACTCCAGAACTTATATTTTTTTAATGTATTATGCCACATTATGTCTACCCAAGTAATATCCACAATAATCTCACAAAATGAATACTTTATTATTTCTTTTACTTGGATCTGAGAGTTGAGAATCTTACTCAGACCTGCTGAAAGTCTCACAACTAGTAGGACCAAGCAAGTCAGAAACCAGGATCAAGGTTGTATTTCTTCTATATAGCAGGATGGTGCCCTACATTTAACTGCATGAAGCCCCATGGATTTCCTAGGTCTCTGACTAGACTGTACACTTCTTGAGGAGAGATGTACCACAATATAAAATCTTAATAGCCCAAGATTCACATGCAATTTTTACTGAGTAAATATGAGTTGGATTGTGAAGTAAGAAAAGGAATGATTCATCTACCATGTGTGCATGGTCTTCTAGTATCTATAGAGTTTTCACTGTCTTTCTACCACATGTCACTTTTCAGGAGCCTCAGTTTCCTTATCTGAATGGTGAAGGTAATACCTTCCTAAATTCTTTTTTTTTTTTTAAATACCCATGTTTATTATATTTAGACTGACTGGATATCAGCTATAAGAGATGGCAGTGGAAAAGAGTCCAAGTTGATATAACTCATTTTAATAACCGTAGTTCTTCTGACCTTCCTAGATTCTTGCTGAATAAATTTTACAGACAAAGTGACTTAAATGCTGGTATTTAGTTAAGTAGTCAACAAACAACAGGTATTATGAGAATGTGATATAAGGGATGATTGCATCCTCATAAATTCCCAATGGCTTAGACAAACCCAGAGGGCACTAAGTTGCAATTTGGAGTGAGGAAAAGAATCAGAAAGGCTGGTGACCCCTGAGATTGGTCAGTCTCTCTCTCTCTCTCTCTCTCTCTCTCTCTCTCACACACACACACACACACACACACACACACACACACTTCTGGAAGAGTTGAGTTGCCTCACACTGAACTCGTTACTCATCATTCCTTGCTTGCTCATACTCCCTTTCATCCAGAGAATGTGGTTGTTTGCAGCCTTTGGCTGAGGAATCTTGATGAGGAATGTTTACAGGAAAAGAAAAATGTCAAGTGTGTGAAGGTACCTAAGAGTGCAAGCAAGGAAGCACTTCAGGGAGAGACCATTAGGTAGGGGCTGGCATAGAAAGGGAATAAAACCTCTAAGATGACAGGATCAATAAACAAATTGGAAAGGGCTAATCCAGTCTTCACCTGGAAAGTTTAGAAATTTTTAATAGATAAGGAGGTATCTTTTTGGGGATGAAGAGTGTGGCGTGTTGCCTCCTCCACCATTTGGCAACTAAATAAGGAGTGTAATTCACTTGTTTTGATTTGCTGAATGCCTAGGTAAGCTTCATGAAAAGAATAAAATGGGAAATGTTATGGCTAAAACCCGTGGTAGGTTGAAGTAAATGCATGGGGTTGAAAGAGCCATATCACAGTTTGGTCCTGCCAGTTACTGGCTGTGTGCCCTTGAGCAAGGGCAGCCTTTCCTGGAAGTTATGGGTAAGATCCAAGGATTTCCTTGGAAAGATACATGTGCTCAGGGGAAGGAGTGGAAGTGCAGGGAGTTTTAGATGTTAAAATCCCTTAACTCACTTCAAATTTTCTTTTTAAGGCCCACTTTGGTGCTTGTATGTCCCCAGTACTTTTCTATTCTGTGGGTACCCCTCATTTCCTTACATGTGTGTGTGTGTGTGTGTGTGTGTGTGTGTATTTTAAATAGAGACAGTAGATTTTTAAGCTCAGAAACTTTAAGCAATGGTATCTGTTGAGTAAGATATTTCTCTTGTTATTATCTTTAGTGATACTGCTTTTCTATTTGTTACATTCATAGAACTTTAAAAGAAAGTGAGTCATGTTCAATGTCATATTGCTAAATATCACAGGTGGTATTTGAATGAATGAATGAATGGTGCCTGGTGATCCATAAGGCCATACTCAAAGGATGATCTACAGATTCGTAGCACTGAAGCTGGTTGGAAATGCAGAAAACTAGGCTGGTCCCCAGAACCAGTGGCATCAGAGTCTGCATTTGAAGAGGATCCCCAAGTGCTCCCCATGTACATTGAAGTTTGAGAATCACTACTGTAAAGGTACTAGTTCTAGTCTGCATTGAACTTGCTCTACTCTGCTATTTACTAGTCGTATGTACTTGAGAAGTGGACTTTGCCTGAGTTTCTTGATTTTAGTTTCTTCATCTATAAAATGGAGAGTACCGTCCTTTATTCTCACTGATACTCTAGGGTGTGTACACACACACACACACACACACACACACACACACACACACTCTCTCTCTCTCTCTCTCTCTCTCTCTCTCTCTCTTCTCTTAGTGCCTGGAACCTAGTAGCAGGGCCTACAAATAAAACACAAAATCACTTTCCATTGCTTTCCGTCTTGTGTCAGGACAGAAGGGAGCCCAGCCCTTCAATGGCATCCAGGTGCCTTGGATGTCTAATTTGGGTCATGAGTGCCAGATAATTCAGTTGACATCAAATCCTAATGCTTTTGTGAGTGCATGTTCAATTACCAAATCAGCTCTTCTGCCCGTCCCCCCCCCATCTGCAGATGAGGCATTTCCGCCTTGCCTGCGTCTGTGCAGGGTCTCCGTTCAGTGCAGATCTGTTTCTGGAGGAACTGGGTGAGCAGAGGGCAAGGAGAAGCACTGGACTCTGGGCTGCTTTCAGACAGTTTAGATGGCCCTTCCTGCATTTCTTATTTCTTAGGACCCATGAAACAGTGTATTCAGGCCTTTTTGTCTGTTTGCTTCAGCATGAAGGAAGGAATAATAAAGAGCCAGTGGACTTGGTAGGCACAGCGGCCTGCCTTCCCATCCCGGTGCCACTAGCTGTGATGTGAGACCAGAGGCAGATTACTTAAGCTTTCTGCATCTCTGTTTCCTCAACTCAAAAAACAGAGCTCATCATTTTGACTTTGCCAGCATGTGATGAGGATTAAGTGAGGCCCATATGCTTCCACGCCTGGCACAATGCCCGAGGCATTCATGTCACAGTACCAGGTACTCGGCCCCTGGCCACTCCCCACTTCATCCTCCAAATTTTACCCAGCCAGATAGACCGGATTTTGAACCCAATTTCTTATATTTCCCATTGTGTAACTTGGGTTGAGTCTCGTCACTCAATGTCTCAGCCTGGGTTCCCCCACTGTGGCATGGGTGGTGGGGTGGGACGGGCAGGTAGGCAGTGCCAGTGCTTGGTGAGGACTAGGGCATGCAAGGGAAGCACCTGGCTCATGGGAGGGAGCTACAGTGTAAGTGCTCGTGCAGACGTGTTAACACTCCATAGTCGAGGAAGGTGAACTCAAGCCTTAATTCCTCTATGTGGCCATTTATCATCCCTCTCTTTTGCTGGACTCCACACTTCCTAGACCTTTAGAACTTGTGGTGCTGAGGCACCGGTGCTCTTTGCACTCCCTCCTTAGGTGGGCTTGTGGAATCCCCTTGGTTTTAAATGTCGTCTCCAACTGATGACTCTCAAATTAAAATCTCCAGCCTGGGCTTCTTCCTTGAACTCTAGACTCCTCAGTCCTGCTGCTTATATAATATTCCTATTTGGAAAATGTAAAATCTTAGATAGGCACCACTCCAAATTGTGCTCCTTAGTTCGATCTGCATCACCATCAGACCTCATCTGCTCTCGGTCTTTCCCCTTTTAAGTGGCCCAGGCCAAAGTCACTGGAGCCTTATTTGTCTCACCTCTCTCTCCCACAACCCATGCCCCATCATTAGCAAATTCCCGTAGCTCAGTCTGCAAATACTCAGAATCCAACCACTTCTCACAATCCTAGGTCAAACCAGAATCATCGGTTTCAGGCCTTGGTCCCCTGTCATCTATACACAAACTCAGTCAGATGGTCCGTCCAAAATGCAATTCATATCTAATCACTCTGCTATTGGAATTTCAACATCGTTCCACCTCAGAATAAAACCCCAAGTGCTTCGTGTCACCTGCAAGGTGTTACATGAGCCAGCCCCCTCTCCCTCAGCTCCAAACTACCTTTCTGATACTGCTTCCTCCCACTCCCCAACCGTTCTGTGTGTTGTACCTTAACATGCAAGCTTCCTTTCACTCAGCGCTTACTGATTTACTCCTTGCTAAACCTAGAATGGCCTTCCACTGATGACCTGTATGGCGCCTCATCACACGAAAGCCTTTTTCTCTTTCTCCAACCTATCATTCCAATATCTGCCTACATGTACTCCAGTTAAGAGACTTCCCCATGACCACCACCACCTCTCCCCGCTGGTGTTACCCTACCTCCAGTAGCATGTATCTCCTTCCGGTTTATTCTGTTCTCTCCCTTATAAACTCCTTGACTGAAGAGAGTTGGTACCTAGTATTGAATGCCTAGTAGGTATTCAGTAATATTTATGGAATGAATGAGCGAATCTCTCTAATTCTGTTTTCCTCATTGCATGAACACTTTTGGCACGTATTACTCAGAATTCTACTTTGGTTGTCAGCTATTATGCAAAGGATAATATGCATAAATTACATTTGTATAGAATTCATAGTTTGCATAGCCCTTTTTATAATAATTATTGCAATTATTACAAAAAAATATTACCCCCTTTGATCCTTATAACAACTCAGTGAGAGAAAGGCATATTTGGCTCATATTTATAGATGATGAAACTGAGACATACAGAAGATAAATAATTTGCAGAAAATCATACATCTAATATTGAAGAAATCAGGACTTGAACTCCCGTCTTATTACTCCTTTTTTTTTTTTTTAAAGATTTTATTTTTATTTATTTAACAGATCACAGGTAGGCAGTGGGGCAGGCGGGGGGTGAGGAGGGTTGAGAGGGAGGAAGCAGGCTTCCTGCAGGGAGCCTGATGTGGTGCTCCATCCCAGAATGACCTGAGCCAAAGGCAGAGGCTTTAACCACTGAGTCACCCAGAAGCCCCTCAGTCTTATTACTCTTGACCCAAGATTTTTTCTATAAAATGTAGATACCTTACCTTTACTTATTGGCATTGTTATGGAACTGATTCAATGTGAGTAGTGCTTTTCTGGAAAAAAAGAATCAATTTTATGTATATTTTTGTAATTCTATTTTGTCTTACACAGAGTAAAATAGGTAATAGGAACTCATGTCGTAGTGTGAATATAAACCCAGATGTCACAGAAGTGTGTGCTTCTCATAATGTCTTAAAGGGTCTACCTGGGAGATTTTTTATTACTCTCTAGGCTCAGCTTCAAGGCAGATTTAGTTGTCCATGAGTGGTGGAAGATGGAGGAACACAGGAAGAGAATAGAAGAAACAAAAAAGCTTAAAGAGATAGGCAACTAGCAATAAGAGAGAGTACCCAACGGGGATTCAGCAGATCAGGACTTGATTGAGAAACGTCTAGATCTGGCATGGGATTAAGAATTTTGGGTCGAATGTAGTACTGGGAAGTTTGAACAAGCAGTATACCTGTAGATAGGTGAGTGGTACTCTCTCAACTAGTCATTCTGGCTTGGAGCCGAGCACTTGTCTAGAGGTTCTTGCCAGAAGAAAGTGCTGAGTCAAGTGTGGTGTGCCCGCACTGGAGTAGGCTCTTCCCAGAAAGAGAGCTGAGGGGAAGGCAAGGATATGCAACGGGAGCCCACGCATACGACCGAGGGCAGCAGAGCTCTGTGAACTCAGGGTTGCCTGACAGCTGGCTTAGGGCAGAGAAATCCCAAATCACACTCCCCCACATGGGCTTCACCCCAGGTGGCCCCAGGAAGACTGACTGGGTCTGAGTCCACACTGCTTCTCTGAGGAGAGCCAGCCCTGCAGGAAGGGCACTGGACGGGCAGACGAAAGCCTTTTTCTCTCACCTGGAAACCTGCGCTGCCCCTCTAGCTGCCGCCCCATCTCCTCAACCAGCCTCCTCGCTGACGCCGCTCTGTCTGCTTCCTGGGAGGCAGAACAGCCCCTGCCTGGGCTCATGAGCTTGGACAGGGCCGTGAGCGTCTGCGCCCAGCGATCAAGTCTCCGACAAATAACTTCCTGCCGACTTACTTATCTTCTGTTTCAGCCCAGCGGAACCGGGGTCTATAAATTTTAGTTGGGATTCAGAACCATTTTCCAGGTCAGAGGTGTGTTGCATATCAATAGTAGAGCAGAGTATCAGCATGTTCTCTTCCGCAGAGTCCATTTGTCTGCTGTAGCAAAACAGACATGCTCAGCGGGCAGCGGCCCCCAAGGTGGCCCAGGAAGCCATAAACCTCCGCCGTGGACGAGAACCGCAGAGAAGGCAGGCAGATGAATTGCTTCCAAGCAGGCCGGCGCTTCTCTCTCAGGCTCCCGAAGGCCTCTGCACGCGGAGTCCAAGCTGAAAGTTGCTAACGGCAAGTCTGGTTCTTCTACTTGCCCGGCCATTCTCTTGGGAGTGTGTTTGAAAATTTGGTGCGTGTGTTGAACATCGCGGGCTTTCTGGCCCTGCGCAGACAGAGGGGCGGCAAAATGAGGGGATCTCTTGGCTCAGACCTGGTTTTCATTCCTGACTCTGGCCCTTGAGGTGGGCCACCTCCACAAATTGTTGAACCTGTGTTCACACATGTGAAAGGACCCAAGGAGGTAAACTTTATGATGTAGATAAAACATGGTGATGTGGAGTGTCTGATCTCTAGCGGGCACTCAGCAGTGTGGGGGCTTATTTAAACTTAGAAATCCAGGGGCGCCTGGGTGGCTCAGTGGGTTAAGGCCTCTGCCTTCGGCTCGGGTCAGGATCTCAGGTCCTGGGATGGAGCCCGCATCGGGCTCTCTGCTCAGCAGGGAGCCAGCTTCTCCCTCTCTCTCTGCCTACTTGTGATCTCTCTCTGTCAAATAAATTAATTAAAAAATTAAAATAAAATAAAGTTAGAAATCCATGTGTGGAAATGGCAGGACGGCTTAGACTGGCAGCAGGGCATGGAGATTTTAGAGAAGCAATGTCAGATGATGCCCAGTTTGTGAATCTTGGTGCTTCCACTTACTGCTCAGCTCTCTTGGGAGCTGGGGTGTGTTCTTTCCTCTTCTATGACTTTGCGATAATACTCTCGCCCATCTCATAAAGTTGTTGATAGAACTAAAAGATGAGATGCCTTTAAAGTACAAAGCATAAGATCTTTTGCAGAGTAAGGCCTTAATAACCGTGAGATATTATTATACCTTGACTGGATAACCACAGTCTTAAACTCAGTTTAATAAGAGATATTATAACCCAGCTATACCGTGCGCATGTAATTTATAGTTGTCTATTTATTATTGGGGAAAAATAACATTGTAATCGTCTGTAGTTGTATTGTTAATCCAATTGGCTGGAACCTGGGTTTATTGGTTCTTTATTAGGACTGTGGGTGCTGCATGCTGTGATGGGTACGAAAATGAATAAAGAATAAAGATAAAATTGATGTACCAAGCACTGTGCTAAGGACTCTCAGATGGATTATCTCATTTAACCTTTTCATATAGTTATGTTAGGTCTATTGGGAAGAATGGTTCATGGTCATAGTGGAAAGACAAAAAACAGATTAAAAAAATTAAAATCACCCATAAGCAGTGTTCACTATTTGCTGTATTTCCCTCCTGTCCTTTTTCTGTGCAAAGTTTCATGGTCCATTTAAACCTTACTTCCCTCATCTCTAAAATAAGAATAACCAGGAGTGGTTAGACAACAAATGAGATCCTTTAGGCAAAGGATCTCACTGCCAGGCATTTGGTAGAGGGTCAATAAATCACCATGACCTTCAGGTTCTATCACATGTGATTAGTTTCGTAGAACTTTTAAAACTAATATACCTCCAAGAATGAGACTATGAGGTGGTCTTTCAGAGGGGCCACAAAGCCCAGGAATAGATTTGGAGCATCTTCCAAGAGTGACGATTTATTTAAAGACCTCAGCAGGTGGTGGTAGAACATATTATTTTTATATTAAAAGCCATGTAGTTATTGGGATGCAAAATTCTTCACAATTTCTAAGATAAAATAAGAGACCACAAAGAAACATGGCACTTGCACCCAGCTTGGACTAAACCCCACCCCCTGGGGTATATTTTTTTGTCGCCATCATTACGGACTTTTTCCATGGAAAACCTATGAAGCTAGTGCAACAGGTTGGGTGGTAAGTGATGGGAGCAAGAGTGAGGGAAGTAGCAGTGGGGATGAGGAGGAGAGAGAGCCCAGAGTTTTCCAAGATGGATTAGAAAGAACTCATCATGGGGCACCTGGGTGGTTTAGTCAGTTAAGCATCTGCCTTCGGTTCAGGTCATTATCTCAGGGTTCTGGGATCAAGCCCCACATTGGGCTCCCTTCTCAGTGAGGTGTCTGCTTTTCCCTCTGCCTGCCTCTCCCCCTGTTTGTGCTCTGTCTCTCACTGTCAAATAAATAAGTAAAATCTTAAAAAAAAAAAAAAAAACCCTCATCCTTGTTCAAATATGAAGAAAAGGTTGGGTGAGATCCTGAAAGGTTCTCACTGGGTGGATGGCAGCCCTGCAGGGACTGTGGATTTATAAAAATGATGCAGATACACAAGAGCATTGGTAATAAATAGTGGAGATCTATCTGCTTTACAATAAAACCTCCCATCCACCCTGCTACCTTAATTAAAACAAAATTTAACTCTGTTACATATATTCCCAAAAAAATTTAAAAACAAAGTGCTTTTTTCTTGAAATGTTTTCTTGTTTCCCTGGAAATTATTTTAAGAGTGGTACTGTCCTTCATAGGTCAGAAGTTAACAATTGCCTGCTTTAATCACAAGCTCTTAGATAAGGAGAAAAGTGTGTGGTTTTGGGGAATCCTTATGTGAAGGCTTTGTGTGTCTCTGGGCCTCTGTGCAAATGGTTGCTCTTGCTGCAGAAATGAAAGTGGAACCACATTTTGGGAACAGGGCCCACTGATGTGAGGGCACGTTTTCTCTTTGACAATATCAGGGCAAAATTAAACATTCATAATATGGTAATTAAGAGCTGAATAATTTACTCTAAACCAATAAAGTTGATGTTGGTGGTGTGATAGCTCCAGAATGAAACACAGTAGAGGAAAAATAACAGTGTTTGTTCATTAGCTATAAGCCTGAACAATGCAGTACACACTAAATATGTTTTCTCTGTTAATGGCCAGAAGTTGGAGAGTGTGCTCCCAAAGCCACAGGCATTCAATGGGGAATCTAGCATACAGCACTCTAGTCCTCTGTGGTGAGCGCTGTAAACCTAGGGCAAGTCACTTGTCTGATTTGTGCCTCAGTTTCCAAATCTGACATTGGGCATGAATAATTCCTATCCTGTCAGTAACACAATTTTATATCTAAAAGATGGCAGGTCTATTATTACCACACCAGGCATACACATCAGCCTTGAGGAAAGCCTGGTGTTGGATTCTTCCAAGACATTCACTATGGTGTTCTGCAACAGTGCAAAGCTCTCTTCTGGAATGCTTAGGTTTGAGGGGAAGGGAAAGAAGCAGATGCTTTCAGAAGCCCATCAAAAATCATAAATCCACTTTGTAATCTCTGACAATCACAGATACCCTCAGAGTTCTATCAGAATCGAAGACATACTCAGAGCCCCTCATAATCACAGAGAGAGAATAGATGGGAGAAAACCGAAGTGTTCTACTTTTATTCTTCTCGGAGAACTCCAAGGCTCCTTTTATGAGCATGGGCCATATTCTCACCTACCATCCTTTTAATTCACTATCTTCCTTTGAAGCTGTCTTGCCCAAGTCTGTACCTCTTTGAGCCCAGTTTCTCTCCATCTCCTGAAAGTACCTGCCTCACTGTCCACTGGGTCGATGAGTAGTGCAGCCATGGTTAAAAGTCAGATAAGTGGCCCCTGGGTGGCTCAGTCGTTTAAGCACTACTTTAGGCTCAGGTCATGGTCCCAGGGTCCCGGGATCGAGTGCTGTGTTGGGCTCCCTGCTCAGTGGGGAGCCTGCTTCTCCCTCTCCTTCTCCCACTCCCCCTGTTTATATTCCCTCTCTAGCTGCCTCTCTCTCTCTATCAAATAAATGAATGAAATCTTAAAAAAAAAAAAAAAAAAGATAAATGGCACCCAGGAAGGACACTAGGGCAGGACTTAAGGTTGCTGACAACGGCAACACACACACAACCAGCCTGCGTTGTTAAAATGTTTACTTCCAGCAGATGAGAGAAAGAGCACATAAAGTCCAACCTCCTACACTGTCGCAGTGCCCCACGGCCAGCAGATCCAGTCCTCAGCCAGTGACGTAGATGTGGCTACACACACTCCACTGCATACTCTAGTAGCAAGACCTCAGCTCTGTCCCCATGGGGTCTGAAATACAGAAAGCTGGAGGCATGTCTGAGGGCCAAGGGCATGTGCACGTGAGCAAAACAAAGGAGGACACACTGAATTTGAACTAGGGAAAGATATTCCCACACAAGGCGAGAAGCCCAGCACAGGCTGTGTATCTCTTCATCCTTTCATTAGGTGAGTTCTAGGACCAAGACCCATTCTTAGGCCACTGAATGGGAGTTGAAAGACCTCATGCAGGAGACTCCCTTTTCCAACACATGAAAGACCCTCCTCCACCCTTCCTATCTTCTCATGAGTAAGACTTCAACACAACTTAGGTGCAGGAGGATAGCCCCATGTCTGTATGCTTTGATTTCCATTTCTCTTTGTTGAGGAGGGTACATATTGAAGTCTGGAGTCCCAGGAGATGGGTCCTAACACAGGACTATACTGGGTCTCTGCACCGTAGCACATGCTTGGTGGGCTGCTATTAGGATTAAATAAAGTAATTATTGTGCTTGGTACCAATGCTGGCACAGAGTCAGGGTTGGCATTGGGCATTTATAGAGGTTGTCAATATTAAGATGGAATTTTGCGAGGTAGACAGATGAGTAAGGCTTGCCTCTGTTTCAGAGAACTTAGCCCAGTGGGAGAGAGAGGCTTAGAAGTGAGTCTTGTATAGGGAAGACTAAAATGAATAGCTTTACAGACAAAAAAGCAGAAAAAAAAATTACACTAAAAATGGGTAAATTTCAATGGCTGGAGGTTGAATGCTGAGCCTGACTTGGAGAACAGCATGAGCAGAGACCTGGATGAACACGTAGATGGTGTGTTGAGAAAAAGTCACAAGCCCTTTGTGAATGGAGCATAAAGGAACAAAAAGAAATGGTGAAAGAAAGGGCAGATGGAATGCCTAAAAATGCCATTCTATCCCAATGATGGAATGCCTAGAAGACCAGACCAGACCTATTTGAACTCTACCATGTAATGGAGAACAATTGAGTTTTTGCAAGGAGGGGAAGGGTGTGACCTAGGGAGTTGCATGTGGGTAAAAGTTGCCCATCAGGATGCTCTCGGGTCATCTTCAGGACCCTCCACTTGACTCCCAACTGGAGTTTTCTTAGCCCAAATGGTACACAGTATGTGCACAATAAGTATTTATTGAATAGATAATTGAATAATCATCATTAGCTTTTGCTTCTTCTGTACATGATAAAGAAAGACTATGCTGGTAAATAAAGTGGTTAGTTTGGGACTGAGAGGGAGGACTTGCAAAGCTGGTTCTGTGGTCTGTGACTGCTGTAAAGTCATCTAAACTTTCTGGGCCCCATTACCTCTCAGAAGTGGAGAAAGTAAAGAAAACTTGCTTCCCAGAGTTTTAGAATGAGGAATGTTACAATTTTGTTTGCAAAATCTAAGGGAAAGTAGTAAAAGCCAGTTTTCAGATGTGACGATGATTATATCTGTCAGTCTGTGTGAGGTAGCCAGCCGAGACCTCTCGCCTCTTTGTCCTGCTCGCTGCCTTACTAGGAGTGGGGAGGCACAGGTGCCCTTTAATGTGTTTCTTTCTACAGAAACCCTGCTTTGAAAGATGTTTTGTACCAACCTGCATTTATTTAGCAAAAACTAATTTGTCTCATTATTTTTATTAATCAGAAATTTATATCAGCCAATCAGAATTTATGATGTGGCAGCAAAAGGTTACTAATGCACTAATTTGATATATGCCAACTGAAAGCAAAGCAATTTGTTATTTTAATTAACTTTAGTATGAGTAAATGTGTTATGAGTTAGCTTTTTTGCAATGTAGAATGGAATATAGTTCCCATTAATATGCCAGGTTGAATGTCAACAGTAAAGGGTTCAGTCATTCCACTTGTAAACAGTAAAAGAAAAAGGAGCAATCAACCTAACATTGCCAAACTTCACTGAATATGTTAGTTAAAATGATACTGTGAATTCATTAATTTATTTACCATTTCAGTAAACATGTATTCAGCACTAACTACATGCTAAGTATGCGTGATGTAAGACACAGTTTGCTCATTTTTTAAGCAAATACTTACTGTATATCTGTTGAATACCAAGTCCTGTGGTAGGCATTAGACCTCAGAGATAGACGATGTTTCTTCAAGAAGTTCATGGTTTAGGGCAGTAGTTCTAAACCTCATTCGCATAACACAACCAAAGAACACAAGCTCTATCAGCATCACAGGCTTTCTACAGCAATAATTGTCACAGTGAGAGCAGAAAGAGAAGGACCACATTAGGGAATCTCAACAGTGGGTTGAGCGAAAGGTTCAGTTAAGTTGTTAGGGTATATACCACCACCAGCACCACCCACAACGACACCTACAACCCACCCGAGGTGATTCTGATATGTCCCCAGCATGACACAGGATCACCAGTTCAGTGGGAAAGATGGTTGTAGGAGGATTTTCCTGGGCATGTTTGAAGTTAATGGCAAGATTGTCAGGACAGGACTCATATAATCCTGAAGAATGGTTATGCGCTTCTGGATTGTGACAGTGGCAACGAAAGGGAAATGGGAAGTATGAAGACATTTAGGAGATAGAATACAAAGAATCTGGGACACGAACATGGAGGAAAAAATGAGATTTAAAGCCTTGATGGCTGGAAGAAAGAGGAGGAAGTGAAGCATTAATTACATTCTGTAATGTTGGGGACATGTAGTTTTCCAAACAGAGCCTTTCAAAGACAGCATCAGATCATGACTCTGACTCTGCTCTCTGTGAGTCCTTGAACAAGGTACTCAACCACCAGCAGCTACCATTTCCCTATTCATAAAATGGGTTAATTCAATAACATTTGTTACCAAAGGTGAGGGTAACGAGCTTTCACAGAGGAGCTGCCCAGCAAATATTTCCTTCCTCCTCTTGTCATCACTGTTCTTTGTAGGTGTGCTGAGAAGTGACCAAGATGGACAGAGATTGACATTACCGGCACCTCTTGAACTCTTGGAAATTCCCATCCAGACCTTCAAAAAAGACCATAATGTTGTTCAGATCTTTCATTACAATATCTGCCCAGCTTCTCTCACACAAGTCCCTTGATGATTAATTCCCAGACAGGACTAGGCTATTAAATACTCCCCAAACCATTTCTATTATTCCCTTTAGCATATTCACATAAGTGCTAAAGACAAATGTACTTTCTGCAATTGTGGCTACTAGGAATGTGTGTCAGAGTCCTAGATGGAGCGTGTCACTAAGTTACCTGCTGGGTCCACCTCCAGAGGAGGCTTTGTTTACCTAGTTGTTGAATTAAAGAACTTCAAACAACCAACATCATCCAGGTGGGCTGCAAGAGAGCTGGAAACAAAGATGTTAGGAGGGTGGTTTTGCAGAGGACTGTGTCTGAAGACTCAGTAAGGAATAACTAGAAAGGGCTTTGACTTTGAAGTTCTGCAGGTTATTGAAATGGGATGAAGCAAACCAGATCTCCCTTGGATCTCGTTGGTCTTTTTATGCTTTCTCTTGCTCCAGGTCAGCTCAGTTATTTCCAACAATAATTTTATGAACCTCCTTACAACTTCTTGTCCTATGTGTTTTGACTAGATAGTTCAGGGGAGTTGGTTGTTATTTATAGGCAAAATGTTGAAATTAAAACTGGGTTTGGAACTTGGCTCTCCAATTATTTTGTTTGCCCTGGAGCAAGTCACAAAATCCGTAAGGTGAATGGTGTGTGATTAACCTTAGCTGTCTCATTGCAAAATAGGAATAATAACTAGGTCTGCTCCCCAAGTTAGCATAGCTATTATGATGAAGTTGTCAGGACCCTACAGTGCTTTATCTGTATGAATATCTTGGTTTTTACCCATAGTATTTGAAGTGGTGGCTACTATCTAATTTTCTTGGTTAAGTCTGACCATTCCAATTATTTTGTTGATCTTTTCAAGTACTATTTCTTATTTTCTCTTTCTGTAATATTAAGTCTTACCTTTCCTATCTCTAACTTCATACATTCTGATTTCTTCTATCATACTTTTTCTAACTTCTAAATTATCCAGCTTATTGATTTTAAGCCCTCTTTTTTAATGCATGTATGTAAGGCTAAAAACATTCCCTATATGTCAACTTAAGCTGCAACCTACAAAATTTTATATGTTGGATTTTAATTATTAGCTTTTAATATATATGTTATATATCTTATATAAATATAAATATATGTATATTTAATTTTCACTGTATCTTCTTTGTCCTATGAGTTATTTAGAAGTATTCTATTTTGGGGGCACCTGGGTGGCCCAATTGGTTGAGCAACCAACTCTTGGTTTTGGCTCAGATCATGATTTCAAGGTCATGAGATTGAACGCCATTCTCCATGCTTGGCAAAAGGCCTGCTTAAAATTCTCTCTTCTTTTCCCTCTGCCTCTCCTGCTCATGGGTTCTGTATTTCTCTCTCTCTCTTTCTCAAATAAACAAATGAATAGATACGTCTTTAGAAATTTCTGTTAATTTCCAATGTATAGGGATTTTATATTTATATATTTACTTGTTGACTTGTAATTTAATTGTATTGAGGTTAGAGAACATAGTAGGATAACAGTTTTCAATACAACAAGATTTGTTTGATATAGATTAGTACATGGTCAGGTTTGTAAATATTTCCTGGGTTTTTGAGAAGTATGCATATTCACCAATTGACTCGATAGAGGAATTTATATATGTTGTTTAAATCAAGTTTTTAAATTATTGTTTAGATATTCTAAATTTTTCTTTTTTTAGTAAGGTTTCTGTTTGACCTACCAATTATTGAAATAGGTATATTGAATTCTTTAATAATGATGGTGGAATTGTCCATTCCTCAATCTATTTCTATCAAATTTTACTTTATTTAAAATTACTGAGATATATGTAAAATATTATATATTATATGCATGCAAAGTTAGGATGGTTGTATATTCCGTCATTATGTAACATTCTCTGTTCTCAATAATATTTTCTCCCTTAGGTTGTACACTTCTCCTATATTCTTGGTTTATATTCATCAGATGTATGTTTATCCTTTTATTTTCAGCAATCTCTTCATTCTAAAGTTTTATGTTTATCCCTTAAAAACAACATATAGCTGGAAGTGTAGTAACTCTTGTCTTTTACCTTGTTCAGGTTCATTGGAGATTGAACTTGTTTTACCATATTTTTTGCTTTTTATTTGTCCTGCTTTTCAAATCTCCTTTTCCTTTTTTGTTTTTTGATAGAGGGAGCTTATTTGATGATTTACTTATTTACTTGGCTCTTCCACTTCCTTTACCCCCAACTGCTTTGGAACACAGATTTCCTTAAGTAGTTTCCTTTTATCATGCAAATTTAATGCAGTGTAGCCTTAATATTGTAATCCCCAAGCAAGACAAGAGCTGCATAATATTTTAACTTAGATCATCTGCCCCTGTCTTACAGGTTATTATTTCCTACTATTTTAGTTGGGTTCTTTATAACCCCTTAAGTAGCACTTCACTATTATTTTATACAGACCTTATTTTGGTTGATTTGTCTACATATTTACCAATTAGTTTCCATTTCTTCTTACATCTCACACCTTCCCTGTAAGGTCATCTTTCCTCCTGAATTTCAACTTTAGAAATTCCTTTAGTGAAGGACTATTGTTCAGCTTTTAGTAAACTCAGCTTTTGTTTGTCTAAAAGTGTATTTATTTTATCCTCATTCTAAGATCCTTTTTCTGGGCACATATGTCTAGCTTGAGATTTACTTCCTCTAGCATTTTAAAGCTACTATTTACGGTGTTCTGGCTTCCATCATTTCTTCTATCAGTCTGCTTATCATTCCTCCACAGGTCATGTGTCTCTTTACCCCTTGGTTGCTTTGAGACCTTCCGTTGATCTTTGGTGGTATGTATTTTCCCGACATTTGGCCAGGTATGGCTTTCTTTGTCCAGCTTGATAAATTTTGTGTTTCCCGTATGTCTGGATTTTTATCTTTCATTGGTTCTGGAAAATTGACAGTCCTCTTCCTTACAAATGTGTCTTCTCCATTTTTCTTCTTTCTTCCTGGAACTCCACTTGCACACATTAGATATATTCATTATGTCTTACATATCTCTTTACCTCTCTCTATATTTTCTCCCATCTCTGCTGTCCTCTGGGTACCTTCCCCAGCAGAGAGAGAAGAGAAAAGAGAGAAGAGAACCTTTGATGGAGAGCTCATATTTGATTGCTCTCACACTGTGAAAATCCCAGGGGCCTTTATTGGGATCCTTTATTGCAGCAAGAATTGGCACTTGCTTCTGTTTGAGACAACTATGATCAGCCTTAAGGGTCCCTGGCAGTTATCCTATTTGACAGTGGCCCTAAACAATATTTCAATTTCAGTACAGATGAAACTACACCTTGTATTTGATTCTCTCAATTTAGAGAAGGGTTGGTAGAGTCTTAGAATTTTTCTCTTTAATTCCTGAAAACCCAGCAGTACCTTTAAATGGATATTTTATCTAGCATCTTGTAGTTTTGAAGTAGGACCTTTAAGAGTCTCTGCTCTACCATACTACTGGAAACAGAAGTCTGTACTTAGCATTCTTCACATACCCCAGATAAGAAAGCATTTGGGTTCTCTAGGAAAATCTTATTTCCTGGCCATGATTTTGTATTTATTCTTAGTTATTGGACCCCCCTGCCTTCATTTTACTTCAGGAATGCTAATGAGAACAATTAGAAAAAGATACCCAGAACTTCAGTTGGAAGGGAACTTAAAGATCCTCAAAGCAAATCAAGCATGCCCACTGAATGCCCTCTACCATCTTTTCAGGCCATTTGGCCTCCCCTTATATTCACCCATGATAGGAAGTTCACTACTCATGAAGAAGCCTATTTATCCCTTTGTTAATTCATCTGTACCTTGATCTATCTACCAAAAAGGGAAGAGATTTAATGCAAGGAATTTGCTGGCCCAATAGTGGGGGCTGGCTAGCCAAGGCCCAAATCTATAAGATAAGGCCATCGAGAAAGGTGGACTGAAAACTCTGATGTAGGAACTAAAGCTCTTCCTATAGATAGAATTTCTTCTGCTGCAGGGAAGTCTCAAATTCCCTCTTAATGCCTTTCAGCTGATTGAAATGGTGTCCTTCAGATTGCTTAGGATAGTCAAACTTACTTAAAATCAACCTATCGTAGACGTTAATCACACCTACAAAATACCTTCATGGCAGCACCCTGATTAGCCCCCAGTTATGCAACTGAATACCTGGGGACCTGGGCTTAGCCAGACTGTCACATAAAATTGGCCATTACAGGGGCTTTCTCTGTTCTAGGAACTGCATTAACCATTTTGCATTTTACATCTTTACACCTTTTAATGGCCATTGAATTAAATATCAGTATTTTTTTAAATTATTATTCTTGTTTTAAAGGTGGGAAAATTGCCACTCAGGAAAGATAAGCAATTTAGTATTGTTGTTATTATTTTTAATACATGTGGGGACATAGAGGCATGAAAACATAGAATAACCAGTCAGCGTTCAGCATACATGCAAAGCCCCTAGAAAAATGCTACATTTTAAAGCTCAGTAAATATTATTTCTTTTGTCAAATTGTTCTGGAGCCATCTTCATTCTAGGCCAGCTGTGAATAGTTGTGCCTTTCACTGGAAGTGAGATGATGCTCAACACATTCACTCAGAGTGTGCTTGCACGTGTGTGTGTGTGTGTGTGTGTGTATTGTAGAAGGGCCTTGCAGGTGATACTATAGTGATGATGTAGCCAGAAAGTCCACATCTTGCCCTCACTGCATGTTTTTCTGTCTGGAAGCACTTTGATCCCCTTGAATTAGCACAATATATTATTATATTTACTGAATGGGTCGTATGTCAGAGGGCAGCTAGAACAATGTCAGTATTGGGTTTGAAGATGATAGGGCAAGTAAAGAGGGTAGAATGATGTCTTTACTTTGGCTAGAATCACTGGACAAAAGGGTCAGACTTAGTGGGATTATTTGGCCCAAGCAACTTATGTCATTGTGACTAATCATCATTTTCATAAGAAAGGTAAACATATCTTTGGACATATTTAGATAAATAGGCTTTCTGAAGTTAGGGTCCAAATAGGCCCTTTGACTTACTCATCTCCATAATAAAATGGTTTTTTATATAAATTTTAGCATAAATGGTCTTTGAAGCCAAAACCAAAATTTGCAACATATGATTTCACAAATTGTGTGAACGATCATATAAATAACACTTTTTGCATAATACTCTCCAGTTTACAAAACATCTAGACGATGTGGCAGAATAAGTAGAGCACGGGGGTTGGAGCTATACTCGGGGTGGTGAGTGGTTCTATCATCCCCGGTACCGTCTCCTCCTCCTTACTCCTCAACGTGCTGCAGACTTAGCCCTGTGACTGGCTTTGCTCTAAGAAGCATGTGTGGAAGTAAAGCGTTGTGTGGCTCCATCCAGTCTTCTCTCTGCCTGTTCCTCTGTAGTCTGGGGCACAGAATGACACGGAGGTGAAGCCAGCCTGCAGTGAGCATGACAATGAGTGAGGACGACTTTTGTTGTGTGAGCCACTAACAGCTTGGGGCCATCTTTCACCACAGTATTATTTAGCGCAAACAGACTGACATACCTGGGTTTGATTTCCGGCTCAAACACTTATTAGATGTCAATCTTGGAGAATATCTTAAAATTCTGCAACAATCAATTCCCTCCTCTGTTTCTGTAGACAAGTAACCAATACCACTTTCGGTGAGTTCTCCTGAAAACAAATGAAAACATAAAATGGTCTAGAATAATCCCTGGCACATGATAAATAAAAAGTAACTTCTTCTCGTCGACAGTATCTGACACATAGTAGGTATCCCATCAAAGCTGATATCTTTCTGTCTGGAAAATTCCAGTCATCCAGTGTATGGCTAAGCATCACAAAAGACAAAAGACTTCCTTCTCCAATTTCTCTTTCTCATCCTTCTTCTCTGACCTTTTACTTCTTTGAGCAAATCAGAATTTTCTTTAGGGATGGACTAAAGCTAAATTCGGGTCCTATAAAAATAGACATTTGTTCTAAAGCTAAAATTTTGTGAAAGACAATGTTTTTAACTTTTCAGAGAGTAGCATTTTAAAACATAGAACATAATTAGGCTCAATCTGCAAACTACTGATATATCAGATTTAAAAGAAGCCACTGTTCAGAGTTTCAGTCAAATGACCCAAACCCGTATCATCTCAATTGTGAGACTTTCAGGCTGAAAGGCACCCTCCCTGGAAGAAGGATAAACCCAAGACTACTACATTTCATACCAGTTCTCCAGTATGGACTACACAGCCTGAGAGTAAGGAAATGGCAAATTCATGGGCGTAATTACATAGTGCTACTCGTCTGCTGAGGAGCCCATTTTAGAAACCCAGAGTAGCTTCAAAAACAGCTCACCCAGTACGCTGGGCCTGCAGAGATGGAAACCCACATCTTGCTGTGCCAGGGAAACCCAGAGGAGGAGTTAGCTTGCCCTGGTTTCCTTGCAGACTTCACCATTTACTCTCCCTTACTTGGACTCTCCTTTGCCTCCCATGCTCATCTAGAGCCTGCAATCCGGCCTCAGCCCCAGCTTTCTGAGGTCACACTGGGAAACCCACCCAGAAGGGAAGGAAGGGGACACAGGAAGGAACAGTCATTGACTAAGAATGGCCATGTGACTTGCCTTCTCTAGATGTTAAAGATTTTTGCTACTTAGACTTCATGTCCCAGAAGATTCTGAGTCTTAGAGAGCCCAGAACGTTTCAAAAATCTCACAGCCACTAGTTTATCTTTAATATCCCCTCACATCTGGGATGAGTTAATTGCAAGCAATCCAAAAACAGTGTCAAGAAGCAAGGCAAAATTTTAAAATAGTAATAGGTACCACTGAATTAGCTTTGATAAGATCCTGGCATTTTGAATAGGCAATCTTCGATCCTTACAAAAACCCATTTTATAGATGATAAATCAAAGGATTAAAGAGGTTGAAGGAAGTCACTCAAAGACACACCAAGAAAGAGGACCAGAGCCACAGTCCATACCCAGATCTGGTTTGACTTTAGGAGTGGGGCTCATTATCGCATATCCTACTGAGCCTTGTGGCCGTCTCTTCTGATGAGCTGGTTCGGGAAGCACTTAGGAAAGCAGTGAGAGATGAACTTCATTTGTTTATCCTGAGGTCCGCTAGGAGGCAGTAGGTTAAACAAGGATATAAAAACCATCTCTTGTGAATTGTTAGGCATTTCGTTTTGAATAAAGAATTGGCTTACTTCTGTAAATAGTGTGAAGTATTTTATTTTTATTATTATTCATTAGAATGTTCGCTGAAAGGGAGGCTGGCTGCTCAACCTCTTCTCCAGGGAGCAGGCTCAGCCAGTTCACCTGAGGTCTTGCTCTCCAGCCAAAGTTTTCTCATTCTGCTCAAACGCAACCTGCTCCCATAGCCACTCTGGTTGCTCTGCCGGGAAAAAGTTTTGCCTGCTTCTGTGAAACACTGATTTAAAGAAATCAGTGAATCCTCAAGTCTGGCCCAGTCTTGTCAAGGCTGCTTTTTCAGGAACCGTAGAAGGTGCTGGTCTTCTTGCCCTAAAATGTCAAAAGTGCCATTTTCTTAACTTCTCCTCCTGCGGGTACCTGATCCTGCATCTTGGGAGGATTAGAGAGAAGGGTGGGCACGCTCCTGTCCCAACTCTGAGGAATGAAGAAAATCACTTTCCCTGTCGTCTCTACCCTGGGGAGCTTCTGGGACCTCCTGGGACCCTCGAGTCATGCGAAGCTCGGGGATGGTGGAGCGGCGTCACAGCTCTGAACTACTGAACAGAGTCCAGCTTTGGAAAAGAGTCTTCAAACAGGCAGCACCCTGTCTTTTGTTTAGGAGAATCGGGGAGGGCAAGGAAGGAAGTAGCTTCCACCCATAGACTAGCAGCATCAGCATCGCTGTGAGCTCAGTAGAGTTACACTAGCTCAGGACCACCTCAGAGAAACCGAATGCAGAATCTGCATTTTAATAAGACACGTCTGTAACCTGTATGCACACTCAAGTTTAAGAAGCCCTCAGTGAAACACTTGTTTTAGCTCCACATTGGTATTCTAGTCTTGCCAGAAGTTTTAAGAATGACTGGTAACTGGTTTCCTCCCCTGAAATTCTGATTTAATTGCACTAGTGTATGGCCTCAGCACTGGGATTTCTGAAAGTCCCCTGGGTGGCCCTCATGTATAGTCATGGTTCAAAACTGATGTGGGAAACAAAGGCAAAAGAGAAATTATTAAATTTCCTTACTACTTCCAGCCCATTGACAAGTCCCGGAAACAGGCTGAGTGACATTCCTCTAGGGACTCAACTGTCAATACTTCCCTAAGGGCAAAAGGCAACCTTAGCCTAACCCCTTCCTCCCCCGCCAGGATCCTGTAAGTCTACTTTAACATATAAAAGTTCTTTTGGAAACTTCCTTTATCTCTAAACCCCCAAGATATATATTGGCAGTCATTCCCCAAGCATATGGCCCACCGATATATATCTGAAGGGTTTCATGACTAAGGTTTTATTAGATGGTAATAAATGACCTTTTTCCCAACAATAGCTAGCCCACTCAAGGTCCTGGAAACTTTGCTTCCAAATTCCTTAGAGACTTACGGTATCCCTAACCCCTTCCCAACTTGAAAGTTTATAATGGGCCACTCCTCCTGACCCCATTGCAGGTCTTTCTGCCCAGGGCTCCTGTCTCCATGCTTTAATAAAAACCACCTTTAAAAAAAAAAACAAAAAACAAACCACCTTTTTGCACCAAAAGATATCATTGATATCTCAAGAATTTTTTCTTGACCATTGTCTTTGAGCCTTAACATCTTTCCTACATCAAAAATCACTTTAGGGGTGCCTGGGTGGCTCAGGCTGTAAGCAGCTGCCTTCAGCTCAGGTCATAATCCCAGGGTCCTGGGATCAAGTCCCTACATCGGGCTCCCTGCTCAATGGGAAGCTTGCTTCTCTCTCTCCCCTGCTCCCCCTGCTTCTGTTCCCTCTCTCACCATTTCTTTCTATCAAATAAATAAAATCTTTTTTTAAAAAAATCACTTCAAATTCCTAGTCAGTGAAAGCACTGATACTGGTTATTTTAAAGAAGAGGATCAGGTGATTATAGAAAGATTAATACAGGAAGTTGGGAGCTATTATCTAGAGCTGAGTTGGTGCCCATTCCCTTTTCCATTGGTAAAAGGGGCTTGCATATATGAAATTTAAAAGAAGAGAGAAACTCCAAATCTCCTAGGAAGATTAGTCATATAATAGGGTGCTAATGGCCTAACATCGCCAATCAAGAAAATTAAGAATAAAGTAATTAAGGAAATGAGGAATAGGAAAAAGGTTGGGGTTTAAACCTACTAATGAGCTTCCATTCAGTCTCATCTCATTCCTATGACCTATAGGCAGCCAGATGTTCCTTTAATCCAAATATTTTCTCTACTCTGGCATTACATAAAATTCTCTACTCTGAATCATAAAATATCCCTCATAGCAAAATCTCTACAATCAACAGTTGCCACAACAGCATTTCCTTTCAGCTACTAGCTCCTAAAATGCTTGCATTGAGAAAAAGCATGTGAGAAATAGAGGTTTTCTGTAGTCTAGCCCAAGCTTGAATACATATAGCCAAAGTGGATACACAAAGGTAGAGGTAAAATGGATGTAGAAAGCAGAGGTAAAAGTGGAGATGAAATGGAGGGGTGACCTCACTAATTTTGAAGCCCAAGGTGGGGGGGAGAGTCTCATAATGGGGAGAACGAAGTAGTAGAGTGTGTCTCTGATCCATTTCCTTGCATCAGTGCAGACAGAATGGCACAGCTCCTTTAACAAATAATCTCCCCAACGACATGTTTCTTACAGTAGGATTTGTGCAACACACTAACTCCAGAGCTGACCTGTTGGAAAAGATACTTAAAAACCACTGCAATGAGAAAAATGCCATTTCTTATTTATTTGACTTCATGTGGCACTACATTTAAGGATCCTTCAAAGTCAATGGGGCACTCTTAGAGACTCTCTGAGACATCTTGGGCTCAAGAAAGTTTCAAAATCAGGAGAAACTAGATAGCCAGAGCTAAGGAAGTATAAATGCAAGAGATAGCATGAAAGTTTCCATTGTTAAGAAATAATTGCCTTGCCCTCCCTAACCCTGGCAGAAGACATCTGGGGCCACAGATTCAGAGGGCAGAGCTCTGGTTGTCTACATCTATGTAGAATTGGGCTCAAGCTTCCAGACTGATGGGTTAGGACTTAATAGAATCCTCTCGGGAGTTCTTGTACTATTTTTTTGGAACAATTTCTGAAGAATAGGTATTAATTCTTCTTTAAATGTTTGGTAGAATTCCCCTGGGAAGCCGTCTGGCCCTGGGCTTTTGTTTGTTGGGAGATTTTTGATGACTGCTTCAATCTCCTTACTGCTTATGGGTCGGTTCAGGTTTTCTATTTCTTCCTGGTTCAGTTTTGGTAGTTTGTGTGTCTCTAG